>JANRFK010000975.1:22404944-22419930 GCA_030068395.1 Apalone spinifera
ACGTGGCTCTTCACACTCCATCCACCACTATCTTGGCTCTTTGTCTCTAACTGGCTGGCTACCCCGGCCTAGAACATTTCCTGAATTTGGGAATTGACCGAATGCAGTGTCCAAACGTTACTGGTTAGACACACAGAAATGCCAGTGAATTGAATGTACAGCCTCCTTCAGTTCACTTGGCCAGTTAGCAACATTAACAGTCCCAGTGTAAAGGCCAAAGATTAATGCTCCTAGTCTGAGAATTCTGGGAGGCCTCTTCAGATCAGAGTTGAGGAACATTCCATAGCAGCATGGCAAAGTCTGTTTGCTGTGTCTGAGCTGACTGGAGAATATCAGTATTCAGGGTTGCTAAGCTGGACGCCTTTCGTGAGCATGAAATTCACTGAGAAGACGTCATTATTAATTTTAGTTGGTAAAGGTTCCAAAAGAGCCAAGGTCTGGACTTAGTTTCATTCCAGTTCTCACTGAAAGATATCTTTTCAAAATGGTAAATGGGAATATTTTATCTGTCAAGTTGAATGAACTATGTGGTGTGTCATCAAACGAATCAGTGCTGTTGGCACCATATTTGAAAACAGAGCCTGCAAGCTTCTGATTCTCATTTGAAAGTATTAAACCTTTACCACCCAAGTCTGTTCAGATGACATTCATTTCTAAGATTTTAAAGCTGTTAATACTTGTCATTGTAAGTGTGTTTGAATCAACACTGTATTTAGGGAAAATAATACTTGTTCTCTTCAGGGATGCAAAGAAGAAACTGAGACTGGCTCTTTGTTCAGCAGATTCTGTTGCCTTCCCAATGTTGAGCCATTCAACAAGAAATGGGCTTCCTGATCACACTGACCCTGAAGGTAAATTCTCTGACATTAGAGACACATTTCGCTATTGTATGTTGTTTTTCCTACTCCTACCCTCATCTTCGTATTTTCTTCCATGCTTCCCTCACACATGGAACAACCTGCCAAATCCCAGGTTCCAGTATGTTGTAACAAGGTACCTTGGAAAAGTTGTGCTGTAGCATAATGAGGCAGATCCTGAGGCTTTAGAAGTGTCTTGGAATAGTCCCCTATTAAAACATTATAAAATGCAGCTGCAGAGAAACTGTAGGAAACTGAGAGGATGCATTAGATGAGATAATCTGAAAAGACACTAACTTACCTTATTGCTTAAGAAAAGTGTGCATATGTGCACATTTGCATGTATGTAGTATATGTGTGTGTGCAGTTCTAAGGTTTTTTTTTTACTTGCATTTTTCCTTTACTTATCCCTTATCTAGGACATTTAATGGTCCTCCTTTAATAATTGTGGCAAATATATATCAAAATAACACAACTCATGATGGACATTGCTTAACATACATCATTGAAATGGTCTGAAAGTATTGTGTCCACCTGCTTTTCCATGCAGCTCCCTGAGATCAAAACACATGCCTCTCTCTTCTGTTTGTGGGGGAAAAACCTTGTAGGCAGGGTACTAATTCTATCCTCTTTTTGGTCAGACAACGAAATTGTGTGCTTCTTGAAAGTTCAGTTAGCTGAAGCCATTAACCTACAAGATAAGAACTTGATGGCCCAACTGCAGGAGACAATGCGCTGTGTAAGCCGCTTTGATAACAGGACATGTCGAAAGCTGCTGGCTTCCATTGCAGAGGATTATAGGTAATTTGTTTTTGTACATCATTATTAAGCAGTTTCCAAGTGCAGATTTTTATCCACTGGCAGTGCATAACTCCTTGCCAGAGAATGTGGAACTCCTTGCCAGAGGATGTTGTGAAGACCAGGACTTTAACAGGGTTCAAAAAAGCACTAGATAAATTCATGGAGGGTAGGTCCGTCAATGGCTGTTGTTACCCCAAAAATACCCACTGGAGACCACCTAGGGTTACGCTAGCAGGGATTTATTGATTGGGGAATTAACACTCCCCTATATGCACTAAAAGGTTAAACTAAAGAGGATAGAACTGCCACTAAAGGTTTAAACTAAAGGAGAACTAGCTGTCGCTGTCTGTCTGTGTCATACACTGTCTCTCACTCACTCACTCCTGCCCTCAGGCACTCACAGACTTACACAGGCATATGGGTTGCAGAAGGAGTCAAGGCATGTAGATTCTGGAGGGTCTGTCTGCTGATCATGGCCCGGAAGCTGGTCAGAAAAGAAAGAAGAACTTCTCAGAGGGTTTCTTCCACATGCTCTCTCCTTTTATTGCCTCTGTACAACCCCTGTGCCTCATCCACATCCCTCACCAAGGAGCATGCCCAGACTTCCCTTGATCCAGCAGAGCAGCAGTCTCCTTAATTGGTCTGATGACTCATCACCTGGCGCCACCATGCTCAGCCTTGCAGTTTCTAATCCCAAACACACCTTAGTCTCCACTCACTCACATCTAAGGGGAGGGTGCGGTTTAGAGCAAGTTACAAGCAGAGTGGATGAAAGTTACAAAAAAAATTACAAAGTTGCAAGGCTCAACAATCACCAAGCTTCCAGTAAGTTTCTGAACTTATAAAGCAAAGATGCTGAGAGTTATAAAGTTGCAAGGTTTTACAAGGATTACAAGGAGTTGCAGAGTTTAAATGGCAATGCAGCTGAAACAGTTACAAAGCTTCAGAGAATCATTTACAATCATCAGTAATTAAGTGATTTAGAAGACAGCAATACAGTCTCTAAGTCATGTGTTGGCAGGATCTTACAGTTTGTGTATTTTCAGAAAATCCATGTGTAAAATCAGGTAATAGCTTGGGTGGAGGCTTTTATGCAACAGCTGTTAGGAAGGATAGGCAGGAATGGTGTCCCTAGCCTCTGTTTGTTGGGGCTGTCGGTGGATGACAGTAAAGATTCCCTATTCTGTTCGCTCCCTCTGGGGCACCTGGTATTGGCTCCTGTCAGCAGACAGGATGCTGGGCTAGCAGCTAGATGGACCTTTGATCTGCCTCAGTATGGCTGTTCTTATGTCCAACTTGACTTGCATTGTCTTTTGCTAAGCTGAGTTTTTACATCTGTCTGCACCTTCCCACCATGTGCTGGAATTCTGTCTCGTTTCTGGGAATGAACCATGAAAGATTTGAGTCTTAAATCAGCCCAACTAGTAACAAATTCTAGTAAGAGAATGTTGTTAGGCCAGTCTGAAGGTGCCTTTATTTAAATTCTGCTGCAGTCTCTCACTTCTTGGCATGGGGGCAGTGAACCAGAATGGGAATTTGGGTAGCTGCCTTACTGCATAGGCAGAGGCAGTAAAACAGAAGGTTGTACGATAGCTTGAGTTCAGGACATGCTCTTCTATTATAAAACCTAAGAGAGCTGAAGACTCCCCTGATGCCATTCTGTAACCAGGTTTAGATAGCTAGTGTTGGTTGTTGAATACCTAATGAGAGAGGCGTTTTTAATTTTAGGAAAAGGGCTCCCTATATTGCTTACTTAACTCGATGTCGCCAAGGCCTGCAGACCACACAAGCCCATCTGGAAAGGCTCCTGCAAAGGGTTCTACGTGATAAGGAAGTGGCCAACAGATATTTCACCACGGTTTGTGTGAGGTTACTTCTGGAAAGCAAAGAAAAAAAGATAAGAGAATTTATTCAAGGTAATTTAATGCAGAGTGTGGGTCATCTGTATCTTTTATATGTTTAGTATTTAAAAATAAATTGACTGCATCTCAAGTTAGGAACAAACCTATTCTAGGAGTCTAATTGCTTTTAAATATCTATGCACATAGAATCTGAAAGTAATGTGAGCAGAGAAACATTGCTTATTTCTGCCTGTATGGTCACTCCACCGTTTTGGGCTTTGCTGTGCTGCAGCTTAATAAAATGCAACCCTCACCCCTGCCAAAAAACACTAAAGTTTCACAATTAACATCACAATGGGGAAATCAGCTAACTATTGGCCTTTAGAGCTGCAATAAGATGCACGTACACATGCCCCTGTCCCTGTGTGACCAAGGAAGGACGCTTGCACTGGGCAGAAAGGAGAAATTTGGTCTTGAAAGAGTGAGCTACTAGCTGGAGAGAAGAATTGGCAGCTGTGACTGCAGGGAGCTGGGGATGGAGCTGTGCTTCCTGAGTGGGAGGAAGTACGAGGGATGGCTAGGGGTCCTGGTGCATTGCGTGCCCTGTATTGCAGTATACGCTTTGTTACATTAACATGGCTATAGCAACAATGCACATTTAATCAAATACGCGACTGGAAAATGGTACACATGGGCTTTCTTAATCTCCTTCCTTCCTAGTGATAATGTCTGGCAGCCTTAATGATATTGGTCCCTATTGGTGAACTTGATAGTAATTACACATAGTATTGTTCCTCTTCTCAGAGCCCAGTGAGAGAGGTAGAAAAGTCTCTGTTTCGGGGGGTGGGTGAGTCATGAGAATTAAATAACTTGCTCTGGGCTCCAGATGAAGAGAGGAGTGTAGGGCCAAGCAGAGTGCTTAGACCACACCATCTGAAAAACACAGCTCTACTTTCTTCTGATTTCTCCATTGGAATGACCTTGTTCCTCTCCATACTCCCCCACCAACTGCCCACCCACAAAGCTACAAACAAGACCAGTTTCTGGCTCTGCTTTCTGGACGTGCCATAGGAAACTGCTTTAATTGGCCTTTTAATTGTTTCCTCCTATCGCTTTGTGTTCAGACTTCCAGAAGCTCACAGCCGCAGATGATAAAACAGCCCAAGTGGAAGACTTCCTTCAGTTTCTATATGGGGCCATGGCCCAGGATGTCATCTGGCAAAATGCCAGCGAAGAGCAGCTCCAGGATGCACAGCTAGCCATAGAACGCAGCGTGATGAATCGCATTTTCAAACTCTCCTTCTATCCCAATCAGGATGGAGACATTTTGCGTGACCAGTAAGTGAACAAGATGAGATGGACCTCATTTCTCTCGCAGTGAGGAGAGAGAGAAGTAGCATTGTTTCCACAGAACAAGCTGGCATGCCTTGGCAGAAAAGCCAGCCTTACCACACCACCCCTTTGCTTTGCTTTGCTTACATTAAATAGGGTTTTCTGTGTTTAAAAAAAAAAAAAACCACCACTAGTGCAGGTCTTTAGTTTTAACATCCTGTGCAAAACTCTACAATTGCAGCAAGCTACTAGGACTGGAGGAAAATAATCTTTATGATGTAGGTACTAGATTATAACCCCTGTAGGTTGGTGTTTCACAGTGGATAATTAAAACCTTCTTCAGTGCACACACCCTCTGTTTACAGTTTTGGTGCAGTTGGCCAAATGCATCCTGGGTCTTTCATCTTCCTTAAAGCACCAGGTTTCTGACCACTGCAGCCAGCATGAGATGGATTTGGAGTCCCATAGGGCAAGTCCTGCTGTTAGCGAAGCCCGTGCACACTCACCGTGGAACTGGGGTTACTATTTATATCTGGTGTTCCTCTTGCTCCCTCTTATGTCTGCAGGGTATTGTTCAGATGGCTCTAATTTATACAGCCGTGTTGTGGCATGGGGAATCCGAAAGGGGGTTTTGCCTCTTCTGTGAAAACTGTATTTGGTCTCTCTAGGTGCCTGGCGCTCTCCTTCTCTCACTTCACTCTTGCTCCCCCTTTTTCAGGGTCCTTCATGAGCATATTCAGAGGTTGTCTAAAGTAGTGACTGCGAACCACCGAGCACTTCAGATACCAGAGGTAACAACCCCTTCTTCCCTCCGGCTTTGGGCTTAAGTTAGAGGAAAAATAGCACGGCTCTTCCTAAAGCAGGTGATGGAGCTGTACAGTCCCCTCCTTGGCATTGAGGGATGCTGCTGTTATACTCCACCAGTGTAGCACAAGTTTGAAGGTGTATTGACCATTTGTCACTTGTGCACTGACTAATATTGAACTAATACAGAGGGTCCTAATAACCTTTTTTTTTTTTTTAATGGTGGCTTAGCTAAGCAGATCAAGACTCATGTATATCAGAGTTGTGATTTGTGGTCACCAGGTAAACTAAAATCTTGTAGTATTAGCTAGGTTGGGAAGCACCCCGAGGCAGGGATAACTCTAGAGACGGCTATCAAAGCCAACCTTGGGGGTGTCTAATGAAGGTAATTCTGCCTCTTCCCGTGGCAGTTGATTCTGCCTCCTTCCTAATAAGATTCTAGGATTGGCACTGTTGGTCTCACTCTGAACCCTAGAAGGTCTGTTGAGTCAGTGTGAAGCAGTGGAAATGGATGAGCGCTATTTTTGTTACGAATATCACCGCCTTCAGCCATTACTGGTACTTGCAGTTTGTTACCATCTAACTTTTCAGTTCTCTGCTATTCTCAGCTTCCCCCCTTTAACAGATTTGACTTCAAGAATTATACCTGTGAGACAGCTCAGGATCTTAGCTACTAGTGCTAGCATAGTATTTTAACCTGGATAATACTTTGCCTTTTATACAACATATTTTTTCCTCAAGTTGTTTTACAACAGTAAATAATCACAATGCCCCCATGCAGGATGGAGGAAGTTGTTAACCCTATAAACAGGTAGGGAGATGAAAACAAAATGAGGTTAAGTGAATAGTCCAGTGCCACAAACAATGTTCCCTAGAATCTTTTCCCTCCATGTGTGGAATAAATTTTTGTGCACTGAGGCATGTGTGAATGTGCACCAACAATAGAAACAAAAAAACCTAGCTCTGTGTGCTCTGCTAATCAGCTGGGTGGCACATGAATCTCTCCAGTTCATTTCTTGGTCCCTAGTTCTGAAAAGGTGAGGGTCAGTTAATGGGAGGTAGAACCTTACGTCTCCATTTTCTTCTGAAACACTACATTGGGGGAAATCAGTCAGAGAACAAGCTGATTGTATGTTAGTTACATGATTAATATTACTTCCTTGCAGTGTTGTTTGTACACGTAGAATGAGGGAGGCTTAGAGTGCACTGCAGAAAATACTTGACTAGAATTGGAAATGGTTTTCTTCTCTTCAGGTGTATCTCCGGGAGGCACCATGGCCATCTGCCCAGTCTGAAATCCGCACAATTAGTGCTTACAAAACCCCACGAGACAAAGTGCAGTGCATTCTGCGCATGTGCTCAACCATCATGAACCTGCTGAGTTTGGCCAATGAAGATTCGGTTCCTGGCGCAGACGACTTTGTTCCTGTTTTGGTATTTGTTCTGATAAAGGTGAGTCTTCTAGCAGAGAACATAGAGAGATTCTCTCTCTCTCTCTCACACAATTTCCTTTCGTTCTTGTGGTAAGCAATCAACACTGCACAGCTCATTAAAGTATAGACTTCAGCTGGCATAGCCTGGACCAGAGCAAGTGTCACAGATGGGACATTGCTCTGATCATATGCAAATCTGAAAGTCAGCCCGTTAGATTGCCACACCTTAGTATGAGCCTGTGGCTCAGTTGGTACTGAAAATAGCCTTGCCTGGGCCCGGGGTCCTCATTAGAACTCCAGCTTATGCCCATTTGCTGCCTCAGAAGAACTAGGCAGTGGAGGCTGCTCTCTTGTGTGCGAGCTAGTCCTCTGTGCCTGCCAAAGTCGCTGGTGACTAGAGGGAATTTTGAAGATCTTGGGACTCTTTTTGAAGCCAGTAAGTGTTTAATCTTGATGTGTTGGCCGGCATTCCTCCTTAGCAAAGCCAGCTCTTTCCTATGGTGTTCGAGAGCTGCCGCTGAGTGTGGAATGGGGCTGCCTTTTTCCCTACCATATGGAACCTGAGAGACGTAAGTGGAGGGGCTATCTACATAACATGCCATTTTCGTTCTGTTAT
This sequence comes from Apalone spinifera, assembly GCA_030068395.1. NCBI lineage: Eukaryota > Metazoa > Chordata > Testudines > Trionychidae > Apalone > Apalone spinifera. The sequence continues at coordinate 22,412,629 of JANRFK010000975.1, forward strand.
GTTTATGACACTTATCTTGAAAAGTTCACTCTAACTCTGAATTGTGGCATGTACCTTTTCTTTGTCACCCCCAGGCGAACCCACCCTGCCTATTGTCCACCGTTCAGTACATTAGTAGCTTCTATGCCAACTGCTTATCTGGAGAAGAATCTTACTGGTGGATGCAGTTCACCGCAGCAGTTGAATTCATTAAAACCATTGATGATCGCAAGTGACCCAAAAGAGCACCTTTGTAGACAGACTGTTAGCAGCAAAGAGCCTGTAAGAATGTATATCCACTATTTCAAAGGCTAAAGAAGATACATTTTCCTTGTATAATATTGTACAGAGTGGAAGCATCTAAAAAACTTTACTAATCAGATTAATTAATTTAACAAAGTTTTCTTTCTCTGTTTTGGTTGCATCTTTCCCTCCCACCTGATAGAGTTTAGCATGGGAAAAAGGGACCACACTTTTCAGGTATTTGTGGATTCTCAAAATGGTTTCGGAATCTGTTTGCTGCCACCGCCCCTTTCACGCAGACACTATTTTTCCCTAGACTTCTGTTAATGTAAATTCATTCATTTTCTTTGTTTCTAACCAAAAAGATCATGGCAAGCACTTTTCAGAGCCTTTCTAGCTTAATACACTTTTTTTAAGACAACACCAGTTGCACTGAAAGTTTGTAGCAGTTGACCTAGTTATAAATTGTACTTCACCTATGGTAAAATGAAAATCTGAGGACAATGTAAATATATTATATACTATTTAATAAACTTCAGTCATCTTTGGACTCATTATCCTTTCAACCAGCAAAGAAGAAGTTTCTCTTTCCTACAGCAGGTTATAACATACTGTATAGGGTAATGAGAATGACTTCCTTAATAGGACAAGTTTAAAAAGGGTGAACCTAAGTATTTATTAAAATGTAATAAAGTTTACAGAACTTTCTGAAACTGGAATTTACAATTCACAGGGCTCTCACTAGAAAATTTTTAAAATTTTTGGCTCTGGAATTAGAGCGTTTTAAATAGTTTGGATTTATAGAGGAGAGGGACTGTAAATTTCAATAGATAAGTTCTAATATAAAAAGGAATAGTACATACCTTATTGTAATATTTTCTTCTGAAATACTGTGTATACTGTACAAACCCCAAACAGAATACCTTACAGAACCTTAAACTGTAATATATATTTTGATTATTCACATTAAATACACATGCCAGGGGTTTCAGTGAATGTTTTTTACTATGTGTTCTTTGTATTGTCGTCTCTAGTAGTACAGGTTTTACTATTCATATAAAATATTTTAAAATGCCACATTGTCCTTTATAAAACCCATCATGAAATCAGTTCAGGGAATCTTTGCAGATTTGTCTCTCCCCTTTCCCTTTTCAAATTGACAATTAGGTAAAGATCAGATAGACTTCCTTGACTGAAATAGTAGAGTTCCTATAGATGGCCCAAGCCATTGCTTATGCGCGTGAGTGGGCACTGCCTTTTTCACTGTACATCCATCTAAAAAAGGATTTTCATCAGTTTCTTTTGCCAAAGGCACGCTGCCAGCATTACTCCTTGCTCTCGCTTCCTCCTCCAGTGCACATCACTTTGCTGGCAGTGAAGTGAGCCAGATATGCTGGCTTTGAGGGGTAAAAGAAATGACACAATCTGCATCCCTTCTTTAGGCAGAAGAATAGATGATATTTCTAACTGCTCAAAAATGGGTTGGATATCTTTTGTACTTGAAAAGGCCAACACGCCACATGCTAGAAGCTATGCGAGCTGTTAAAAAAGGGAGTCTCTAAAAATCTAAGTAACTACTACGTCTGAGTCATTAACTGAAATTAGAACAATCTATGTACAGTATTAAGTGCTTGAGATGTGATTGTATTACCCATCTAGGCATAATTCAGTGAAAGACACTTGTTTTCAAGGACTTAATAATGTGTAATTCAATATATCATTTTTATCATGTTAAATAAATCATGGGGAATCAAGTGGGATGGGGTTTTTTAAGTTTTGTTTATAGTCTTTCTCCTCTATTATAGACTTACAGGGTACAGCAATACTTTCTAGTAGCAATGGGGAGTTGCTGTAGTTTACCTTACTGCGATCTTGAGTCTGAATGGCACTGTAATACTCTAGTTGTTTAGCCGTCATGTTTTTTTGGTGCTAATATATTGCATTCATAGCCCTGACCAATAACATTCAGCAGTGAAGCACAATACTGCCCTTCAGGAGATAGCTAGAATTACATTTGAAAGCAATGCAAATTTATTATATCACAATTCAGAAGGATTCTGTTGTCAAATTATCACCGAGAATTTGCTGTGTTAATGTCAAAGTACTGACATCCCCTTCATTCTGCAATTTTCGGTGTTCGTGACTGAGAGTATTTGGTCTCTAAAACCTGTCGTATTCTAAACTATTTTCTTACATGTATCATTCAGCACACAGCTCTCTAAAGGGGAGCAAATAGAGTAGTCAGTGGTTATCCTGCATCTTACCTTTTTTATTATGAGCAGTCTGGATACAAAGGAGTTGATCAGGTCTTCAGGATTTATTCTCTTTATTGGAAGGTTTTTCACCTGGCAAAAACCATTTTCTTCACATTTGTATCACTTCACTGCTTTTCTGTATCGAAAAGCTACTGAAGAACTTGAACAATTTTTTAAATAAAGTTCTATAAATATTTGCCTTTTTAAAATAAGCCCCAATATAGATGAGACTCTTCACAGCAGGATGGTCCGTTGCTTCTTTTTTAACCTGCTATAAAAGCCTTTTATACGATGTTATACATGTAGTAAAATAAATAGGCTTTCCAAAGAATTAGGAATTGTATTGTAATGTGCGTGTCTCTTTGTTTTCTCCTACTGTCCTGATTTTGTTTTGAAATGTTAAATTATATGTACAGGAAGATGACCTTAAGTTTTCTGTTGTGCAATAAGTAAGAAAGTAAAGACGGGAAGCACATTAAGGACCAAACAGTAAAAACTGTTTTGCCAAAAGTCGCCAGCCAGCCAGCCATGCATGCATATCGTATTGCATGAGTGCTTGCTGTTAGTGGCTGAAGTAATTCTGACGGTGAACTGGAAAATGTTCTGGTTGGTGTGGGGAGGGAGAAGGTGTTAATAGTGATCACATATGCAGACTCAAGGCCTAGTTATTGAAGTCAAGGCAGCTGTCTGCATGAGTAAGGAGTGCTCACCTGTCTGATTTTATATGATTGGGCCCATACATGTTACAAAGGCATTGTTTTCCTCTGCTGGGATGGGGAGCAGGAGGGAAGAGGTTTGGTTCTTTCGTTGAGGGGGGGAAATCCCCTTTTGCTTCTAGCCCTGCATTTTCTTTTTTTAAAGCTTGTTCTTCAAGAAAAATTGCAATGTATGGCCTGTTCTTGTGCTACCAAATATTGAATGTAACTGCCATGAATTGTAGGAAGAAGTCACACACAGTCACCTTTACTGTAGGTGAGTTTGTGGTGAGCACCATGTGTTGGATCAGATGTTTATTTGAAAATGTTTGTCTCAAGCCAAATTCTAGCAGAAATTTGCAATTTCATTGCCACGTTAATAATGCTGAATAGTTTTTCAAGGGACATTAGTAGGCTAAGAAAGGGGAAGCAGTCAAGAGCAGTCCTCAGAGCTGCATGAAAGTGAAGTATATTTGTCTAACATCTAATAATTGATGTGGCCAAGCTCATTATATGTATTAGCAGCCTTAGGCTAGCTATTTGGCAGGAGACCTGGAGCAGCAGAAAATAGTGGGCTGTAGGAAGAGGGAGGTACTTCCTTGATTTGGGTAACAGCTGATAGCCTGGCTGAGCCTGTACTACTGGAGAATTAATCTCTGCGGAGTTACTATTGTGTGTTCTGTACCTTTAATTGTGCTTCACCTCTATTTAAAAGCTTTGTACTGCCTCTTTCAAACTGGTAAAGCCTTTAAAAATTAATGAGCTTGCACAATCTTGTATACAGGAAACCCATCTTGTCTCTACTGTGATTATTAATGTATTATATCATTCTGTAAAAACTGATTAAAAAGGAGAACAGTTTGATTGTGACCCGGTTTCATTTCTCTGCATTGTAACATTCATGTAATGTTCTATGTACTCAGCAATGGCACAGAAGCCCGCATTGCAAGCTTATTTTATTGTAATATAGACGACTTTGTTTTCACTAATTTTTGCACTTTTGTTTTCAATTCTGCACTGTTCTCTCCTGATACATCCACAGACTCCTCCCCTGCGTACGTGTGTACAGCTCGACAGATGTGGCGAGGGAAAGGGCAGAGAGGAAACGAGATGCCAGAGACATCACTTCTGGGGCATTGGTGACTAGCAGTGGTAGTGACCGAGGGCTCAGTCGGTGGCATGTGTAACATGAGCGTGGGGACCTGCACTGCCTTGTGCTGAACAGATCCCTGCATTCTGCCCGGGCCGAGCGTAGTATTGCGAGCCAGGTCTCGCTAAGCCCAGCAGCGCTACTCAAGCTAATTGGCCCTGGTGCCAGTGTCAACATGGAGCAAAGGATCAGCTACGTTGGGAGTGAAGTAATGTCTAGCCCTGTGCAAGTGAGGACTCTAGTGTAGAGTTCTACATCTGAGCAGAATGCTCAGTGCTGTTACCCGGTCAGTCAGAGGATTTCGTTCACCATGGCTGGCGAGTCCATGAGCACTCAAGTCACTCAAGGTTTTTATTCCCTTTTAAAAAATGTCTCCCATTGAAAACTTAAGCCCATAACATGGTTCTGATTGAAGTGGTCTGTCTAGTCATGCAGCAGGATGTTAAACAAGTTACTAGATAATTAACTGCCAGATCATGTTGAATGGGGTTAAAGGATAGACTTTTCCAGGCTCTGTCCTCCTCCCTTTACTTTGGCTAGTAGAATAAAATATTTTGCAGAAACCTAATAGCAGTTTTTGTACAGCAAGAATCTTGTAGCTCCTAGGGAGTGAGAGACATGGCTGTGGGTTGCAGCTGAAAATGTTCACAGGGTTCCGATTTGGGATGGACAGCAGTTCGGTCCCCTCCTATGACCTGTCTAGTCCGCTGTTTGAACAACATCTGTCTTATCTGAATGTAAAAGTTCAGGAATATTTGTAGTCCAGCTGGCCTCATTCCACTTTCTGATGTGTTCGAAAGCAGCACTATGTAAAATGAAGCTGTCATGCGCCATGTATATTTGTAACTGAAAAGCTGCTTTCAATGTTCTGGCGAGGAGAGAACCATCTGTGTGTCAGGCCAGCACAGGAAACACCCCTTCCCCAGCAATATAATTTTAACTTCAAAAGTGAGGCCCTTTTCTTAAATGTGCTTCTGGAAAGACCATTCAGCAGCCGTTAATTTTGTTCACGTTTTGTCCACTTACAGCAGCCAGAGTCAGGGATCTGGTTTCATAAAGCCTTTATTAACAAACCCCAAACACACAACATAGCCTCCTGTCATAGGGAGCTGGGGGAGGGTACTTAGCCCTGCTCTTACCCACCATTTCTCATATCAGGCTCTTGCCAGAGAATGGTGGTGGAGGAAGCCGATGCAGACGGGTGAAGTGATGTGCGTGGTCACTCCGTGACTAGCAGCTGGAAACGGACACACAACTTGGCTTCCCCCCTCTGTGTAAGGAACCCATCTCCAGGAGAGGCAGTGGCCAGGCTTTGTTCTAGGGACACCCAGGGAGGGGGTCAGTATAACTGCGGCTTTTTGGGGAGGGGATTTTTTCGCACTGCTGAGCCTAGCGGGAGGGTTGGCAATTCCTCAAGCAGAACAATGGAAAGGAAGTTGGTGCTAGGGATGTAAAATCTCCTTTAACTGGCTAACCTGTGTAACCTTTTATCCCATTGACTGATTAAAGGGGGAGGGGGCGCTACTCCAGCTCCCCTGCCCACTGCTGGGCTGCAACATTCCTGCCCCCTCACTCCCCACCGCAGGCAGGGGCTGCTCCAGTGTCCTGCTCAGAACAGCCTCTGCCGGCAGGGCACCCGGGCCCACTGCAGACAGGCTGTGCTGGAGCAGCCCCTGTCCGCAGCAGGTGGGGAGCGGCTCCAGCCCTACCTGTTAACTGCGAACCCCACTGGTTGACCCTTCACATCACTAGTTCACACTCCTCCCGCTGCAGGCTCTCCCTCACCTCCTGCAGCTCCTCTGGCCGTGGAAAGGGTTAACGGTGCCCACTGGGCCTAAACTGCTGGACTTAGGCAGCTGGAGAAGCATCCCCCTCTCCCCCTGCAGCTCTTCTGTGGTCATGTGTCTGCAAAACCTTACAGGCCAGTCCAGACCCTCCTGGCGGGCTGCAGTGCCAGACCAGCTGGGCTGCTTTCTTGGGGCGGGAGATCTCGCCAGGCAAGGCCGAGCCAGGACCAGAGTGACGGGAGAGCAATGGGCTCTACCGTGGCAGTTTGCCCTTGGGGGGTGGCTGCGGGTGTGTACAAGGCCATTCCAGCTCCTAGCTGGGTGCCTGGGGGAAGAGCTGGAGCCGGGCCCCTGAGACCCAGCTGTGAGGGGGGGAGTTGGGAGAACTGTTTGGTGGGAGGAGGGGGAGTCTCTGGAGCCCTCTGTCTGATGCTCTGCGGCCAGAGCAGCTTCTACTGCAGGAAGGGCTGCGGGCTCCTGGCCTTGGCCTGGTCGAGCTGGTGCAGGTCTTCCAGCGTCACGTGCACCACCTGCAAGCAGACGACGCACTTAGTCAGCATCCTGCAGGCAGGTCCTGCCCCGGAGGGTGTTCTTGTTCAGGGCCAGGTCCCCACCTGCCCTTCTCCACAGGGCTTGGGGGGGGGCCAGAGCTGAGCCAGGGGAGGCGTAACAGGGAGAGATCCCAGCATGGGAGCTGCACCCAGCTCCGCTGCAGGAAGATGAAGCTTGTCTCTAACATCCCGGCGCCCACCCGAGCACCCCGACATGCCTGGAGCCCAAGGGCCACGAGGGAGGTTCCGGCCCCCGGGAGCTGGTCCCATTTCAGCCCCTGGAGGCTGAGAGTTTAGCTGGGCAGAGGCAGCGGGGGAGAATACCCCCAAGTCAGGAAGCCCCTTGCTTCCCCTGTGTAGCACTGAGGAACCTGGCGGGGGCTTTCTACAGGCCAGAGGAGGCCGGCCAGCCCGGCAGGGCCTCGTGGGCTGCTGGTCTCGCAGCCAGGCTAATGGCTCCTCTCCTGGAGCTTTCTCTGCTGCAGCTTCAGGAGCCAGGGTCCAGCTCCACAGTGCGGAGCTGCGAACAGCTACTTCTGGAGTGTCCCTCTGCCCTGAATCGGGGAGGCCAAAACCCAGCCCCTGCAGCCTGTGGACAGCCGCCCCTCCCCCACCTTGCTCCCTCCTGCGGCCGAGCTGCTC
>JANRFK010000975.1:22447306-22478595 GCA_030068395.1 Apalone spinifera
ATGGGGAGGGCGAGGGACGGGATGGGAAGGGGATGGATGGGGGCAGGGGAACACCGGCTCCCAGCACACCGCTTGAGAGGCCGTGGCAGCAGCCTTGCCGCACTCTCGTTGCACGGCAGCGTGCAGCGACATGAAGAGGCAGCGGCTGGGGGCGGCGGTGGTGACCAGCGTTGGCTCGCCGTGGGCGACAGACACCAGCCTGCCTTGGCGGACGTAGGCCCCTCGGAGGACGCTCCCGTGCTGTGTCGCAATGCAGAAGAGAGGCGGCCCTCTCCTGGCTGGTGGAGTCACCTCTGGTTTCAGACCCCGCCGGCGCTGTCGCTCACGCCCCGGCATTGGCCAAACGCTGACCCAGCTCCTCTGGGGCCTTTGCAACACCGCCTCCCAGGCTGGCCGAGGGCGAGCTCCCAGCCCCGCCGGTCCCTGCCAACCGGGCAGCGAGGCTGGGAATTGAACTGCCGTTCAGCCGCTCCTTGTGGAAATTCATCTGGCAGCCACCCGCGGGGCCCAGCGGCACCTTTCCGCAGCGCGCGACCGGGGACCCAGCACGTGTGCCGTGCTACACCGAGCAGCCGCTTGCAGAACCCGTCACCCACCTGCACCGCAGCCCCAGGGCCCCCGCGCCTGGGGGAGGCCGCTCGTGTGCAGTTACATCTAGTGCAACGTGCCAGACACATGGACTGCGGGCCAGGTCTTTCCATCTGCGTGTGACCAGGAGCGGGCCGGTGGGCGCGGTGCACGGGCTGGGCAGGCCTGGGCGGGGTGAAATCGAATCCCGGGGCTCTGCTAAGATTCCCAAGGCTGGGAGAGTTCACGCATCGCGCTGGGAGCTGGGGCGCCAACACGCCCCTTTGCGATTTCCCATTTCCGCAGAGGCGTGCGGCAGGAAGGGAAGGCCGCGGCTTCACCATTTGCTTGGCCTGCAGCCTCACCCCCCTCCTGTCTGCACGAGAGGCTGGTTGGGAAGGGGCTGTGGGGTAGAACAGATGGGGGCAGGGGCACGTCCAGGCTGGCTGTCATCCCGCTGCATTTCCAAGGCCTGCGGGGTGGGGGGGGAAGGCCCTTGGGATGGGCTGCTCTGCAGCAAAACAGCAGGAGTTAGTCCCCGGGGGACGCTGCGGCAGGAGGAGCTGGCGCTCCCCGGGGAATCCTCAAGTACCAGCCACATGCACAGACACGGAAGGAACCAACTTTTACGGCTCTAGGCCATTAAACAACAGTCTAATAATCTCTGATCTCACGCAAATGCCAAGCCACCCAGCCCCCGGCTCCACTGCGGCCGGCTGGAGCAGCCTCGGGAAGGACAGTGATGACGTGAACCCCGAGTCCTGGAGAGGGCTTTGCAGTCACACCCCTGGCAGACAGAGCGCTCGTCCCCGCCGCCTGGCCCCAGAGCAGCTCCGCAGGACCTGCCCGGCCATTACAGCCCCGCAGCCCCATCCCACAGCGCCTGCCACAGGCCAGCCGGGGGTGTTGTACTGCAGTGTAGACGCACCCTTCGACGGATCTGAATGTGCGACTGTAGAGGCTTTAATCCGGATCCGACGGGGGACTGACACAACGTGGAGCCGCCTAGTCTGAAGCAGAGGGCTCGTGAGCAGCCGTGCAGAGAGTCGGATCCTTTGGCACGACAGCCGGGCAGATCGGATTGCGCCCACGGGTTCCTCGCTGGCGTGCTGGCCAGCCTGTGGACGCTGCAGGCAGCACGGCCCAGACATCGCTGCGCAGGGGATCGCACGTTCATGGGATTTTAAACATTCTTTTGCAAATCTCTCCGCTAAATGCTTTCGCCCCCGCAGCACCCACATTTCAGCACCCACAATTAGCTCGCTGGTGCAGACGACTCACTTAGGAAAAGCAAGTTCATTTAGCAGTCGCATCCACTCCCGCCTGCTAAGCAGCTCTTCAATCCCAGAATGCTTTGGGACACCGATCCCGAATTGAGCAGCAGAACCGTGGGCTCAAAGATTCCGGCTGCAGTGGATCGGCTCCCTGGGAACGTTCAACTGCAGCCAGAGCGGCTGTCCGAACCCAGGGCTGCGGTCTGCCGGGGTCAGGAGCCCAGGGCTGTGCCCAGGTAAGAACTGGCCTCACGCTGATTAGCAGCATTATTTGTCTTGGGTGAGAAGAACTGCGCTAGCCCTGGAAGCCAGCCGGTCGTTAGTCCAGGGCAGGTCAGCAGCCAGCAGGGGCTGGGAGAGCTTGGGACTGCAGGTGAAAGCCAGCCCCGTTCAGAGGCCGCCACGGACCCACGTGCTTCCTCGAGCTGCAGGCAGCACCCCGGGCTTGTGCTTTCTGCGCAGGAGGCTTCCTCCCCCAGCGAGTTCTGAGCGACGCCCCTCGCAGGCCGGCGCCGGGCAGCCCTTTGGCTAACGCTGTGGCCCGCCTGGCAAGCTGCCTGGGGCGCTAATGCCTCGCAGTCAGGATGGGAGCCAAGTACGATCCCACGGGAGGCCGCTAGCAGGGCCCAGGTGCGACCCTCCTTGTCAAAGCAGGAGCCAGGACGTGTCTCTGAAGGGTTAACGCCGGGCGCCATGTCTCTGCCCCAGCCGCACCCCATCTGCAAGGGTGGCGGTGGGGTGTGTGGCCCCCCCCCGCTGTCAGTGTCTGCTCCTCCCCCTCGCGCCTCTGGTCACATGCGCCCCCTGCTGGGCTCTTTCAAGCCATTTACATCTGGAAGCATGTGCAGCGCGCCCTGGGACGGGCTATAAAATGGTGGCTGCTCCCCAGGGTTAGCCCTGTCACTATATTTACCTGCACTTCCCCTGGCCAGGCAGAGCAATCCACAGCCACTGGGAGCTGCGAGCCCTGTACCTGCAGAGGCGCAGGCAAATACGGTGACGTAGGGACCCCCCAGAGGCGAACCCTGGCAGACCCCCCCAGTGCACAAAGCCACAAGTTAAAGGCTGGGAAGAATCTTTCATTGCTGGGGAAACAGAAATCTGGTTTCACGTGACCCGAGAAGGTGGCACGACAGCAACGGGGCACCATCATCGGAAGGATCGTTCTGAAGTGTCGGTGCCAAAACCCCACCTGAAAACACACCCACAGGGCCACGTAAAGTCCACCGACAAATGGGCACCTCCGGAAGCATCACCTGGGACGCATGAGACAGAAAAGGAGGTTCCCTGCTGTCCGCACCCGGGGGGAAAGGCTGGGCCAGTCAGGGGAGGCTGTGTTGCATTCTGGGACACTGAATTTCATGCACGTGTAAGAGGCTGTGCACGGCACAGTGGGCAAATAGAAATGCCTCCGAAGCTGACCCACCGCCAGAAAGCAGCAAAGGGTGATTTTCTGAAAGATGGGAAAAGGACCCGAGCACCCAGGCATCCCATTGGCTTTCCTTGCCCCTAGAACACGTCTCCACCACCACTAAGCAGCGTTTCCTTTGGCAAGAACAGGCACAAGGAAGGGGACTTTAAAACCCACGTACTATTAACTCAGTGAGCATGGCGGTAGTACGCAGGTGAGCCCCGTTTCCGTCCCCCGCTAGTTTCCCTGCCACTCAGAGGCATTACCCACGGACAGCGATGCAACAAGCAGGTACCTTGCAGGGCTTTTACTCAGGAGGGGCCAGTCCAAGACAGGCCAGGCTTCTATTTGTGAACGTGCAACGTGGTGCAGGCAGCAGCAGCTCGAGCCGTCTGAGCACTCACTCCCCGGCCCTGCCCAGAGCATCTTCTTTTTCGGTGCACGTGTAAATGTCACCATGCAGTCGTGCAAGGAGTCGTGCACACCGCTTATCACGCCCATCGAGCATGTCTCGGCAGTCTCTTCCATAAGACAGCAATTAAAAAAAAACCATAACCCCTGTTGTGCCCAATAAATGCCAACATACTTAAGCGAGAAGCCACCCTTGTCGCAAGACAGCAGCTACAATCTTCGGCCTAACCCTGGTAACAAGGCACAGAATGAACAGCTTGCTTTCCTGACCCACTTGAATGCCTATCTGAATCAATTAAATCTGCAGCTCCCAGGGAAAGACCAGCCTGCAATGGATTTGTGTACAGCTGGGCGCACGTTGCAGTCATGGGCCCGATTTAACTCTTTGCGCAGCTGTTCGGGCGAAGCGCTTGCTGTGCGTGAGGGGGCGAGGTCTCCGGCAGCTCCTGGCCCTGAGTTGAGCTGGCTCTCAGGTTTTTAAAGTTAAATAAATGCATGAAGCTGGGAGGAAGTCACTTGGGAATCAATACAAAGCTCCCACTCGATCCCCACTTCCGTCCATGAACTGACCACCTGCTGAACACCCGAAGTCCCTGGCTGTGTCCCTCTTCTTTCCTAGCTCGCCGGAGTCACTGGCTCAACAGGGTTTGGGTGCGTGTGGGCGGAAGAGGAGGTGCGGCGTGTCTATGGTGAGGGACAGAGGAGTCAGGTTAGCTCGGAAAATGCGGTATCCAGGGTAGTAATTCTCCTTGCTGTAGGGGAACCTGGCTGTCCTGGGCGGGACCGACTGCGCAGGGACAAGGATTTCTGGGGCAGAACCTCCGGGCCTCTCCCCACAAGGCCCTCCACAAGAGGTGTCTCGGCTGCGACGGCAGGAAGGAAACGGCGACTGTGTTAAGGGCTGAAAAAACGTGAATGACGAATGGTCCTGCAGCACCTTAGACACGAACACGAAACGCAGATGGGATCGTGCGCTTCTGTGGGCACAGCCTACTTCTACCAACGTCCTGCTCCTGGGAGCTGTGACTTCACGCCCTCCCCGCCCAGCCACTCCCCCTCAGCAGAGCGCAATTACCTCACTCAGCAGAACATTATGCAGTGTCGACGGCAGCTGCTGAGCCCATCCACCTGAGCCAGGTGCTGCCATTTGTTGCTCTCCTTGGCACGGCGAAGGGCTATGGCCCAGCCCTGTCAGGGCTTGATCCTATAATTCCAGTCCTGAGGCTTCACCCCCCCAAGCCGCCCCCCCTGTCTGTTTGGGCCTGAGGGTCGCTGGGGCTTAAACGACATTCAGGCTGAACTTCGGGCCACAAAACCATGCACTACCGGCTTGCCACGGTCATCAGCTGCGCTGGAGAATGCAGCTTCCCAGCATGTCCCAATTGAGATGCAAGCCAAGGGTCTCCCAGACATGGCTCCATGGTGTCACGAGAACAGTTGGGGCAGGGTCTCCACTAAAAATAAATCCGGACAATAGTGCCCTGCTAACCGGGGAACCACGATGCCTTTCTGGGGAAGTGCTCTGGCCCAGCTTAGACAGGAGGGCAGACTGAACGGTCTGTTTTTGGGTGTGGCAAGCAGGAACTTAATTTTAGGGCCGTATTTTCTACGGGACCTCACCCTATATTTGTGCCACTGAGAGTCACTTCCGTGAGCAACCCTCTGACTAGCATTTCTGTGGGGAAGTTACACACGCACAATCGCCCCTGTAAACACACACGTGGCGTTCACACTTGTAGGCTGTTCTCATTGCACGCACAGGTGATAGTGAACCCACAGAAGGGGGCTCAAAATTTGGCCATTTTAAGTACGCTGAAGTTAATTCACAATCTCGAGGTGTTAATAAAAGCCAACGGCTACACATGCCGCTTTATAGTACTTGTATCCAACTAGACAGCCACAGGTTTGATTCACGGGTCCTTACGCAACAGCGACGGTCAAAACCAATGTTCGAGGGGTGAGTGGTACCGTTTTGCTTACTATAGCATGTGACGCTACACCTCAGTGATAAGAGTTAAAACTGGCTGACAAAGAGCACGTTCCCTTAATTTTAACATTCAATAGTTCACAAAGTTGACTGAATTAGCCATTTCCATTGCACGATTTGCAATTTCTTTCTCCACTGCTTTTTGCTGCATTTGGGCCTGTAAATAGCTAAACATAAATACCAGACTATAAAAGATCTGTCTCCCTGACTTTGACCCAGTAATAGAAGGCGAATGTAACATAGTAGGAAAGGGCCTTTTTCTGCCAACTAGCAATGCACGGAAATGCATTGCTACAGCTTCTCCAGGAGGGGGTTCATTCCCATTTCATCTGATGGAACAAGCTCAAAGTTTAGAAATTTGAGACCTTTAATGCAACATATGAATGACAAAATATAGAATTATCTGCCTTAGTGTTTATTCCTAAACTATACATTAAGGCTCAGAGAGAAAAGATTGATACAAAAAGAAAGGGGAGTTCTAACAGGTTCAGCTGTCTGTAAGTCAATCTCACCACAAGGCAGTACAACACGGAGAAAATATTTGGTCTCCCCAGCAGAAATCAGTTTGTGATGCAGATTTTTATAGGAGGTTTTTCTTCATTCTTACATGCAGAATCCTGCCAAGCATTCTTAGCATAGCCATATGCACCCACTTGATACAAAACTGAGGGAAACAGGTTCACAGCGCTCTTATCTTTTAACAACATACAGAAATTCATAAAAAGACATTTCTGGGGAACCAAAATGAAAACAGAAGGGCAGCTACAATTCTCGCTACCCTCTGATCTATGGCACCCAACTCTTTTGAGATGGGCAAGCGTGGAACAGTTACAAATCCCAGTACAAATTAAGTCTTCATTTTTATTTATAAAACACTTAGTGCTTAGACAAAAGAAAATGTAAAGTTATTTCTCAATCCTCAGGTGAAAAGTCTCAGAGAGACGAAGCAGAAACCCAGCCCAGTGAGCAGGAAGTTCTCTGCTGATTCAGCCACTCGTAATTACTGGAGCCCCCATCTCCAAGAGGAGAGACTCCTGGCCTTCCACTCCAGAAAAGCTCCTGGGGGTTTCAAAAAGCAAAGCTTCCTGGAGGTGAATAACTTCCAACGAAACGTCTTCAAAGTAGAAAAATGCAGCTGCTAAATGTGCTTGAAAAAAGCCAGAGTTGGCTGAATAAACATTTCTTCCAGCGCCCACACCAGGAGGGGACTGAGCCGCTCGCTCTCCCTGGACGCAAACAACGTCAGAATAGGCTGTAGCTTAACTCTACCCCTCAAAAGAACTGTGCACGAGAGAACCCTTACACCTTTATTCATAGTAAAAACGGATACATTTCAGTTTTAGAAATTTGATCATGTCACAAGCAGTACCTGTGTGCGCGTGGGTGGATATAACCGCCGTGCAGACTCTCTCTCGACTAGGCTGTGAAATAATTTGTAACCATCTTTCCTTGTGATTGTACCGAATACAGTTCGTCCATGATGCCAGCCTACATGCTCCTCACTTCTAAATCACAGGAATTGGAAGTGTCACAGCCCTCCTTCCGGCTCATATGGCTCTTTGTTTTGTCATTAGGGAGACTTCCCGTCACCAAAGTGGGGTCATTGGGAGAAACTGTGTATTCCCGATTCTCTTCCGTGGCTGCTTCTGACTGTTGGCAGCAAGAACTCTGTCCTTCTGGCTCCCACCTGTCTCAGGCCGTTGGGAGCTTCTCCTCCTTTGCATTGAGCAGACAGGTTTTTGCTCTAGGCTAGACATTACTGCTGTCCTGATTTCTTCTCCTTCTGGAAGCTAAAGCTTGTTCTCCTGCTCAGCTTTCTTTGTTTCTGAGCAAAATAATCTGCTCTGGCTGTGCTGGCTCGAGATTCTAGAATATAGTTAACCTGAAAAACACACAAAGTCTAATTTCAGTCCCATTCTGGAGGAACAGCCTGAAAACATGCAAACCTTCACCTCACTGCTCAATGACTCACTCCTAAAAGCATTCCCAGAACGATGCCAATGAAAAGGACATTCGAACCCCATAGACAGGAGACTGCTCTTCTAATTTTGCCTTTGCTAACCCTCCGTTCTTCTCACCTTACAAGAACGGCCGGGTCATATTGCTGCTTGCAGCTTTATGGGGTTTGGCTTATGAACACAAATATGCAGAACTCGAAGATGCTTTAAACAAAATACCTCATGTAACCTATTGATGTTAATGTTCCAATCGGCTGCATCTGTACATCCTAGTTTGGCGCATGTATCAAGTTAGAAATATGGTTTTTAAATGTGCGAATGAGAGCCATTGATGGTGCACTCTGCCACCCCCTTGCTCAGCCTTAAAGACTTGGTGATCAACTTAACTTCTAAACAGCCTTGCTTGTCCTGTGAGTCCAAAGGTGACTGGACAAGCAAGACATGAGACCATACCACCTGGTACTGGGATTCCAGCTTGGCCCAGGTATTTTTCCATGGAAGGGGAATGAAGAACAAGAGATTCCTGCCCTGGGGAAAAAACTATTTAAGTAAGGAGAAGTTATCAGCCCTTTGTCTTTGGTGGGCGTGACACATTCCAAAGAGGGCTGGGGACCCAGGTCAAGATAAAAGAGGTTGTCTTTGACTGAAGATTATGCCTAGAACAAGAAATCTGCTTGCAATAAGTTTTTTTAGTGAATCAGAACTAGCTATGCGTTTTCTTTTCATTTTAACTTAGTAACTTACTTTGATATGTCTGTTTTCACTTGCAGCCACTTAAATCCTCTTGTCTGTACTTTCTCTCAGGCCCAGTGTAAGTAATTGTTACTTAGGTGGAATGACCAGTGTGCATCTCTCTCTCATTGATAAAAAGGGCGAACATCCTCATGGGCTTTCCTTGTGCCAAACTCTTACTCGGAGAAAGATTTATTTGGGGTTTTGAGGGTTGGTTTTCTGGGTGCTGTGCCCTAGAATTGCATTCTCCCAGAGCTGAAGTGGTTCAATGTCTGCCTTGCTCTTCAGGGGGGCGGTTACACCAATTCTGTGCCTTGTTGGGGGGAGACCAGAGGATCTGGCCCAGCAGGACAGATGGTTGAGCAATCCCAGAGAGCAGGAAGATGGGTGTTAGTGGCATGATCAGCACATTGGGGAACAAACCCAAGGGGTCTTCTATGACCGCAGCCCATCACACCCTATAGAAAGTAGAATACGCATGTCGCGTTTGCTGACCCTCTGTTCCTGTCACTTTTCAGGAATGGCCGTGTCATGTTACTGGCTGCAGTGTCCACCATCCCTGGAAGGGACATCTACACGAGATAAAATGAACGTGCGCAGTTTCACAGCACTTGACCCTATTGTGCTGCCACTTGTTAGCCAAATTGCCAGATGAAGGCAGTAAGTCACAAAGACCCACAGAGCTGGTCTCAGACATTAACAGGCTTCAATAAAAGGTTTTATCGGCTTTAATACAAAACATTCTCTCTTTATGATGTTTGCATACTCAGCTAATCTTATACTTTCCATGTATTCTGGTATCTATTACTTGATGAAAGCATTTTAAAATGATATTTAACAAGCCCACTATTCACTAAATTTATTATCTCCAGTGCTTTCTGATAATCACATAGATAATTTTAATGGAAGGTTAATGCAAGAATCAAAAGATAAAAATGCCCTTTGGTCTGCCATTAGCTGGTTAATACGCTGTGGCTTAAAACTTGCACAATTTTATGCACTGTAGAGTGTTTCACTTTCATTGCATATTACAGCTTAAGGCATAAAAATATAGTGAGTTTTCATGGTCAATAAAGCCTCAGTCTTTGTCACTTGATCACGTGAAGAACCTAATTTGAAAAGTCTGATTTCTCTGCATCTTCTAACACAGAATAAGAAAGAAAGGCAGGCTTAACCTGGAAACCCGTGGAACAGGAAAATACTCGATAAAAAAGTTACAACACGGGTACAGAAAGGTTACCTATTCCTGCGTTCAATAAGATATGCATCCTTTATATTCGTTTTAACCATATCAAGCCTGTCCTTTTAGCTGTCCAAAAAGTATTTTGAATACTCCTGGATATATCAAGAGTTCTCTAGTGGAATTGTTCAACTGAAGACACGCAGTGATAAAAATTCCAAAGCAAAAGTTTACAAATGTACTGCAAAAATAGTTAAACCAACAATTTAGGGTATTAACTAAAATGCTCCATCACATACATGTCAGTTATTTAGCCCTTCCAAAGCCTTTACACAGAAAATAGCATTAACTGTAGGGAGTGGCATATAAAAGTTATAACTTAATTTTAAATTGCTATAAAAATAATTGACTGCAGAAAATTAAGTTTAATCTTCCAACAGTATAATCTTCAAACAGCGGTTTGTTTTGGAAAATAAATCAACCTGCTCACGTAGCAAGTCATTCTAAAAGCAAACGGTTATGATAAAATATACTTAAAACAAAATATTGGGGTGGAAAAATGTGTTTTCTTTGTATGGAGACATGCAATTGGGAAAGCATTTGTTAGGTGAACAAGGAGAGAAGTTTGTCTTGCCAGAATTACAACCCTCTGGCTTCATCCTGTGTTGAAGTCAGAAACTTGGAATCAATCTGTGACCATGAACATTGTTTTAATGTCAAAGACAGACTTATAATCCTACGAGAGTCTTCATGAAATCTTTGAATACTATTACCTCTGGCTAGTAAGAAAAGCCTTAAGTGCAGCGGAATTTTTGTTTAAATATTCCCCAGTGCTACTTAGAGGAAGTTCCTGAAAAACGCCAGGAAGCTAGCTGAAGTAACTATTAAATAACTTCTCTGCTTCCAGTAATACTAGGGCCCGCTCTCCTATCTGGTAGGCATATACAGCAGGCAGTTTAAAGAGTGCTCTTCCCAAGCAATCCACCCGCTCTGTATTAAACTAAGCCACGCTTGCTGGGAAGTTGGCGCCTATTGCTCGGTGAGTTATTTGCAGGTGTAATTTGCGATTGCCCTCTGCTGGATGAACCGTTTGCTGCATGGGCTCAGTTACACCCCCTGTAAATGGAGAGGATTTAGCAACCTGACTGCAGGGCGAGAAAGCTGAGTTCAACATTCACAAGACCCCTGTCGATTCTTGGACAGACCTCTGCACATCTGCTGCACCTGAGTGACCATCTGCTGACGTGCTTGAAGTGCACGCTTGCTGAAAACCCTAAATCCTGCATGCATGGGCTAGGCCACCGGTCACCCAGCCATCCGGAGGCACTTTTCATGGGAATGCAGTGGCCCTAACAGGCTGTCGGAGGGCCGAATTCAGCTCGCCTAGCTCTTTCATCTGGCCCGCAGCAGCTCCGCCCCCACCCCTTAACGTGTTGCCTGGCAGCCACCGGGGAGGCATGAGCCCTTTCAGCTCCTGCTATTTAAAGGCCCCGCCCCTTTTGTCCAAGGCCCTGCCCCTTCGGGGCAGCCGGCAACCACTTCCAAAACTTATGAAAGGGCCTTCCTTCAGATATTATTGCCCACTTTGCCTTAACACCACCACTCAGTCCTGCTACGTCTGGTTTGTGCTGGGCTGGATGCAGAGCTGAGTCCCCTGTGAGTTCCCCCGTGCATGAGGGACAAAGCTCTTGTCCTAGTTCCCACTCTAATCCCATCCCCACAGCTCCCAGCACTGCGAGAGGAACAGGAGTCTGACCAGGAAATCTCTCTGCTGTGGGGCCCCCAGCGCCATAGCCCAGCCAGGCACACTAGAGCTGGGGCAACTTGCCCACGAGCAGAGGTCTCTTACAACACTGTTACCGGCCCTACCAGGCTTGCACTGAGCAGACCATGGCCACACAGGACGAGCTGCCTCGGAGGAAGGGAACATTGCAAGGGCCTGGTAAGTATTTTTTTTAAATTAGCCTTTGGGCACAAGACCGCCCCCGAGCGGATTTAACACTGGCCAGCCTGTGCAGCACAGCACTAGTGGGGAATCATGACGCCAGGTCACGCTGCTACCAGCCCTGACATATTGTCTAATGGATCTGAGGCGGATGTGGGACGCAAACAGTTAAAGTTTAGCAGGCCCAGAGTACACCCTGATTCGTAAAACGCCATTGAGGACAGAGGAACCTCAGGATTGAAAACACAGGGCACATGCATCTGGGATGGGCCAGTTTAAGGGTTAATGTACATCTTAACTATTTAAACATACGCCACAAATCTAAAGGTAAACTACCTGACAGCACAAATCTGGTGGGTTCCAATTCCACAGAGAACTGACATCTTCCAGACTATTAGCGACACCAGTGTTTATAGGAAAATACATTCTAGACACACTGAGCCTGCTGTCGGGTTGTCTGAAAAATGGATCCAATATACAACGTCCAGAAAATTCAGTGGTAACCAAATAAAAGCCTCTCAGCTTCGCATTATCCACACTGAGAACCTTCTGACTAGTTTCAGTTTTCAGGTCTAACAAACGATAAAACATCTAGCCCGCTGGATTATATTACATTTTAATACCCACCTTCAGGACAATTTCATTGATGGTAGCAGCATCGGATTCAAAGTAGAGGTGTTTGTAGTCATGATTGCTTAGATATGTAAGTTTAAATATTGCATGACCTGAAAAGATGAAAAAGAAACAGTGTTCACAAGACTCCGCCAAAGTTTCAGTGGCGCTCGTGTGCGCGGCAGAAGACAAACACAGATGGTGATCTGAGCCTACCATCCGCACGACAGAAGGAAGCAATGAAAGGCTGACAGGCTTCTCATGTCATTTCAATTTAAGGCAAGTGGTGGTTTACAGGAGCTGCTGAACTCCTCTCAATAAAGTTCATTTCCCCACTGTAGGAAATGCAAAAATCTATCAAATGGCTAGTTAGGTCCCATTCAGCCCTAGACGATATTTCAGTTAAACTACCCCATTAGAACTCCTTTATGAAACTATCCACTGGATAATCATCACATGCAGAAGATAAGTGTTATATTTAAGATAAAAGGCCAATTAACCCCAGAATTATCACTGTAAAAATAAAAACCCAGCTGCTTAAGACAGCATAAAACAGTATTGCAATTTTCAAGACAAAAAAATTCTGTAGCAGTGATGTGGCTAGGCAGCTCTTACCAGTTACAAACCCTGCTCTTTATTCTAGGATAGCTGAAATCAAAATTTAGTCGGGCTTCTTATTTATGTGCCATTTAACTGACAAGCCTAACCCCTGCTCAGAGAAGGAAAATCGTTTTAGTGATTAAATTGGCAACATTCTGGTTGCCGGTGGCACTCTCTGTGGCTAGCCTTGTGGAATGGCAAGGAAGCCGGTGACCTTTACATGAATGCGAACAGGACAGATGTCCTAATTTTCACAAAGACCCATGGCAGGACTCACAGGAGGGCAGAATGTCCTTTCCCATGTGAACATGAACGGTTTCAAAATTAACACTCAGTACATTCTGCATGTAAGCTTTTTCATCAGTTTTCATTTAATTTATTCAGGTCAAAGTTACTAATCCATAAAGCAACAGCCACATTACTGTAAATTCACCTCTTTCCCGGAGGCAGCCTTATTTGCAATCTTATTTACATTATCTAATTCTTCAGATCTTCAAAAATCAACTGATATATGCTAAGAAACGATGGCTAACACATTTGAGACCTCAGTATTTTATCATGGCATGTTCATTAAGCCCCATTATGATGCACTAATCATGAATATAAATTCTCTATTGAAAAATTGGCTAATAATTAAAAAAAACTTTAAATCATTTGACAAACGAAGCTTTGGTGGGATTAAAAATGCCAGAAGTCTCAGCTACAGGCTAATCAGTATGTTAATGCATTCATGGCTGGTTACGGTGAAGGACGGAATTCAGCATCTTTCAACTTTCTAGGCGCTCAACGCCACACGCACTATTCCTGGAGACACGAAGGAACTTTGTAAAGGATCCATGTTCATGGCTTGGTCGGTACCCGGTGCTGTTACACGCTGGAGTTTTACTATACGGCAGAAACTCCGGGCCAAGGATCCACGGGCTCTATTCGCTGCTGGTAACTACTGGCTGCTGCTCTTCCCAGGTGCGGGGAATGCACAAAGGGAAACTGGCCCTACCCAGACTGCCTCTTTGCTAATCACACCTGGAACATCTCCTAGGTTTGCCTCGCTCCTGCCAATGGTCCCTTCTCTCAGGCCACGGGCTGTGACCCTGGAGCCGGACCATTCTGGGATGTTGGAAGCACCTCTGAAGAGCTCAAATACACACCACAGATGAGTACTCAGGCCCGTGCTGCAGCTGGTGAAGCCGCATGCCAAGGACTGGGTGATGCACTGGGAACCAGAGGACAAGGTCTGACACCGGGGCTTTTCAGGGCAGAGACGGTCTTGGGTTGTGTGTGTACGTGCCCTGCCCAGCGGGGCTCCTATTTTGGTTGGGACCTACAGGCACCCCAGCAGCATAAACATTATTAAGAACAGTAAGGAGCTGTAATGTAGCCAAACCTGCATTGACTCTTCCCTAGCTCATCTCACAGTCCCTGGGCACAGACCGAAGCTCCCATGGTCAGGGGAGGGACTGAACACAGTGCAGCCGGGGTGGTTCTGCTGTGCAGAAAGCAGCAGGCCCACCTGAGGGAAGTCAGGAGGTTGAGGATAGATCAAGTGCATGCACCTCCAAGCCTCCCTCTAGTTGCATCTCAGGCTGCATGAAGATACACGGGAAGGGAGTGTGGGTGACTGAGCCCAGGTCTACACCTGCCCTGAGATCGACACTCCGGAGATCGATCTTCCAGGGTTCGATTTAGTGGGTCTAGTAAAGACCCGCTAAATCAACCGCAGATGATGGTTCCGTTGACCCTGGTTTTCCATGGGGTTGCAAGGAGTAAGGGAAGTTGATGGGAGAGTTTCTCCCTTTGACCTCCCGCAGTGGGGACGCTGCAAAAATTCGATGTAAGGTAAGTTGACTCCAGCTATTTTATTCACATAGCTGGAGTTGTGCATCTCCAGTCAACTTTCTCGCATAGTGGAGACGAGCTTTACCCTGTCTCCAGCTCAAATTACCTGAGCTCCTTCCACCCGCTTAAGGTCTTTTCCTCCTGTTTTCCTTTCAAAATACACGTGAACATGCACAATGGACCCAGCAGCGCAAAATGAACACATGGCATCTCTTCTCTCTCTTGCATATGCGTCCATCTCTTCAATGAGAAGCAGCAGCACTAAATTGCTACTTCTGCTTTGTACTGTAGAGGCATAAACTACAATAGAGGCTCTCTGCCGGTTCAAGAACTCCTCCTAAACAGTAAGAGCCAGGATTACCACATTTGGCAGCAGCTTCCTTGTAGCATAACTTAAAGCAAGGTCAGGGTTTGGTTGTGCCAGGACAATGGGATGTGCCTGGAATGGGATTGCTTTTCATAAAACCAAACAGAAAAGAGACAGAATCACGAGGCAGGAGAAAGGGAGGGTTGGCTGGGGCCCTAGCACTGAGCCTCCCATCCCCCGGGGCCCTTTAAAAGGCCCGGGGGGGGGACCCCTGAAACTCCCTCTCCAATTCATAAGGGAGCGTTGCTAGCTGTTTCCCTTTCTCAGAGAGCAAGGGGAAAGTGCCCAGTTTGCTGCATTCCTCACTCTGGCTGGGGAGCTCAGGGGGCAGACGAACCTGGACCTGCCCCAGCCGGGGGACATGCACTCCACACCCGGCTGTGCCCGCTGGAGCTGCAGCAGCCATGGAGAGGTGCTTCTCACCTGGCCCCAAGCTGCTGCGGTGCGAGAGGGCTGGGGTTGTCCTCTCCCCCCAGGGCAGCCTGCACCTGAACCCTCTTCCCCAGCCCCACCCCATAGCAGTGATTTCAATAAAACATAGTCACCTTCATTTTATTTTCCAAAAACCAAAACTTAACTGTGCTGAGAACCTGAGCACCGCCGAGCAAATCTCCTCCCTAATAAGCAAGAGCACAGACTTGCCTGAAATACGGAAAACAGGCCAGAGTCACGGGAAACCTTCCCCAGCATCACCTCTTGTGTAACCCTGTGATTTATTCCTTCTTTTCAGCTGCAGTATTTACACAGCTGGCAGAAGCAGAACTTAGAACTTTATTTCAAGCACTTATTTTGGGATTTTAAAGAGTCAGCCTTTTCAATGACAATTCCAGAGCAACACATGTCAACAACACTTTTATTGTACTGTGGGACAGGAGGCAGAGTTCAATTCATCACTGCAGAGAGGACTGGCTGCCCCCAAGTCTTCTAGAGGAGAGATCTCGCTTCTGTGCCCAGCATCACCTTGTTTTGATACTAGCTGCACTGCGCTAAGGTGGACACGAGTAATTGGTTACCCTGAGAACAAAGAGTTTATGGTGCGGTGTGAAGGACTCCTGAAAACATTGCACAAGAACTGAGCATCTCCATGAAAATGAGGAAGAAAGCCCAGCACAAAATCTGATGGGCTGCATCGAAAGAACACAAACCAGAACCATCCGCTGGAGAGACCAACTGAACCAACCTGCAGCTTATTCCATGCAGCCCTGCTCCCCTGGAGCAGCCGGCTGGAGCATTTGCAGGTGCTGCACATTGTGTTCACGCTCCATCAGGTAGGGCTGCAGCCGAATTTCCTGCTTCACAAAGCGTGCGCCAATTGAGTCATCACTAATTTCAGAAAGAGAAACACCCCAGGCTCATGCCCCTAAAAGAAACCCTTGTAGTATGGGGCTCTCTCCAGTGAATAAAATGGGACCTTAATTTTCTCTCCAAATATTAGTATAAACGCCTAATGGCTGGTTTGTAGAAAAGTATTTGTATAATCAGCAATAAGAACATAAGAACGGCCAGACTGGGTCAGACCAACGGTCCATCCAGCCCAGTGTCCTGTCTGTCCTCAGTGGCCAATGCCCGGTGCCCCAGAGGGAGGGAACACAACAGGTAATCCTCACGTGATCCCTCTCCTGTCACCCATTTCCCAACAGACAGAGGCTAGGGACACCATTCCTGCCCATCCTGGCTAATAGCCATCAATGGACCTAACCTCCATGAATCTATCTAGCTCTTTTTTGAACCCTGTTAAAGTCCCAGCCTTCACCACATCCTGTGGCAAGGAGTTCCGCAGATGGACTGTGCGCTGAGTGAAGAAAAACTTCCTTTTGTTTGTTATAAGACCCCTAGTTCTTATATTGTGGTAATAAGTAAATAACTTTTCCTTATTCACTAGAAGCAATGCCATGGGTTTAGCTACTTCTGATAGGTGACTCAGAACACAATGGCCCCAAAGGCAGTTCTTAAAGTCACATTACTGCATTAAGCTTAGGTGCATCCATGTACACATTATACTGTTTACTATGTGAAATATTAGTTCACTAAAATAAGCAATTGCCACTTTGTTTTGTTACTATTCTGGCCAGACGGAATCTATGAATTTTGGAAATGGAAATCAATCCATCCCTCACGAGCACAGGTTGAATCTCTCTAGTCCGGCAACACCCACGGTCCGGCATGATTTCAGCTAGCCAGATGTTTGCTCAGTGGAGGTGCAGCCAAGTTTCCCGCAGGCCCATAAAGTTTGTTTACAGCCACCAGTCCTAGCTCTCAGTGCTCTGTGCTGCTGTTTAGCTCTAATTTACCCCTTAATGTCTTCCCAGAGCCCAGTGAGCAGTGGCCATGTGGGTGATGCTCCTGTGATTCAGCAAATTCTCTGGTTTGGCCCCAGTCAGGTCCTGAGGGTGCTGGACTAGAGAGGTCCAACCTGTACTTAACTATGTGATGCACAGTTTTAAACCCTCTTCATGTCACGCTTGGGTATTTTCGGTGATCAATACAAATGTCAACATTTTGGTATTTCTACACAAAGAATATCTGAAGACAAATGAGCTCTTCTGTACTTTGTAGAATTCAGATAGCATGGCCCCTATGAACATTTGGATTAGAGTCAATTCTTTGAAAGGTGCCTTGTTTCTCCTTAATGTAGATAGTTTAAATTACTAAATTTTACTCCAGCCAAGCATCTCTGGCTTTTCCATTATGCCCTTTTCTGAGGAACATTTTTTCAACAGTCCTACCCGGAGTAAAGATGGTTCCCCCCAGAGTTCAGCCTTTACCAACAACTGCCAATGTTACTCCTTTTCAAATCTTATCTGACTGCATTTAAGTGAAGAACAACAAGAATATTCATGAGGTGGAGGAAAGAGAAACGAACCTAACAAAATGAAAATGTATGATTCAATTTCATAATACCTCGATGAGTGGCTTTGTCGTAATAGGGACAGAAGGCAGGAATCAACCATTAAAAGTTGTTATTGGAAAAAAATAGCCAAAATATTTATGGTCTTATTTGACATTATCGAATTTTTTCACTATTTCAGAAATTAATAATATAAAATGGACCAAACCCTGCTCGCTCTCTTGCACTAAACACATTTAGAAGGAACCACAAAGAGTTAAATATAAACTAGCAAACACGCCTGGAGTTAAACCAGAGAGAGAGCATCAGGTATGTGTGTGAGAGAGAATGTAAAACACTTCAAGTGGAGTAAGGACATGACCTCTTTTCCCCCACTATCTTCACGTGTAATCTAAGATCTATGGAGCAAGATGAGTGTTTCTGTTATGTCCACGGCCGCGAGAGCTCGGAGCTACTGCATGCCAGTACTGCAGCATTGTAACAAAAATCATCTGGACAGCTCTCGAGTTTCTTTAACGGGACAACTCCCCGCCGCCCCCCAAAGGTGCATGAGAGTTGTATTTCAGAAGCAAGGACAACAACAGAACTCTTACTCCACTGGAGTCAATGGCAAAACTTCCACCATTCACTTCCGTGGGCCAGCTCCTCCTCCGACTGACCTGCTGTGAAGTACAAGGAGTCCGAGCGTGAGAACGACAGATCGGACCATGCTACGATGCCCATTGACAGAGGTTTAAATGGGCAGCTGTTCTACTTGGTTTTATTTGGTTCTTTTGGGGACCAGCATATTCTGGGAACCCTTTCTCCACACCTCCCACCCTTTCCATCCCAGGCCAGTCTATCGAACGAAACATTACTACTGCAGCAGCCTCTTGTCCAGGCCCAAGAAAGCAGAGCTACGCTTCAGCTACATGTGACCATTCTGGAGTCCCATTGTCTTAGCTATTTACACATCTGGGATTTCTTCCGGTTTTATCCTTTCAGAAATGCTATCAAAGGCAGAAATCTTTTTGCAGGAACTATGAAAGCTGAGGTGGAATCCAGGGTTGCCCAAAACCTCTTCCCCAGCAACCTTGTTTGGGAAAGAGATGATAAATAAATCAAAATGCACTAAGCAGCGCTTCCGCATGGCAATCGCCTCTTTCACTGCGTCTGCACCTCATCAATCATGCTATTGTCTGCTTGAAAGGGGAGC
This sequence comes from Apalone spinifera, assembly GCA_030068395.1. NCBI lineage: Eukaryota > Metazoa > Chordata > Testudines > Trionychidae > Apalone > Apalone spinifera. The sequence goes on from JANRFK010000975.1 coordinate 22,466,230, forward strand.
CTTGTAAATGTCATATCCACTCAAGCCCAAGGAGAAGCGAATCAAAATGCAGCAAGGAGTTTTAATTGGATAGTGTAATTAAACTAAAAAACCCCAACAGACTAGCTTTGACAGGATAGATGAAGACCCCTTTTAATAGGGCTACGAAACAGATTTGTTAAAAGGATGAGGCAATGCATGCTCCTGATTGGGCTCAAGAGTACTTTTCTGAGAAGGCTGTTCAATAACGGCTGTAGTTAATGAGTTAAAGCTAAGCTCTAGCTTGTGCTCTGGCAGGACTTTATCTTACCACACGCTAATACATCACAAGCTTGAACTTATTAAAAAAGAGTTACCCTGAAATTAACAATCCACCGCACCAAACTTGTAACTGCGTAACTAGATCACATCGCACAGCTGCTCACCACAAACCCAGCCTCTGTTATTTGCTGCAGCAAAGTGTTGACAGGCACGGACAAAACCACAGTGTTTGCCTTGCAGCCAACCACTTTCCTTACACAGCTGATGCCAAACCTACCTAGAGTGCCCGCCTGGCACTGCCAGTGGTACCATGCAAGCCGCAGCAGCCTCGGACTGACAGCATGCTACATATGGGGTGCAGTTGCTCTGTACGTTAGAAGAGCCCTGATGGTCAGCCAAGTCCCAACCTAGCCTAGGATGATTTGAGCCCCAGTGTCTTGCAGGCACAATTACAATTACAAATACAAAATCGCACACATACTTATTCACACTCATTGCACGCACAGACCTCTCTGCCTAGCTGTTTTATGGGTGTAAACATTTGGGCCCAGGTTTAACCATAAGCGTTATTTCTTACAGTTACAGGCTTTGAGACATTTTTCTCCCCAAACTTCTCAGCTGATCCTGCCTCTAGTCTAGTTCATCCGATCAAGACGCTATTGCCTCAGATCATGTATTGTGTATGCTGGGTTATCTCTGGAAAGGACCATAACTCTAGTAACCGGCACACGAGCAATATGGCATTCACAGCAAAAGCGTTCACAAAACAGCTCCCCTAATGCCTCTCGAGCCACGGAAGAGATCTGGGCCGAATATGCCAGAGAGTACAATAAACTTGGCCAAAAGACGCTGTGTGCAGATCGGAGCACAGGCTGCTGATGGCAAAAATGCTCTGGCTAAAGGAAATCCTTCAAACATTATATTGCATTTTAACAGAAGTTAGCAACTGTTTAGAACTCTGGGTTCTAACACATCTGTGTCTTACTACATGTTTAAACAAAACATTCTATTCTGTAAGCTTTGTAGTAAGGTTTTTAGTTGGCCTTCTAATACCGTTCTTTCATAATCCAACAATTAAATGATCAATTGAATATGACGCAATGTATATAATCTGGAGAAACAGGACACTGAATTAAAACATCAAATGCATTTAGCGTTAAATGAAAACTATATAAAAGCATTTCAGCCATCACTCTGCCTATCACTTCTAGCCACTATGAATTCTGCTGGAAAAGCTATTTTTGTGCAGATGTGGAATTCAATGGGAAAGACTGACTCGTGTAGCAACATCAATCAAAATGTCGGCTCTGTTGGCAGCTATCCACAGCAAGGCAGGTTCAAAGGTCACAGGATAAAGAAAAAGCCAAGCTCTGGTTCAGCTCTAATATCTCCTCGCTAGAAGTCTTGCAAAGGTACCTACCCCCTTCTGTATCAGGCTGCTTTCATTAATCTTCTTGCCATCTTCTTTAACTAGTCATGCAGAACCGCTCGATAGCAAGACACAGAATGGGGAGGCCTCATGTCTATTACCGGGTTAACATTCTGTTAAGCCCCAGTGCAACAATGGAATAGGAATGTAAAGGAAATCTTAAAGTGCAGAATGCAATGCAGGCAATTAAATTACAACTTGAAATTACCAATATGTTTGTGACCTACAGAACCAAACGCCTTTGTTTAACCTACCTTAGAATTAAGGCTACTTGATCGAACAACAGCGATCCTTTTAGCTTAATAAAGAGTAAGATGATAAAGAATCATTATTCAGTGGCTTGCATTGAATTAGCAAATAAAACAGATTTCTGCAGATCTTGGCAAGTACTTGGGAATGGAAGAAAGATTCATTTAGTTTCACTGGATTAATCTATCCTTAATTCTACCAAGAGGCCTAGCTTGAAACTACTAACCCCTCAAAACTTCAGTACTTGATCAATGTTCTCTTTGCGCAGATGTTGTGGTACCTTGGTAACCCTAAGCTGTAAGAGGGACAGTAACTGTGTGCATTGATCACAGCCCACACTTTGCCTATGGTGCACTTTTTAAAAACAGACAGTGGTCTGGGTACTGCAGTTTTACCTGTGTTCATATAATGTAAGCCAACAACATAATCACATTTCCTTTAAATTACACTATTGCAAGGGGATATAATTGCATTAAACCTATTATGTTGCTTCCTTAAGACTTTATATTATGTACACTTAATTGAGATACAGAGCTCTTTTCGGCTATAAAAATGACAGCTACTTTATTAAGGTTTAAATCTTATTTCTTAATGATAGGACGCTTCCTTTCAAGATTCACAACCTGCAGAATCTTTTGTGATACTCAGACTGAACCTGATTTGCACAAGCACTTTATACACCGTGTTTGCAAATTCTAATGGCACTGGGTTTAACCAGGAAAGCCATCACCTCGTCTCCATGTTTGAAGTTAAGCCCCTTGAATGCATTCAGAAATAAGGGTCTGTCTAGATTACACGTCTCTTTCGAAAGAGAGCATCTAGACTACAGCCAGTACTTTTGAAAAAGCACAGTTTGCATTACATAGCGCCTTTTTTTGAAAGAGCACTTTCAAAAAAAAGGCATTATTCCTCGTAAAATAAGGTTTTCCATAGTTGAAAACCTGCCACGTTCTTTTGATTTACTTTAGAAAGAACACGGGAGCAGTCTAGACGCAGGGGAAGTTTTTTCGAAAAAAGGCCACTTTAAAAAAACCCCCAAAAACCCCCCTGTAGTCTAGATACACCCTAAGGCACTAACCCTGGCACTTGGACAAGGGCACACAAAAATCCTCAGACAGTTCTAGTTATTCCTCAACACTAACTGCACATAAGATATTGAAGCTATTTCAAAACAATTAGATGCTTTTGCACATTGATTTTAGTTAGATGCAGCCCTGTGATAAGAGAAGTTACAACTCCTTACCCCAACTCGCAAATCATTTCAGAGGTAGCCGCTGTTAGTCTGTAACTTTAAGAACGATGAGTGGTCCCGCGGCACCGGAGAAACTAGCCCAAATACGCAGAAAGACAAGCTTTCACGATTCTATATCATTTTTAGTCTCTAAAGTGCCACAGGACTCCTCGTTGCTCCCAACTCTCAGCATTCACCAGAAGCTATTCAAAAGCTGGACCTCTCAAATTGCAAAGTTCATGTCCTTTGTCTTGCACAAGGATGTGGCTTTACATCTTCATGCTATGAACTAGCCTTCCAGAGAGACATGCGTGTTTAAAGGGAACTCTACTGACACCCACCTGTGTTCCCATAAGCTGTGTGCCTCTGCAGCCTCCCAGGAGAGATTCTATTTAGGGACGTAAGCGACGAATCGAGAAGTAACTCAACTAGTCGCTTCCCTGCCCCCCTGCTGCCTCTAATAGAAGGGGGGAAGCAGGGGCCAGTGCTGCGGGGAGCTGGCTTAAAAGCCGGTTCCCCCCAGCACTGTCTCCGTGGGGGGCGGGGGAGGCAGAGGCACAGCAGGAAAACGGCCGAGCCAGGACTGGAGCCGTCTTCTCTCACCCGGTTCCCACTGCAGCGCTTCAACCTTTGCCATGTAGCAAGAGCCCCACGTCTTGCTACTTTTCAAAGGCTGAGGTGTGGCAGTGGGAACACGGGGCGAGTGGGACTGCTTGAGTGTCTGCTCACCCTGTGCTCCCTGCGGCACCCCCCCTTCTGTCTCTGTGAGAGGCAGTGTGTGCATGGGGGGAGGGGGGGGGAAGAAAGACGACATGAGCCGGAGCTGGGGGGAGTTGGCTTAAAAGCCGGCATCCCCCAGCACCAGATCTGGGGTCCTGTCTCCCCCTCCCCCCGCCACCTCTACCAGAGGGGAGGGGAAGAGATAGGGCAGACTGCTGCAAAGCAGCCCCTCTCCACAGGGGTCCCAGTGGGGAGCTCCAAGAGTCTGGGGACGGCACTGCATAGTGGTCCTGTTGACTAATCGTATTGTACCAACTATGATTAGCTCAGTAACCACAATTTAACATCTCTAATTCAAATGCCACCCAGCTGATTAGAAGTCCACAGCTAGGTTTTTTGTTTCTACTGGTGGTGCACATTCGCACATGCCTCAGTGCACATAACATTTATTCTGCACATGTATGGAAGAGCACAGAGGGAACACTGACTCCCACCACCGATTTTATACCCCATTGCTATTTAAACATCTTTTCAGAGGGGTATTTCTGCAAGCTTAGAGTCTCTATAGTCCACAAGACACAGTAACTAGTCAAATGCTTAGTCATGTCAGTCATACTTTTGAGCAATTTTGGCATATATCTTTGGTCACACTGATCACAATGGCCAAACTGCTTTGACACTAAAACTCTGCAGAAACACAAAAAGCGGCTGTAGGTGAAGGCGTTTCAAAACCACCTCTTTGTCTGGAGAGATGACAGGTAGGTCCCGCAGAGCAGTGAACAACTTTGTTACAACCCAACTGCTAATGTCTACAGAAAGCCGTCACTGTAACAAACAGTCCAGCATGCCTGCACACGGGGTGTACAATCTCAGTTCGGAGTCACAGAGTGCTTCTGAAGGACTAGATGGAGCACGCTTGTGTTACAAGAGATAAAAACATGGAAACAAAATATATTGCAGAACTGAAAACCCTTATCTTTTCCCAGCCTCCCTTTCGTTGCAGTAATTCATTCAAGGAGGCCCCAAGAATAATTTTTGATGTAAACTCTGCTACAAACATATATCACAATGCTGATACACATCACAGACAAAACTTAGGAGTTCCATTCCCTTACCCCGCTCACATAACTTTGTGTCTTTTCAAATTCAGTCGATACCGATCTGCCACTAATAGTGTCCCAGACTGTATCATCCTGGGATGTCACGCCGCAGTCTCCCGTATGGCCCTAGAATAATGCCGTTGGGGGCACCTTGACTGAACCTGGTAGGCGCAGATTTCAGGAAGAAGAAAAGAATGATCTTCGCCTTTCCAAGTACACAGAATGCACTGCGCTGTGGAAATTGTAGGGACTGTGACAAGAGAGAAAATCAAAACCCACGCTTCTGCAAAGGCTGCCTTTGCCGTTGCACATCCGCAGCCTTACGAAGCCATGCCAGTGCCAGCCATGCCAGGCTGCTCTGGAGGGAGCCTCAGCGTACGGTACCTGGACACAAGTGCCCCCTCCAGCAGCAGCACGTGCTCCCTCGGCAGCACAGACCCTCTCCCCCGGCATTTCAGTTGCAGACCAAATGGAGATCGTTTGGCTGCAAAGCGAGTGCCCGGACACAGGGTGCCTGCTGGGCTAGTGTGCGCTGAAGGCTGAGACTTCTGTGACAACAGCCTAGACTTCGGACTGGGGTTTCAGACACAGCCTGGTTGTAATGTGCGCGCCATTTTGCAACCACAGACACCGTGGGTGCAAACGTACAGTAGGACGTGAACGGGTAACCGGTTAACTGGCTGGAAATCAGCTGAAAGTCTCGCTGTGGGGCTGCAGGAGGGACTGGCCAGCAGCCATCCCCCCCGAAACGTCCAACACCAAGCAAGGCTGTCGACTCCCAGCCTGCGAGCCTCGCATAACCGTGAATAAATTCGGTGGCACCCGCACTTTCACCCTTCCCAAGTAATGTGACAAACTCCTGCCCTCGTGAGCGTACGCTGATTTCTGCCTCATGGCCACACGCAGAAACGTGCTCTTGACACTCTCCTGCTCCCACCACGCAGGCACGTGGGTAGCGACATCTACAACACACAGAGCGTTCTGCTGCGGGGTCACTTCCAACAACTGGCTATTTGCGCCTGTGCATGGACAGTTTGTTATCCTGTTTTCATCATTGGCAGCACAAACACTCCCAGGCAGCATTCAGCCCAGGAAGTTAAATTCCCAATCTGCATCTCACACCTCCAGTCTGCTGAAATGCCAGTGCCCCAGGGCAGGCCTTCCGCTTCCGGAAGAAATCGCTCCCTGCCCTGGCTCTCCAACAGGGCCACTGGTTTGTGGAAGCTGAATTCTCTGAATCGGGGCGTGATCTCCGCTGTCCTGTCCCCAGGCATGAGCTATTTCCGGACTTGCTGATACACGCCACACATTTGAGATTTAAATCCACCTCTAAGCACATGGGTTCTTTAAATTCATTCAAGCTGCTACCCACAGGCTGCTACACAAAAAGTTCAAGAGCTAGTGCAATAATGTTGGGAAATGTATCACAGCCAAGGGGTTAAACCTTGGATCACAGGAAATAGCAATTTCCTGATGGAATGCTGTTGCTGAATACCGATGATAGCACAAGAAATACTTAACTGGGGTCAGCTCTTCAGTGGACAGTAAGTAGCACAGAAAGGCCACTTGTTAAAAAGGTATCTACCCCAAGCACCCTCTCCTATAATACAACCCAGTCCGATGTAAAGAGATTGCATATAATGAGTAACGCATAGGACCTGGTAGCAATACATTCTCCTGGCGCCCTGCACATACCGCGAGCGAGGGAGAGAGCAGAGAACATAAATAAAAAGCACTACTCACTTGGGCTTTTTTCTTCTGCAAGGTCACAGGCGCAGAGGAGTTCAGAATCGATCGAAATGGGTTTCTGCTTAATCCAGAACTTAGTGCTGGCCTTCTGATTAGTAACAGGGTCTATCTCTACCTTGTCTCCAGAGATACCTGCGAGGCAGAGGGGATAAAAAGCCACAACAGCGGACTCTGTAAGTGATTTCATAACAGCCGTTTGACACACTTTATAAATCTTATGCAGGATCAAAGTATATTGTCCTTTTGGGCTTTTCAAAAGAGCAGGCATGTTTGAGGCCAAAAGCAAATGATCAAACTGTATACATAACCTGTAGGTTGCCATTCTTGCTTGCTTTAAAAAAAAAAAGCATGATAGGAAAAAAAAAGCATCAAGAAACACATTTTACAAGTTCACGAGCACAGCTCTTTGGAGAGTGGATTATAAGATTTATAGGAAGATGCAGCTCCTGTGGTTTTTTAAGAATCACCACTCTTCTATCTACATTTCCTGTCTCAGACGCCAATGTCCATTGATAGCATTGTATCAAGACCTTGTTTGCCATCCAGACAGAGACTTCCAAAGGAGGATGCCCAGTCCTGGAGGTTGTGTGCATCTTTACACGTCTCCTACCAATTTAGAGCCAACCCTGATTAGGCAGCTTTAAAAGCAAGTCATGGATTCTGCAGCTCCTGGCCCAGAATTCTCCTGTGTATGGGCAAGTAGATGGCTACGCTCCGCAGAAAAATGTAACCTCCAATGTCATTTCTGAGCGTGTGCCTGAACAGCCTTTCCTTTGAGCGGGACACCCAAGGTGCAAGCTGAGAGTTAACAGTGTGCTGGGGTCTACCCTGGAGTACACCCGGTAATTCACAGCCGTCTCTCTCACAGCATTACAAAGCAACAGCCTGCTCTGCTGCGCTGAACAGTACAGGAGCTCGTTGCTTGGTTTACAATTACAAGGCTTCGCTGTTGACACGACTGAACAAGCCTCTCGATATGCCTTTCATAGGGAGACCTGCGCGGAGCCTTAAAAGTAATTACATTTTTAGGTCATGAGTTATAGGTCAAGGGCACCATGAAATAGGGAAAATGGAGCAAGCGTATAAACCATATTTAAAATAATAACGTGTTGCTGCAGCTTCTCTGGGCAGCCAGCGGCGATAACCTTTTCCCTTCAAAGGCCTTTGCTTCAGATACTTTGGAAAATGCTATGCTAGGTCGGGCTGGAGTGTAAGGAAAACTTATTTCAACAGGAGATAATAAATGAAAAATATGTTAGGTTAAAATGAACCAACTGCAGTTTCTAAAACCTCTACCTCTCTGCTCTCAAAACCAAACCCACCAACCAATGTTGAAAGCTCTGTGCTTCATTGGATTATAAAACCGACAGGCAGAGGTAGCAGGTACGTTACTATGGTCCTCTGCACCAAAGGGAAAATAACCTTCCATTTTAACTCGTCATTACAATATGGTTACCGAAAGCTACAAACAATTCTTACTTTTTAATTAATCAAAAAGCATTAATTTGTCCTGAGACATTGCTCACATCGGAGATACCATATTTCAATTAGGCAGAGTGTCAAGAATTCAACTGATGCTAGAAGTGTTAGTGCTAGATGATTTGAGCAGGCTGCATCTGTGTCAGGAGAGCCCCTTTATTACATTTCACGTTAGAAAAATGTTATAAAACAGTTTTATTTTTTATTTCAGTATAATCATTAATTGCCCAAGATCTAGACATTTTCTGCCTCTCAAAGAAAATTATATTTGAAATTGCTGATGTTTTTATTTTGATGCTTGGAAAAAAAACACAAACAAAACAAACAAACAAACAAAAACATGTACAAATCCTTTATGTGGAAATAACCCTTTTCTTCTTCCCTTCCAAAAGCACACAGATAAAATATCGCCACTGGAAACAGCTTTTAAAAATTTCATTCTGTGGCCCTGCAATCCAGTCAGTCAATATTGTTAATGTACCTTGCTAATTTGATAGGATTTGTCAGGTAACTCCACTGGAAAATTATATAAAACTGTTCCAGATGAACAGATGATAGTGACATGAATTAAAGTGATAGAACAATAGTAGAATATAAACCAGAAATGACACCCAAAGTGGCTGTTGATTTATTGCCATACTGAGTTTGGTTCTGGGCTTCCATGTATATTAGTGCTACAAATCTGGGTCCATTTAGCAGAGAGATGCTCATACATACATCACCAGCTCCTGCTCCAAGCCAAGGTCACTCCTCATTGCATCAATCTTTTCAACAGAGGCTACTTCGCAAGGCATGGATTTTGTAACCATCTCAGATGTAACAGACTTTCCTCCTCTTTCATCTTTCCTTTATCATGTAAAATACACTTTAACTTCTATTATTTTTATCTGTAAATTGTTGCTGTATACTTCATCTATTATTTCCGTATCTCAGCATCATTTGCTTTAGCGTGCACACATCCATAGGAGCAGTCTTTGTCAATGTTGTCCTTTTTTGTGTTTTTGTGCTCTAATCTGCGTGGGTGTGTACCCAAAATCTATAATACTAGCTAGTGCATAAAGCTTATGTAGTTTCTGCTTTACAGTCTGAATTAGTCACATTCACAATCAAGTTAAATGATTTCTCTCCAATTTTCTATACTGCAGCTTTTGTCAATACAAATGGTAAAGAGACAGCCACCCAGCACACCTGTTTTGTTCTTGCTGTTTTCTTTGCTAGAGTCTGGATTTAGCCATTTTAATAACCTACTTTGCCAGCAATAATTTTTCAACTCAATCTGCCTCTTAGGTTTGATAGCAGAGTGCACAAATAAATGCACCTTCTCCTTACTGCTTTCTGGAAACGGAGTCGAAATGTTGACAGGATGCTGCATGTGCATTATAATGTGACACAAGTTAATCATAAAACCCCAGATCCTGTGTAAACCCCAGATCCTGCTGTAACTAAAGCTTCAGCTCCAATAAAAAGTCAGCCACAGAGTGGTCATTTCTTCCCTCTGTACTTATAGGGCTTCCTTTAGCATCAGGAAGAATGGCACTCAGGTGTGTGCAATCCGGGGCATTCCTCCCAGCTCTCTGGATAAACCTAGTGCCAGGTTCTCTCACCGCCCTTACAAGGTGCAGTGTTGCTCAGGAAATCCAGGGAAAGAACCACGCAGGTACCTACAAACGTAGCTTACAGCATCGCCATGAGCAGCCCCGCTTTACCTAATCAAACCGGCTCTTTTAAAGAGCTTATTTCCTGACTGGCGGTTTTGTACAGGCAGTGGACTCATTGACGTGGATATTATCACAGTGGTGCATGCCCAGAATGGTGACCAATGTCAGGCAGGGGCGTTGCCACATAGCCCCCTTCCCTACTTGGCAGCGGAGCATTTCTTGCACGCCATACAACCCGCCAGCAGCTACTTGTGACAAGGTGCTTACATCCACCCTGCTGATGAAGGTGCCAGACAGTGTGTGGCTAGCCCTGCCCCTCTCCCCTGCCAATCAGGTATGGCAGGGAGGAGGCCTTTCAAAGGGAGGAAAATGCAGAGATCACCGTAAGTGGGAAAGTGCTGGGTGACTCCTGCAGCCAGGAGAGACTCCCACCTCGGCTGTGTCCGCCCCAGTCCTACAGGGAACGCAGGGATCCTCCAAGCTAGGCCTGACAGAGCAAATCTGGGTCAACAGCCCCACTGGAAAGACTCCCCAAAAACTTCTACACAGGCAGCCCCAGGGTAAGACGGCACCGTTGGCCTTTTTCCCTTTGATCTAGATCTTGGAGAAAAAAACCCTATTCTGAAGTGCACTGGGATAATTACCTTCCCTTCTGATCCTGAACCTGAAGAGAATTATGAAAACCCCAAAGGGTGGGATCCCCCTTTCAGAAATAAATAAAAGAAATAAGTAACGAGGGGCGGTGTCTAAGCCACACCGTGAAGGTCAGAGGGCGAGGTCAGGGTTTCCCCACCAGCTGTGAGAAAAACTGATGGGAGCACTTCTACACCATCATCTAAACCAAACCTATCAACCAACCAAAGGGACATGTCGTATCTTTAGCAAATGTGACAGCGGGCTGAGATTTTGTCGGTAAGCCCTGGTGCACTTACAAATATCCTTCCCCTCAGAAACGTTCTATTGGTTTGAGGGAAATTTCCTATCCTTCAAATGCGAGCACAGCTGGAATCGGTACTCTCACTCAATGCTGAAGGATGCTTTTAAGTGTGGCCACTGTACAGTCCAATGTTTCCTGGCCAGCATGTGTATTCCTGTAGTGTGCAGAGTAATCAATATTATTGATAAACGAGGTCATCTCATGGCTTCAGCTTCCCAGTGCCCTCAGGAAACAGGTTTTTCCAGGAAAATTGTCACTGAACTAGAGCTGGTATGTAATGTGACTGATAAATAAAAATGTCACAAAGAAAACTCTTTCTAGCTGACCATCCATGTGCTATGTGGCACCGAATGCCCTAAAATCCATAAATACAAAGGACTGTATGTATTGGCTCTTATGGTTCACATTCAACAGAGTCTATTCTGCCACCATACAGCAGGAGAAGGAACACATTTAACTCCCGTTAGTGCTGAATGGTAGTGCTCTGTAATGTTTACTTTTGACACCACTGAGACATGAATATCAGAAAAGGCTGCAATAGGAGACAGCCCATATACATATAGTTCTTCTGACCTTGGAGTTTTTGATATTTTCCATTTGTCCAGACCTTGAACACCCCACTGGGTTTATGGCTTTGTGCTGTACAGAATTAGCACATAAAAACATACTGCAGTTGGTGTAGCCATCAAAAATAGATACATGCAGGGGATGCTACAAAAAGTGAGTAAGGAAAGTTTATGGTCCATACACTGGTGGATGGGGTCAGCCCCTTCACTACAAAACAAGTTAGACCATTTGTTTCTTGTAACAGCTCTTCTCCCTTAAACATTTATCTTTAGTGATCTGTCATGACCTTTGCAAGCTCTCATTTCTGACAGCTTCCAGACACAGTGAGTCAAACTTCACTGGAAGCAAAGTATCACACCCAGATAGTTTGCTCAAGAGCAGAAAACATGCCTAACACTGTCCAACTTCAACACCAGCATATAAATCCTTCCTTAACAAGACAGTTCAAAATAAACTGAACAAAAGCTTCCCATGTACATATTTGCCGTGGAATATAAAGGTTTTTTGTGTTCACAACCTGAATGATAAAAAGACTAACGGTAGTAAAGAATGGAGAATTTTCCAAACTTATAACTATTCTACTAAACCAGTGATCTCCAACCTTTTTACACCCAAGATCACGTTTTAAATCTCAGAACAAGCGAAGATCTACTGCCCCATCCTTTCCCCAAGACCCCACCCCTTCCTTGACGCCCCGCGCTCTCTATTCTCCTCCTCTCCATCACTTGCTATCCCCAGCCCTTATACACTCTACACTGTACACTGCCACTTTTTTCCCCAATTCTTATGTAGGAAAAGGTTTTTCCAACATGTGGCCTGTCTAGACTAGGAGCAAATGTTAGAAAAAACCCTTCTTTTGGAATCCCCCTTATTCCTCGTGGAACGAGGAATATAGGGGTTACCGAAAGAGCATGTTTGCTCTTCCACTTAAAAAAGCAGAAGAACAAATGCAGCCCTGGATGCAGAAGAGTTTTTCCAGGATATCTCTGGAATCCTGGAAAAACTCC
>JANRFK010000975.1:22478695-22504621 GCA_030068395.1 Apalone spinifera
GAAGGGTGCTAGTGGGTGCTGGGGCAGGGGACAGAGTGCTGGGGTGGGGGCAGGATTCTGTAGCAGGAGACAGGAGAGAGGGGACAGGGTACCAGTGGGAGAAGGGGACAGGGGGCTGGGGTGGGGGCAGGGTTCTGTAGCAGGAGACAGGAGAGAGGGGACAGGGTGCTGGGATGGGGGCAGGGTTCTGCAGCAGGAGACAGGAGAGAGGGGACAGGGTACCAGTGGGAGAAGGGGACAGGGTGCTGGGGTAGGGGCAGGGTTCTGCAGCAGGGGGCAGGGTGCCAATGGGGGAAGGAAGTCCTCTGCACCAGCCTCCTCCCAGGACTCCCCCCGCCCCCTGAGGAGGAAAGCGCCCACGCAAGGAGGCCAACTCCCCCCTTCCATGGTGCAGAGAAGCCCCCGTGTGCGCCTCCTCCGGGGCCAATCCCCCTTCCTGCAGAGGAGGGAAGCCCCAGCTGCAAGTTCCGGCACACCACAGACTTGAAGGAGGGGAGCAATCAGTGCACTTCCGGAATCCCCAGAAGTGGCGCGCAGCTGCAGCACTTCTGTCCACCCCGCAGGAAGCCAGCACTACCTCCATTTTTGCTGGACGTAGGTAGTGGGGCTTCTCGGGGTGGGCGAGGGTGGGGGAATGGGAGGGGCCCTGAACGCTTCGCGATCGACTGGTCAGTGACCACAGTACTAAATAATACAGAAAAATATTTTGTAAGCATTTCAGCACTAAATATTTTAGTACTGAATCATTTTTAATATAAAATATTTGAAAGCGTGTTATAGTTTACTTATCCATGCACTGTTAATCAAATTTTCACAATTTAAACCAAAGACTATAAAAGCCCTATTACTATTAAAAATTAGTAAATAGAGTTTTTATAAAAATCCTATGATCTTGTAGCTGTTTTGCAGAACATTTAGAAAGCTAAAAAGGCACGTTAAAATCATTATAGAACATGGAATATATTTTATTCCACTTCACCATTCTATTAACACCATTAAAATCTACTGATTTAATAAAAACTTTTTTTGCATGGGCTGATTTTAGGAAAGAAAATTAATCTGCGTATTTAGCAAAAAGAGTCACTAAATGATGGTCTTCTTAGACAGGGATTATATGCTAGCTGATTGAAGGTAATACAAATACTTACATATTGCCAATTGATGTGCTAAGTAGTGAGATATAGATTGTATTTATTTTGAGAGTTAGAAGGGAATAGAGGAGATCCCTTTAGATAAGGATAAAAATAATTAAAGATAATTTAATTCCATTTTACATGGTGTATGTGGGTTTATTGCATTAAATTGATCTTTTTGATGGTAAAACAACGAGGAGCAATGTTAAACACTCTGTTGTATAGTCAACTAGACAACATGGTGACCGGGCATTGTTATGTACCTCTCTGAACAGACATTTATCGGAAGTAGCTGAAGGTAAGAATGTCTCTGCTCTCCTTGGTCTTACAGTACGGATTGATTTACCTAACTGCACATCAGTTGTGAATCGCAGCCTGTGGACCATGCTGACTTTGAAGGACTTGTAGTGGTGGCTACTAAGCATATCTTGAACAGTAGCTATATCCATCTGCGGGTCTTCCTCTGAGGTCTCTTCTCCTCTCGAACCTGTCAAAAATAAGAGAGACTCAAAACGTGGCATGTATCATTACGTCCGAACACAAACACTCCTGCCTCTTTGGCAATCACAAGTGTATTGTTTGCCCAGCTGCAGCCAGTCACACCACCTGATTTTTTTTTTCCAACGGAAATATGCAATTTTAGTGCATTTGAGGTTCGAAGGAAATTCTTCATGTCAGGTCAAAAGCAAAATTCTTCATGAGCTACGAGCTTCAGACATATCAAAGTGAGGGTGCCACGTAAACTCTGTGGAAAATCCTGAGGATCGCCATACCCTAGCGCAGCCTTTGTTAACTCACAGCTATCCCGCAGCAACTGGCTAGAGCCACTCTGTGAACTTCCTGGGCATAGTAACTACAGAAAGTCTGCAGAGTCAGCTGTAGTTCCAAGAACAGCTTTGCCGAAAGTGTGCCTATGACCGAGGCCAGGTCTATACTAGACCCGGAAGGTCGGCTTAAGGTACCCTAACCCCTAAGTCAACATCCCTCAAGGCAAACTTGGCGTTGTCTTCACCTTGGGAGGTTGATGGGAGCAAACGCTCCCGTTGGCTTCTTTTGGGGGCACCCTCAGCTTTCGATTTAGTAGGTTTAGTAAAGACCTGCTCAATCGAATGCCAGATGATCGATGTCAGGTTCAAGAAGTGGAGACAGGGCCTACACCAGTAGGAGCTGTGCTAAATGTGAATGGTTGAAGTAGCTCTTAATTAGAGATGAGCAAGAAAGTATTTTCCTACCTACAAACACATTCAAGATTTCAGAAATGTTTCCCCTTCCTCAACTGGGACAAAATGTCAACATTTCAAAATTGTTTACAATTTGAAAATCTTTTAAAAATTTCAGTTTGGGTCAATCAAAATGTTTTGTTTGGATAATTTTGAAACATTTTATTTTGATTTTGACCACTTTTAATTTATTTTAAAGATGGTAATACTGGTATCAAATTATAAAATGAAAAACCATCTTTAAATTAAAAAAATGCCAAGACGGGCCATTTTGACAAGTTTAATTTCCTCCCCACAATTTGTGTTAGTTGAGGAACTTATTAAAACTGATCCTTTCCTTTAAGAATTTTTGATTTCACCAAATCTACATTTTTCAACAAAATTGGGTGACACTGAAAAATTGCCTTTCAGGTCTTGTATTTTACCAGTAACACAACTTACAGATATGACAAAAGCATATGGATACATCTATCAAGCAGCCTTTTTTACTATAATTTTTTCCCAGAGTAGTCTTTAACTCTAGTATTAAAATCTTTACATTTCCCCCCTCACATATTAAACTTTATTATTCTTAACAATGTGAGTGGTATCTTCCTACTTTTACTAAGCTCGGAGATAAAAAGCATACATTGCTGATTAGTATTCTTGTTACTACTGGAGGTACTAGCTTTAGAAAAGGTAACGTCTCATTAAGCCAAAATGCCAATTACTGAAAAAATACTTTTAAGATTTTTACATTTTATGATGTTGGATTAATATCAATTTAAAAATTACTATAACGTGACACATAATCTTTTACAGAGTAATTTCATTTTAGCTGTAAATGATAATTCAGATGCTTTTAGATAAAGTGGTGCATAAATATGGTTGAAAATTGATTTAACTTCTTGCAGAAGATACTGAAGAATGACACATTTTGTTTAATACACCAGCTAATGTAGTCCTAAAAGCTGAAACAACTGCCAGTTCACAATCCTAAATTTGCTGTGGGAGATTAATGAAAACTTATATTTTGCTGAAATTTTAAAAATGGACAGATGAGACAATGGAATTTTAACAGAGGTCTTAACAATATAGTATAAGCAGCAAAAGGCTTGTCAATTTCTACATATTAATTTTGCTCAAGACTTATGTAGTTGGATCTGGCTCAACACACTAATGCTTCCTTCATTGACCTTCTACTCTCTGGTGGTGTAAATTTATCTCCCATTTCAGGATTCCAACTGATAGCAAAACTACAGAGTTTCCGTGTCTGGACTCCGGTATTAAGCAGAGTGCTTACTTTTTAGAAAAGGCAACTACCAAGGGGGAGGAAAGCCCTGGCACTCGAGTCAAATACACACAGCTGATACAGCGGCAGGCTTCCTTTTAATGTGGATAATTTGGAGTTTCGGAACCACATCCTGTCTGTCTTTGCAGGAGCTACTCTCACAGCTGTGGTGAGGAGCAGCGTAAATTTAGAAGGGAAAAAATAAAAACTCACTCAGTTTTTCCCACTTGCAAAAAAAGTCCCCTTTCAGTTTGTGAAGCCACATGCAGATTTTCTTGTCTACAGAACATAAGCTCATCTGTGTGGTGTTCAGAGAACTTTAGTTCCTTCTGCTGAGCGCTTAAAAGTATACAGTGGAAAAAACCCCATTCTGACGATATCAGCCTAACAACCCCTTTTCCAACTATTTCCCCCCTTACATACGGGGATTAGGCATGGATGTGCCTCAACAGCACACAAAAATCTTACCAGGCATTACAATCTAAAGGTGTTTTTTTTTAAACCTGAAAACTGGACTCTACCATTTCGATCTTTTTCAAACGTGTACATGAGCATGTGAATTTGTGCATCCCCATCTGAACATTGCAACCACTCGCACTACAGAATGACAAGATAAATTGTAATGGCTCCGTCAGAGACATTACAATGTATTTTGTCAAAGACCCTTGTGTTAATGTCTCTATTCTATGGATTATCATAATGTATCATGTCAAACACTCCTGCTGCAGTATTTCAACGAAACATGGAGATATGTCAAACTTTTGGTGCACTTAAAAGCATTTTGAAACACTATGGCATAGAGGTTCCTGGAAGGAAAACAAGGACTATAATGGAATGGGTTGCCTGAGGATCAAAAGAAAACTGACTAGGAAAGGAAGTTAAAGGACTGAATTCAATAGATAAAACTATTGAAATGCCAATGTAGGGCTGTCATGCATTCCTTCAATTACCCACTTGTGCTTTAACACGGCACTGTTTCAGTCATAAAACTGTGCACCGTTAGGATACAATCCACAGAATAGCAATATTCTGTGGTCACGTATTTTATAGCCTGCAGCCATTTCACCTTGTAACAGTTTTCTAGCTAAGCAGGGCCTGCCTGGGTGAGTAGTGCGCAAGACCTCTCCAAGGAATACTTAGAGGGCACAGGCAATCATGCTGGTGATTCAGTAGTGGCAGTCTTCATTTGCAATCAATAACACAGATCCTGACCATTTGTGGCTCGTCCTGGAAGGTGCAGTGTCTCCTGGTCATATCCCACATTAGGTCTGGGCTGCCCCCGGGAAGTAACTAGCATTTTGCTGAAAGCAGTTATTGGACATGGTACAGTATCACTTCAAAGGATTGTACCACCTAACCCAGTAGTCACCAACCAGTAGATCGGGATCTACTGGTAGATCTTGGAACCTCTGACAGGTGACCCTGACTGGTTTGGCCAGGAGTAAGGATGTTAAGTATCGAATAATTTACTAGTCAAATAGTCGATGGAATTTCCATCGACTACTCGACTAGTCGATAGGCACTTACGCATTCCTCCTTTGAAATGTACAAGAGCCCCCACTGGAGCTCTTGTACGTTTCAAGGGAGGAATGTGGAACTCCGCCTGCAGCCTGGGGCCAGCAGGAAGTTGCTGACGCTGGGCTGCATGAGGGCGTGTCAGCTTTGAAATGCCACACGGAGCCCAGGGTCAGCTGGGGACAGCTCAGCTGACCCCGGGCTCTACGTGGCGCTGCCGCTCTGAAACACCATGGCAGCGTTTCAAAGGGGCAGTGCCGCACAGCTGATCCCCGGCTCAGCTGTGCGGCACTGCCCCATAGCATTTCAAAGCAGCGCCGCATGGAGTGACCCCAGGCTCCATGCGGTGGCCTTCCACAAGCCATAGCGTCTGAGTCTGGGTTTACTCATTTGTCAAACGGATATAGCAAGTGTCTGTCTTACAGGGGCATTACGAGGCTGAGCTCACTCCTGTAACAGGTTCTCAGATGAAAAGTACTGTAGAGAAGGGCATGGTAATAGCGTTATTAACCTCTTGATTAGCTAGTAGCCACCAAGATCAGATTCAGGAATTACGTTTTGACTGGAATTTAAAATTGGAATACTTTCACACAGTTGCTCCTGCCATTTTGGTAAGTATGGGGGAATACATCCTCGGGTACGGGGTGAATGGGGCAGGAGGACTTGAAGGCTGGTAATGAACAGCCCCACCCTTGGCCTGCTGGGAGTCCTAAGCTGGACTGGGCAATCGCTCTGCCTGGGAATGACCCATGGGTCAGGAGTTTGAAGCCCCTGGTTTAAATGATTGAACTGGGGAATTGTATACGTGAAATATCTGCTAATCTGGTTGGATTTGGCTATGTGAAGAGGACAGTTTAAGGTCTGCAGAATTTCTGTAGTTGCTGATCACGGAAATTCCACCATCAGAACGGATCAGCTGTCTAAAGATGGCAAGAAACGAGGAGCCCAAGGATGCCCAGGAGAACAGCACTAACACCGGTAGCAGCAGAGATAAATGCCCTGACCAGAAACCCCCCGACCACAGAACTTGGGATATTGCTCCCATCCTCGCAGCGCTCTCAGAATGCTGAGGCGACAGAGGGAATTCAATGACCGAGGAAACACTCCTCTCCAAGCGCTGAGTGGAGACACTTGCCACAGAAGTAGCTGTG
Organism: Apalone spinifera; assembly: GCA_030068395.1. Classification (NCBI taxonomy): domain Eukaryota; kingdom Metazoa; phylum Chordata; order Testudines; family Trionychidae; genus Apalone; species Apalone spinifera. Next base: position 22,484,985 of record JANRFK010000975.1, read on the forward strand.
AGGACGCCTGTGGAATAGCTGCAGGCCTGTTGGGCATCCGAAGAAGGAATCAGTGTCGTGTTTGAAGGGAAAAGCTCCCATTGGGCAAAGCAATTAGTGGACACTCCAGGCCCAGAGCAAGAGTCCGTGCAGCCGTTCTCAAGTCAGAGAGCGTGGGTAGGTCTACACGGAGCGCCTTGCAGAGGCCCAGCGAGAGCAGTGCCATTCTAACATGGGCCATGTAGCCACAGTCATCAGGAGAGTGACTAGAAAAAACCACCCCCAGCAAGGGGCTGCAAAGCACCACCTGTGCCAACGCGTTTCGTCGGTAAAACGTCTGTGGGGTGGGAGCGCACTTTTTCACAGCCTCACTGGCAGAAGGTTTACCAACGGGAGTGCAGTGCAGATGTAGCCCAAGCGTCTCCTTGGGGGAACAGATGCTATTCCAAACAGGGACTGCTAACGGACCCAAAGGCGAAGTTCACACCTACCTTGGCATTCTTTGCTCTTTCATTATCTAACCGGAGGCAAAGCACCCTCACTGTCCTATGCTGGTGCCCTGCACGGTTAGTTTGCTACAAATGATACGGGGGGTTCCTGCATGAAAGCAGCAGAAATGAAAAGTGAGCCAAGCCAAGACCACGTGCTGCTGGAACGCAGCCTCAGGAACGATGGGAGCCGTAAGTAAAACCAACCACACACATGCCCACCATGTGCCTGGCAATTGGAGAGGTGAAGAACCACTAAGAATGGCCCCAGGGAGGTCAGCGGCCCATCTCCTGACCACGGTTCTTAGGAAGAAGGCAACAGTGGCGAAGTGTCATTCTGATCTGACATGCCCCGTTCTGTGTGACCCAAAGAGGGGTCTGCTACCTCTCAGGAGCCAGGACAAATGTCACAGCATCATGCACAAATGACACTCCGGGGAGAAGAGAAGAATCCAGCCCCCCTTTGGGCTGTACATCTGAGATCCCTGAAAGGCTATTTGATTTATTACAGGAACCTAGCGGTGGGCATTAGACAAGCTCCTTCAGGTAGGGTCCACCGGAAAGGAAAGGGACTGGAAGCTGAGCCCAGCCTGGCCAAAGGCTCTTTTGATGTGTGTTCATATTGGACATTCAGCAGAGAACTGCGTCACCCCAGCAGGGGGCTGAACCCTCTCAGTGACGAGGCCGGTGGGCTAAGCCACCTCCCTAAGCAGAGTGCTGACGACTCTCCTGGGGAAATAGAGGCAGAGGAGCTCAGTGCTATGTGAAAAACTCCAGGGGGAATGCAGGGTCAGCGCCTCCCCCACAGACCAGTACAGAAGTAGTGTTTTTGTTCCTGGGCAAAACCGAGACTGCTTTGGGAAGATTCCGCCCCAGCGCTGCATTGCGTTCAGGTGATGGATGTGAGGTCAGAAGAGCAGCTCCCCAAATGGTGAAACAAATAAAACAGTCAAAGAAACAGATCAAAATGGGGGCACAGGTCCAGACACTTCCACGGCCTCCAGGATCAAAGCAAGGCCTGTGAAAACAGCTGACTGCGAACGTCAAAGGGACTGCAGCAGTATCTGCTATAGCATGGCAACTTAAAATATTAAATACACGATGCAATCACGAACAAGCAAATATATGTTTCCCAATAAAACAAAAATACAAGGTTAACTCCATTGCAAAAATGTCCCCTTATTACTTTAATGTACTAGTATATTGCTTAATGAAAGTTCTTAATTGCAATTCAATTAATTACATACACAGAGTCCCCAATTTCATTTTCCAATAAGACATTGGCTTTGGTACAGGTCTAAAGGCACTTAACCAATTTTAATATATTAAGACCAATTTCCCTTGAATACTAATTACTACCTAATGGTAAAACGAGAAAGAGGAACTTTCCAGAAGCAGAATGGAGAGGATCAACTAAATTAGCCATGAACAGTTTGCGGTTTTTAATATAAGCATTTCACATTGCAAAATGCAACGAATGGAAGTTCAAACGTCCAAATACGGGACGTGGTTTATTAGTACGACCACCTCTAATGTTAGACATTTGAGAGATTTCTGCAGGTGTATTTCTATTAATGAAATATAAAGTATATACAAAGGAAACGGCATCTATTTTACTAGCATCTGTTTGGCTCTGTGTGAAGAAATAAATGAGTACATTTCATAAATAGCTCTTATAATTGAGATTTCTCTATCTGAATACATAACTAAGGAAAAGAGAATTTAAAAGGCGACCTCATCTACAGAATGGTTAATTTTGTTTGATGCAAAGTTTTGGTTTACACCTGTCAATTTCGGTTTTCCATTGTCCACAATCTAAACCAGGGTTGGGCAAAATACGGCCCAGGGGCCGTATCCAGCCCACCAAGCCGCTGGATCTGGCCGCGGACGCCCTACTGGGACCCTCAAGCACGAAGCCTCTGCGGTTTAAAACCCAGTGCCTGCGGCTCTCTGCTGTGCAGGCAGGGGGAGGATTTGTGTGACCTACCTGCTCAGGCCAATCCTCAGCTTCTACTGGCTGGAAACAACCAGCCAATAGGAACTGAGAGATTGGCGATGGGTGGGGGCAATGCAAGCCACTTCCCCCTTCCGGAGCTGAGAGCCACGTGGAGGGAGCAGCCTCCAGTCTCAAGTGGTCTGTGGCTGCAGGAGGACTGCTGGCCAGGAGACACTTAGGTAAGCAACTCCCAACCAGAGCCTGCCTCTGGCACCCCTGCCCCTCCTGCACCCAACTCCCTCCCCCAAGTCACCATCCAAACCCTCTACACCCCTCTGCCTCACACAACTCCCTCCCAGACCTTGTACCCGTTCTACACCCCTCCCCCAGGCCAGAATCCTCTGCTGCACCCAAACACCCTCCCAGACCCTGCACCCCATTCTAACCCAGGTCACAACCCTCTCATTCACTCAAACACCCTCTCAGCCCTCACACCATCTCCTGCACCCCAGTCCCTTACCCCGGGCGCCCTTTTGCACCCATCTCCTCCACAGAAAAGTGTGGCTCTTGATCACTTTCCAAAATCTAGGAGTGGTCCCTCACCAAAAATTATTGCCACCCCTGGTCTAAACCCTACACACTGGAATTGGAGCTAACAAAACCCAATGATTAAATTATTATTTTACTAATGACCAGAAGTAGTTGCAGGCTCTGTGGCATCTCATCCAAAGGATGGCTCTGGCTGCACTCCATGGGCCAACTCTGCCACCGAAGCGGTGGTTCTAGGTCATGCAGGTTTGGCAGGGCCCAGAGTGTGGTTTTAGTGCAGTCTCCATGTGCGCAGTAATGAATGATGGAGTCTGCTCCACTGATCAGGTAAGTTTGCTGGAGCCTGGGGCTCCTTGCGGGAATGCACCGTACAGGCGGGGGCACTAGAGCTGCAGTCTCCATGCCGATCTTTCAGGGAAAAGCTACTGTGTTCCGCTACGCAGCTGATAATGTCTGAAAGACCCGGAATTCAGGGGAGTTTATTTTCTCCTTTTAACAATGTCCCACCTGCCCTAATGGGACAGCTCCCACTCCAGCATGCTGGGATTCCCACCCAGAGCTGACTAGAGCAAAGTGGAAGGCCGCCTACTGCAGCAGTTCCCAATCTTCTCCAGATGGGGACCCATTTTGACAATTCAGGAAGAACTGGTGACCCAAGGCAATTCAAAAATGGGGGGAGGAGAGGGGGCAGGGCCGCCTGGGGAGACACTTGGCGACCCTTTTGAAATGTAATGGCGACCCATATTTGGGTCCCAACTCATAGGTTGGAAACCCTGGCCTACTGAATCAGCAGGGCTCGACAAATCACAGTGCCGGTCTGGCGCATACGCGGTGCGGGGCTGGCGAGTAGATCTCACCGCGGTTTGTCGAGCCCTGTGAACCACCAACATCTCGCTGTATCTTAGAGGTTTCCAATCCAAGTACTGACCGGGTGTGATCCTGCCTTGCATGTGAGGATGCAGAGGGTCAGGGCACAGGTTCCTAGGAGTGTGGGCCACGCAATGCATTCTTGCCTGGGACTGTATACATGGGTTTGAGAGTGCAATGTGTCTCTTCAGCTTTCAACCAGACAGTTCAGGTTCACTAGGGTGGTTATATTTTAACTGAAATAGGCAAGGTCACCAAAAGTACGGTGACTGTCGCTTCGGTTCAATGACAGCACACTCGCTTTACGGAAACTGGTGCAGGAAAGAACAACTGAATATTACAGCGTTTGCGTTATGAAATATAAATTTCATACAAAAGGAACAGTTCAGAGATGCACTCAAAAATTATCAAACAACTCACTGATAAACCCCAGGGTAGAATTATGTAATAGTGATTTACATAACACGATTAGAACTATTGTGTTTTACACATTTAAAGAAGTTCTTCCACCATTTGCAGGGTTTCTCCCTGGAATGTCCTTGAGCAATAAGACACAGAAATAAAGGTGGAGCATGAAGATGATCTCAGGAGCTAGAGCCAGGAACACAAGGCTTAATCCTAGCTCTGACGTGATTAGTTAAGTCACTCCCATTCAAAACCTCAGTTTTGCCATGTGTTACATGGGGGACACTACCATATACCTTGCACATGAGTTATCCTACTGATGCTCCATCACTTTTTGGTGCCATATCCTTGTAGGGGAAATTCAGGAGAAATGAAAGGAGAAGAAATGCTACAGCTTTATGATCACACATGAAATAATTTAATTTTTGTAAGGAAACCAGAGATTCCAAACTCTTCAGCTAGGATTCTGGTCTCCACTCTTTGCAACAGAAGACCTCCTAGCCCATGTCTTCACTAAGTGGAAGATCAACGCTGCTGTGATTCATTTTCTGGAGTTGGATTTAGCGGGTCTAGTTAAAACCTACTGAAGTGAACTCAGAGGGTTCCCCTGTTGGCGACTGGTACTCCTGCTCCTTGCGAGGAGTAAGGGAAGCTGATGGGAGCATTTGCTCCCATCAGCCTCCCTCTGCGGGGACTTTTGGAAACGGGAAACAAGGTACATTGAGTCCAGCTATGTAATTAACGTTGCTGAAGTTGCATATCTTGATTCGACCTTCCCCTTTAGCGCAGACCTGGCCTTAGCATGGGTTTAACTTAGACCAGGGATGACATCAGTTTTCTGATTCGTGAAGAAAAAAAAATTAAGTGCTGCAAAAAAATGGGAAGAAAATTAAACAGAGCTTGGCCCCTCAGACTGTTGGACAGACAGAGGGATGAACCAAAAGGGGAAAAACTTTACTTTTGTCTCCAACAAATTATGTTAAACTTAAAAACAAAACAAGCCTCAAAAGTAAAATTTTTTGCATATCTGGAAAGAAAACCCTTTCTCCCTGCACCACCACTAACCCTCTGCTCTACTTACATCTACATGATTCATTTCTTTTACAGCAGTGTTTCTCAAGCTTTTTTTCTAAAGTAACCCCTAAAAAAAAATTATAAGCGCCCCTAATACCTACAGTTTTCAGGCACACAAAGTTTTTTCTACCATTGCAACACAACTTAATTGGAGCCGGGAGGGCGATTAAATTTTTGGGTGTAAAAAGTACAAAAATAATAAAGTGCTGTAAAAATTAAAACAAAAATTCAGTTTTCTCCAAATTTCAGTTGTGTTGACGTACCCCCCAGACTTCTCTACCACTGGCTGAGAAACACTGGTTTTAGAGGTTTAAAAACTGCTGCTTCTTGGGCAACAATATTGACATGGGAAAACATATTGCAGACCAATAATTTTATTCACTAACTAGTGCTTGCAAAAAAACCCTAAAAACTTTTATCTAGCGTTTTTCACAGTTAATCATAACTTTACAGAACAGAGTTTTAACAGAAAAGGATTAATCAGGAAGTGATAAACAGGATGCAGACTTTACCAAAAGGTTTGAAATTAATCACTTTGGAATATTTTTCTGGCACAGTGGAAAAGTGCTTTTGGAAACTGAGCCTCTTCAAAACTTACTAGCCAGCCGGTACAGGCTATGTTCCGGAATACATAACTTATGTGAGCTTAAGTAATTTACAAGAGCAAAAGTGAAAAGAGCAAACATACTGTTCTCCCGGACCAGGCAGAATTCCAAAGTGCTTTGGCTCTCCAAGGTACAGTCTAAGTCTACTGGGACATTGGGTTCACTCTGCTTCTCTAGACGATACTGAGGACCTGAAATATAAAATAACTTGTAAAATTCTCTGTGTTCTAATTACAAGGCAACTCACGAGAGTCAGTTAACAAGCCACTATTTAAACTCAAGAGGTAAAGTGGATGGTTGTTTATGTCTAAAGTTCCTGTCCACCAGGAAAAAACAATAGTAAAAAAAGAAGTGGAGGATGGTATGCTTAGAAAGTGCATGGAAACGTAGAATAGCCCAGCCGCTGCCTGGAGGCTGACATGTCCTGCTCACTTTGCTGAGAACAAAATAATCAACAAGCACTTCTGAGCCCCATCCAACTTGTTCCATGCATCCACCTGTCTCCGCCCCCCGGACACATTCTCTCACTGTCAGGAGAGTTATTTATTTGGACCTCAGATGGTCCTTTGACAGAAAGAGGAAGGTGCAGCTTTGTGTGACTCAGTCTCCCCTGTCATTCTGTACCTAGTGGGAGCTGGGCTGTTGGAAACTTCGTTGGCTGCACCCTGCCTGAAGGCAGATGCACTGCAGGAGAGCTAAACAATCCCCATTTAAAGACACACAGGGCTAGTCGGAGTGCTTCTCCCTTGCAGACTGGGATACAAAGCTGTGCATTCCTTGTGCAGGCCACGTGGCCGTGCACGCGCGCACACTCGGACTAAGGTGTTCAAATGGCAGGAAAGGTGCTGAATTTATTGACAAACTACTCAAGCGAAGGTGGTCAGGAGAGCACAACAGAGGCACTCTGGGTGCATGTTACTCCTTGAGAGACCTGGGGAGGTGTGTGTTTGGCAAAGAATTTGCCTTATGGATTTCATTTCACTGCAGAACTCAGCTCTACAATCCTGGGCTATTTCTTCCTGCTAGTCTTGTGGCAGCCTCGCTGTCTCATGCTCACGAGGCGGGCACTGCCGTTTTAGACATTAGCAGCAGTGACTAGGGACGTTAAAAAGCGGATAACTGGGTAAACGCTGTAAATCTCAGCAGCTTCATGGTTCCCCACGCCTGCAGCATGGGGTGGCAGCCGGCCCTCCAGGAACAGGGCTGGAGCCTGCGTGTGACCGTGAACATTAACTAGTAAGCCCAGGCTATCGGTTAACCCTTTACACAGTTACACGTTCACATCCCTAGTGGTGGCTGTTTTCCACATGAACTCAAGATACTGCAACTGACTTATCTGTGCAAGGCATGAGCCCTTCCAGGTACCATCATTTTTACAGTTTCAGGCAACAGACACTACCTCCCAAAGCTAGATGGAATCTGGTATCGCTTAACACCTCAGTGGCTGTAGGCAGCGGCAGGGGTTCCTGGTAGAGCTAGGAATCCATCTCTACCAGAGATGTGAATGCTGCAAGCATGGCCACCAAACTGAAACAAATGCAGCAGACGGGGATTCAACCGGATATAAATGCGGATTGCTGCTGCTTCAAGCCGATGACTTGCAAATACATTTCACTTAACTAGACTTTTTTCTAAGATTCAAGCCTCAGCCCCCTACGGCGCAGTTACATGCAAGCACCGAGAGGAGTGTTGTTCACTAGGCTGCGGCTACACTGGGGAGGTTTGGCAACAAAAGTGCTGTTCACATGCAAAAGTGAAAACTGTCAAACTGGTTTTTCTGCCTCCCATGATTGACATTTCCCGGCCACAAGGCTAGCTCTCCCGTCGACAGTTAGAGCAAAGCATTGTGGGTGAGCATCCCACAGTGCAGTGTGGTGGGAAAGCAGAACTGAGCCCTGCACTGCTTGGGATTCCCTGGGAGCTCTTCGTGCTGAGGAATGTCAAAGCAGCACAGCCGTCTCTCCGGTCCTCCCCCTGCAGTAGTAGCCTCCCGCTGCTGGGCTCCTAACAGGGAAGAACAGAAGCATCCCAATGGTTTGCTCTTTGTTCCCCAAACAGAGCAGCTCACTCAGTTGTCAGACACTTCCCAGAGCTTTGAAAGGGGAGAGGGTTCATGCCTGCAGGGCAGCAGAGATCACAAAACACTGAGCACAGCCATCAGCACAAGCATTGTGGGATACTGGTGGAAGCCAGTTCTCTTAATATGTCGACAATAAAGAGAGGGGAAAAGACAAAAGTCTCTTGTGGGGGTGGAAGTTTTTTGTTGCCAATACTGGGTGCTTTTCCAGACAAAAGTCTCATTGCAGTGTAAGCACTTCTGTTGTTTTGTCGCCAAAAGGCAATTTTGGGTGACAAACTGTGCCAGCGTAGACAAGGGCTTTGAAAGCTGGCGTTCTCCAAGCTACAAAAAGTATTTTAACAAATGATGTCTTCTTGTGCCTTTCATTCCTATGAATCACAAAGTTGTACACCTTACACTGAACTAGAACTACAAACGGAACATTTCTCTTAGCAAAACGAAGCCATTTCTGGGCTGTTACAGGTAGGCTGTTTGAACTGCACTCAGAAACACTATGCAACAAATTAGGAGAGTAAGAGAAGTATAACTTATGTAAATGAAACTGCAGAGGGAATGAGGGCGGCAGAAGGTCATTTCCTAAGTAGACCAAAACAGGACAGTTAATACCCCCAGTCTTTCAAAAAGTACCAATGGGTTGTGAATGAATACAAATGTCTAGGACCTCGGTTTTCTCTCTCCTTCAGAAGATGAAACTATCAAGGCCTGGTTCCTTAACAGACATGCCAAGAAAGGTAGCCTGACCATGTGAATGAGCTCCCCTTGGCAGATACTGAGTCATCGCAATACAAACAACTGCTACAACACCAGCACTTTAGGTCAGTGTTACTGCTGGGTAGCAAAGCTGACTGGTGAAATTCCAGTGATTCAAATGAAAAAAAAGCATTTTAAGAAGAATTTTGGAACTTAAATAAAAAAAAAAGCTAATCAGCCCATTTGTGCTTATTGTAGAAGTCTGTCGTCCTGCTCCCAAATGCTACTGATCATTTAAAGAACATCTTTAATGCCTAAGGCAAACAGGAGCTATTCCATTAAAACAGCATCTTCATAAACTCTTTGACCATGCAAAGAGTTCAAAGTAGCTGCTGTCACACTGCAAAGCTGCACAACAAGGAAAAGCTGCGCCTCTACCTGCGATGCCTAGGATCTGTACACGCTGCAGGCAGACTCTGCCGCCCACCTGGGCCAGCTGACTTGGGCTTGCAGGGCTCTGGCAATTGTGGGTCAGACATTTTGCTTGGGCTAGAGCAGAGATGGGCAACTTGCAGCCTGCACATGGCTTAAGAGGGCAAGTTCACGTTTCCCAAGCTGTAAGAAGGCCGCCAGACAGGCTTTTTACTTTGCACCTGGAGCAGTGCTCCCTGTAAGCTGAGCGCTTGCGCAGCCACCTGCGAGAGATTCAAATGTCACCCAGCTGATTAGCATGCCTACAGCCTCCCACAGCCAGCAGCATGTGTTTCTACTGGTGGTGCACATCTGCACATACCTCAGTGCAAAACAAAATTTATTCCACACAAGGATGGAAAAAATTAGAGGGAACATTGGTCCACAGGTATGGCTGCTTACAGCTCCCATTGGCTGCGGGTCACCATTCCCAGCCAATAGGAGCTGCAAGAAGCAGCACAGGCCACAGGGTCTTGCTGGCCACTGCTTGCAAGCTCCTAGGGCCCGAGCTCCAGAATGAGCCTGAACATCTACACTGCAATTAAACAACCCCTTCACCTGAGCCCTCAAGCAGCAGCCAGCAAGTGAAGCACAATAAACAAACTGCTCTCTCACTCACTCAAAATAGCAGCTGGTCTACCAGGCTAACTACAAAACTACATTGTTTTAGTGATCTGAAGGGTCACTACACAGGCTCTTACTGTAGCAAAAGTGTCAACATTGAAATAATGAATTCTATCCCTTCGCTATCAGTGGCCAAGTATTTCATCATGTACTACCCTGATTCAAAGTCGATAAAGCATTCAGAAATATTTAAAACAAAAAAATAAGTCTTTTAGCCTCAGATGGCATGCCTACGGGAGGGCATTTGTTAGCCAATTCATTTTAAATTTACTACAGCATAGTTTCAATTACGGCTCCTCATTTTGTTTCCCCAGAAGCCATGTGTCGAGCACACCGTATGTTCAGAGTGTATTTTGCTCTTGAAATAGTGCATTATTTTTCTGTAAAATGGAGTCTCCTTATTCCTGGTGACTTTCAGAACAGATGCAGGGCCAGGCTATTTGCAGGCCACCAGAGGAAAGAACAACTACTCCCTCTGTGCCCAGCCCAATCAGCAATTGCCCATGTAGCTGGTTCAAAGCATTTAGAAAACAAATTGCACGCCAAGAAAAAGCAGAGATGTTTGATCTAACCACAAATAGCAAAAGGAGCAAAGTGTGTAGAGCATCGTCTTCCTTCTTCTACAAGACTTGAGCCATTGCAAATCTGACTAAAAAAATAAAACACAACACACATGCACACACACCAACCAACAAAAAGGCCTGGTTTGTCAGACAGAAGGAAAAGCAGAACTTACTGAGGGTAAACTTCAAATAAACATGAATCAATTCATCAGTCTGTTAAAACTGACAAGGTAACGCAGATTCAGAGGGCAAAAATCTACTTGCCATCTTGCTGTAAGAGGATAGCAGAGAATAATTTCCACTGGTCCCCAAACAATATTCTACCACTGCAGGAAATACAGAATGCACAAGGCAGGCAGAGAGATTTGTAGCCTCTGATTTGAATGTCCGTGAACAGGCTACTTAAATCCAAATCTTAGTTTTGAATAGCAACGGATTCCAAAACAGAAAATCTCGCAGTGCGAGAGATGAAGCTTGCAAACCCTCCTCTCTATGCAAACACCACGAGACACACACCCTGTGGCACAGAGCTCAGACCAGCATGAAGGTTACTGGAGTTTTCTTAACAGCCTGTCACCTGTGCAATGAGAACTGAGAGCACATCATGTGAATCCCAGAGTCAGAGGTACCACGATGACCCTTCAAACCTGCTGTGACTAAGTTACCCTACATGCTATAAGCTAGGACCAGGGCCACGTACGAACAGAAGTTGGGGGGAAAGGAACGCATCCCTCAACTCCCAGTATCTGCGATCCGTTCTAAACAAGCTAACAAACAGCTACTAAGCAGGCAGGGACTAATTTCAATTTTAAATTGAAGCTACATGCTAAGAGCAGGGGTGGGCAAAAGGGCCTCCGCGGGCTGGATTCGGCCCATCAAGCAGGTTGAGCTGGCCTGCAGATGCCCTGCTACTCTCCCACCCCGAGGCCAATCAGGGCCTGGGGAGCGCTTGAAGTCTTCTTCCCTGCTAGGGCGCATGGTGCTTAGAGTTAATTAGCAGGGTTAACTCTAAGCACTGTGCGCCCCTTGCAGGGTGGGAGGAGACTTCGTGCACTTCCCCCACGAACCCTTTAACAAAAAAAAACTGCAGAGGGAAACTTGTCAAACCCCACCCCCCATAAAAAAGGGGAGGGGGGGAACTGTCAAAAAAAGCTGGGGAAAATTGGTCAACCAAAGCCAAACCAAACCCAACCCCCCACGCTGTCCTGCCCCATAGACTTTGAAAATGGCAGCCCCGGGTGACTGAGCCCCTAAGAGCAGCTCTGGGGGCGGGGGGAATCAGGTTCTCGCGGAACCCTTACTTTCACTTTGCAGAACCCTGGGGCTCCGCGGAGCACTATTTGGGAAATGCTGGCCTAGAGCTGTTCTGAACAGCTGGCAGTTCTCTTGGGGGGGACTTCACACACTCCCCCCATCTCCAGGCCAATCAGGGTCTGCGGGGAGGGAAGCATGGAAGTGTCCTGGCCCCGCCCCTTCCACCTGAGGCCCCAGCCCTTCCGGGGCAGGGGCCCCTTCAGAAATTTCTGAAGTGGCTCCCCATCTAAAATTAGTGCCCAGCGCTGGCTAAGGGGATACTGCTTATTTGATTTCCTGCAGATGCAGAGGGGCAGAGGAGAGCAGAGTCTCTTCACACCTTCACTGGATCCCTCCAGGGCCCCCAACCCACCACCACGGACTCTTCCACGACACAGCTCCAGGGTGCCCTCAGACTCTGGGTTTATCTATGCCTAGTACGCGCCATACCACCGTACACTCCACTTCACGGGCCCTGCCTTCCGTTTCAGGCTATAAGCTCTTCCTTGCTGGGGAGGCGCTGGCATGCTGGCACTTTGCTAGAAATAAATATCCATTTCGTGAAGCAAGTTAACTGCAGTTTAACACCCCGCACTCCCCCATCGACTGCCCAAAGCTGCGGTTTCACCACCACTTGGTAATTCCTTAAAGGACTCTTCCTTTGCCGGAAGCCGTGGGGAGGATACACACAGAGCACAGGGGAAACGTGACACTGAGGAGATGTGCTGTAGGCCACAGACAAGAATGTATTTTTTCTTTATCTCAGTTACTGCCAAATTAGGTGTGACTGGTGACAACAGCCGGTAACGAAGGCAGACAAGCAATATGACTTCGAGGTTGACTCCATCCCCTTTAGAATTATTGCTGAATCAGATATAAAGACTCATGGAGGGAGAGAGTTAAAAATCAGTGCTTGATAGCAGTTTATCTTCTTCCTATGGATCACTGATTCCCCAGGCTCCGGATACATGGTGAAGAAGAAATTGACTTTCATAGGCTCAAAGCCATTTCTGCTCTGCACACTCCCTTCCAACTTGCATGAACAAATGAAAAACTGCTCTGCTACCGGGTTGCCGCTGAGACAATTGCTATTGGAACAGATTCTTCAAAGGAGCGATTACAAGGTACATCGGAGTGAAAATGGGTCTGTTGGCAGTGTACACCCTTCGGAAATAGGGGTAAAATGTCAAAAAGGTGAAGAAAGCTACGGGACTTCTACATTACAACTCCAAGTGTAAGGGTGAGTCTATGGAGCAGTTGCACTGAGTATACAGAAAACTCATTCCAGTTGTTCAGAGAATGCGTATAGTGGAAATATCATGGAAATTAGTGGTCTGGTAACAAAAGATTGCTCGGAGCATTTCAAGAGCATTTTCAAGTTATAATCTCAAAGTTGGAATTCTCAGGCAAACATTTGCACCCACGAGTGTCACAGAAAACCTTCAGAACAGGGTACGTGGAAGGGAAGTGACACTACCCCCCATCTCTAAGGAACAAGGCCAGGCCTCGGGCATACGGCGTGGGTCCAAGGCCAGCAGTCCACACCGTGGCTCAGTGTATTTTTACCCACTACCAGCGACATGGGCAACGATGGAAAGGGGTCATTTGTGTGACACCCCACCATCAATCCAGGAGTTCAGGTGCTAGGAGGAAAACCGCTGTGGGCAGAAGACCACTCAGTGCCTCCCTAGTCCCATTTCTGTTCTGTTAGTTTGGCAAAATACTCAGAGGGAGTGACCCAGGAAAAGGACCAGCAGGGCGGCTGTGGAGTGACCAAACCTGGTGCATTGGTGCGTCCCATGAAAAAGGAGTGACGTGGACATGGACCAGAAGTGTGAGCTGAACTGAGCCAGAATGGGAAGAGATGAAGCATTTGTACCCAAAAGTACATCAGTTTTCATTCAAAGACTAGAAGAGACGAATTCAAGGGTACAATACATACCCATTGGTTAACCTCTCTTAGCTCTTGGAGGAGGTGCTAAGGTTGAACCCCTATTCCAGCAGACCTTGCAGACAAGATGCCTGGGGCACACTCATCTTCTCAATTTTTGGACCACTCTGCTGGGCAAAACATCCTGCAAATATGAGCAAGTGCCTAAACACAGAGAATTGCAAAAGCTGGCACAAACATCGCAACGCTTCTCTTCGAGCAAGGATTTTAACACTTGGACCGAGCTGCACTGATGTCAGCTCGAAGGCAGAAGTATTCACCGATAAAAGCTCTAAACAGCTTGGCCCCAGACATCAAACTTGCATGCAACATTTAAATGTACAGCATTATAGAATGCACAGTCCCACAGGTGAAAATGCTGCTTTGCCCTGCTGTGTGGCTGCTTGCTGTTTTCTGCAGAAAGGTTTGTACTGTGCTGCGTTATTGTTATTAAATGCTGCAGCAGAAGCCTCTTCAAATAGCAGGAGGATCATTAGGAATTTTTAAAAAATTACATGAACCATAATGTCACTTTTTAGCTTCCTCCAGCACAATACACAATGTACCCTGGTGATGAGCACTACGGAGTATAATCAAATTAAAACAATTCCACCACAAAAGGAGACAGGCCAGGACCATTACACAAACCAAGCCTGCTGCCTAGTGAAACTGCAGAGCTTTCAGAAAGGGTTTCGAAAGCCTGACCCATCAGTTCTAATTTTTAAAACTTATCCCTTCAGTCAAGACTAGAAAAAGGCCCATTCCAACTTTTATCTTTCCTACAAAGTGCTGTTATCTTGGGCTGATGTCAGAAGCTCTATCTCTCTTTCTGCTGACAAGCAGAGACGAGAGAGATAAGATTGGGAACGAATCTCACTTCTCCGAGTAAATAAATAATCAATACTCATCTAAATGTAAATGAGAAAGTATCCCCCTCTGATAACAGAGCTCTTATCAAAGAGCCAATTTTCTGCAGACATTTGGCCTCAACCAAATCACCATCATTCAGCCCCAGCCTAATGGCTAAAAATCGTAACTAAATTGAACCGATCACCAGAGATCAACTAAGTTCAGCCATTGCTCCTTCAGGTTCAAATGTTTGGGAATGCAATTTTGCCCCCATTAACTTTCAATAGCAATGAAAAACACACTGGTCAGGGGTTGAATGTGCACAATAAACAAACTCAAGTGCTTCTTTTTTTTTAAGTGTTTAAACAAAAACCAACCCAACCTCCAGCTCTGTGTGCAAACCAATCCGTGTGACAATAAAGATGAACACGGAGATGAGGGGAGCCGGAGCAGCATGTTTCCATCTGTGTGGAATGTGGAGCTGTAATTCTGCCGCCAAAGGCAGGTAGAAATAACGAGACAGACGAGATGAAAATGTCACTGAAGAACTAAATGAACTTTTCTTTCTACAAAATCCCTCTTATTCGTTCCTATCACCAAAGCCATGGCCTATGCCCTGGCCAGTGTCTGCCTTGTCTAATGCGACTCACTTGTCCCATCTGATCCTGCAGTCCCAGGCTAGCCAGCTTACTTCAGCTACAATTATTCTCCTTACGGTGCGAGAGCTGTGACATTCCAAACCCTCATCCACGCCCTACACACCTTGTATTGCCCCTCCCTCCAGCTTGTCCACGTGCTTCTCTCTCTGCCTCTTCTCCTGCCCCTGTGCTGCCTCCACTACGCCACAAAAATACTCCCAGTCCATCTTAGTGGGCGCTTTAGCGTAGACCAGGGGTTCTCAAACGTCCCTGTCCCACGACCCCATTCTGACAACAACAATTACCTCACGGCCCCAAGAGGAGGGGCACTGAAACCTGAGCCCACCTGAGCCCCAATGCTCTAGGCTGGTGGGCAGGGACAACACCAAAGGTAAAGGGCTTCAACCACAGACCGGGCCTGCCACTGGAGCCCTGGAGCAAGGCTGACGGGCTTGGCTTTGGCCAGGTTCCCAACATGTCTAAGCCAGCTCTGGTGACCCCATTACAATGGGGCGCTGACCCACCACTCGAACTGCTGGCATAGACAGTGGTTTTAGCAGGGTGCTTATTAAGGTCAGCAGCAACGTGGCTTTTAGAAGCGCAGGGCCCTGATTCTGAGTCGCTAGGCCACACAGATGAACTATGAGCCGGATCTTCTGTGCTAAGCCCCCTAGACTGCAGCCTAGTGCACCAGGCAAGGGTTACATTCTGCACTCCAAGGCTGTGTCTAGACTGGCGCGATCTTGTGCCAGAGCTATGCAAATGAGGCTCGGGGTGGAATATTGCCGAGCCTCATTTGCATAGCTAATGAGCCGCCATTTTTGTGGAAGAGGCTCTTGTGCAAGACGGGGCTGTCTACACTGCCCCTTCTTGCGCAAGAAAAACCCTCTTGCACAAAGCCATTATGCTGATTATTTTCAGGCATAACAGCTTTGCACAAGAAGGGGCAGTGTAGACAGCCCCGTCTTGCACAAGAGCCTCTTCCACGAAAATGGCGGCTCATTAGCTATGCAAATGAGGCTCGGCGATATTCCACCCCTGAGCCTCATTTGCATAGCTCTGGCGCAAGATCGTGCCAGTCTAGAAACAACCCAAGGGAAAACCACTTCTCCCCACTCATCCTCTGCAGTGCTTAGTACAAGAGGCATGAAAGAGGAAGGATTCCACCATCCTGTGGGGAAAGAGGAACGGTGAATGGCGGGCTGCTCGCCTTGCTACAGTAACTCTCCTGGAAGGTGAAGGCACAGCCCCGACAGCAGCACATGTGCTCTGTGACAGCAGGCGTGATAAGACAAAGAGAAGAAGGTCTTTGGCCAAATCCATCAACTCTGATTATAGCGAAAATCCACGTCTGAGTTTGGAGGATTTTGTTGGTGAGAAAGACTCCAGCTCACAGTGGACAGGGATCTTCCTCTTCGCAAGAACAGCACCATTCCCAAGGCATGTCATCTTTATTCCTGCCCCCCAACACTGGGCCAGCAACTTGCTCTGCATGGAGTGAGTCCTTTCCCCTCCTTCCAACCTACTCCTTGCGCAAAACCTTTCTGCAACCCCATCACATCCTTCCAAACCCTGCATGAGGGGTGTAACCGCCCCAGGGATGCCGTGAGGGCCTCAGGGCAAGGGGAGGATTCTCTCAGGTGGTTCTTTAAAGCACTGTGCATACCCACCATGCTACAACTACTCTTGAAAAGAGAGGAATTTAGAGCTTGCAACCATCCCCTGATGGCCAAGGCTGGATGCAAGACAGACAGTGGATGGTCAAACGCAAACCTGAGGCGTTTTCCTGAATGGCACAGTGCTGCTCTAGCTGAGTGGAAGAGACGAGGAGTGGGTTTGCATGGCGCGGATGGGGGCAGTGGCCCAGAGCCGTCATAGAAAGCCAGTTGATAAACATTCAGTGCCAATGCCTCAGGTATTTCCGTATTTTAATTTTCTTCTTTTGCAAGGAAAGATGATTTATTGTTTTATTGCTTCAACCCTAGGTTTTGAAAGTGTGATTTCTTTTGAGTTTAAATGGCACCTGTATTTATTATTCTTGTTACCACTTTTTTATTATTGCTATAGAAAACATTTGCTGGAAATATGTGATAGCTATTACAAGGCCATAAAAAAGAAGAGAGTTTATGTATTTCTATCTTTTCAAATAATCTGTCAAAATTTATCAATCCAGCTAAGTCTGAGGCCACTGGATTCTAGCTTTTGCTCTGCCGGCATAGATATAGCATGCGGCGACTGAAATGGTGTAGGGCAGGCCCACACAATCCCAGCTCTGCCAGGGCAGCCGCACTAAACCCGCTCTGCCAGCCTTGCGTAGATGCTGCACATGCGAACAGAAGGCAGCTTTCCGGACACTAAAGTACCGCTGCCTCCTCAAACAACAGGAGCGGTTTTCTGACCGCACAGCACCATCTTCACTGGTTGTGTCAGCCTGGCTATGCCAGGTAAGGATGCCGTCTTCCCATATCCCAGAACGATACACTTACCTTGAAAGAACTTTCCAGAACAGATCTGGCCTACGTCTGGATACTCACGCAATACTGAAAGTTTTCCAGTCCACCTTCCAGCTCTTCTGAGGAAGTGGGTTTTATCCACAAAAGCGCATGATACTAGATACATTTTTGTTAGTCTCCAAAGGTGCCACAGGGCTACTTGTCAATGCTGAAAAGCAGCTATGCCAACAAAGGCATTACATCACCTCTGCAGAGTCTACACTGAGGTGTGGTTCACTAGAAATACAGTGAGGGGTTGGTTTTGCCACTCAACTGAAGACTTTTACGGCAGTGTCCCAGGCTGGATATTGCATCCAGAATGTAAACAAGAGGAAAGGGAAGAGGCAGAGGCAATAATACATTGTAGAACCCTAGGCTTTATGACTAGATTTGAAATTGCAGGCCTTCTACTGGGATATTGTGAAATGCCTGCTTCTCTGATGGGCTTGGCAACCTCTATAGGAACAAAAGAAAACTATGTAAACAATGTGAAAGGAAACCATTTAAAAGGCAGAATGTTTATATGGAATTCCAAAGCCTGCTGCTCTGAGAACATCTGAAAATCTGTTGATTTGTTAAGCATCTCAAACAAAGCCCCTCAGCACCTCCTAAGCGGAATAAATATTTTTATCGTTGCCGATTCAAATACTATTTGTTAAATAAAGACACTGAAAGGATGAAAACAAACCTTTAACATTATGCACTAACATCAGATTTTTCAATCCAATCTGTTTTTCTTAACTTGCACTGCTGTGACATTACCAAATTTTACATATAGTTATCTGTCGCTCCCCACAGAAATACAGATGGTTTTTGTGGAAATAAACAGTCATTTATTTGAAACAATTGTAAAATAGTTTATGGAAACCAGTGGTGTAATGCATTCAAATAAATGCCAGAACCGGTTGATGGAAAGCCAAGGTGTTAAATCACACTGCTTAAGAATTCAGCTGTGGGAAACAGATAGTAAATCCAGAGTGACAGAATTTCCAGTGATGGCAAAGGTTTCTGACGTCTAGTCCAGTACACAAAAACTACAGCAGTTCAAACCCATTTTACTTAACACTACCTTGACAGCCAGTGAAATTAAGAATTTAGTCAAAAGCCCAGAAAATAAATAAAGATGGTTCATTTATGCTGTTCTTCTGTGGGGCATAAAGCATGCAGCAGGGCTGCCGTAGCGGACAGCAAGCAATACTAGCAGAAGTAGTACAGTATTTCTTCATTGCTGCAGGCTTTAATTCTTTTTAAAAACAAACAGTATGCATCTTAGCTATCACTGGGAAACATTCAAACTCATGATGCTTTGATCCATTACACAATGAGCTCATGGAGAGAAACGCTGCATTGGAATGAAATAAAAAAAAAAATCATAAAAAATGTCAAGATGATTCTCTTTAATTGCAACTGGGAAGAGAGCAAACACCACAGCCAGCACATGTTAAACCCATCCGTACTCTGCCCATCTAATAAGCAGCTCTCATCTAGACACCTTTTATCTCATCACTCAGACTGTGGGATCAGCTGTGATCTTGGTGCATCAGCAAAAGATCTTCAGACTGTTGATCTGCACCATAAACCCCCAAGAAAGGTGTTTGTCTCCTGATCAGACACATGGAAATGCAATACAGGCCAATCTAGCCACATCAATGGTTATTTCAGGCTGAAGGAGGAACAATACATCAAGCTGGTGATTCCAGGCAGAGGCCTGAGGTACACTGAGAGGGACTTTCCCTCTGTATCATAAAAGAAACTTCCTACCCAAATGCTGAGAACGGAAGTTAGGCCAAGCCACATTGGTTACAGGGTCTTGTTACCTCTATGGAAAAAATCAGTAAGTGGGAAATTTCCCATTAATCTCAGAGAGAAACCCAGATAATCTGAAAATAACGAACAGTGCTGTGGCACTTTAGAGACTAACAAAACTATACGGCATCATGAGCTTTCATGAGACACAGCTCACTTCCTCAGACTCTTGAAGCAAAAGAAAGGCCGGGATACAGAGCTGGGAGCGTAGCATCAGTGCTAACTAAATCAGGGTATGTCTACGCTGCCATCCTAGTTCGAACTAGGGTGGCTAATGTAGGCATTCGAACTTGCAAAT
>JANRFK010000975.1:22504721-22531944 GCA_030068395.1 Apalone spinifera
CCGGGCTTCATTTGCAAGTTCGAATGCCTACGTTAGCCACCCTAGTTCGAACTATGGTGGCAGTGTAGACACACCCTCAGAGCAGATGTGTCTCACCTCCAACAGCGATGAGAAGGTGAGAGTACCTGAAGGGGAACGAAAGAGCCAAATAATCTGATCAGCAAAACTGGTTCCTGTACAAAATCCCACCACTCTCCATACACTGGATTAATAAAATCTGTTTCTATACTAGCAAAGTGTCCCCACATCTTTGTTCTGTGTTAGCTGTGCACAACACCTACTGCTGTCATATCACCCGCCATCCCAGCATCTGGCCGGGATCGGCATGAGGGTGAGGAAGAGCAGGCTGGAGTTACCACACTACAAAACAGAGATGATGCAAGTAGACAGAGGGAATTACTTGGAAGAGCTTGCCACTATGGTGCTGTCTCCTGCAATTAACGCTTCATTTACCCTCTCAGAACTCCAAAATGGCTGAAGGGATTTAACTAACCTTAAAAGAGCATCTTCTGGCAGGAACCAAGGACAAGCCAGTCCCAAAGGTGACTTCTGGAGAGTCATGAAAGTGTGTGAAGGACAGCACAAGCAGCCACCCAGAGCCAGGGGAGAAGTATCCCACATGGGAGCTGTGTAGGGCTGACAAACAGCTCCCTGCAGCTCTTAGCCTCAGGGGTGTGTGGGAATGAGGGAGAACAAGACAGAGGGCAGAGCACTTCTGATTGCTCCTGAGTATTCTAGGCTGCTCTGGGAAGCATGAAAATCATCTTTTTGACCCTTTCCTCCCAGCAACTTCTGCGCTGTATGGCCTCAGAGAAACAGAAGCAGCAACAGGTAAAAACAATGGACCAAGGGAGCTATGCCTATTCATGTTCTTTTAACGTCTGCTCTAAAGTAAATACCACTTTAAACAATAGTGTGACGCTGCTGCAAAAAAAGTGAACATCATTCCGGGATGTATCAGCAGGAGTGTCGTGAGCAAGACACAGGAAGGGATTGCTCTGCTGTACTCTGCGCTGATTAGGCCTTAACTAGAGTAGCAAGTACAGATCTGGGTGCCACATTTCGGGAAAGATGTGGACAGATTGGAGAAAGTCCAGAGAAGAGCCACAAAAATGATGAAAGGTCTAGAAAACATGAGCTATGCGGGAAGACTGAAAGAACTGGGTTTGTTTAGTCTGGAAGAGAGAAGCTTTCATAACAGCTTTCAAGTCCCTAAAAGGTTGTAACAAGGAGGAGGGAGAAAAATTGTTCTTAACCTCTGAGGATAGGAAAAGAAGCAATGGACTTCAATTGCAGCAAGGGTGGTTTAGGATGGACAGTAGGGAAAACTTAGGATGGTTAAGCACACTGGAAGTCAGACTAGATCTCACAGTTCCTTTTTGCCTTCAAATCTGTGACTCAGTTTCCCCCTTTCCGGCAAACCCCTTCCCCCCATTTCTCTACCCTAGTTTAGCCCTCCCTCTCCAGGCCTGTCTGCTAAGTGCATCTGGTGCAGTGGGTAGCTCTGGAAAAGATATTTGGGATTAATGGCCATTTTTCGCCATCATTTTTCATATCTGACAGTGCATGCTCTCCTCAAGAATTGCCCTTGTGAAAATGGTCCCCACTTCCCATTGTTCTCAATAGGGCTGCCCACAGGTTCTCTCAGGGGTGACCTCCTCTCCAATCAACAGGAAGACGGACTCTGTCCCAGTGAGAGAGAGACCCTCTCAAAAGAGCCACCATCTGAGGGCAACTATGGCTTCTGTGCCTTCCAGCAGAATAGGGGAAGGCAGCCACAGTGAAAGAAGGCAGCTCTTCAGGAAACTCTCTGCAGCAAAACATCTTACTGCAGCCTTCAACCTCTGCTGAAGGAGAAACATTCCGTTATGAAGAATAATGTGCAAAATTATCATTAATCCTCAAATGAATTATTCAAACAGAACTCTCTGGAATCCTGTGCAGTGGTTACAATTACATGGGAAGTGTGAAGAATCTGTGTTATGTTATCCTATTACTGATCATTGGCTGGGGGTGGGAAGAGCATGCGTTAAAATTGCGGAAAGGACCTATTTGAATTGGTTCAGGAATTAAAAGTAAGATTTACCTTTTAAATTCTGAAGGAAATCCCTATGTCCTACACCAGTGTTTCTCAAACCCCCCCCTTTTTTAAATAAACAAAAGTACCCCTTTCTCAAAAAGAAAAAAAAGAAAATTGTAAGTACCCCCAGTTTTCAGAAACTTTTTTTTCTACTATTGCAACACATTTGTTTAAACAACTTAATCGTAGCTGGGTGAGCAATGAAATGTTTGGCTGTAAAAAGTAGAAAAATAAGAAAGCGCTGTAAAACTTACAACAAAAATTCAGTTTTCTCCAAATTTCAATTGTGTTGATGAACCCACCCAGACTTCTCTCAAGTACCCCTAAGGGTACCTCTATCACTGGTTAAGAAACATTGTCCTTTACAACTAAGTGGTGTGATTTTGGGGAGGGTCTGTTGCATTTTTCGTACATATCAAAGAGGAGAAACCCCTATTTTAAGTGCAAAACTCACCAATATCCCAGAAGCCTAGCAGTCGTTATGGAGAGAGTGGCTCCTCTCCTTTCTCTTTGCTGCCAGCTTCCATCTTTCTGTTGGCTAATACCTTTTTCCCATCTCTACCACTCTTGGAACTGTTTGCTCTTCTTTCAGAGGGCAGTGACACTAACTGTTTAGCTCCAGCAGCACACTTCAGAGAAAAGCCACTTCTCCTTAACGTCCAAGGAGGGAGAGGCCAGGGACACTGAGAACAGCAGCAAGACCAGGTATTTACAAACAAGAGAGGTGAAATGCCACAGAAATATGGAATAAATTAACAACTTGAAATGAAAATCTTCAGTTTTGCATTTCCCTGGGGCTGGGGCACATGACAGACAAAATAACAAGTAGCTCTTTACGCACAGAGTACCTCATACTACCGATTTATTAATCTCCAGTGGGTGTGCGATATCGAACCTGTGCACAGTCCCTCACAGGCTTTCAGAGTGTGCTTTAGAAGTGATTCCACACATTATAACAAGTTGTTAAAGCTACAAGGTTAGAAATCATTGAAAAAACAAGTGAAAAAATGGTCACATTTTTGGATATAACAAATAGCTGAACCTTATGCTTTATTCTTCTTTAAATTAAGGGTGTCTCGCTTATTTCTACTTTATTTTACACTATTCTTCTGAAAGTTTGGACAGGTGACTGAATAATTGTCTTTGAAAGGAAAAAAATAAACTACCTTATATTATGATTCAGTTAAATCTACTGTTGGGAATAATCCTGCATGAGCTGGGGGATGGAACAACTGCCCTAAACAGCCTTTCCAACTACTATTTACTTCGTTCTCTGATGGAGACTAAAATATGATCAGGATGGTTTTAGATTTATGTTCCATTGACTTCCTGTTGTACTGATCCAGATTAGTAAGATCATTGTGTAGACAACTTTTGGTAACTTTACACATTTATGCATTTTAAAAGAATGCAAAAAAGCAATAGCTGACAGCTGTTAGGGACTTTAATGGTATTATAAAACAGCTGCTTTCACTTATATGGAAGGTATTTGTCTTTCTCCAAACAGAACACAATACTCAGTCAGCAGTTCTTGCTCTAACCTATGGAAAACACAGGTCACATCTATGAAATGTTGGCAGAAGTTACTGTTTATAACATTTAGACTTGTATAGCAGTTTGGTCTTAAAAGGACTGAGTATTTCTGGTTTGGGATGTTGACAGTTTAAAGCTGCTATTTAATACTGATCAGTAGCACATTTGTCTTGCAAAGAATTTCTACGTAAAATCAGATGAGATTAAGGGAAGGGTTCTCCGTTCACAAGGCACATCAGAACGAGAGACATGGTGGGCATCAGTGGCTGGTAGGGTTATTCTCATGCTGCTCCATTTCAAAACCAGTTTTGGTTTGTTTTTAGCAGGGACCATAACTGTGGTAAAAAGTATGGGCAGTATTTCCCTAGCATTTCCCATTTGGACACCAGTGTTACATTTAATACATCCTGGGGTAGCCATGTGTGCCTTCTTATTCCCATTACAGTAGCTCCCATGGACTTCACAGGGCCCCGTTGGGCTCGCTTCTGGTCAGATGGGGGGAAAAAAAAAAAGAGAGCTGCTGTCCCAGAGAACTTGCTCTCTAGGTTTGTGGCCATGCAAAAGGCGGATGAGGCAGCAGGAGACGAGAAGGATGAGGTCTGAACAGAACAAGCCAGATCATTCTGAGTTGGAAGTAGGAGACTCAAGGGCATGGCGATGGAAAATAAAGTTCATGATCATTTCATCAACTCAAATTCTGCTCACAAGAAAAGTGCCTTGAGTGCCTTTGGCTGTTTCACGATTGATGGGAAATTCCCTGATGAACTGAATATATTCTTAAGTCTCTCGGAAAATGAACCACTGCTTACGAGGGTCATCATGTCCCTTCACTAGTGCTAACGAGCTTCATAGAATCATAGAATACTAGGACTGGAAGGGACCTCGAGAGGTCATCGAGTCCAGTCCCCTGCCCCCATGGCAGGACCAAATACTGTCTAGACCATCCCTGATAGACATTTATCTTACCTACTCTTAAATATCTCCAGAGATGGAGATTCCACAACCTCCCATGGCATTTTATTCCAGTGTCTGACCACCCTGACAGTTAGGAACTTTTTCCTAATGTCCAACCTGAACCTCCCTTGCTGCAGTTTAAGCCCATTGCTTCTTGTTCTATCCTCAGAGGCCAAGATGAACAAGTTTTCTCTCTCCTTCTTATGACACCCTTTTTAGATACCTGCTAGTGATGACACAGGAGAGTTTAGATGGACTCTCAAATTTCTTAGCAGGCCACCACTGCGACTTGGCAGCCTTGCTGGAAATCTCAGCAGACTCACCAACAGTTCCACCCAATGCACACTGGACAGCCCTATCACTCTAAATGGGGCCTGCCAGTCAGAATTAAGGTGTTGTTTTCTAAACCCAATTCACTTCCATTTCTTCCAATTTGTCGGCTCGTATTTAGTAAATAAGGGCTTCACTGTATCAGATGCACTGTTCCTGTAAATAGAGTGCCACCTCAAGTAGCAGCAGACGACAGATTTCACTCCATCACAGGACATCAAACAGTGGCTAACACTTCTGAATTGTATATTAGCAAATTTCACCTATGCATATATTCTGCAAACATCATTAGAAGGTAACTTCTCTCTCTAGATACAGCTTTATAATGCAACAAGAGACTCAGGCCTTGTCTACGCTCTCATGGGCTGTCAACTGAAGTTGCATAACATCAGCTACATGACCAGCGTAGCTGAAGCTTACGTACTTAGGTCTGCTTACCATGGTAAGTTGACAGCTGACGCTCTCTCTTCAACTCCACTACTCTTTGACACCACCGGAGTTGAGGGGTGAGTGCTCAGCAATAGATTTATTATGTCTATACTAGACATGATAAATTGACCCCTGCTGAACTGATCACTGCCCGATGATGCAGCCTGTAGTGAAGACATGCCCCTAGTCCTTTTTTCAGCTCGAGATATGGCAAACTGTGCAATCTTCTGTGAAGGGGAAGGGTCCCAGAGCCCAGAATTTAGCCTGAGTCCAAACATCTGCACTGAAGTTATACAGCCCTTTAGCCAGCTGCCCAGTAGGCAGGGTAGGCATAGGAGTGGTAAGTAAATTCATTAGAAATAAGCAACGAGATGATCTGTAATAACTGATAAGCTAATTTTTTTAAGGTTATCAGCATTTACAATGGCACATTAATAACTAAGTGAGGATAATTAGTATTTTTTTCACTCCTTCTCTGGAACGAAACCACTCCGTGTTGGACTGTATTTGCTCCCATTTGAAGTCAATGATAAAACTTCCATTTACTTTCAACGAGTAAAACACGCCTTCAGCCCTAAGTACGTCACCTTCAGCTACCTGGTCATGTACCTGCTGT
The DNA here is from genome assembly GCA_030068395.1 of Apalone spinifera. Classification (NCBI taxonomy): domain Eukaryota; kingdom Metazoa; phylum Chordata; order Testudines; family Trionychidae; genus Apalone; species Apalone spinifera. The sequence goes on from JANRFK010000975.1 coordinate 22,510,664, forward strand.
TACAACTTCACACTTTATGGCATGTGTCCAAGCTTGCCAAGATCGCTATGGAACCATTAGCACAGTCCCTCCCCACTGCCTAGGCAAATTAGATAGGCACAGGAGCTGCTCACTGAATGTAATGGAGTCTTCAGCTCTCTTTCTTCCCTGCAACAGGAGCTTGGTTTGGAATGGGATCGAATTCCCTTCATTTCCTTGCTCTATCTTTCTGGGTATTATGGGAATGCTCTCTTAAATAGGAGAGTTTTGCTAATTCCCCTAAAGGTGGCCAATTCTGGATTATACCGACCTCCTCTAGGATCTCATTCAACAACCAAACCCAAGAATATTTTATCTCTTGTTCTCATGTGAGAATGTTTTAGCAAAACATGCTTCTGAGTATGCAATACCTTAAATAAATGTAAGATAAAGTATTCTACTGAGTTGCTTTTCATTACCATAAGAAAACATCAATTACATTTTCTATTTTATAAGTGTACATCAGGGAATCCATTACAATAAGAGTCAGGTTATGCAACTACATTTGATTCTTCCTCACTAAGCTAAAGTAACAGTTTGCTTTAAGTACAATGAAACCAGCTTAGAGAAAGGGATGTAAACCCACCTATCTTGCACAGGCAGTTTCTACCCTGATTTATCCAGGCTGACTTCAACTAATTAAACATCTGCCTGAACAATTTCCTCTCTAGATTTATCTTCTCCGTTACGTGACACTGATTGTTTGTTACAGACTTTCCCCCAACTTGCACAAATTTCTTCCAGTTTTTGGTTTGGGCATGTGGCAAAAAATGATGCGGTATTCCCTTGAGCCACAACTACCATGCTTTGTGGAACTCTAGCGTGTGATCCTGTCACCCCTCTTCAGTAGATGTTTGTTCTTTATGAAAAAGTATTGAGACACATTATTCAAACCTCTCTTACAAAGGAATGTTCTCTGGGTACACCTGGTCTAAAATACTCAGCATTTAATAAAACTCAACAGAGCACATGCTTTTAAGGAAGAAATCAAGTAAAGTAACAACTTAACTTAGAAAGGAAAACTGCAAAGAAATAGAATGTCCAATCACTACACTCTAGCCAATATAAGGGATTTTAAATTAATTTATAAATTTAGATATTAAAAAATGGATCAATGAAGGGCAACTGGGAATGCAGCTCCAATCTGCATTTGGATACCTCTGAATGTTCTAAGAAAACAGGAATGACTCTGCCCATTAGACCAGGGCTCCATCTTGCCCAATATTATGTCTGACCAGGCCAGTATTGGCTGGCAGGCACAAGCAACTCTGCAACAGGCAGCAATAGGATGACCTGCCCTGAGACAAAGCTTCTTCCGCTCTACCCGGCACCGATCTGGCCTCAGCTGGAATCTGGTGTCTAGTTCTGGGCACCACATTTCAGGAAAGATGCGGACAGATTGGAGAAAGTCTAGAGAAGAGCAATAAAAATGATTAAAGATCTAGTTTAGTTTGGAGAAGAGAAGACTGAGGGGGAGGGACATGACAAGAACCTAAAAGATTGTAACAAGGAAGGAGAAAAATTGTTGTTAACCTTGGAGGACAGGACAAGCAGCAATGGGCTTATGCTGCAGCAAGGGAGGTTTAAGTTGGTCATTAGGAAAAGCTTCTCTCGTGGTGGTTAAACCCTGGAATAAATTGCCTAGGGAGGTTGTGGAATCTCCGTCACTAGAGATATTTAGGAGCAAATTAGAAAGACATCCATCAGGGATGGTCTAGATCAGTGTTTCTCAACCAGCGGTACGAGTACCCTTGGGGTACTCAAGAGAAGTCTGGGGGGTACGTCAACAACTGAAATTTGGAGAAAACTGAATTTTTGTTTTAAGTTTGACAACGCTGCTTTATTTTTGTATTTTTTTATGCTCAAAAATTTCATCGCCCACCTGGCTACGATTAAGTTGTTTAAACAAATATGTTGCAATGGTAGAAAAAAATCTGTGTGTGTCTGAAAACTGTAGGTACTTATAGGTTTTTTTTTTTAAAGGTGTACTTTATAAAAAAAAAAGGTTGAGAAATACTGGTCTAGATAATACTTAAAACATGTCTACATTACTGCCTGTTTGACAGGTAGTGATCAATGCAGTGGGGGTCAATTTATAGTGTCTAATATAGACATGATAAATCTACCACCAAGTGCTCTCCCGCAGACTCCAGTACTCTGCTAGAACAAGCGTAGGGAGAGTTAACTGGAGAGCATCCGTCATGAACTCACCACACCGAAGACATCGTGGTAAGTAGATCTAAGTGTGTTGACTTCAGCTATATTATTTCTGTAGTTGAAGTTGTGGAACTAGATTGAGGGCCCGTGGTGGTATAGACCAGGACTTAGTTTTGCCACAAGAGCAAGGGATTGGACTAGACAACCTTTTGAGGTCCCTTCTAGTCCTACAATTCCACAATTCCTCGTAACGTCCAAAAGCATGTGTCTACACTGGTTTTTAAAGGTGTGGTAAGTCACCTGAGACACCCAGAACCAAAATCGCTGTAGAAAGAGCTTTTCTTGGCTTAGAAGCTTGAGTTAAAAGCTACAAAGTTAAAAATTCAACTCTTGAGTTCTTCTTTCCTCGGTGCTGTTTTAACCCAAATTAAGAACATTCTTGTTTTGGCAGTGTAGAAATACACGTAGAGATTATTTTATGCTCTGAAGCAAGAGGGTTTATTTAAATTTCTTCAGAATTATTTTATTCTTTACTACTATAATTCTGGATAATCATGTTATCCAACTAAATCTCCAGCACTTTACTGAATCTTGCTAAAGTCTTGGCCTCAAAGATGTCCAGTGGCCATGGGTACCACAGGCTATCCTGTATTCCCTGGGGAAGTATTTCCTTTTATCAGTTTTGAATTTGCTGCCTTTCAATACCCCTTTGATTATGTTATGACATGGGGGAGAAGGAGGTCTGAGCTACCTTTTCCAAACAATTCACTGTTTATCCTACCTCACTCATCTGTTCTGTCAATTATACAAGCTCCATCTTTTCAAGCTTTCTGGACAGAAGAGCTATTTCATGCCCTAATCCGGCTCACACTGTGTCTCTGAAGAGCCTCTATTCCTGTGCTATCTTTTTTCATATGTGCTGATGACAAATTTTAAGAGAGTATTCCAAGTTTATGCACAGCACTGGCTGCTCTAGTATTATTCTTTTCATATTTATTCTCCATCCTATTCCTTGCAACTGTACTTCCTTTTTTACACTACCACTGCATATGGAGCAGAAGTCTTCACTGAGATCTCTAGAAGGATGCCCTGGTGGCTTTCCTGAGCCTATATCAATAGTTTAGAAGCCAGTAAGGTACATCAGTAGTTCAAATTATCCTGTGAGCATTAGTTTGTATTTGTCAATGCTGAATTTCACTTGCCATCAAGACGTGCATTCAATTAGCGTGGTTAGGTTACTCTGTGGTTCCTCAGTCTTCTTTGGTCTTTACTGAATAATTTTGTGTCATCTGCTTATTTTACCACTTCACTGCTCACCCCCCCCCCTTTTTTTTCCAGACGGTGAATAGATATTTAAACACCAGTGCAACCATGGAACACTGTGACACCCCAAAGTTAACCCTCTGCTATGATGAAAATTGATTATTTATTCCTAATTAAGTGTTCTGTCTCCCACACAGTTTCTGATTCATGAGAGCACTTTGCCTCCTACCACATGACTACTTAGTTTCTTTATTCTAAATAAATTTACCTGACAGTCCAAATAAATTATGTTCTCCCTTTGGATGCACCATTAAAACAGCAACTCTTCAGGAATAACAAATCTACCCAAATCATATCAGCGGAGATTTGAAATACTTTGTAGTGCTTAGCAAGTTCCTTTTCATCTAACAAGGTTTTCAGCTAAGTAAGCGGAAAGAAATTCAATGCCGTTTTTCAATTCATCTTAGGGCTGGCCTACATACCAACTTGAACTGAAATAAGTAAATCTGTTATTATTAAAGCCTTTTGTTATTTTTGTGCAAATCTGTGTATGGAAACTTATTTTGCATTAAAAATACCCCATTTCAATTTTGTTTAAATTGGTGAATTGAAATGGAATTAAAAAGTCTCAGGGGGAGCCATGTTAGGTGGTAACTTTAAAAACGAGTGGTCCTGTTGCACCTGAGAGACTAACCAAAGTAAACAGAGTGACATGAGCTTGCATGGGCAAAACCCACTTCCTCGGAGGAATTGACTCAAGCTCATCTCCTCTGAAGAAGTGGGCTATGACCACGAAAGCTCATGACACTCTCTACTTTGGTTAGTCTCTATGGTGCCACAGGAGCACTCGTTTTTCAAATGGCATTAGTTATTCCAGTGCAAGGTGGTGTGTAGACCAGCCCTTAGCAAGCTGGTTGAAAAATAAACTAGACCAATGGTTCCCAAATTGTAAGGCTTGCCTGAGGCGCATAGCGGGGTCTGGGCCAGCCAGCACAGGAGGGAGTGGGGGAGGGCGCACCAGACTCGTTCTGCCCCCAGCCCAGCTCCACTCTTCTCCCATTCCAGCCCTGATTACCTCTCCACCCCTAGGCCGCCTCTAGCTCCTCCCCCATCTCCAGTTCAGTCCCTACCTGCACGTACAGCCCAAATTCATCTGTCAAGCCTACTGTGCGGTAACGAGGGGTGGGGGGGTGTAGGATTCCATGATTGGTAAGGGGGTAGGGGCACAACAGGAAAAGTCTGGGCAGCACTAAACTAAAAATTACGTTAAGGAATAAAAGCTTCCAACTATTGTTCTAGTCTTGGGCCTATGTTTAAATAAATCTAGCAAAAGAGCTGTGCACACGAGAAACTCGGACTGGAGAGGACGGCTATGCTGGTTTCTAAACCAAAAGAGGTGGATGGTCTCATCTCTAAAGTCTTTGGTGTTTGCCCTAGGGATGTTAAACTTAGTTTAATCAACAGATTTTCCTGATGGCTCTTGATACATTTAAAAGGCTAAAGCACAGCGGGGGGGGGGGGGGGGGGGGGGGGGGGGGGAGGAAGAGGGACCCAGCACGAGCCAGGAATCAGCTATCCCGGCTCACACCATCTCCTGCCTTCTGCTGCGCTTCTGATTTTTAAATGTATTAAGAGCCAGTAGGCTCTTAATAGATTTAAAAAGCAAAGGTGCAGCATCTGGGACCGGATGCGAGCTGGGAATCAGCTGATTTTTGGCTCACGCCCGTCCAAGCTACCGGCCTGCCTCCCCTTTCCCCCATGGAGACGGTGCTGGGAGGAACCAGTTTTTAAGAGGCTGCCTGATAGGCTTAAATGAAAATTATTAAGGAAATCCAAGTGGGTGCTTCATAATTCTTCAATACGCAGCTTTCCCTAACAGGAAGCCTCAACATGGTGAAATGAAAGAGGCATACCGACTGAGATGTGACTAATAAGACCACACAGTTGTAGCCTAACGCTTTATTACTTGGGTTGTGTGAGTCTTACATTTGTCAATAGCTTCATTTAGTAAGACAAAAGCATGCATTCTGCCTAGACAGCAGCATCTTTAGGTCATAGGCTAGTCCTTTGTTGTGTATTCTACCCAACACACTGGGTGCTATAAATAAGTCATCAAAAATGAAAAGTGAAAATAAACCCATAAACTGAACGAAGGTATGCATTTTTACTAGTTTAACTGAGGTTAGGAGTGATCCCTTTCTCTAAAAAGACAACACCGCTTTTATTTATTTATTTTTACTAAAAGCATATATTTATAGGAAACTTTTGAAAGACCACTACTTAGTCACCATACTCTGTCTTCTTATGCACGTATTTTCATAACAGCTACATTTTGATGAATGACAGATTTTAGAAAGATCTATTCCAATATAATTAAAATGTTTTTCCATTTCTTTCAGAGTATTTTCCATGAAATAAAGGTCATTACCCACATATATAGCCATTTATTGACCTATGTTTTCATGCACTCAAATATCTCACAATTAAATTGGAGGCCAAAGTCTTATTCCGCTTTAGTCTCATTAGCAAATGTAATTTGAAATAAATGTGTTCATAACATGTTTATAGATGTGATTCATTTAACATATACTCCTGTGTTAATATCAGTGCATATATTAAAATACAACTTTCATAAAGCAGAAATCTGAGCTACCATTTGTCACTACAAACTCTGCCTGTCATTATCAACCCCATGCTTCAGGAGGTTGGTAAAGTTGGTAGTGACAAGGCCAGTAATGGTATTTTTTACACAAGAGTCAAAAATGGAGCCACGCAGAAGGTCACTGATTCACAGAGGTCACCTCAGCAGAGAGATTTTAATGAAGTAATGCTTTAAACCAACAGCTACCTGCAAATTACAGTTAGTAAAATCCAGGAATATTTGTTCTGAATGGGTAATGAAAGTATTCTTCAAATTACCAACAGAAACCAAAACGTTACAGAAAAGTAATTCAGGGACTAAACTTAACTCTTCTATCTTTGGAATGTCCACTTCTTGGTCATATTACAGCCATTCAATAATCTCTCCTCCATCTGAAATATGCCACTAAACTTTCCACCTTTTCATGAATGCAGGATGATTGGAAATGTCATGCAAGTCAGTAATAACATGGAAATTTAGAGAGAAACTTTTTATAAGGAACTTAAAAATGCGTGGAGCCTTAGCAGTATTTCAAAAAATAAACTCTTTTTAAAACAAGGGATTGAACTGAAAGGAGGGCCTTGCTGAACCGCTGAGGGAAATGTTTTTCCTAAATTAAATTCTATCATCAGCTTTTACTGAAAACTGACAAGTAACAATCAGTGTCCCTTCTAAGCTGAGTGCTTTGAGGGCAGCCATCCAGGATCAAGTCAGATGCCGCCCAGTTGATTAGCAGAGCACCCATAGGTGACAGTGTGTTTCTATTGGTGGTGTACAACTGCACTTGCCTTGGTACACAACAAAAATTTATTCCACACATGAATTGAAACATTAAAGGGAACACTAATCACAATCTTCTATGTAAGACTGAACTCATATACAAACAGCATCTTACTGTGTTGACAGTTTATGAGCTTAAATTCCATTTATTCTGTGTCTTCAAGAGAAAATATCAGAGCTACATTCACTCAAACTGAAAAATCTGGTGTCAGAGAAAGAGTAAATTCTAAATCTTTTTCTGCTCCATCGTAGCTGATCCCAATACATCTTTGTTGATCCCCAAAGCAATCTGAGTTCTACTGCCCTGTAATCTTAGCTGCCTTCTCCTTCCCAGTGCTAACAGCACAGTGACCATGAATGACGTGTTTTTGATCAAGAGGGAAGTGCAAGAGGCTCAGACAGAGCAGATGGCTGATAGTTTGCAATACTGAGCTGTTTCAAAGACTATATTGGCAAGATAAAGAGAAATCTGTTAGCTGACGAGTTGCAGTGTTGAGCAGGGCTGGAAGTACAACACTGATACTTAATAAAAGTAAGTATATTGTATTATTTCATATATTGGTATATTAATAATCTAATACCCTAGTAGAGGAGTCCCTTAAGCTAAGCAACTCTATCACTGTGTTTTGAACTAAGGCTAGATACATAACGACATGTTTTTAAAATAGAGCAAAATAAATGGATTTATGGAGCTCAGCACAGTCCAAGAGAGAATGAGGATCTGCTTCATGAAGTTTTACACTCTTGGGCTCTAATTCTGGAAATACTTATGCACATGCTTACCTTTAAACTGTGCTGATGTCAATGGGACTATTTAGGTGATTAAAAATGAGTCTGCGTATAAATATTTTCAGAATCAGCACCTACTATAGACAGGATGGCTGACACACAAATACATTGGATGAGGATGTGCGGCAGTTCACATGGATAAAAGTTGTATTTATAAGAAATGCACATTCAAACTAGTTGCTATGTACTTCTCAAGCCTCATAAATTTAATATACCTATTTCAGAACAGCATAATACTTTGCAATACATGCATCTAAGTGGTTTACAACAATTTATATGTAAAGGTATCATGACAAGAGAATCAAAGTCTTAGAGGAAGGAAAAAACTCCCTAAGTAGCAGAATTAAGGCAAAACCCGATTTAAAATAGAAAAAAGAGCAGCATTTAATGCATGGGGTAGGACAGCAATGTAAAGATTAGGGTAGCCACCCTTCTATTAGGGGAGAAATGTGACCCCCAGCAAATACATAGAAGTCACCCAAAAAATGAACAAAAGAGATGTTTGAAAAAAAGCAGAGCACCATTCATCGCAGCTAACGACTTGTTCATTATGAGTGATGATGGATAAAGACTTCTCACGCTGAGATGAAATCAAGATTTATATGCATTGTTTCCTCTCCCAACTTGTGGGAAGATCATCATCATTTAATTCTATCTCTGCGGCCAGTGATGGGCATCCAGAGAGCTGGTTATCAAACGGCGCAGTCAGCTGGCAAAAGCCGAAACGTGCAGTTGGCACATCTGGACCAAGCCGCCACAGCTGAGGGTGAACAATGACTCCTGGCAAGCAGCCAAATTGCTTGCAGACGCTAGCAGGTCTCATCTACAACCGCCCCTACCAGCATCTCTCTCTCGCTCTCTTTTTACGAGAATCAGATTTTCATTGCTTCATTCAATTGCTCTCCTCTGCCATTTTTTACAGCTCTTATCGTTCCCTTGGAATATGGCCTTGAGACAGCTCATCCGTGTCCTTCACTGTGTTATCTCTCCTAACTTTTATTAAAACTTCAGCTTTCATCTGAAGATAGCTAATTAAATCTGTGACAGATTATACACTCGTTTAAAAGAAAACTGCACCAAACTACTTTCTCTAAACAGAAAAGGGTTTATTTTATTTTCACATACTTAAAACTAAGGGTTCTATAAGGAGGTTTCATTCATTTACAAAGCCAAGATACTGATCTCTACTGAGTATATAGATAGGTTTATATTAAGTTCTCTGTGGCATGACAAGACTCAGGGCAATTTCTCACAATAATTATTTCTTGCTGCTGGACAGATTTCTCAGCCTTGTACTTTCAAAATATCTCAACTAATATATATGTGAATGTATATTTATAGTCACAGAAAGCATTGTTTTGCAGTACAGTGAAAGAATTACCTATTTTCTTCTGTCGTACTTTCAGTATATCCAAGCTAGTTATAAGAGCAACAGTATTTTGATAGTATTGCAAAAAGTTAATTCTTCCATTATTTCTACCCTAGTTACAATCTGCTGTATTTTTAGGACTTGTTTTAAATCACATTAAATATCTGTGCCTGACATAAGAAAAGTAAGAAGCAAAGGTATGATCATGTTTCTAGTTCGTTTCATGGTACCACTGACTGGTGTTTAATGCAAGTGTCTTTGCCATAACATACAAACATTGCTGATATCAACTAGATGGCTTTTGCAAGAAACACTGTCTAATTCTCTCACTGCAAGCATTTTCCAGTAGCATCTGAAAAGCTTTTGTTCCTTTCTGTACCCACCTGTGAACAGAGCAGTTTTGAAGCTGTGCTAAAAATCACAATATTAACTGAACAAACATTTCTACTTTGCAGGACAGTCACAAGAAATAGATTTACGGGAATGGGGGGGGGGGGGGGGGGGGGGGGGGGGGGGGGGGGGGGAGAAATACTCATGACAAAACATCTCTTTACAGAAAGCAAAATAAGTATCCCACCTGAACCCCTCTGCGATCCCTTCCTCCGCTTTAAGGCCTTTTGTAAGATATCCTTCATGGTGACCTTCATACTGTCCACCTGAATAAGTGAGAATCCATGAGCAGCATTTCTGAAAGACACACACACACACACGCACCCCTTGTTATTACAAAACAGTCACTGTAACAGTTTCTTGCAATCCTTACTGCACGTAAGGGTAGTGAGCAAAATATCCACTGGGTCTACCAACGAACTAACCCGAAAGGTTAACATCCTTGTAACACAACCAGAGAAGTTAAGCAAGCTCCAGAAGGAAAAGTGGGAAAGCTCTGGGTACCCAAATTCATCATCTTTATTTCAGATCATTTTGTGTTTGACCTTAAGAAAGGGAATCGAGTGAACCGAGATGCAGAACTCCTTGATTTCTCATTGCTAGTCAAAGCGTGCTGGGTGCCTCACAGACTACACAGGGACTGGCCCCTCGCTCAGACCGCTTGCCACCTCACTTTCAGACAGGATGCAATCAATGAGCAACAAAAGAGCAGAGGGGGAAAATCAAAGGCCCAGCTTTGTAGTCAGGAACAGGAGCGTCTCTGCTGCTTGGTTCTTGTGAGCATAGGGACACAAATCTGGAAGAGAGATTTTAGTGAAAACAGGTTAATTCGCTGGGCTCTTGGAGCCATTCTGAGCATGGAGTATGTCAAGAGAAGAAGGGACGCTGATGGTGGAGAAGATTGTGATGTAATGAGAGGTGGCTGGCTGGTAAGTCAGTAAATTTTGCCCCTTGGACCTTGCTGTCAATCTCTGCTTGTAACAGCAGATGTCACTGAAGGAAACTTTGCAAATATCTGGGCACACGCAGGCAAAGAGCTGCACTGTGAGGAAGCAACTGTATTCCACGAGGCAATTTAGACAAGAGAGGGAGGAGTTCTCTCTGGGGCTACTCAATATTATAATAAGAAACACCATTCTAGATGAACAGCATAGATGGAATATTTTAAAATTAACGGGCAGCCAAAAACCACCCCATCCATAGTCAGGTCATTATCAACAGGGCCAAACTGAATGCTATGGGATGACACTACCTTTGGGGAGAAATTAGTTCTCGTTACTATAGAAGCCCTATCCCATGCTGCAAAACAGCCTAGTAGGATCACTGAGAACTTCTGCTCTCGTCACACACTATTTCTCAACCACAACCACAGCTGCACCCGAAGTCCGACCCAGCCCAGCATGAGCATGCCCACCTCTGTAATGAGACCAGTCCCTCAGGTTTGGAATCCACTTATACTGCTCTTACAACAAACATAACAAATGTGGCCAACCATGATCTCTTTTCCCACATCACCCTACAAAGTAAGGGGGTCAAAGCGGGGAAATACCTCGTTACACAGAAATTAACATATCCTTTCAACGTAGGGGAAGTTCTTTTGAAATCCAGGCAGTTACTGGGATGGCTTATGCACTGGAGCATGTAGGTTCATATCCATTATACATCAGACTACATTAAAAACCTGCTTCTGAGAATCTTCTCATTATCCACGTAAAATGTCTAAGTCTCTTTGGAATTCTAAGAGGCTCTTGACCTAAGTGAAGCCCTGTGGCAGTGAGTTTCAAAATTGTGTTATGTAAAACTATGTCCTTTTAATCAGCTTTAAATTCGTTACCTGCCCATTTCATTTCATAACAAAAGAACAAAGGGAGGGGGACAGTGTATATAGGAGTGTTACATTTACCTTCTCTATACCATTCCTTATTGTATATAACTATCCTCTCTGAACAGGCCTAATCTTTACAATCTACCCTTTTTTCAATCACCTCTTAAAGTTTGTTCCTCTTCTATTGGTGCTGTATATAACTGAGATGGAGTAATCAGAATTGAATACAGCAGGCAAAATGAGGGAGTACAACAGAATTCTGTATCATCATAGAATTTTCAGCCTTAAAACAGCCTAACATTTTGCTTGCTTTTTGGTTGCTGCCTCATACTGAGCAGAGGTTTTCACTAAATTTAAAACCCTGCAATGCATGTGACTAATTCAAGCTATACCTTTCAATGCACACTACAGTTGTCCACACAACATTGTACAGCTCATTCGCCTAGCTTTGTTAGACCCCTCCCACAAATTCCTCACAGTTTTCTCTCATTTGGATTTATCTGCTGAGGAAAGCTTTGTGGTTTTTCTGGTTAAAAGCTGCAGTATGTGCCAAAACACTACAATTCTAGGAATGGAAACTCTTTCTTTTACATTTCTAAATTATCTGGCGTGTGCTAGTGATATGCTGCAAGAGGAGGCTGTAGAGCATTTTAAAGCAACAAGGCTGATGAACACTCCAATGGAGAGGTGAAAATTTGTCCTGCATGAGGGGTCTGTTGTTCGGATACGTCATACAACATTCCATAGTACAGAAAGAACCTCCAGGCAAATCAAAACATTAAAAAAAATGGGGAAAAACAAGTTCAAAATAAAAGCTAAAAAAAAGGTCAGGAACATGACCAGTCTTGTGGACTTAAATTTTTTTAAAAAATGTGTTCTCATAAGCAAACTAAAGCCTTCAATCTAAGTGAAGAATAAATCAAGCTGCCTGGTGGGGAGTGAAATAAGCAATGGCAACTAAACACTGACACCCTGATTTGAGTTTGCTAGTACTAAGATCTCTCTGGTTCTCCCCAAAATGGAAAACAAGACTTAATTCTTGTCACTTCAGCTGTTAAAAAGTAAAATCTGTTGTTGATCCTGCTAGTGTTTCAGTCCAGTTTAACTTGGTCAAGTCTTTCCTTTCGAGCAGCTGGCCTGAGAACTGTCAAAGTAATTTTACTGAACATTCTCTTACTAAATCATGGCAGAACCACAGCCATTCTCTGCCTCAAAAGCTGGATCCCATCCCAGAACAATCTTTAAAAGTTTATTTTACTGATCAAAGCAAAAGAAGAGAGCCCTCTCTGTTTTACTATATTTAGTGAGCTACTCAGTGAGTGAGACCTTGGCAAGAGCCATGAAATGTAAAGCGCACCCCACATTTGTAAACTCTTGGATATTTGCTATGGAATAATGCCAAAGGCGATTGAAATGCCACTCGCGGCTCAGACTTACTAGTGTTTTCTTGCTTTGTTTTAGTTAAATAAAAGACCATTGCTCTTCTGACAATATACAGTAAAACCTCAATGGCCCATGATTGCAGGCAGTGAAACCACAGATCTCTGCCGCCAACTTGGGGCGAGGCCAGTGTGTCACGCCACGATTCCCATGCACCAGTGGGGGAGAGAAGCATGGTACCACTGGTCCCTTTCCACTGTCACCCTCAGGCTGTGGAAAAACACTGCCCCTTCCACCTGGCGATATGGGGACTCATCCCCACAGCCACGCATGCTGGCCAGCAAACTTTGCCACTCTCTTCCAACCTGAGCAGAAGAGGTGCTACTGTGATCAGAAATGCATTTCACGGGCTGCCGTGAGGATCTCGGTCTTTTCCAATATTGGTACCGTACATCAAGTGTCCTCATTAATAGCTCTACCTTAGCCAGCATTTGTTTAAGCAGGTGTTCCTTCCAATGACATACATTTTAACCTAACTCGCTATTGCATGATACCATTATTTTAAACCAAGGAAATTATCTTTAAGCTGCTAGAAAACATGGGGCAGGCAAAGAGAGACTATTCTATCAATTAAAAGTACCTTTAGCAACCACAGAGCCAAAGAAATTCCGTAGACTGTATTTTTCTGTCGTTTTACGAAATCATACCCAGGTGACAAGGTTAAATCAAGCAAAGGAAATCCCTGGCACTTATCATCCACAGGCATTACTGATAAATTGTGCAGTGGAGGAATAAAGGATTACCTTCTGTATTTTTTCATTACACTTTTCTTTTGTTACAGAATACATAAATCCATTGTGGCACAATGCAATATGTATCATCGTGCTACACCTGTGGACGTTTCATAACGGCTGCCATGTCTGTGCAGTCAGGAATGATAAGTGAACCCCCCGTGAATGTTAATGATAGTGATCATTCCGAGGTAACTTGGCTTTCCATCTTCCTTTACAGCCTGAGCGCGGGAGCCAGGGTGGCAAGGTTCAGGCGAGGAAAATGGAAACAAGAAGAAAGGCAAAAGCTTCAAAGCTTGCACTGCTGATTTTTTGGGGAAGAGGCAGAGGATTTATATAGTATCTTACCCTTGGGCTCAGTTCAGGTACATAAAGTAACAGCGAGGAAAGGAGGAAAGCCTTCTGTCCTCAACATTAAGGGTAAACTTTTCCATCTACTTTATCTCTCCCTCTTTATCTCAACTTTTGTTCTATTCTGAGGTGGAATCTATAGCACTTAAGGTTGAAATGACTGGAGATGACTAATAATATTTTCCAGGGGAAGAGCATGAAATCAAAGTTGATGCTAAAAATCCCAGTTGATGCACTGTCCTTAACTGAAGATGGGCAGTTTCTTAGATAAAGTGCACTGTAATGTGAATCATAACGACTGTGTTCACCCACTTTTAGCTCTGCCTCTAAAATGCCTCGCTTTTGTGGGTCTAAAGTAAGTCTCCTGTGACTTGTGTGCGCTTTTGGGGCTGATTGCCATATTATGACACTTTACATTAACCTTTATACATTTGCACTTTACATGTGTGATAAAATACACTTTGTAGCTCATGCGCATGGCTATGAAAACTGAGGATAGGTCTATTGGGGAACAATGCTTAGTCTCAGAATTGCATTTGTAAGGGCACCACACTGAAGTCTTCCTACGCTTTGACTGTTTCCGATCTGACTCTCCCAGGTATGGAGCTAGTGCAACTCTGAAAACATAAATCCATAACGATCAAAGCAATTTAAACAACACAGGAAAATAAAGCGTGCTCCAGGCTAGAGGCCTTGTGTGCCAAATTCCATTTAGGAGCCAAATGGCAGTAGAGCCTCCCACTCCTGAACAATGCCATTAGTCACAGTGTGTCAAGCTGCGACAATAACATTTTCAGGAAGACCAAAGCCTAATGGGTAGTATCAGAATTACTTTAAATAACTTTGGCTCACTGGCAGTAAATCTTTCAGGTATTACTTCATCAGCCAACACAAGTTCACGTTCAGATGAATGCAGAGCTTTGTTTGACTCCACCTGACACAGTCTAATCGACATCAAGGCTGATTGTTTGAGAACGCAGTGTTTGACATCAGACAAAGGATTCCTTTCCATAACACTTTCCAAAAACATAACTTGCTAGACTAATGGGCAGTTAGAAGCCACTTCTCCTTGTGTAACTTTGCCAGAGTCCTTGGAACTTGCCAAATTCGGTCATGCCTGCTTAGCTTGCTCGACTGATTGTGCCAGAAAAGAAAATAAGACACAGATGTATTTGAGCTCTTTGAGATGCCAGTAAGAGAGACAGCTAATGGCTTCATTTCGACCCTCCCCTACCAGCTGGGCACAGGTGGGGGCGTAATGAGGCCCCTCTCCCTAATCAAACTCAATTATTTACTACTCTGTACAACCACAAAGACGTTTACATTCAACTAAGGACATAAAACAAACCGTGGGCTACTTCCAACCACTGCCACTGGGTACTTATAACAAACTTAAGTGGCTAAGCGTTTGCCTTGGCAAAGAGTTTAAGTGTATAAAGTTCTGCAAACTGTTTCTGCTCAGATATGTTCTGCTGAAATGGGGTCCCTGGCGAGGTCCCATAACTGTCGGCTCAGTGAAATGCATACCATCGGTGAATATTCTCAACATACAACATGGGCAAGATCTTGAAATCAAACGCCATGTTTCATCATGAAGCTTCTCAGATGCATCACATTTTTTTTAAACCAGTAAGCGATACAGTTTTAATAAACATGGTAAGTCAGTAGTTTGACGTGGTAGCAACTGAGAATACTTTAATGTGAAAAGAGAGAGACAAAAGAAAAAATATAATTATATGCACTAACAGAACAGAAAAGGAAAGATGCAGAATCTTAATTAAATCCCTTTTAAAAATAAGAAACACTACATACATCTACACAGAAGACATGCAACAAATAAAAGATCAGACAATTTTAGATCCGAGAAAGCACAAAATAATTTTAATTTTAATCTTCAATCTTTGAAAATAGTTGAAAAGCTTCAGGGGGTAGCCGATTTGTAAGTAATTTCACAAATCATTACCACGCACCCCCCCCCAAAAAACCCCCAGTATTACCTATCATAAAAAGCTTTGCACGTTTTGCTTACAGAAATATTGCTCAATGGTGGTTATAACATTTGATAATCTTTTCCATCTTAAATGAGATTTCTCTTGAACAAGGATTTGGGTTGACAAATTACCCAACTGAACACCACGCAGACATTTGCTTATTGGGAAAGTTGCTAGCAACGACAGATAGAAATTACTAGTTTTGTTTATCTCCTGTTAGTCCAGAAGCCCCAGTCTCTATAAAAATTAGCTACCCATGTAAGCCAAGTTCCTAAGGCAGGAATGGGCAAACTGCTGCCTGCATGTGGTCCATCCGCTGTTTTAATCTGGCCCGCAAGCTTCTGGGGAGTGCAGGGTTTGGAGCTTGCCCTTCTCTGCATGGCTCCTGGAGGCAGCAACATGTCCCCCCTCCAACTCCTATGTGTAGGGGCCGCCAGAAGACTGTTTGCCATACACCATGCACCAGTTCTCAATCAGCGGGCTACATGGTCTTAAATCACGGAGGTACTTTTAAAACCCCATCCTCAGGCACTGAAATGTGGGTTTAGGGGTCTATCTTTAGGTGTCTAATTTGGAAAATTTGGTTTGGTGGGTTTAAGAGACTTCTCAATACTTTGTTCATGTGCTGAAAACTTAAGTAACATTTCACTGATAACACCAAAACAATTTTGTTTCGGGATGAGGATGTCTTTGCTGCTAAGATAAAATATTTTAACAATAAAATTTTACCCCCTGATCCTGCAAATACTTGAGTACATGAGTAGTCCTGATGAAGTGAAGTTACATTCCTGCTAAAGTATTGGCAGGGGATCCAGATTTTAATTGCCAGTTTTGTAAAGTTAAATTAAGATACACTGCCAGAAGCGGCATTTAAAAACAATAATTTAATTATACATTTTAATCTAAAGTTGCAAGAGTACATACTTTCATATTAGTTTTACAAAAATTCGGCATGATTGAAATTATTAAAAAAAACCCCAAGTGATTTAAATTACTTTAAATGTATTCGGCCATTGATCTAACTCACATGGGTTTAAAATTGCTCTGACATGAGGAGGAACTCCATGAAGGGCTCCCCTGGAAAAGCGTCCACCTCCATTGGACCCTTGTTGGGTTTTACCAGAAGATGATCTAGCCCATTCGTATAGGTTATGTGCTTATTAAACAAGCAGTTTCTAATCTGACGTTGTTTAAACAGGACTTCAGTTCTTTATTCAAATGTAAAGTCATCAGCAAATGGAATGAATTTCACATTTCAAAACCTGTGCTTACTCTTTATTTCTGTAGGTACAAAGCTTGTTCTGGCTCCATTTCAAGAGACAGACATTACAGTGTGCAAATACACATATTTGAGTTCTCTGACCTTTTAAATCTAAAAGCAGGCAATGAGGGACCTCCATCTTTTACTTCTTATTTGCTTATTTCTGTCATTTTAAACAGACAAAACTGTTCCTCTCTCCAGACAGTAACCATTGCCAAAAAAGAAAGAGTGAGATTTATGAATTCCAAATCATGCAGACTGCATATGTTCCATTTCTACGGACAGTGACAATCTGGACCATGAAGATGGTTGCAATTACAATAGAATGAAAAGAAATCACACAGTTGCTTCTTGAAGACTCAAGCGAACAGTCCAATAATTCACTCCCTGGTCAGTTCTGGCTTTTCTTTCACTGTGCTCTTGTACAGTGGCTCTCAGTCAGGGTTCCCGGGCCCCCTGCAGGGCCACATGCTGGTTTCAGGGGCCTGCCAACCAGAGCCAGCAGCTGATTTGCTGGGGCCCAGGGCAGAAGGCTGAAGCCCACAACCCTAAGCCTCACCACCTGGGGCTCCCGCCTGAGCATTATAGCTTTGTGAGGGCCCGTGTGGCATGGGCCACAAGCAGCTGCCCTGCTTGCTACCCACTAATGCTGGCTCTGCCTTTTAGATGGAGAAAAAACGTTGTTGTGACACAAGTGGGCTGGGTGTTTTACAGCCTGCTCGGGGGCCTCCAAAAGAAAAAGAGCAGTGCACATGTAACAGCTGAGATCTGTGACCGTTCGCATAAGAGCGTACTTGTTCAGAGCGACACCGTTAACTTCAAAAGTCACATGTGAATCTGAAGTCTGCATCTGCTTTTGTAACCAGTGATACCCCCAGCATTAGAGGAAAACGATGTGGTACGGTTTTCCTGTTAAGTCATTAGGCATCTGACACCCCTTTGCACATAGTGAGTATCACTGCTCTATAAAATAGCCAGCTGCACTTCCTGTGAATTAGCGATACCTCTTCCATACATCCGCATTGACAGAGCTCACAAATATGCCCTTCCTCACCACTTGCACGAGAGTGTTCAGCCAGCAGCAGCAATAGTGCGCGTGTGCACCCACAGAGCGGAAGGGAGGAATGGTCTGAACGTGTTTAGCCCTTCTGAAGAGCAGCACAAAAAAGGGAAAGAAGTGCACAATTTCTGTTTAAAGTATGTTCTGGGAAAGAAAATTAGGATATGCTCTTTAAAAGGATGTTTTCTGAAAATCAAGCCACGTATTTAAGAGGAGCCTATCTTTTCAGATGTACTCCTGCGCTCTATGCAAGTGTGTGAAAGCTGAAGCAAAAGAAACGAAGCAAATTGTTCACCTCTTATTCCAAGGCCCATTTTGGTTTTGGATTATTTCTTGTTTTGCACTGCCCCAAGACAGATAAATGAGCCATGTCAAAGAATCCTCTTCCTTCTGTGGACTCGGCAGAATGCTTAGCCTCTAGTGCAGTGGTCCCCAACGTGGTGCCTGTGGGCGCCATGGCACCCACCAGTCCATTTCTGTGCGCCCGGCGAGGGAATGAGGCCAGCCCCGCCCCCAGGCACACAGCGCATGGGCGGTGCCTGCCCCCTGGGTGCATGGGCAGCGTCGGCCCCAGGCGCACAGCACATGGGCAGCCCCGCCCCCGGGTGCGCAGCATTTGGGTGGCCCTGCCCCTGGGTGTGTGGTGCAAGGGCTGTGCCGGCCCCGGGCGTGCGGCATATGGGCGGTGCCGGCCCCTGGGCATGCGGCACAAGGGTGGCACCAGCCTGGGCATGCAGCACAGGAGTGGCGCCGGCCCCGGGCATGCAGCACATGGGCGGTGGCAGCCCCGCCCCTGGGTGTGCGGCACATGGGCTGTTCCGGCCCCGGCGCACGGGCAGCCTCTCCCCTGGGCGTGCGGCACAGGAGCAGCGCCGGCCCCAGGAGTGCAGCGCATGGCTGGCGCCAGCACCGGGCGCACGCCGTATGGGCAGCTCCGCCCCCGGCAGCCCCAAAAGGTTGGGGACCACTGCTCTAGTGGATGGCTGTAGCACATGGAATATTTTACGCAAGAGCTGGAGACTCTGCCTCACAGGTGAGAAAGACCCTGCCCCTGGCTCTCGAATGGAGAGCTACCCCATCATTTTATTCTTCAAACTTGCCTTCTTTCCTACAGGACCCTGTTCAGTCTCCTCATGGATACTGCCCGGAACTAGTCAGTGGGGCTATGAAGCTTTTCCCTTTCAAATCCCTCCCAGAACTCCGCCACGATGCCTACAAGAAATCAGCCGACCACTGCTGCAGTGATTGCACACACACATTAACAGGATTTGACTATGAGGCTCGGGGAGACCACTCCCAACAGAGCAAAGTACCAGAGACGGCAAACTGAGCTGCCTCTCCGTGAACATGACAGCTGCACGCAGCCTAACCAAACAGTCTAGGCAAAATGAGGGACGTTGGCTCCACTGGCAGAGTCAATATTGGCTTACGGCAAGGGATTTCTGAGAATGCTCTTTGGGGTAGGGATCCTCATACCTGTCAGCAAGGCACAATGCGCACAGCTGACATCACACCAAAAAGTAATCAAACACGTAACACATCTTATCTGCATTCGGGAGAACACAACTAGAAACACCTCTTTGGCTTGACTATGGGCCCAAAGGCACCATTTTACTGAATGAAGCATTTCCAATATTAAGGAAAAAATCTGTTATCAGTTTCTTTTCGAAGCACTCAAACTTCTGCAAACAAAATGTTTGTTTTGTTTACATGTGACAGTAACTTGATGCTGCAATGACTGCCTGCATTTTGCACTAAACATACAGTAGCTAGCATGCACAGTGCTGAATAGCATTAAATTACTTCTTTCTGCAGTAAGTAAAAACTCTACGCATGACAGAGCGGGAAATAATTGTATCATTTAAGGTAGTAGGCTGAAGTTGAAGTACCTACAACCAACCTATAAGTTTGGGTCTCTTATATTTGTTATAAAAAATTATTTTTCACAAAGGAGTGGTGTGTACAAACAATTAAATGGTGTGAACTCAAAAATGTGAAAAATCACCCAAATATTTATTAGTAGTAGAAGCACAAGAGTGCCCAACACCTCCTATCTGAATCATATTGAATGGCTTATTTTAATATGCAGTGTAAGAACCAGAAAGAGACTGTCTTTTGGATTTTAGCCATTTTGAGAAAAAGGTAAAACTGAAGGCCTGAACCCCATTTCCTTTTTGCATATACAGGATTGTGTATTCTACTAACGAAGATTCTGAAATACACCTGAAACCTGAGTTTTGCAAAGTTCAAATACTTAAGAGCAGAGAGGACAAGAAAAACAAGCGTTTGCTAAACTCCATGCTCAGAGGTTAAGACAGTTTAGAAAGCTGGTGTCAATACTCACATTCGAACAAAGAGGGACTGTTTTGCTGCCAGGCCTGGAGAAGAGTACTTTTCAACCAGTGCCAGAGTGCTAAAGCCAAATTTGTGAATGGGCTCGTTGGAATCCAAGGGTGGAAAGTCCGTGTCAACCTCACCATCGTCCTCAGCAATATGGAGACAGTAGGCATTGACATTATCACTGAAACAAATAAAGAGCAAGTGTATTTCAGAGGGGACGCTATTAGCCAGCCAAATTCTATGGTCTAGTGTCAGTTGCTAAAGGCTGTTTAGAACAAACCAGCAGACCTCTGTGGTGTCAAAATCAAGGCACTCTAAATATCACTGATTTACAATATTTATACACAGGTTCAAGCTTCAAGCCCTTTAGTTAGCATAATCATGTGATAAAGCAGTAAAAAGAAAACATCCAAATAAGGCAGAACAGCTTCACATTAACTGATTTGTATGCAAAATGAGAGATCAGCAATTAAAATATTCCCAGTTCTGTACAAGTTATGTGACTTGAAAAAGTGACTAATATTTCTTCCATCTGTGAAAACATATTTTATTAGACTTTTTAGAATGAAATCTGAGTGAGCAATGTCTACGTTCTTCTGTTTTAGATCTAGTAGCTGAGAAAAAATTCATAAAAAAAAAAGCTCAAATGGTGCAGTATGGACACATGTAAACAGTGCAACATAAATATGTTAAGGGAATATCTATATGAAAAGTCAAGAAGTTGTGTTCCATGGAAGCAATTATTATTGTGGAGAAAAGTACACAAAAGACTTAAGTCCTACACAGTCCAAATAATGAAAATAATAAAAATTATTATACATTAATGCTTGAAAAATATAACACTAGTTCTCAGACACATGCGGGGGGGGGGGGGG
>JANRFK010000975.1:22531954-22553784 GCA_030068395.1 Apalone spinifera
AGAGGAAGAGAGCTAAATTGGTTGTATTTCCACAGGCTAAAATCACAGATCTAGCTTTATAGAGATAAAAGACATAACGATATTGGCTCTATCACATTTTTCATATTAAAATTTAAACAGCAACACTCATATTATTCAACTCTAAATTTGTAGTTGTTACAGAAAGTCTGCCAGGGTTCAGTCTTGTTCTAGAGTCATGAAGTATGGCCTCCGTGTTCACATGGCAGTATGTTTCTAAACTCTGCAGTTTAAATTTGGAGTTTTAATTGCATGATTGATGCTTAAATTAATTAATTGCAAAGTGTATGCTAATTGTTTAATTGGTTGCTTGATCTATATAGATCATTTTTTGAATTAAATGAGTTGATTTACAAAGTTTATTGATTGGATGTGACAATGAATTATTTTGCTGACTACCTGATTTGCAATTTTCTCAATTAATTCACAAACCTTAGGTTGCAACTGTGCTTATTGAGAGTGCTTACTCCAGGTGATCTATATTTATATTGTCATGTCTATGATATTTATGATATAAAATAGGCAATAATGACACATTAATATTAATGTAAACTGTAAATTTGCTAAATGGAGGGCTAACAAGGAAGTCATCCAGCAATGTTATCACTGTAAATTGTGTACATTCTACAATGTTGTAAAAGAAATGTTTGTAAGCCTCTGAACTGTAGAACTAATTTTAAATTTCTTCAAGAACAAGCAGTAAACTTTAGGAAAGCTGATCACAGGTAAGACTGGCAACAGAATTTAAAAATCTAGACAGGAAAGACGCATTTCAGTCTGGATTTCTTTCAACACAATGAAGTGTGAGCTCTGCCCAGTCACTTTCCTGCTTTGCATAAAGCTAATAAAAAAAAAATTCTGTCCCTCATTGCATGGCCCATTTCAGTGTGAAGGCCCGTCTGGCTCTCGTCTTTGTACTGCACTGTTCTGGGCCATTCCTATCTCTGCCCTTGGACTGCCAGCCCTTCTGTGGCAGGAACCTAGTCGTTTGGCACAACTCGCCTGATGGATGGCCTGAGGTATAAATGCCATTTAATTGCCTGGTTTGTACTTGCCACATGTGCATAATTCCCATTAAAGCTAGGGGGAGATGAAGGCACGTGTCAGAGCACTGCGCTCAGTGTGGTAGGAGTGCCCAACACAACGATCAATGCTGAAACACTGCCCTCAATCGAGAGGTGTCCTCCTTGGCTGCACAAACATGGCGCCCGCCACGTGCCATAAATTGACCACGCTTCAGGTGTCCCCAAAGAGCAAAAAAGATTTCTGAGGAATAATATAGGTTCAGCACAACTCTGAAATCATTTTATTTTTATAAGCTAAATCAGAATTCCGTTAGCTGTACGCATTTGTGTTTGTTTAAAAACAGGCAATCTCTATTATTGCCAGAGAGAAAGGACAAGGAAAACATTAATGACAAATTACAGAGCTGGAGGTTACTTGGAGCAAATACTTTATCACATACATATTAAGCTGCGGAAAAATTTAGTCTACTGTACCAAGTTTGTCAACAAGCCATTGCTCTGTTCCCGATGAGCTGGTAGTCACACAAGATATTAGCATAAAATAGAGCAGGTTCTAACAATTACTAGGGAAGCCGCATATTGCATGTATTAAGTACACTGCTGTGTGTAACTTATGGGGAAAAAAGTCTAATACATACAAATTTTACGCATCTAACTAGTAAATCCACGTACACTGAGATAAGATTATTGTAGACAGAATGAAGAGCTTAACCGCAGTGGATCACCCAATTGTAAGGTTTTTAAAAAAAATCTAAAATAAATTGGCAGTTCTGAAGTTTGTTGCGCTCTGTTTTTATTTCCACATGCCTTTTTGAAGGCCGACTCAGCAGAGCACATCCTTCAGTGGTTAGCAGCAGAACAGTGCAGTGGGTTCTGATTCTGAAGTTTACATCTAAGAGGCCAGGGACAGGGTTGCTAAAACTGTCAAGGCTCTTGCATATCAAGAGACACTGAGCAGAGACAAAATTACAAAATGGAAGGCCACCAGATAGCGCACATCCTCAGAGCTGTCAGCAGCAGCTCACTTATTGTGGATTATTAGGTCTACATTTTAGGATAAAGAAATTAGCAGTGAGATATCCTTCTCCTGAAGGTGGGGCTGCACTTTCACAATGCATTGGTCGGCAAGCTCTCATTGTTCTGCTCGTTTGATTAGCAAGCACATCTATTTTCTGTATTTTTATACCAGATTACAAACTAGCATTAGACACACAACTTTTAGTGCTTTCTTCCAATTGATCCTCATTCTCTCCCTTTTAGCTGTTAAATGACTAGTTTCAGAGGAAAAATGAAAGGGGGAATATCTAATGATGACAAATACTGTAGCATTGTTTCCTCACTGGGCTGTAATCGCTGGCTGCCTCTTGTTTTACATTGTAAGCTCACAAGGGCAGGAACCTTCTGTGTTTTTTTTTTCTGTTCTGTGCACTTGGCAAAATGGGGTTGTGGTCCCTGACGAGAGCTCATAAGTGCTAGGATAACATGAGTGATGATGATGAGCTACCAAACTTTAGTCATAAACATTCCCTTATTTAGAGATTACTCTGTAAAGCAGTTAAATTGACCCTTACCTATGGGCATACCTTGAGCTGCTCTGACAAAATGAATCAAAGAAACACGAGAACAAAGAAAAAATGCT
The DNA here is from genome assembly GCA_030068395.1 of Apalone spinifera. NCBI lineage: Eukaryota > Metazoa > Chordata > Testudines > Trionychidae > Apalone > Apalone spinifera. The sequence goes on from JANRFK010000975.1 coordinate 22,534,637, forward strand.
AAGAAATGATATTGCAATTTTGAGATTCTACCCTTCCTGAGAATTCCCGAGTCTGGGTTCTCAGCTGTTACACAGCAAGTGGGTTCCAATGCATCCTGACTTCCAGGACACATGTTTTTTTTCGAGGACACTGGAATTTTGTTTTATGGGATACTCCACTTATTGACATTGGTCAATATGATGTGTTATGTGTTCTTAAAAAGTACACGTGTCCGAGACTTTGATATCGGTTGCATCTCACACATTTAAAATACACTAACAACAAGAATCACCTTCTTAATCAAACAGTGATCAAATGGTGATTACTATTGATGAGCAGAATGGCAGTGTCTGCAATTATTTCTACATTTCTTCACCTGTGTTAGAACAATACATCACTGACTGGAATACCACATCTGTTCATTCAAAAGAATTGGGAGGACCAACCTCCATGAAACTCAGTCTGGGAGAAGATCCACCTCTCTATGTTGCTCTCTCTCTACAATAAAGACGGCAGCTAATAATCAGGGATCTGAAATAAATGCATTTGAATGTAAATCTGAATAACTTCTCTCTCTCTCTCTCGGACTTGTCCTGTCAATTCTGCTAGAATTGGAGGAATGCCCACAGAGTTCTCAACCTACCTCTGAACAAATACACAGAGGACTCATGAATAAAAACCCATTCCTGAAAAATGGTAGCAGGGGAAAATTTCCAAGAACTATGCCAGTACCAAGGAACAGACATGGAAATTTGAGTCATTAGCAAAACCTTTTACTCTACTCTGTCATTCTACTTTTCTACCAGAGGCGACTCTTTTATATGACATGATCGTTTCATCCTTTGTTGTGTAGCAAATATTAGGCAAGTATTTTTCCAGACTTTACAGTGTCATTCTAAAATAAAAGATGTCCAGATTAAAAGGGCAAGCAGCACCTATTTCACCGACCTTGTGTGACCTACCACTCAAATATTACTGTTGCAAACAAAAAATTCTCTAAGACACCACACAATGTTTTTCATCCTCTCAGTTTTTATGCCAGCCTTGCCTTCCCATCCTGCCCCCTACGCCAAGCAAAGAGATGTGCAAGGGTTATTGCAAACACTGAAAAATCCAGTGAGAGACCAACGCTCTTTACAACTTCAAAGGATAACAGTATGTGTCGATCTGTTCTTGCACCGGCAACTCGGGCCAAGTTTCAGTAGCAGCTGACAGGGACTCATGTACGATATAATGGTTTCTCAATTAGAGAATAAAACATTATTCAGTGTTTCAAATAAAAGTGAATTTTTATGACAACTTTTGCATTTTTGTCACAATGTTCCTCCTCATTTGGGTGGGGACTTTAAACACTTGCACAGAAGGATGGGGGCAGTGAGGGTGCCTTAGATCTTAAATGCATTTAACCCCATAGTTGTCCATTCTTTATAATCACTGAAAAATGATATTTCTCACACACATTGGTATCAGGTGTCTATTCAATACTAATGAGAACATAAGAACATAAGAATGGCCGTACCAGGTCAGACCAAAGGTCCATCTAGCCCAGTATCCTGTCTGCCGACAGTGGCCAGCACCAGGTGCCCCGGAGGGGGTGGACCGAAGACAATGATCAAGAATTTGTCTCCTGCCATCCCTCTCCAGCTTCTGACAAACAGAACACTAAAAGGACATCACATCTGTAGAGTGACACACTCAGAAGTCAGGAAATATTAAAGTTCAGATGGCACTCTCAACCCTAATGCTGAGCTCTTTTGCATATGTATGCAGAGTAATTTAGTACCCGATGAGATGGTAGCATATTATTCCTCAGACAGGATGCTACCATGGCATTCCAAGACACTCAGAAGCCTGTTTTAGCTAGGCCACCTTGTCACTAATCAACTGGCTGGGTCAAGCAGGGAGCAGGAAAAGATATTCAGATACTGAGTAGCTCATGCCACCACTATCAACAATCTAGATTTTATTTGCTGCTTGATTCTTGGTCATTAAGAAGTGGCTCAAAACACAGGTCAGATGTAAAAATAAAACACCTTTCAATGACACCGACAGTGGGATGATTTATCTTAATATCACAGAGAGTTTTGAAATTATGATTCATTTACAAATCCCTGGACTGATATGTTTATCATTGTACAGTACCCAGCAGTTTATCTGAAAGAGAAATAGATATAGATGTGCCTGTATCTCTTATATTGACAAATGAATAGGGGGTTCCTGTAAGACTTATTTATAAAAATCATGACATGGAAATCGATTTCATTATGCAAAACCGACTGCAGAGGAGAAAACCACAGATCACACTGTATTAAAAAAGAAAAAAAAAGGAACAGTACTTTAGTTTGGGTTCCCGTCCTTCGCTCGTGTATTGCCAGCATATTAGTCCAATCAGATCATGCACCTTGGCATTGGCTATTGTCACAACTGTCATTGGCAGCAGTTTGTCTTGGCTTGTGTGCAGCGGGAGGTAGACATCAATTTTTTTGGTTGCAGTTGTACCAACATGACCCTGTTGAAAAAACATTTTATTACAATTGATAAGTGACACCATAAAACAGAGACAAAGAAAAGCTTGTGTAAGTTAGATGCTTGTGTACACAAACTGGTTGAAACTACGGTAAAGAATGAGATTATCAAACACACGGCTGAACACAATACGCTGAGGAAGAGTCAGCACGGCTTTTGTAAGGGAAGTGACGCCTCATCCATTTACCTGAATTCTTCAAGAGGGGCAAACAAACATGCGGCCCAGGTGATGGAGATAATGTATTTGAACTTTAGAGGCAAGGTCCCTTGCCAAAGGCTCTTAAGCTAAGTAGACAGCCAAGGAATAAGAGGGAAGGTCTTCGCAGGGGTTAATAACCGGTTACAAAATAAGAAACAAAGGATAGTAATAAATGGTCCATTTTCACAGTGGAGAGGGGTAAATGGTGTCCTCCAAGGAACTGAACTGGAACCAGTATTGTTCAATACATTAATAAATGCTCCTGAAGATGGGATGAACAATAAGGTGGCAATGTCTGCAAATAATAAAACTACAAAACTGAGTGGAAAGATTTACAAAGGGGCATCACAAAACTGGGTGACTGAGCAACAAAATGGCAGATAAATGCAAAGTAATGCACAATGGAAAAGAGTCTCCACTATGCATACCAAATGATGGGGTCTAAAATTACCCCACAAGAAAGATCTTGGAGTCATTGTGAACGGTTTTCTGAAAACATCTGCTCAATGTGCAGCAGTAGGCAAAAGAGCTAAGAACGTATTAGGAACCATTAGAAAGGTAATAGATAATTAAAAAAACTCCCCAGAAAATATCATAATACCACTATGTAAATTCCTAATTTGCTCACACGATGAATACTGTGTGCAGTTCTGGTCACCCAATCTCAAAAAATATGTATTAGAATTGGAATAAGTACAGAGAAGAGCAACAAAAGGGATAGAGACAGGGAACAGCTTCTATAGGAGGCGAGATTAAAAAGACTAGGACGTTCATCTTAGAGGGGATAGGACAGAGGTTGGATGGGGGAGAAAGAGATAAGGAAGTGTTATTTACCCTGTACATGACACAAGAACCAGGGTTATTCAATGAAATTAGTAGACATCAGATTTAAAACAAACATTTTGTTTCTCTTCCCATAACGCACAGTTCATCTGCCATGGGGCATTATGGAAGCCAAAAGTATCACAGGGCTCAAAAAAGAACTAGGTATGTTCCTGGTGGATAGGCCCGTCAATGGCTATTAGACAAGATGGTCAAGGACGCAACCCCAAGGTGTCCCTAAACGTGTAACTGCCAAAAGCTGTGACTGGATGACAGGGCTGGATCATTTGACCAACTATCCTTTCTGTTCCCTCCCTCTGGGGCACCCGGCATTGGCCATGGTCAGAAGACAGGACACTGGGCTGGATGGACCCTTGGTCTGATCCAAGAATGGGTGAGTACGTCCCTTACAGTAGCTAGAACTAAAATGTTCTACTGCAACTTCGTGGAATGAGCGTGAAGGGTTAAATAATTTCAGTTCTTTTATGCTGTTCAATGAAACAATACATTTTATCACACACAAATGTGAAAGATTAGTTCAGAAGAGCAGTGAGCTCATATGACTTCCTATGAAAAATGAAACAATTTATGGAAACATTCAACATTTTCACCATAAGACCCACAATAAAGAGGGAGTATCTATGTTCCCAAAGCAACTTCCCATACAATCTTTAGCATCATCCTTGACTCTAAACATTTGCTTCTGTCCTCTGCTCCTGCAAGATTCACTTATCACAACTGCTACATCAACTGTAGCATCTCCCTTCACAATGGCATGCCGTGTGAACATAAGAATGGCCATCCTGGGTCAGATCAAAGGTCCATCTAGCCTAGGATCCTGTCTGTCCACAGTGGCCAATCCCAGATGCCCCAGAGGGAGGGATCGCAACAGGTAATCTTCACGTGATCCCTCCCCTGTCACCCACCTCCAGAGAAACAGAGGCTATGGACACCATTCCTACCCATCCTGGCTAATAGCCAGTGATGGACCTAATCTCCATGAATCTATCTAGCTCCTTTTTGAACCCTGTTAAAGTTTTAGCCTTCACCGCATCCTCTGGCAAGGAGTTCCACAGGTGGACTGTGTGCTGAGTGAAGAAAAACTTCCTTTTGTTTGTTTTAAACCTGCTGCCTATTAATTTCATTTGGTGACCCCTAGTTCTTATTTTGTGGGAATAAGTAAATAACTTTTCCTTATTCACTTTTTCCACACCAGTCATGATTTTATAGACCTCATTCATTAAATCCCCCCCCCGGTCTCCTCTTTTCCACGCTGAAAACTTCAAGTATTTTTAATCTTTCTTCATATGGGACCCATTCCAAACCCCTATCATTTTTGTTTCCCTTTTCTGAACTTTTCTGAATGCTAAGATATCTATTTTTGAGATGAGGCGAGCACATCTCTATGCAGTAGTAAAGATGTGGACGTCCCATGATTTTATAGAGAGGCAATAAGATATTGTCTGTCTTATTCTCTATCCCATTTTTAATGACTCCTAACATTCTATTTGCGTTTTTCACGGCCGCTGCACATGGAGTGGATGTTTTCAGAAAACTATCCAGAGAACGTGCCATGTGCCCAAACTCTGGCGCAGGCAGCAGGCTGTTGCCTGTTCTCTCAAGGGTACAAAGAAGCCCAAAACATCACCTGGATCCTCTCACACTTGGCTTCCATTCACTTCAGGACACCGTTCAAAATTCCTCTTGGTTTTTAAATGCTCCACAGCCTTCCTCCAGCTGACGTGGCCTCATTTCCTCTCTTCTTGACCCCCAGCTTCTCTGATTGGATGTGACCACTCTTGGGACTCTAGAAGGGAGTCCAAGGGTTGCCATTCTGGTGCATGAAGACCCCAGGGGTAAACCCGCAGGGACCAATATAAAAAGGGAAAGGACGTGGAGATTGTTCTTTCTGTTTCAACGTGAAAGCCAAAGGGGACACAGGCAGCATGGCTAGAAGTCAGGCCGGCCATGTCAGCACATACTTATAGAACATAAATCAACATGCATGAATCTTATAGATGCAAACGTTTCAGAAGCATTGCTTCCGAGCAAGAAGTTTACACAGAGTAATAACAGACACGACACATTTTTCTAACTCCAGGAAACCTATGTGATGGCTGTAACTAAGTCAGATGGACAATATAACCACCTCTTCACGTTTAGCAGGAAGCAGGATTGTAAAACAGACATGGAGGTTAAATGTTGGTTAAGAATAAACAAAAGATGGTTCTTATGTGTCAAGGGAAGACCAAAACCAACATATAACCAAGCCCATTTCTAACCATTTAAAACTATTTGGAGAAAACCAAGAAGGATTAGCTGGTATCACTGCATTTTATTGTATTAAAAAAATCTATCTGGCACCAGGGAGATTAAGACTTAATTAAAACAAAGATTATAGCAACGAATATCTATAAAGTTTGAGTTAGAAGAAAAATGTTTAATCTATAGCTTATAGGACTATTTTTAAGCTAATAATCTTTTAAGCAGCAACAAGATTTCACATTTCCCCCCACAAATTAACTGACATAAGGCTAATATCCTTGTTTTATACCAAAAGGAGAGAAACCACCATTAAATTAATCATTAGGAATTCTGGCTTCAAGTAATGGACTAAGAGGATTCAGTGTTGGACACTTATGCTGGGAGTACAAAACTTACTCTTGTTATAAAAATCATTGGAAGCTGCAATAACATTTTAAGTTACAGAAGTAAGAGAATAACTTAAAAATTAAAAAAAAGTAACTTTTACATTGATGGAAGAACAGCGTGGAAGTATGGTAAAAACTGTCCCGCACAATGAAGTTGAATAATTTAAATATAGCTATCTCCTTCCCCACCTACTCAAGGTACTGAAGACACTGGACACATCTGTTGAAAAGAAAGCACATGGCTAGATTCAAGAGTCTAATATGAACAGGACCATAGGTTTGTCTTGATAACCACTGGCTCTCTGCTAGGAGCACTGGGAAGGGCAGCCAATGTGGAGGAAACAGACACATTCAAGCAATGGTTTTTAATTAAGTATAATTTTTTAAAAGTTCTCTCCAAGACAGAGACAACCAGTGAAGGTATTAAAAGCATTGAGTGGTAATGCACACAAACACTCCTGTGTCGCCTCCCAGACCTACAGACTTCTGCACCACACCTTTTGCTGTCCAAGACGCAAACTGTCATGTCTTCTGCCCAGCCCCCTAACAAACACTTTCCACCTCTCCAGACTTTTAGAAGTCCAGTTTGTCATGTACCCTCAATTTTCATCTTACTAAACTCCTTACTTACAAAGTCAGACATCAAAAAACAAGTGTGCCAGTGAACGGTTACTGAGAATTGCTGACTCTCTCATTTTTACCATATAATTAAAAAAATAAATGGATTGGAACATAAATATTGTGTTTTCATTTCGGTATCGAGCAGTATAAACAAGTCAGTGTCTGTATGAAATTTTAGATGGCAGTGATTACGCTCGTGCTTTTTATGTAGCTGGTTGCGAAACTAGGGAAATAGCTGAGCTGATGTGCCCCCAGAAGACCTCTGTGTACCCCCATGGTATGCCTACCCCAACTGTGAAGTCACTGAAGTTCTTTGAAATGTGTCCCCACTAGAGCTCCACTGCAGGGGTGGCAGCATCTTTGCAACTGGAGTTAGATCTTCAACAGCAAGCCCATTAGACCCTACATACACACCTTCCCTCCCCCCTGCTGTGTGGGCCAGCCCCTTCAGTTCCTTCCCAGCTACCGAGCCCACAGGTGACACGCTGAAGCAGAGAGAGTAGTAGCTCTTCAATTAAAAAGCAAAAAAGGGGACACACACATTATTCCTGCTTCATTCTCTCAGCTCTTAAACCGATCAGCGGACATTCCAACAGGCCCACGGAGGGCCTGATCACCTACCTTATATGCAGCTAGGTGTGAGATATCTGCCCTGCTAAGTCTGCTGCAATTGAAAAGCGTAAGACCCTTGGGGAGCGAAATCCTCACCCTCTCTGCCCCCAGGATGTCAGCCGTGTGCTGCTGACTGCGTTCTATTGTGCTGATAAAGCTGTCAATGAACATCCGGTTCAATGCAACTTCAAATTATGCCATCTCCCAGGCCTGCATTAGCTCTTTCCCTTTCTTACTGCCAGTGCAGGCTCTTCTTCCCCGTTGCACCTCACGGGTAACTCTTCCTGCTTTGCTCAGGCTCTTTCCATCTTTTCCTCCTCTCCAGCTCTCTCTAGGCTGGGTACTCAAGCCTTCCTAACCGGCCCTCTCGCCCCTGCAGTCTTACCCCCAGTCTCTCTCTCAGTATGCCCCATTATATATTTTGTCCAGCACCATCCACTAATGAGATCCACAAATGCCCGATCACAAACACTGACCAGGCAGAAGACATGGGGCTCCAAAGAGAGGCGTCTTGTATATAGTAGGGTTCCCAATTCTGTTAATGATGATGGAGCTGAACCACTATTAGCAATGGTGGAAAACGTCTGAAAAGTTTGCCCCGGTATTCAGGGCCTTACAAAGAGGGAGGTGGGTCACTAGAGATTACCTTACAACTACAAGGCTAGAAATGGGATGTTTTCAAATGAAAGCTTAAAGAGGCTATGATCGCTCCCGGTGTCAGGGCACACACCAGTCACTAACTCAAGGGCATACAGATACTGGCCCCTCCCTCTGGGGCATCAGGTATTAGCCAATGTCAGAACAGGACACTACATTGGATGAACATGTATAGCACCAGTGCTCCTTGATTCTGCAGAAGGATATGGCACACGCCTGGGAATGCTTCTACATGGGTGAATAGACTCATGTGTATAGACAGGCCTTGCAAAGTACTACTCATGCAAGAGCCCTACCAGGCTCAATTCACTTCCCATGCAACACAGGGAACAGGACCATGTGATGGGGCTGAACAGAGAGGGGTAACTTTTGGACTGCGATTCTTAGTCCTCATCTGGCCACACCGGAGTTAGCTGGAGCAATCACAAACTATCAGTATCTTGGGATGTTTAAATAGGCTCACTAGTGTTCAGGAGGAATTGTTCAGACCCAGATTACAGTCAATACTATTGAGCATGGATTTTGCTCACAACTAGAGAAGTGGATTATAGCTATAAAGACTCAGGTGACCCAAGAAATAAAGCATGATCACCCACATTCAAAAAGGTAGCATCAAACATATTAATAGATTTTGTATAAAATTCAATGGAAAATCCATTCAGGGCCAGGGGCCTTACCATTTGGAGTTTCCTTAATAGCCTTCAATAAATCTGGTAGGCACAGAGGGGCTGTTAAATTAACATTTTCCTGATCTGTCACCTGTGGCATAGTTAATTTGTCAAAAAATTCTTTTAGCTTGTCACTGGACACTACATATCCTGACAAATGAAGTCTGGAATAAAATCGACAAAGTATCTCGTTAATTTTCTAGGAATCTCACATCCTGGTTCCATTAAGCTTTTATTGTTAGAGATCTTGGGTCTCACCCATCTTTTAAGAAGGTGAGCCACCACCTACACTGGGTGTATTCAAGCCCATTTGTTTATTTCACAAAAGCCAGTTCTTTGTATCAGTTACTAAAAGGTGAATACTGCTTTCAGCTACTCAGGTTTCATGCACCTGGGCTCTTATGGGAATCTCCAACAGGTTCATGGTGGACATCGCTGACCAGGATGTTTGATCTGAGTCAGTAGGGCCCTGCAGCTAAAGTGTTGAACTGAAAGTCAAGTACTGTGGGTTCTATTCCCTACCCTGCCACTGACTTGCCATGTGATCCTGAGCAAGTCAATAAGCATCCATGTCTCAACTTCCCCATCTGAAAAACAGTGAGACTTATTTAACTCCTTTAACAATTGACAACAGTGAGAGTTCCTCTATGACTAGGCACACTGCAGCTTTTCTTCTCTGCTGCGACTTATGAATTGCGCTTCCCTATTGAGCACTGTGCTGACGAACCATACAGCTTACTTTTTTCTTTATACAGTAAAACTCCAGGGGTCTGGCATCCAATGGCCCAGCACTCCTGATGGTCTGCCACCATCTGGAACCCGGAAGTGCTGGACAATTAGAACCGCTCTACCCCCGGCTTCCCCGATTCAGCCGCTGCTGAAACTGACCAGTGGTTGACTCTGGGAAACCCGGGGCAGAGCAGCTGGGGTGCTCTGCCCCGGGCTTCCCGGAGTCAGCCACTGGTCAGTTTCAGCAGCGGCTGACTTGGGGAAGCCGGGGGCAGAGCAGCTGAGGTGCTGCCGGGTTGGTCCCGCAGTGCCGAAGGGCGCATCCCCTCCACTCCACCCCAGACCCCTCATAGCCCCCCCTTCCAATAGTCCGGCATATTTGATAATCCATGGGTCCTAAATGTGCCGGATTATAGGAAGTTTACAGTAGTTTTATATGATATTGATTAAACAGGCCACTGGCTACTAATTTACTTACTTTTGGGATTAAAAATGAAAGTGGCAGCTACTCTGTTTAGGAAAGCAGCTCCCATTAATATACAAGGAACTTCTGCCTCAGACAGTGATTTGGTTCACAGAGCTGCTCTGTTCACATGAATCCACATTAAACATGGCCTAAAATAAGCCCAATCACACTATGGCGGGGCCAAATAAGTGACCTGAGGAGATACAGTAAGCGCATTTCCTACTAAACTGGGTTTATTGTAAGAGGGTAAGCAGCATACTGCTACACATACATGTCTCTGCAATAGCTGGACCCAGTGGAAAGAGTTAAGGACAAAACAAGCTATGAGCTGTCATATCTTATGTTGAATAAGATCATTAATGTTATGAGCTTGGGTGTTTTAATTTATACAGACTGAACCTCTCTAGTCCGGCATTCTCTGGTCCAGCAACATCCATGTCCGGCATCATTTTAGTTCGCCAGATGTCCACTGACCATGGGTGTGGCCAAGATTCCCAAAGTCCCAATTTACAGCCATCAGTCTCAGCTCTCAGTGTTTGTGCTGCTATCTAGTACTAATTTAACCCCAAATGTCTTTTAAAAGCCCAGCAAGCAGTGGAAGTGTTGGTAACGCAGCTAGACAATATTAAACTTTCCATGATTCCATAAATTCTCTGGTTCGGCACCGGTCAGGTCCTGAGTATGCTGGACTTGAGAGGTTCAATTTGTACAATCTATGGGTACTACAATGACAACACCATCAAAGAAACAATTTATACAGAATCAATTCCATCAGCCTCATGCAGTTTTAGGGACTTCTACATTATTAAATAATTTATATAATAAGTATACTGTAAATAGAAAAATAAGATTTTTAAAACAAAGAGTTACATACTATCAATTCTTGCAATACAAAACCATTTTAAGATTTAATATCAAACTTTTTAATCCAAGTCCACTAACGAATGTACACCTTTCTCCATCACCTCTTGAAAGTGTGACAATACAACCATTAATAATTGCCTAAATTATATAGGAAGTTTGGTATAATCTTAAATCTACCCCAAGGACAACTTAATCCTAAAAACAGCTCACAAGATTTTGGATAATGAAACCCTGTAGAAATATGACAAGAGATAGCATATGTTGCACCCATCTTGTTTTGGGGCCATTTTACACTATATTTCATGGTGGAAAATTGAAATAGAGTCCCTAAACACTTCCTAGAGAAAAATACCAATTTTTAAATAATTTACTGCATCTTCCTATACAACAGAATTCTGTGACTAAATATTATATCACTTTAACATTAGATGTTCTAATGATATAATGCACAGATTTTTACGGAACCATTATTTAGCGAGTCATAAAAACCTCTTAAAATTAATCTTTCATGCACGTCCAGCTTACCCAAAGTTAGCATTTAATTAGATGGCCTTGGCACAAATGAGCTTACTACTTTGTTTGCTCAATCAGTATGTATTCAAAAATTAATTTACCACCTACCAAACAACATAAAACATTAGACAAAAGAGGAACAACTAGAGATCTTTTTCCATAAGCAAAATTTCTTCTGACCCGTAAACTGCAAAAGGAAAAAAAAAGTTAGGTGACAGGATTATTTTATATTGTATGATAAACATGCAGGAAAAGTTACAAATATATGTACTGAATAAAGAACAGATCAAGCAGAATTTAAATACCCAGCTAATATAGTTTTAGACAAACAGCAGGACCAACAGATTAGAGCAGGGGTTCTCAAACTTTGTGATACTGCAACCCCCCTTTAAGTTGCTCATGACCCCCCGGGGGGTTGGGACCCAGAATTTGAGAAATGCGGTATTAGAGGATTCAAACAAATGCTTTCATAAACAAAAACCTTATTTCTCTAAAAGCGCAATCGTTTTGTAGGTAGAAGTGCATGAAAGATGCCATTTACTATACTTTGGATTTCTGAAAAATAAAATGTTCTGATGTTTTTAAAGACAAATTTCACTTAATCACAAAAATAAAAGTAAAGAAATAGGATTAAAATGTAGGGGAAATAATTTGTTAAAAAAGATATAACATCTTTTCTTGGAGGGAGTGAAAAATAAGGAACCACTAACTCAATAACATGCTTAAATACTCTAGACTGTTTTTTAATGGTTTTCTAGGTATCTCTGGGAAAACAGAGGATGGCATGGCGTGGCATCATGATGCAACTGGCACATGGCTGAAATGGGAATATCAGTGGCCAGCAAGAGAGGAACAAGGCTTCATCCTAAGTACACGAGCGTTCACAAACCAGGAATAGGAAGTGTGGCTGGGATTCTGGTGCAGTCAGTAATTTACAGTATATTAAATCAAGGTCTAATTCAGCATGTGGGTTAGTAATTTGATTAGACAGTTCTTTTTACTTCATTGAAGTGAAAATGTTGGCTCAATTTAAATAAGTCAATATTGCTCAGAATGTCTCTAGATTCTAGTGTTCACATGAACACAGAATAACTGCGTTTCCCTCCTAGGATCCTGTGGTCTGCCCGTCTACCGCATGTGGAAACATGGAAGTGGTACTTTCATCATCAAGTGGTAACGTGGCAATGCATTTTATCACTGTAAGCCAAGTGACTAGTTTATTAATTATGATGCTGATGATGATTGCCATAGCCAGCTACCTGACGTAGCTGTAATAATTCTAAGGCATTTAAGCAGAGTGACTGGACCATGGTTAGTTCAAGAACTGAGCATTAAAATGAAACCTCAATAGGTGCTCTTCTCTCTGACAAACAGACCATCATTTAGCTCACTACCACGTATGCAGTAGGTCTGCAAACCTCCATTAACATTCTCATTTAATTTCTCTCATTCACGTGGTCACTGCTGAGAAGAATTTAACCCAGTAATCTCTTGCTATAGAAAGCATAACACGGTATGAATGCTAAATTGGAAAGTAAACAACATACTAGTATGTTTTATTCTAAATTGTTCACTTAGCTTGTCGGCTTTGTACAGCACCACACTATTTTTCAATTAAAGGTCCATATGTTTCAAAGTAGGCAACGACAGTTATAAGAAATGCCTTATCTGCATGGCAACATCAGCTCCAGGCTACATTAACTCATGTTTTATATTAGTTCCCCTCCTAAAGTACCAGTTAATTATACAACTTTAAGCTGAAAAAATAAACCTCCAGAACCGGACAGTTTCCTGACAAGTTTCCACCTGCAAAACTTTTCACACAGACTATCAGGGAAACAAAGGTACGTTAGATGTGCAATTATATAATCAAACATTTCAAATTGCTCTCCCCTTTTTGTTATTCGCTCCTCTAGCTTAATACCTAGCTCTAACCTCTAGCTTAACCTGGTTAAGCTAAAAGCAAGGTACGATACATTCATATAACAGAGGCAGAGGCAGAGGCATACTCCAATCCCACTGAAGTGTATTTACATAGGCAATTTTTAAGTAAATATTTCTTAAATTAAGGTAAATTGTAAGTAGGATTTCTTATTAGGTATGTAAAATCCCATTTAAATGGTTAACTGGATAAATATGATGTTAAGCACGTTAGCCAATTAAAGGGGGGGACGGGCTGGAGCTCCCCCCCACCCCTGAACCATGGCTGGACTGGAGCAGTCTCTGCCTGCAACGAGCCCACACCCGCAATAGAGAAGGGCTGCTCCAGCCATCCAAAGCAAACCCTGTCGTAGTGTGCCCCGTGCAGCTGGAGCAGACCCCTGCCCACGATGGGCGAGGAGTTGCTCCCACCCCCATGGGTTAACTGGAACCGGTAAGCATCTTCTGTTAAGGGTGATGCTTACCAGCTAACTGCTTAACCTCTCACTTGCCTATTTCTTGTTACATTTCTCTTGTGTAAAATCTTTTTGGAAGAGGGGAAAAACCCAACAGTTCTTTGATAGAGCTCAGGAGATCTCATTTGCTCTAATCCAGTGTTTCCCAAACTATGGGAAAAAAATACCCGGCCTCAGTGTGGCTGCCGGGAGGGGAGGGGTGTGGGCTGGGAGGAGGGGTGTGTGTGTGGGAGAAACCGGCTGCCGGGAAGCAGGGTTGGGGGCAGCGGGGCTGTCCAGTGGAGATCGGGGGGGCGGGCAGCAGAGGGGCGGAGGTGGAGGCGGCCGGCAGATGCAGGGCTGGCCGGGGGACAGGAAGGCTGGACGGAGGAGACTGGGAGGACGAAGATGGGAGAACCAGCCGCCGAAAGCAGGGCTGGACGGGGGCAGCGGGGCTTGCCAGGGGAGATCGAGAGGAGAAGTGGGGGAGAATCAGCCGGCTGGGAGGGGGTGGGGGGAGCGGGGGAGATCAGTTGGAGGTGGGGAGGGGGGAACCGGCCGCCGGAAGCAGGGCTGGACGGGGGAGATCGGGAGAAGGGGCACGGGGGAGAGCAAATCAGCCAGCAGGAAGCGGGACTGACCTGGGCACACGAGTGAGTCCGGCCCCGGGGATTCCATTTTGCACCCCCCTATACCCTCTCTCGAGTAGTTACAAACTGCCTGGCTGGTAGACACTCTCACGCAGCGTGAGCACATCTACCAGCCAGGCAGTTCGCAGCTATGGACTGATATACCTAATAATAATAAAAAGTACCTAGTTAGAAAATTTTATATGTCTGGTATTTTCTCAATTTGTTTCCCGGACAGAACCCTCAAATACCGGACTGTCCAGTACAAAACCGGACACCTGGCAACCCTACCCCTCCTTGCACCCTCCCTCCTAGCCAGATACCCTACCCCACTCTGCTCCTGCTCCCACCTCCTGGAGTGCCCATGCGGCGCCGGGTCCCCCAAGCCCTGGCCCAGGCGGGGCAGAGGATGCAGCCGGGTGAAACACTGAAAACGTATTCATTTTTTAATATGCGTTTATATTTTTGGGCTGCAAAAAACGACTATAAAAAAAACGGGTTTCAACTAAAGTAAAAAGTTTGGGAAGCCCTGGTCTAGCCAGCTTTCTATCCATCTTACAGTCCATGTATCCAATCCATATTCCCTTAACTTGCTGGCAAGAATATTGTGGGTGACCATATCAAAAGCTGTGGGTGACCATATCAAAAGCTGGCATTGGGGGCTTTGGGAGGACCAGAAACAACTTATTTGAATATTCATCATTTGCTTAATGAATATGCAAATAAACGTTATAGTCCTCCAAAAGCTTGTGAATGGATTTACTGGCCCCCGTGTCAAAAAGTTTGGGAACCCCTGCTCTAATCGTTTTTAGGCAAGTCCAGTCCATCTTTTCTCCTGCCATCCCCAAATGGTTTTTCACCAGGAGTGAGACACACGTGCCTGCAGCAGGCCTGCACAAGTCCTACGCACCACTGATGTCACACACAGGATTTGTACAGATTGTACTGAATGACCCAGGGGGATTCTGGCCTGACCTGTCAGTTATGACAGTGTTGCTAGAGAACGGAACGCATATTCCAATGGATCAGCGTACAAATGCCATAGCTGCAACATAAATGCATTAGCTAAATGACGCTGAGCTCACTGTTTACGTACACCGGGAAAGGAATGGTGTACTTTAGAATTGTTTACATTGGACTTCACAATAAACATTACGATTTAATACTGAGGAATATGCAACAAAGTGCAACAAAAGCTTGCAATTAAAAACTACATCATAAACGTTATTTGTACGTCAAGAAATATACCTTGAGTGATTTTCATGAACAGATGCTATTCAAAAGATAAATGCTTTTACAAATATCTAGTCCTTAAACAGGCCTGAAACTCTCATCCAAGGCTACTGCTGCACACAGCAGACAGTTTAAGTTCCTAGAGGGCATTAGCCAACCTAGGTAGAACATTTTCAATACATCACCATGTCACTTTTTAATGTGCCACAATCTATTAACCACATGGCAAACTAACAGGGATTTTTAAAATATAGGTTTTATGGCTTTGTGTTGCTGATTAATTAAATAAATAGCCAGTGTTTCACAAATCATTCCTCTAATTAGTCTAAACCAGACACTTTGCATTCACTGACATTCTTGCCATCTGAAGCGCACAGAACGGCAAGAGTATTACAACGACAAATCTCGGCCCTTCTGAGCGTCTCGTCACCGTGCAGCCCCGGCTGGTGCGGTACCACTCAGCCTCAAGGCAGAGGTACAGTCTTCACAGGTGCGGCAGTCAGCTGGAGGTTGACTCCAGCTGCTTGGAAAACATGTTCCGTTTAATTATTTTCCCTCATCCTGAAGTAAACAATGAGGGTGGAAAGAAAAGCAAGTTGGCTCTTAAAGGTAACTAAGGCCGCCATGAGATGTGCCTCAGACAATGAATAGGGGTATGTCTACATGGCAACTCTATTTCGAAATAACTTACTTTGCCTCTACACAGCAGACAGTTGTTTTGAAATAGTGTCAAAATACTGTCAAGCTGGAGGACTTCTTACTTCAACTTCTAGAACCCTCATTGTACAAGGAGTAAGGGACGGAGGAAGAGCGCTCTATTTCAAAATAAGTGCTGAGTAGATGCTCCCTATTTCAAAATAAGATATGCAATTGACGTAGCTCAATTTGCGTAGCTTATTTCGAGTTAAGCCTGCAGTGTAGATGTACCCTACATGTTTAACGTCTAAGTGCTAAAAAGGAGCAGTTACTGATATTTTTCTTTGATAATTCCCCAAAGATTTTGGCTACGAACACAGATACCGTTTCTTTTTAGGAATCCACGCAAGACTTTCTAAAAGGGTTAACAGCTTTATGTTTCAGGAATAACTGACCCTTTCATTAGAAAAACTCATCTGTGAAACCTGCCTGAAATCTCACCGTTTTTACAGTGCATACTTAGACGATCATTTCCCCCAGAGGTCAATTTTAACTTTTAATGGTTAATAATTTTAAGTTTTAAAACAGTTTTCTCTCCAGGTTATTAACTGGAATCTCCAAGCTAGGTAGGTTTTCACAGGGAAATCTGAGGAAGTGGGTCTGGCCCACGAAAGCTCATCACCTAATAAACCATCTTGTTAATCTTTAAAGTGCTACATAGTTCTCTTTTATTTCAGCTACAACAGACTAACACAGCTGCATCTCTATCACTATAGGGAAATGCATGAGACACACTCAGTGACATTATCGCAGCAGGATATTTTAAAACCTTTGAATACCCTCTTGTAGTTTAAGAGACTGAGAGTGGACTAGCAGCTGGGCTAAATATCAAAGATGGGTCCTTATTTCCTGTGCTACTATAGCACCCACGATTCAGCTTGGAGAGAGCTGAAAGGGGGTTTGAGGCCTTGTCCCTTAATCTAGAATTCTGCTGCTCATGGAAAGGGCGTCACATATTATTCAGACTGAAAGGAGGGGGGAAGGAACAAGGCACACACAAGTTCAACCAAGGCCGAGACAGGCAGGCCAAGCAGCTGCATCACACTGGCTCTCCATATACCTGTCTGTGAAGTGGAGGAATTTATGCTCATCTCCTCCAGAGGGATGGTGTTAGAAATAAAGGTACTGGGCACATCTGACACTGACCACCCCATTAATTTATATTTGTAACTTTGGCATCCCAAGTAAAATTTGATGTGCCAAGAGGCGCCAACAACAAACAATCTGGATAACGCAGGACCTCCGCGGATTATCTGGAAATGAGACTGAGCATGCATTTTTCACACTGAATCCGAACAGTTATGGGTCTGGTAATAAGGTCAACAAAGCTTTTTGGCCTATGAACTGAAGACGAGAGAGAATGGTAGGGCTATTCCTACAATTCACGACAGCGAGTAATACTGCATTGGACGCTGAAGATCAGGCATGTTCTTCCTTATATAAAAAGGCACCTACTTGAGGTCACATGCTGAAGGGCCTTTCTTGATGCTTCTTCTTGTCTTCAGGTATTAGCAGTGATTTTGTAAGTGCTTCTGTGCCAGGCTGGAATGATTTAAATCAAACTGATTTAAATCAAACTTATTTAAATCATAGATTTATATTAGCAAGCAGGAAACCGTGATTTATGAATCATTATTTTAACCATCTTTTGCATCTGTACTTTTCAGTTATTTTCCTAAAGAAAGCAACCATTGAGAATCAACCTAACTATTAAAATATGTCGATTTGCAACTAAAGCTAGCTGTTACATTAAATTTAATGCTTTTTGATAACCTGGAGGATATGGCACATTTATGAAGCAATTCTGTATCTTAACACTTATTCAGAGTCTTAATTTTTACATTTTTATAATGTTAAAAATGGTAACTGATTCATTTTTTATTTACTAGATGATTAATTTTTATGATTTAATCTCAAGCTCTATTTAGATCAGCGGTTCCCAACCTTTTCCAGATGGGGACCCATTTTGACAATTCAGGAAGACTTGGTGACCCAAGGCAATTCAAAAATGGGGGAAGGAGAGGAGGCAGAGCCACCTGGGGAGACACGTGGTGACCCTTTTGAAATGTAATAGCGACCCATATTTGGGTCCCGACCCATAGGTTGGGAAACCCTGATTTAGATGGAAATTCAAAAAAATTAAAATGTCCAGAACCAGCATTTTATGTATTTTAATGTGCTGAACAGAAAAGAAAAAGGTTTTTTGTGCTTAAAACAAAGCTATTTTTAAATAAAGGAAGCATTGCCTGCAGCTAATGAGTTGAACTGATTCAGGTCTGGTCACCATGACCTTCAAGATTTTAGAACTAATAGATCCCATCCACTCACTTTTATTCATAGCTTTTATTCACAGATGGCAAGAGAAAAACAAGCTTCCTGCTCTTTCAACTCCCAATTGGCTTCTTAACATTGCATGCACTAATCATGGGATGGAAGTAGTTGAATAAGCTGAAATGAAGAAAATATTCTGAATGCACCTGCAAAGGAAGCTATTGATGTGAAATGCTGGTTGAGCACTTCAACAAACTCTGGCTCCAGTTTCTTAGCCATTGACTTGCACGTGTTCAGTGGGCTGACTTGCTTTAAAACTTAGCATCACATCTCAGTGCTCAATGTTATTTTGTATTCCATTTAAATTATTTAAATATAGTACAATGAGTTTAAGCTTTAACAAACTGTCAATTCCAAATTTAATAGTAACAATTTGTTTTTTAAATAAACCTGTATTTAACTGAAATTTTAAAAAAATATATTTAAAGAAAAACTTCATGCTCTGGTAAATAGGACTATCTGCTCTTTGAGCAATACAATGTACAGCTAATTCCTGAGAAAAGTTTACCAAGGACTTCGGGGGTGTGTCTAGACTACAGTGTTTTGTTGACAAAAGTGGACTTTTGTCGACAAAAC
>JANRFK010000975.1:22553884-22583320 GCA_030068395.1 Apalone spinifera
ATCTACACTGTCCTTTGCGTCTACACTGTCATGTCAACAAAGCAGCTTGCTTTGCTGACAGAACTGGATATAGTCTAGACGCTCTTTGTCGACAGTATCTGTCGACAAAACTTCTGTTGACAAAAGCCGGTAGTCTAGACATACCCGAAGTTGTAAGATCTCTCTCCCAGGAAGCCCAGAGGTCTTTGACGTTGTGTTTCTTGTTATGAGCAATTTAGGAAACTTTAATACAGGCGATAATGCATATAGCATTGAATATACTCCAGCTATGCTCTGTCTGGATTTCCTCTTTTGGCTCTGGTTCATAAGATACAGAACAACAAGAAATGAGAGCCACCACTCCCACTCTCAACATCGATAATTAAGGGCTTACATTTAGAGAATGGGGGGGGGGGGGGAAGGCAGGCATCTGGAGGACACCAAAATACCCTGCTTGGCAATATACCACTATTTCCAGACTGACAGAAGGGTCACTAAGAGAACCATAACATGCAAAACGAAGGATAGTAAGATGTGCGACAAGATTTAGAGATTTTTTCCAGGGCTCCCACAACATTCCTTGAATCTGCAACAGAGCTTTTCCTCAAGGGTTTATCCCTACCACGAACTCTCACTGCTTAGATAAGATCCCACAGCAGCCTAACAAAATCCCCACCGCTGATTCTACTCAGTCTTTCCCCTACTAGCTTGGACCAACTTGAAATCCAAGACGGGAGTTTCTGTCAAAGATAAATCAATGTGAAGTGCACTAGAAGATTTACTTGGTGTTTCATGGGGCCTTGGCTCAGTTAACTTTTGTTTTTCTGGAAAATCAAATAAAAATGTCCAGGCTTCATTCCAATCAGTGCTCTGGGGTGGGGCTGGGGAGGAGGGGTTCAGGTGCAGGCTACCCCTGGGAGAGAGCACAACCCCAGCCCTCTCTGCAGCAGCTTGGGGCCAGGTGAGAGTTGCTTCTCCTTGGCCGCTGCTGCTCCAGCCGGCACAGCCAGGGGAGGGGGGCATGTCCCCCAGCTGATGACAGGTCCAGGTTCATCAGCCCCCTGCACTCCTCAGCCAGAGTGAGGAATGCGGGAAACTCTACACTTTCCCCTTGCTTCCTGATGAAGGGGAAGAGCCAGCAATGTTCCTGTATGAATCGGGGGAGGGAGCCTTAACTCTTGAAAATATATAGTAGATTACAATCCTATGTTTTTGCCAAATTGAAGCAAAGAAATCTGTGGGGGACATGAATTCTACACATACAGAGACAAGCAGAATTCCTTCAGGAGTAATCTGTTCCTAGATATTAGAGAGAGAATGTGGGGGAAGTAATATCTTTTACTTGAACAAGTTCTGTTGGTGAGAGAGACAAGCTTAACAGATGTTGGTCCAATAAAAGCCATGACCTCACCCATCTTGCCTAAATAGTTCATGTAGCAATGAAACATTAGTATTAACGCTGCAACACAAGTGTGGAGTTGAACCTTTAGGATGTTTTTGTATTTCAAACACCATCACACCTAAAATATTGTCTGTGGTGCCATTTCTTCAGTATTTTATTGATGAGAAGGGTTAAAAATCCACTTTATTTTTCCAGTAGCCAATTCTAAAGACACACTATTCTGAAATGGCAGGAATGTAAAAAAGGCTTTAAAGAGTTTGTGTTTCAATGCCAGTGTTCAGTGTTCTTTAACAGATTTCCCTTAGATGTAAGCCACTGCTTACACTAACAGGAGTAGACAGGGTTTTAGAGAGTTACACTCGTGATAGCGGCTGGACACTAAAAACTGGTTGCACAGTTTAATTGTTTTGTCTAACCCAGGAGCCCACTCCCCGATCCTGTTCCTGAGCCACTTCTCACGCAGACCCCTCACTCCAATCCTGGACTCCCTCACCTCCCCATCCCAATCCCAAACCTCCACGCTACATCCTGCCCAGACCCTGCATCCCAGCCCAGCCCACTCCCTGGCAGCCCCCTCCTGCACACTCAACCCCTCATTTTTGGTCTCACCCCAGAATGTGGATGGGGGCACAAAATCTACTAGCCCTGGGCCCCCAGAAGAGTTCATCTGGTCCTGGGGGTAAGCCCTGAACTTTGGCACTCCCTGCCCCACATAGGGCTGAAGCTTGAGGGTAGTGAAGTGAGTGTCTCTTTTTTCTTCTCCTTCTCACTTGGGGGCTGGGTCAGTGAGGTTTGGTTTTTGGTCCCCCCTGCCTCACTTGTGTGCGGCCCCCAACTGATTTTTCTGTGGGTCAGTGGCTCCAAACACAAAAAAGGTTCCCCACCCCTTAAAGTGTAGTACACTGAATCCCAAGCACTGTTACAGGCTGGGGACTGAATGGCTAAGCAGCAGTTCAGCAGAAAAAGACCTGGGGATTACTGTGGATGAGGAGCTAGATATGAATCAACAGGGCGCCCTTGTAGCCACAAAGGCTAATAGCATATTGGGCTGCATTAGGAGGAGCATTGCCAGCAGATCTAGAGAAATGACTATTCCCCTTTATTCAGCTCTGGGGAGGCCACATCTGGAGTACTGCGTCCAGTTCTGGGCCCCCCGTTACAAAAAGGATGTGGATGCATTGGAAAAGGTCCAGTGGAGGGCAACAAAAATGCTGAGGGGGCTGGAGCGCATGACTTATGAGAGGCTGAGGGATTTGGGCTTGTTTAGTCTGCAGAAGAGAAAAGTGCAGGGGGATTTGATAGCAGTCTTCAACTACCTGAAGGGGGGTTTCACAGAGATGGAGAGAGGCACTTCTCAGTGGGGACAGATGACAGAAGCAGGAGCAATGGTGTCAAGTTGCAGTGGGGGAGTTCTAGTTTGGTTAGTAGAAAAAACAACTTTACTGAAAGGGTGGTGAAGCACTGGAATGGGTTGGCCAAGGAAGTGGTGGAATCTCCATCGTTATACGTTTTTAAATCCCAGCTTGATTAAGCTCTGGCAGGGATGACTTAGTTTGAACTGGTCCTACTTTGGGTAGAGGGTTGGACTCAGTGCTTCCTGAGGTCACTTTCAGCCCTGTGATTCTATGAATGTTCTTTCTAAAAATTTGTACTTCTGTATTTCCCGTACTTTCCTGGAGATTTCTTCTTGGCAGTTATAGCAAAGCCACCACACTGAACCCAAACATGTTGGCTTAATCTTCAAGTAAATTGGTATTTCCACAAAGGGATTAGGAGAAATGTTCCATAGAAACTTTTTTTTTTTTTTTAAGTAAAGGAAAAGACCAGCGTTAAGAAGAGAAATACAGACGGACAATACAGTCTTCATTCTGTTTCAGGCATGCAAATGAATGGAAGGAAGCATAATACACTTTTAATAGGGGTAAAGCTCATGAGGATAGCAAAACCTAGAGGGGTGCGGAATCATCCGTAAATTACAAGCAATATGGGGCTCACTGATTTCTTTCAACACACTTCACATTTATCCTACCCGAGATTCTCTCAGTTATTTGTGAAAGAAAGATGGATATTGCAAATTATAGATACTGAATTAGTATAGTTACCTTTGAATGTTGTAGTAGTTGGGTGCAGTGTACTTTTTTTCCTTCAAATGGGTAATGAATGCCTGAACTAAAATGGCTAAAATATTCCTGTTTCAATTTGTTTGGAAACAGACTAGTTGAAAGCATCAGTTTTTATGGAAACAAGAAGAGACTTTTTACTGCAACTGCATTTAAGCATTGGCTAGTTTTCAGGTATTAGCATAGTCCTATGAAAGGTCCTAAAATCTCACGTGTTATGGCCCTGTAATCCTGTTACAATCTGAAAACTTAAATCTCAAGTACAAAAGCCCAGCTAAACAGGTGGCCTAAAATGTTCCTCACCAGAACCAAAAAGGACATGAACAAGATGGATTACATTTTTCTGTAATATACATGGAAATAAAATTCTCAAACCTATTCCAAAAAAAGAGATATTTTAATACTTTTGGTAATAAAACATATTTATAAGAATATTAACTAGTGAACATATTTTTCATCTGGAGCAAAATTTATAATTAAGTGAAAGACAATTACATTAGACAAGATAAAAATCAATTAAACAGAATAAAATGTAGTATGACTCAACCAAGAAATTAGACTGCCTTATAAAATTTATTTTAAATTTTTTATTCTAATTAAACTAGTTATAATTAAATGACCATTGCTTTGGAAATACTTTTTATCATCATCAAATTCATCCCCAAACTGCACTATCATTAAAATTATTTCCTCCTACCCATTATAATTGGCCTTTTTCCTTTCTGCTCAACAGTTTTGATGATGTTTCATAGTAAGAAGTGCAGGCTTTGCACGTACTGAAAGAAATGAGCATTTTTCTGAAATGTCCTGAAATCTTCTGGTTATTTATAGGGCTGGTTCAAAAGCATTTAATGAGTTCCTGCCTGCTAGTCACAATAGTCTTTATTTCAAAACATTATTTGAAATTCACCCTTTCAAGAAAAAAAACAATATTTATTTCAACCCAACACACACCAATAACTTAAGAGTTAAGGCTGCCAAAGTGCACTTCCTAGCCACACAATCATCAAAATCTCTGGATAAGGAAACAGTAACATCCACCCCAAGCTCAATTCACATCTTAACACTCACAGCCTGATACCCAAACACAACCTCACACTTCTCACCTCTCGAGCAAAACCCTCTGACTTCCACCAAACCAAGTAAGGTTGGTCAGGGGGTTAATGCTGCTTTAGTTGGTGATCTGATTTGCAGGGATTATATGCATTTTCTTCCAGTGCAAAGAAATCTTAACCCTAAGTTAACATTTTCTGGATGGCGAATTTCCTTTTAAAAGGGAAAACTTCAGCAGGACTGGCTTGTAAGGTCTGTAGGAGGCCTACTTGGCCCAACCACCAAGCACTCTCTTTGACGCCTCACATAAATCCCCAGATAGCCCTTCACCCTACGTCTATATATTGCCTTGTCCTCCATAAACAATCCTCCACAGACTTTCTGCAGAAGAAAGGATGAAATAAGGTTAAGAAACTGAACCTGACTGCTCCCCTTCCAAGAAGCAGACATGGTTTGATGGATTAGTTTTAGAAGAACAGTTTTAGGGGTTTCTTCCTCCCTTCACCCTTACAAACATTGCTTTTTAAAATGACTCTTTCCATGAAACACAAAGAAGCAAGTGAATCTTATATCTGTAGAGAGTCTATTCTCTTAGAGGGATATGAAGGAAGTTTGACACTCAAGGCCAAGTACCACAAGGATTTTTTTAAACCTTTCAAGCGCAATCAATATTTACACTTTTGTTTACTATTTCCTTAGAATATTTAAAATGGAACGTGAAGAAACAGGATCATTCTAGTGGTAAAATGGTAGCATTTTGAAGAGATTTAAATCCCAGTAAAAGGAAGAGAGCTCAGTGACACTTCAGCTATGGAATTACTATTCACAGCTCCATAGTTTTTTTCCTCAAGGCCCAAAGGTATGTCAAATACGATACACAAACTATTACTATTGCTCCTCCCTACTCATACAAAATGAAATTCTAAAGCTAAATTTTAATCTTGCCAGCTACGTTTCATGGCCAGCCATCTTCTCAAACCAAATGGGAACAGAGGCTATGCAACTTCATATTTCCCTTTCATGCTGATCACCAATTAGAGGACATACAGCCATGTCCGAATTACACAGGCGTTCTATAACGTCTTTCAACACTTGTCGGTGCATCATTCGGCTTTTTGAAAAACACCTACAGTACCCCATGTGAACATACACAACTGACTAGGCCTCAGTTGGTGTATGTGCACAGTACTGTGTCCTGTTCTGGTACCACATTTCAGGGAAGATGTGGAGAAATTGGAGAAGGTTCAGAGAAGAGCAACAAAAATGATTAAAGGTTCAGAGAACATTAGCTATGAGGCAAGACTGAAGGAATTGGGCTTGTTTAGTTTAGAAAAGAGAAGATTGAGAGGGACATGATAAGGGTTTTCAGGTATTGAAAAGGGTAGGAGGAGGGGAAATTGTTCTCCTTGACCTCTGATGATAGGACAAGAAGCAACGGGCTTAAATTGCAGCAAGGAAGGTTTCTGTTGGACATTAGGAAAAACTTCCTACCTGCCAGGGTGGTTAAACCCTGGAATAAGTTGCCTAGGGAGGTTGTGGAATTTCTATCACTGGAGATGCTTAAGAGCAGGTTGGACAGACACCTGTCAGGGATGATCTAGATGATGCTTGGTCCGGCTGTGAGGGCAGGGACTGCACTTGACCATTCGAGGTCCCTTCCAGTTCTAGTATTCTAGGATTCTCTGAACTATAGTGAAATTTAACCAATAAATCTCTGGGCACAGTCTCACAAGTACAGTGAAATTACTTAGCCTGTATTTTTGATTTGCAGAGGCCATCTCCCTGGTTTTCACTCAGACCTTCTGGAGAGATGGACCGCTCAGTCTGGGAACTACCCCACAAAGAGCACGCAGAAGCTTGTGGGAAAGCGAGCGGTTTCAATGAACCACACTGCAATCAGCCTCTGCAGGCACTGTGCAGAATGGTATGCTAGAAATGTACCCAGTAGTAACAAGCACCACCCAAAATTCAATAGCTGGCACTGCGATGTCGCTCACTGACATGTCTTTTGGAAGTAATGAAATTACCGAAACGCCAACCCTCAACACACCCACAGGGGTTTTGAGCCCAGAAAAGGGAATGCTTCTGGACAGAGAGCTCAATACCCTTTTACTACTTGACATGAAAAATGTATCCCCTGTATGGCACCCTGCCCAAATTCTACAGTGCTTAGCTATTCATCCACCTTTAGGCAAATAATAGTGTGTTTGAATGCCATTTTCCGATGTCATCTGGGGGAGGTAATAATGGGTTTTAAAAGGAAAAAAATGAAGTGACATTGCCGAAAGTCACTTTTTACAGGGGAGTCAGTGACACACAGAGGCACGAAGAGTGCATAATATACTAGGAGTGCTTCAGCACGACAGGATGAGGTGGCAAAGCCTCCTCAGTCATGCTCCAGAAAGAGGATGCCTTCCCTTTCTCAACTGCTAATATTAAGCTACAAAAGGGCTGTTCACTTTGTTGCTTTTGTAGGCCAACGCCAGCGGCTCCTTGCATCGCTCCATGCCCTCTCCCCACCAGTTCCCAGGGTACCATTTTCCTATCCCTTTATTTCAAGGAATTCCTGCAAGGCCCCGCCCGATCCCTAATAGAAGGGGCTCCAATGTGCCCCCATCCCTGGGACTCAGGGTACCCCTTATTCACCCTCACCCATTTTCTTCCTGTCTGGCGAGAAGGCCTGAAAGGGAACCGGAAGCCAGAGGCGGAAGGAGTGAAAGGGAAGGAAGAGATGAAGGAACACTCAGCTGAAAAAGAACAGAGATGGGTTATGATAGCACTTGTCACTGACTACAATGGCAGGAGCTCTCCCCCGGTAATTCTATACCAACGTACCATTAGTATTCTCTCTGGCAGCCACCCTGAGAAACACTTGCCCAGAAACCTACCCCTGCAACAAACCCCACTGCCAAATCTGTCCACACCCCCATACTAGCAACACCATTGCAGGACCTAACCACATCAGCCACACCCGCTGGGGCTCGCTCGCCCGCACACCCGCTAACACAATCTAGGCCATCACGTGCCACCAATGCCCCTCTGCTACGTACAATGGACAAACCGGAGAGTCTCTGCACCAAGCGATAAAGGGGAACAAGTCAGACATCAAGAAAGGAAATGCACATAAAACCAGTATGAGAACGTTTTAACTTCCCTGGATGGACATCCCTCCCGGCCCCCCCTCCTTGCCTCTGTAATTTCTACTCCAATTCATCTGATGAAGTGGGTTTTAGCCATGAAAGTTTATGCCCAAATAAATCTGTTAATATTTAAGGTGCCTCAGGACTCCTTGTCATTTTTGGTCTGAATTCTCATTCAATCCAGGAGAGGTTTTCTGAGAGTACTGAACTTGGAGGCAAACCCGCTTACTGTAATATGCATGGACCATATAACAAATCTTCTCCTCCTTTAGACTGTATTTGAGCCCCATAAGTTTTAAGGGCAAAGTCCAGTTACAAATAAACTGAACAGTGATCCCTCTTGAAACATTCTACAGGCTCTCTTGTAACAGATCTGTAACTATTCTTTTAGCCTGGTAACACCTTAGGCTATTTCGCCAAATCATTCTGTTTCTTTGCAGGGCAAATACAGAGAAGAAAGAAGGTAATTATGTACTCATAGTCAGTGTAGCAAATCAGTTAAATTAAACCTGTATTTCACCTAAGTTGTACAGGGTGCAAACAACAACTAACTTTTCTAATTTCATACTCTAGTACTCCCAAGTAAATAAAAAGAAAAAAGAGTAAAGTTTCTCTCCCTACAAATAGAAACTGTCACTTACCAGGCTGTGATCTTTTCAGCTCATGCATCCTAAATGCATGCAGAGATATTATATGCACTTTCTATTTAGCAATTTAATTATATCTTTACAGTCAGAGAGTGGCAATGGTTTGCAGTAATAATCAGGTGAAAGCATTCTCACATTAATATGCTGGAATCCGATGTGTTAATTTGATGCAACTTTGCGTTGACAATATGTGATTAATTTGTTCTAAGGCTAGCTATGCTCCCAGCACTGACAGCTTAAAATGCTGGGTTTCTTTATCCATATCGCTATTTGACACGCCTTAGCCCACTGCTTTGCTAGGACCACTGTTAATTTGTAATGAACTGGCTTTTCAGGGGGCCCCTTCATTTTTAATTCTGTCAGTGTCACCTCCTTGAGGAAAATTACAAGTTTCCTTAGGTGTGATTACTGCCAAGTGCTGCTGATAAGAGGTTTGAGAAAACAGGGCTTTATAAAGCAGTCAGTATTTAATCTGCTGAAACAGATTTATGGCCTCTAGACAGATAAATATAATAGAAAGTTCTCTCATTTAAAAGTCATTTTCAAGTTCTCCTTTACCTCCACCCCCAAAGTGAAAATACCTAGACAATCTGGTTTACAACAAATATGTTTAGGGGGAAAAGGAGGATTATAAATCATTCACAAACCTAACAAGTGTTGGTAAGAACAGACAACCAATTATATCTGTGTCCAATTTAAACCAGGAAAGACATGTAATTGCTGTAATGAGATAAAAAATAATCCAACCAAATCGCCAAGGACCCAGTCTTGCTCTGAAATCAATGGGCATCACACCCTGGAAGGTTTACAGTACCAGATCCTCAGGTGCTCCATGCTACCCATACATGTTAGTACCTTCAAATGTCTGTTAGCGAGGGTGCCCGAGTCAGTGCCTGCAAGGATGGTACAACTGAACTTAAGAGTAAATGAGGTCTCCTGACTTTAGAAATGCTGGTAGGACAATGTTACACAAAGCAAATGAAACGGATGCCTGAAAGAAGCAGGACATAACGCTCTGGATGTTACCACTGGCAGCAGTCTGAACTCCTCCCTGCTAGTGTTGTGTACAGCAGTGTACTAAACTCAAACCAAGGACCTCCCAGCCGAGAAAGGTAACTACTCACTGGCACTAAATGGATGGCCAGTGGGAGACGCTGATGTTTATTTTATTTAATCCTATTAAAACATATTCAGTCTGAGGGTTTAATACCACCACCCATCACTAGAGCATCTCAATCTCATCTACTCCTTGATCAATAATAGTGGCGTCTCAGAGGGCTTCTTGGAGTGAAACATGTAAATCAACCATCAAGTTGTGCACAAGCTAGTCAATGCAGCCAGATATTCCTGTGTCTTATCCTCATGCCACACCCTCCCCCTTCAGATTTTGTCACACCCAGTTCTTCTACTCTCTCAGACTTAAGGACTCTGGGAAATGGACTGTGCTTTCGTGTGTGTTTATACAGCACTAAATAATGGGGCCCTGTGACGGGCCGGCAGCGGCCCGCACTCTCGCCGCCCGGGGAACCCCGGCCGCTCTGGAGGTCGCCGCGGGGAGGGTGGTGCCGGGGGGTAGCGAGTCCGGGGGGCTGCTCCACGAGCTCCGGAGAGCCGGAGGTGGAGCGGCGCAGGAGGGCCAGGCGAGTGCACTGGCCGCCTGAGCCCAGGAGGCGGGGCCTCTGTCGGGGCGTCCCGCCAGCAGGACACCGGACGTGGGGGCAGGGCTGCTGATGCTGACGCCGGCGGGCAGTTTAAAGATGCCCGCCCAGGGAGCCGAAGGGGGGAGACGCGGAGGAGGCGGTCCCTCCCTCCACGGTGGAGACAGTTGACCCTCACGCTGGGGGAGTGACCGGGAAGCCACAAAGGACACCCCCAGAGCGAGGCAAGGGACGGCGACCCAGAGGAGGCGGCGGCGGCCGACAGAAGGGGAGCTAGGAAGCAGCCCGGGGCAGGGCCATTTTGGAGGCCCTGGGGCTGACGCGTTATGGGGTGCCTTGGACGAGGCCCCGGGCAAGCCGGGCTGAGGGAATACCGAAGAGGTACTTGCGGAGCATAGGTCATCACCGACGATGGACTGACAGCGTTGGCGAGAGTAAAACTGGGAGTCCCGGGACTATCAGCCGGGGACGAGGGGCTCGCTGAATACCCCCGACCCGAGGTAGGGGCGGGGTGGTTGTTTGCGCCCCGTGCTAGAAGGGGAACAGCAAGGCAGAGGGCTCACTTGGCCTAGGACCCGCCTGTCGGGGCAACCCCGTGCTCACGCCCGGACAAACCTGCCATAGGCCCTAATACAGGCCTGCGGACACGGCCCATAATATGAAGAAATTATTACTACTACAACTGGTGATGACAAAAACACCATGCACTGCAGTGTTTTTGTAGCCATGTTGGCCCCAGACCTGAAGGAGAGCAAGACAGAAGTAAATCCAGTGAAAGATATTATCTCTGTACATCGGAGAAAGGTAGTCCTAACAACCCAGGTCACTACAGGAGGAATACAACAGAGTGCACACGCTCGTGTAAATCAGTCCCGATCTGTATAAGACATAACTGCCTCTCCCAGGAACAAAAATTCCAGATTTACAATACCACCATGCCCCATCCATAAGTTCCCTGAAGAAAGAAGAAAAGCTCCAGGGGAACATTTTGTAAAAATGCATGAAGATATTTGAAGGGATGGGAAGATCGGTACGGGTCTCTCATCTTAACAGTAGAAGCAAGTGGTTGGTTCCTTCCCAGAAGTAGCAGAAGGCCTACGCTCTCTCCTTAACTGGTCTTCGCTTCTTGGCAGTACACAAGCGCTCACACTATGCTAAATTGTGGGGTCAATTCCTGGGAAGGCACAGCACCTGCGTCAGAGCTCACAATAGGCAAAAATGCCAAGACAGCCAAAAGGAGGGGAAAAGAATAAATGCGAGCAAAGGGAGCAGAGTAGTGACTAGCAGATGGCTTGTTATACACACAAAGGGGGTGGAGGACCCACAGAGAGGAATCTCGCCTGGCTGGATTCCCTCGTTTGTGGTGCCCACTCAGGTGAAAACGCTGCACAGCCTGTGAAGGTGTGTTAACACTAGGCCAGCTCCAGAAACCTCCTCCCCACACCGCGGAAGTCAGGGGATGCGCGGACTCTGCCATCATTTGACTGATTTGCACTGGAGATGGAACATGATATACTCCTGAGGGGAAGAACCTGGGAGACTAGTCAGAGAGGGTCTTTTGTAGGACAGCAACTGCAGAGACTGCTTCTGTGCAGGCCAGGGCTCAGAACTAGGATGACATTTAATGTCACTGTAATTATTTATATGCATATATATAAAATTCAGACTAGTAGATGTAAATACCACTCAACATATTCAAGGCACGAATTCATGCTGAAGCAGATTTGCATGTGTGTGTCTATTTTCTTTTTAAAAATCAGGCTCAGTATCAACAGGGATTATTAGAAAACTTGAATTCTATGTGTAAAAAGCATTACGCTGTAAGTCAAAACACTGCATGCATGCTTTACCTGAGTACAGAATAATATACCTGATACTATCAGTCTACTACTGCAAGTTTCACAGGCTCACAGAGAAAACTAAAATATTCCCCACTCTTGGTACTCTCCAGAAAAAGATTATAAACATCTTGTCTTTGCTTAGAGAATCTGCTGCACTGGTGAATAAAACAGAGGTGAAAGAAACAATGAAATGGGTAGTAAACAATTTATTTGTTCAGTTTTCCTCACAATGCAAAGATTATGTCGAACAACAATATGATTCTTAAATGAAAAATGACATGCTGAATTTTACCAAAACAAAAATTAATCTTGTAAGCCTGGCAATAAATCACACTATGTCAGAAAGTAACACAAGTGTTTCTATTAAGAGATGTGGGTAGCTTTTAATTTAAAAAACAATCAGCCCACTAGATGCCGCATACAGTAATATATTATATATGTGTACATGTGGGCACAGTCACACAGCATCTTGAAAACATTCACTTTACTGATATTGTGGAAAATGAGTTAATAAGTGTTAATCAGACCAAACTTTCAATTCAAAGGGAGATCCATCATGTAAATTCAAGTCAAGAGTGAAGTATTTCTGAAATCTTTCTCCTCTCACAGAGGGGATTGGGCATCTCAAAGATTGGGTATCACTTTTTTTTTTTTAAACAGAGTAGAATCTCTTTTATAATTACAACTTTCCTTTTCCTAGAAAAAAATTCAGTAGGATCTAAACTATTTGTTAATTATTCTAGGGATATTTACAACAAACTTACGATGTGTAAACTATCAGGGTTGTCCATAATTATAATTTTACTTAACCCATTTATTTTGAATTATGATCTTTTGATGTGAATGTGTATGTTAGTATCTCACTATTGCCAGATAATGTATCTACTCAGTTACAACAGAAGTTCTTTGTTCTTGCTCATGCTTTTTCTCTCAACATCACCACCTTTTTCTCAAAAATAGCAAAATAAATTTTTGCAACACAATCATACCTTTGCAATCACTATTAATGTTAAAAGACAGGATAAAGAATTATTAGCACCACTAATGTAATACCTCAGTTATACCTATACATCCTTTTCCACAGAAAATGGTTCTTAATTTTCAAGTTGTTCTGCTTTATTAAAGCTCATTACCATTTCTCTTTTAATAAGTGCTCTTTAAAGTCATTACCTGCAGAGAAGTTAAAGGCAGAGCTATTAAAAGGTTACTTTAATGTGAATAATGGCCTCCCAATATACTCAAGTTAATTACTATTGGAAACTGGTTCTATTTTAATTTAATGCTGAACACTTAATGAAGGATCTGCCGGGGTAGCAAAACTGACAAAAATTATTCATGGTCAACAGACCTATTCTTGCTGTCTCATTTAAAGAGATAATATCCGCTTCTAGTTCTACATAACTGCATTTAAAGATGAAAATTACATTTTAACATTTTTCTCTGTATATGCTAACTGGATATGAAAAATGCCTTTTTTGAATGTTCGATAGCATGTCAGATAGTGCGCCGTGTTCAGTCATGATTCTCTGCCTTTTTAAAAATGAGAACTCAAAAATCATTGCAACAGTCTTTATTCAATGCAGGCACTTTCTCAAAGTTTGTTTTCTATACAGTGCTATTTGCTCCCGCATGTGCAGCAAGTTCCTAAGAGAAATGGAATTAATTCAGATGGCTGATCAGCAGAGTAGGAACCTCAACAGCATAAGCACAGTCTATGGGAATTACTGGGGGGTTTCGGTCCCCACCTTTTATCTAGAGGAGACGGCAGTTAGACCATGCACACAAATTCTGCAAAACTGATAGAGGCATACATTTCACATATAACAGCTCTACATCTACACAGACACTGCCCCATGCATACAACAGCCCCCAGCAGGCAATACTCTGATCTTGATATATACTGCTCAGCTCCAGATAGAACACTGCATGATGGGACCTAGAGTCTCTTCAATTCACAGCTTAAAGGGAGCGCACTGAGTCGTCTGTAAGTCTCCATGAGTTCTCCTCCCAACTACTCTACCTGCTCACCCTTGAATTAAGCTCACACTGTTTTTTCTACCTAGCACTGATTGAAGTCAGCCTAGTGAGCATGTTACCCTTACATACAAAAACAGAGGGCCAAATCCTGTTGAAAGTTAATGGAAACACAATGGAGTTGCATCAGGTCATAAAAAAAAGCTTAAATTAAATAATGAATGTGAGAGTTTTTTGCTTTGTTTTATATAAAACAAGCTTAGCAAATCAGTTATAGGAATGTAAGTTAATATGCAACCCCACTCATTCAAAAGTCATGAGTCAAACCATAATTATAAGATTTAAAAAAATCCACATGATTTCTAAGATCTTTTTAATGGCTTTTCTTTGAGTCTGCAAAGTATACATTTTCAGGATTTCCTATTAAAGCGCATGGTCTAAATCTTACTTTTTTACATAAAGAAAACAGATTCTTGTATCACCACATGGCCATAGGAGCTGTGGCTTTAAAAAAAAACAAAAAACAAAACAAAACAAAACACCCCACCACCCACACCAGCATCAAAACTGTGAGATTCTCCATCATTGAGAGTTCCCATTATAGCAGTCCTGATGCCTCTGTTGTAACTGATATGTTTTTCACAAGGTACATATTGATTTCCCCAATAATTTTGACATGGCTCAAATTTTTAGTGACCATACTTTTTGGTCTTCTCTATTTTTGTTAAATTAGTAATAATCCTTAACATATATTTTTTTCCAGTATATGCAAACATACGTTGATACCTCAGGTCTCTTTCAGAAGCACAAACAAATAGGCTGCATTAAATAGTCTCCTTTCCTCTCACTGGAAACAAACAAGAGGTGAAAGGTTCAGGTAAAATGTTATTCCTCTATAGATATGGTTGTTGCCCTTAAATAATTACTCTCATCCCAGCAAGGTAAAATAGTGTTCTGAGATGTTAGCCATAGGAAAGTCTATAGAAATAAGCAAATACTAAAGTAGTGTAAGTGTTTACATAAACACATGCCTTTTGTGTCCTAAAATAATAATATTCATTTAGTCTTTAATACCCCAAATAGTATCTTCAGCAAAATGTCCATTCTTTCTATGTAATCTTATATCAGAGTTCCAAAGGAAAAACAGAAAACCACAGAATTACAAGGTAGGATTTCAATTTTTACTCTTGCACTCTTCCCGTTAAAGGAGGTAGTGAAATTTTATCCACAGCTATTGCTATTCATAAATCTTATATCTATTTTAATTCAATCTGGTTCTAGCCTCTGAGACGCTGCACCACAATTTGATTACTACAACCATACTTTTTAACTGCTGTCAGAAGAGACAGAGCCTTATATAAACATCTGCCAGAACACATGCCTGCTTTCTATAGCACCAGCTTTAAATCATACTATGGTGATGAATCTTTATCTGACACTAATACTTTTTAACTTCATAAGGACAATTAAAATGAATTGTAGCTAAATGCACACATAACAAATCAATATAATCCTTCGTTGCATACTAACAGATTTTGCACGTCTTTAAACTTACTTTCAAGCATCATTTTATTTAGAGATTTTAATTTTAATATAAAGCATATTGGTATTAATAAAATGCTGTTTACAGGGCATTGCAAGATATCAGCAATTTTCATCCCGCAGTGGAGTGAAAGCATTTTGGATACAGAGAAATGAAGGGTCAAGTAGTTTTGCACAAACCAGATCTGGGATTTCAAGGAGGACATGTAATACAGAAATGTAGTCAAGCAAGGGCACAATCATCCCACAGCAGCTAAGGACATAAACGTGGGGACGGGGGAAGTGGGTCAAAGGGCCCCAGGTCGGAAATTAAGCAAACCAGATCCACATTCCCTTCATTCACATAAGGAAGACTAGTTAGCTTTTAAGAAAGTGACATTTAGGGAGCTGAGAGATAAAATTCATGACCCCAAACAGAAGCCAGTGCACAGGACTGCAGCTCAACTCTCATACCCACTTCCTGCAGCCCATGGTTTGGAGCCGAAAAGCTACAGACAGATGCTATTCTGTGCCCCCTTAGTAGAGTACTAGAGCCACGGAACCCACAGGGACATTGATCCCATAACATATGATGCCCCTTCGTACCCAAGCTTGCCCTACAAGGGGTTTGGAGGCTCCCTGAGAGACTATTCCATTGCAAAATTTGCAAGAGCTTTTTACCTGGATGCATGAAGCTGCTCACTGGAGATACCCAACAGGTATTATATTCCCAGCACTCCTTTATCTTCTTTTAAATGGCTCCTCTATATTAAGTGACAAACCAAGTTCTAAAGTATTTTAATTTGGTATCAGTTGAGCTTAATATATTTTAATCAATATATAGAGCAAGCCAATGCTTATGTTTCCAATTTTCTGGACACTGTTTAATTGATTCCCTTGTGCAAGGCTTCTCTCTCTATGGCAAACCTTGCTGTGTCTGACAGGGCTAGGGAAACATGTAGGCACGCTGATTGGGTATCAGAATCATTTGAGCTTTGACAAAATGAAGAAATCGAGCATTTCTTAATATAGGACCATTCCAATAGAACCCAACAAACAGCATGGCATTGCTAATATGAGAAAAATGTATTTTAGAAAATGATAAACTAAACAATTAACAGTTCTTCCTGACAGCAGGTAAACCTCATTCCAGATTACGGATGATACATCTCTGTGATGAATTAAGAACTAAAAGGCAGCTCTTCAGCTGGTCTGGGCAAGAAATGGCAACAAGCATGGAAATTCAAAGACAGCTCTTACATACACTCCCACACTCGGTACCGGGCAGGCTCAGTACAGCTATTGTCTTACTCTATCTCTGCAGGTCCCCTTGGCCCCTCACCTTTTAAGAAAATGCTCTAATTGAGTTTAATGGTGTTGGAGCCTCCATGCAGTTTACTTCGTCTTGATAGAGGCCTTCTGATAACCTGCACTTGGAGTTTTAAAATGAGTTAAAAAAAGGATTAACAGCAGCTAGAATTTATAAGCACTTTATCTCCAAAGTACCTTACAAACATTACCTAATTAACCCTCAGCACCCCTGTGAGGGAGGTAAGAGGACGTTAAATTAGCTATATAATGGCAGGAATTGCATAGTTTTTTTAAAGTGCTCTTACATGTACATAGTTAGGGTTTGTTTGCTTTTACTGTTCTATCATAATGGTATGTGAACCACTGAAGTTATAGAACAAGTAAATAATGAAATACAAACTATGCAAGCATTGCCTGCTAAACCAAAACAAAGTATTCAAAATACAAGTCTTTTGGCAAAACAAACAAACAAAACCCACAGCTTATCACATTTAGTTTTTAATCCTGGATTCATAATTTAGATATTTTCAGTATTAATAGCTGTGTTGACTCTTTTAAAAGTTCTTTATCTACTTTCTTTGAGTAAAGCTATTTAATATTCGTGATTGTGGAAAACATTTGTTCATAATTATCCAGACATACACTGGAACAAGACTGAAACAAGAGCAGCATACAAAAATGTATTTAAGGACTATCATCCCAAAATGCTGCTAAAAGCTATTAACCAGTATGTGTTAATTGCCACAGCATTCATATTAATTTTCACTTCAGGCCCGACATTGTGGAATATTTCCCTTGATACATTTTAAACAAAGTTTAATTTAAGGAACTGCTTCTATCAACACTTATGAAAATTAACAGCCAAGCAATTAGCACTCATGAATTATCCCTTCCCCCCTGCTTTCTACAGCTTCATTGTAAAAACAGTTACTAAAGGAGAAATTGTTGGGTTTTAATAAATTATCACAATCACATTCACAAAGAACCTTGCTGTACTACAAAGAGGACCCAATCTTGAAGAAATGTTTTTCAGAGCCTGTCCATACAAAACAGAGTCTCCGTTTTTATTTTATTTGCAATGTTGCTGCAGCCATATTGGTCCCAGGATATGAGACAAAGTGCGGGAGGTAATATGTTTTATTGGACCCACTTCAGTTGGTGAAAGGGACAACTTTTGGGGCTACACAGAGATCTTTAGGTCACCTCCTTTCCACCAATAGGCACTTACGAGATCAGTGAAGTAAAATACTTCCTTCGTTCTGATTTTTAATGTGTGATTAATGTCAGAAGATTAAAGTGTGTTTCAGCCCTGTGCTTCTAGATTATTCTAGAGTTAAGCAGACTTTTAGCTAGACCACTAAATTCCCAGTTTCTTGCTATACTGAACATCTGGATCATCTGTTCCTACTCTGATTTTCACGTAGCACTTTTGTGTTTGACGACGTTCTTTTGAGGACAAACTGCCTGATCTCTGCACCATTTAGAGTGAAGTGTATCTTGTTAGAACTTCACTGGCTACCAACTTCTCAAGGTGGTTAGCCATGCTTTGGGAGCGGAGTGAATGTGGACTTACTTCAGGGATAATATTTAGGAGTATCAGGAAGAGGTCTTTGCAATGGTCACACATTCTATTTATACGCCTACCACAAAGCTGATAATTGTATGTATAGTCAGAGATCTTGCTGATCTTGTCACTTGAAAGCACCTTTTTAACATTCTACTCTCAAGTGCAATTGTCCACTCAACTGAACAGCTCCAAACCTAACACTTTACTGGGTAAGTGCCTTCAGAGGTTAAATCTCTTGGATAACCATTCTCTCTCAGACCAGGTGACACGTGCCTGTGGTCTAAAAATAATATTCCACGTGTTTGTTCAACTACCAGAAGATCATAGAATCATAGAACACTAGAAACGGAAGGGATCTCAAGAGATCATCAAGTTCAGTCCCCTGCCCTCACGGCAGGACCAACTACTGTCTAGAAAGGCCACCCCTGACAGGTGTCTGTCCAACCTGCTCTTAAATATCCCCAGTGATGGAGGTTCCACAAACCCCCCTGGGCAATTTATTCCAGTGTTTAACCACCTGACAATTAGGAAGTTTTGCCTCATGTCCATCTTAAATCCTTTATAAATATTAACCAAGGCAGTCAAGCACTACTAGCTCCATTTTATAGATAAGGGACCTGAGGCACAGGGAGATTAAAGCCCCAGCCCTGCGATGGAAGTTGACCCATGTGGAGCTCACTGCAGGATTGCAGACTAAGTCACGTGTCCACGAGCATGCAAAACCTGTGGCAGGAACTGGAAACAGATCTTGATTTACTGATACCCAATGCCATGTCTTAATCACAAGGACACCCACACTACACTAGGCTGCTGCGTGCGCTATGGGGTGGAAAGCTACTTTAAGTTAGCCTTGTTAATACCCAGAAAGTGAAAGCATCAACAAACCACAAAAACAATCTTTAAAAAAAAAAAACTGGTGGCAGAGAATAACTAACATTTTCTGAGTGCATTTCATTTGTCATTACAGTGTGTAAATTCATTATTAGGCTTGCAGGAAAATCAATCTGGCCACCAATTTCCGGTGGCTTAGTATAATTTCCTATATGCAAATTACAAATGGATAGTGTACAAGGGGTCAGAGGTCTCTAGTGCCACCAGATTTTCATCAGCCCACTTTACCCATACATATGAAACAGGAGCGTGCAGGTGAATGACTGACACACAACTCAGCTACCTGCTGGCTGATAAAGCTTCAGTTTGTCAAGAGAAAACTTAAGAGATATTTTAAAGAGAAAAGTCAAAGGCTTAAATAATCTGTCTGCCACCCCATTTGGGTGTGCAAAGTAAACATACAGCTTGCCCAGCCTTTCTTTATTCATTTTTAGGAGAGAGTTTTCTAGTGTATGTAAAACTATCAGTTATTCAGTTTGGCTATGTGACTGGGGTTCCCAGAACTCCACTGAGCTGATCATAATGCTGCCATTGTGGGTGTATTGGAGACACTGTATTTTCTAATTTATTTTTG
The DNA here is from genome assembly GCA_030068395.1 of Apalone spinifera. NCBI lineage: Eukaryota > Metazoa > Chordata > Testudines > Trionychidae > Apalone > Apalone spinifera. The sequence continues at coordinate 22,573,563 of JANRFK010000975.1, forward strand.
ATAATTCAATAAACTGATCAAAACAACAGGAAGACGTTAGTGATTTAAAATGTTATTTCATAAGCATGCAGAAGTGATTATGAAACAGACATTAAATCTGACAGAACACACGCGGAAAACTGAGAGGTTTAAGAGAATGTCATGTCTAAAATTATAGAATTTAATGCTTTCCTATTTTTAACTGATTATCTTGAAATAATATATTCTTTACACAGCAAACTCACTAAGGAGGATTTTATTTCATTTACATTTATTTATTAAGGCATATTCATGATTAGAATTGAAATACGCAGAGGTATATTTTAGAGTGCGCACACACGTCTCTCTCTCTCAGCTTGGTCAGAGTGGCTGATGTGCTTTTATTTTTGTTTGCCAGGGACACAAAAATCATTCCAGCCAACAAACAGAAAATCTACACTACAATAATTTTTTAAAATTTTTAAATCACAGCCTTAGTAATAATCTTAAAGAGGATTTTAGAGCCACTCTAGTCTCTCGAGTAGATACATAATTAAGTAGGGTTTTTTAAGCATGTTTAATTAGGCCCCAAGTCCCTCCTTATCCACCCTTCTCTCCCCAATTATGTATCATTTTCCCAGGAGACCCAAGTGGCTCTGTTAATTATGTAAATAAGATGTGCACTATTCCCAGGAAGAGAGTTATAAATATTTGTGGAAAAATAATGCTCATCTCCTAACCGTTAAAAAAATGTAAATACCAAAGAGTATTGGCCTCACTCACAAAATTTCATTAAAATTCTCTTATTTGCCATAGAATAATGAAAAAGCTACATATATCAAATTACTATTTAAGAAAATACAACAAAAGTGAAGAAATTCTAACAAGGTAGAGTAATTCACTACTGAACTATAAATAGCTGTACTATGGTTCAGCTGGGATCTAGGCGGCTGTTGTGTTTTTTTTTAAAATAGGTAACACATACCAATCCTGGAAGAAAGGATTTTATAATCAAAATGCTGACACAAACTTACCCACAGTACCACAAATAATGCTGCTAGAACTAATATAATCCAATTATGCCCTCACAAAATGCTAATTTGATTATTTTTGCAGCGTTATTTGAAAAGGCATTTTAATTTTTAGGTTAAAAAAGGCTTGACTCAAATATAATTCTCTATTAATCACCAACGTGTCACGGCATATCATATTGATACATTCCCCAATGATTATAAAAATGACTAATATGTACAGTACAATTTCCTTCAAATGTTACTGATTTTCATTACACACCTGCCAAGTGCATCAGTGTTAAACAGATGAAAAGACAATTTTAATTCTAGTCAGCTCTAGCACATACTAGAGGAGGAAAAAAAGTAAACCGGGATTAGAAGGTTGCGGAATACCTTTTCCATTCCCCGATTTATCAAGACCTCCCTCATATCTAGCCCCAGTCTCACTTGGGCTTTTACAGGATACAAGACATCAACTTTTGTGAATGGATCATTTCCTCTAGTCCAGGAAAAGTTTTTTACTCTCCTGTGTACACAACAGCAGTCGGAAGCATATCATAAGATGTTCAGAACCATTCAGCAGATCAGAATCCAATGACTCATGAACCTGAAAAAGGAGCTGCAGAAAGAGAAGGCCATTCTCCTGCTACTGCTGGCAGCAAGGCACCAAATAATTACGTCAGAAATAATTCTCTCAAACAGTGAGTTTGCTCTGATGAATGCAAGATAACAAATAAACAGGCAGTTGACACTACATATACTATCGTTTAAGAGCTACAACTCCACAGAGAAATATGTAGAACTCCATCTCGCTATACGTAATTTGAGTAAACCTATTTTGTCTATGTTAAAAATACTTGACAGAAAGTGAAGATTTCCCACCAAAACAGTAGTGAAGCTCAAACTTGACACTCCTACTGAAGTCCCCACTAACTAATCCAGCAGACAAGAGCTACACTGCCATCAGTAATTTTTTCAGAATGATATGACACCGACCGAAGAGCCTAATGTTTATATTTTTTCAAGCTTTCCAGGGTTTATGATAGACAAGGAAATTGTTAAAACACAGGGTGGCTTTGTACACAGAAGAGGCAATTCTTGATTTAGAGCTAAGTAACACCTGGTAGTTCACAATGTAATTGTATTTGCATCACTAAGTTGGCTTTCCAGGCAGACTGCAAAGCCTGCTTATTTGAGGAGGAACTGAGGTAATGGGGGAAAGATTTCTGTCTCATGAAAGGGATTTTTCAGGTATACTGGGGTTTACTGCCTGCTGATTTGGTGAGGGCTACTGTGTAAAAGGAAGTGTTGTTAGGTTGGGTGAGTTATATCTTGCATTTCTTATGGTATTGTTTTAAAACGTACATCAAAGGGCACGGATTGAAATCTAAATCAATATTTATTTTGTGTTCACTAATACTTAAGGCTGCAAGCCTGGGGATGGAATCAGAACAGACTAGCACAGTGACAGCCTGAGAAGGCCTTTGGGATGGATGGGTGGGCAGATGCTCTGAAAAGCAAAGCAACTCCTGGAGTTGAGAAGACTCGAGACTGGACTGGATGGTATGATCCAAGATGGCATCTCCTAGGTTTCTATCGGGCAAGTGGCCTGTATATTGCCAGGAATCAATGACCATTTGAAAGGTGCTATTTCTTCTCTAACACCGGGGAGAGAAATGGCTGCTGCACAGTGCTGGAGAGACAGATGCCCTTGCCTGATGAATCAAGTGTTGTGCTAGCTGTAGGGGTTTAAGTGATATAAAACTTAAAATGCATCCTTTGGATCGACTCACTTTCTCCTCACACCCAAATACCGTTTCAAGCAGGATTCAACAGCAGCTGTCTCAGAAATGAGGACAGCTAGACCCTGCGCTCTGCAGCCCCTCAGACTACCTTGGATTAGAGATCCCAGAAGCAATGTACAGATCCTGCCAAAGCGGAAGCTGAAGTTTCTGCAAGATTTGTCAACGGCAGCCCGACACTCGGGCCCTATTTTAAACTCAGATCTCTCCAGCTAGCCTCAAGTGGGAGGAGTGCCACAAGATCATCTGTATGAGTGAGAGTTCTAATAGCACGCGCCCTTCAGCCTCCAGGGCCATGCAAACCGTTCCTCCTCCCAGTAGGCCACTGGAGATGCTGGGAAGTGGGAATGTTCCAGGAGAGAGAGAGAGGACTGCTAAGAGAGGCTGATGCTACCCCCGGCTAACCAATACAGATCTTCATGATAAGTGGGAAAGAAGTGAAAGATCACACTTTGCTAGCTCCCAGATGGCAGCAGGCAGAGAAGGGCACCCCCCTGGGGGAGAGCAGGGTGCAATTTCCTGTTCTGGGGGACTTTCTGCAAGTCACTTTGTCTCCATGCCTGTTTCCTATCTCTAAACTGGGGGCGGCAGCACTTCTCTACTTCACAGGGGTGATGTGAGGATAAACACACCGACAACTGTGAGCTACCCAGATACTATGGAGAAGGGGCTAGATTTTCTAGACATAAACAGCCGACTGACTTCCTCGGATCTGCCACCAACTCAGTAGGGAGAAGACACCTCAGACTCAGCTGCACCAAGCATTTTACTTGAATGACGAGACGCCAAAGGACAGACACGAGCCCAGGAGATAACCTGCTAGCACAAGGGCACAGCCTATATGCCATTTATTTTATATTTTCATTTGGCTCCTGCTGCTATTACCTTTGAGAACCATTACAAGGGAGACAAAGAAAAACCAGTTTTAGGCTAGCCAATTTAAAACACTGAACTGTAGGGCTGCGATAATGTTTAATTAAAGCCCAAACAAATATCTGCACATTGCAATTTAGTAAGAGCAGATCAGAAGCCAGCTCTAGGTCAGAGGAAAATGGTTCACTTACCTTGCCATCAAATTTTGAGTATTCGTTGAAAGGGTTGTTCAGCTGCAGTGGGCACTGTTCGAGTCGCACCGCCAGTAGCGACTGCTTCCCAGAGTGCGGAGACTTTACTCGGAAATTCTTTTTTTCAAACAGTGAGCTGAGCTCCTCTGCTGTGATTCAAGGAGAGAGAGAAAAGCACGTGCATTACCACATGCACAAAGAGTATCGCGTACTTCGGAGAGCCGATGAACTGGGGAGAGCAGGGGAGACAATGAACACGCTAGACAAGACAGATAGGGTGAACAGCAACTCCCAGTCTCACAACAAAAGGGCAATGGGACACACACAGGCAGGTGCCAAATTCAAAGCTGAAAGCTTCCTCACACAAGTAGCCGGTAGAACTCTGCTTGCTACAGGAACTTATTGGGGTTAAAAAGAGGTTAGACATTTCTCTCTCCTCTCAGCCCTCAACCAACTTGCCTACATAGACTGCAAGCATGATAGGACAGGAACCACCTCTCCCTAATGTATTAGGGAGTGCCATTGGTGGGGGTCTTTAAGTGCTGCTCTAATACAAATAAGAATAATATGGACATCAAGAATACCCAGCATTATAATCAGTCTCCTGGCACATCCCATGAGATGGGATGTCCTCTTTGCAGACTGAGCATCACCTGAATCTGTTTCTGGCCAGGTGCTCACGGTCCTTCTCATGCGATCACTGAGCATGCAGTGGCAGCTCCGTGGCTTACTCGCTTTAGAGTGTGTTGGTTTTCCATTCTAACACAACGTACATGCCAAGAACACCACTGAAGACACCCCATGCACTGATGGGTGGTAGCTGGGTTCAGCCTGACAGATCCTCATTTCTGATCTTGCTCTGCTCTTGATATGGAGCAGCTGACCAAGGAGATGAAAATCAAACATGTCAATTCAGTGTGCTTCAGTCTTCCACAGCACCCATGCCTCATTTCCGTACAATGAAGCCGATATAACCAATGTTCTATAAATTTGCAGCTTCATAGCAGGCTGAAGGCCAGGACTACCCTACCAAAGTCAGAGTTAATTTTGGTCAATTTCATGGTCATAGGATTTTAAAGATAAATTGTAAGGATCTGGACACAAACAGGAGTTGGGGGATCACAAGATTGTTGTAGGGGGGTTGTGGTAATGCTACCCTTACTTCTGTGCTGCTGCTGGGGCAGTGCTGCCTTCAGAGCTGTGTCCCCAATCAGTAGCTGCCACTATCTGACCACTCAGTTCTGGGGCAGCAGTGCAGAAGTCAGGGTGGCATGGGGCGGTATTACCATCCTCACTGCTGCTGGCAGGGTGCTGCTTTCAGAGCTGGGTGCCCAACCAACAGCTGCTGCTCTCCATCTGCTCAGCTCTGAAGGCAGCATAGAAGTAAGGGTGGCAATACTGTGGCCCTTCTAAAATAACCTAGCAACCACCTGCTGCTCCCTTTTGGGTGAGGACCCAATTTGAGCAATGCTGGGTCTCCCATGTGAAATCAGTGTAGTATAGATATGAGCACACAAAAGGCCAGATTTCACAGTTCATGACATACTTTTCATGGCTGTGAATTTGGCAGGGCACTAGCCATGACATTCCAACAGGGGCTGCTGAAGGGCCCAAAACAAGTGGATCCACATATTCTGAGTATCCCCGAGCACTGTCTAGTATGCTCCCCAAATATCTGGAAACTGTCCCCTGCTCAATGTTTTGTCCAGGTTAACACTGAGCTGGCTGTAATCTGGAGCTACAGGCACACAGCTCCAGATGGCAATAGCTCGAGACTTGAGGTTTATTCAGAGTTATAAATAATAGTAAATATTAAAAAAATAAGAGTTTCAAGGGATATTAATTTTTCTTCTGGCTTTAATCCCACAGCTCATTATTGAGGGCTAAATGGAAACTCTCTTGGGGCAATAGTGTAGTCGATTAACTGATAAGCAAAAGCTTATAGGTTAATGCTATATAGAATACATGCACCTCCCCCCCCGCACCACAACCCGGCAGTACATTTTTTAGCAGGCTGGCCAGCAGCCAACTCAGTCCTGGCTTGCAACAGGTCCAGGACCTACCCCTACTGAGGCTCTGCATTTAAAGTGCATTAGAAGGCAGGCAGGCAGGCCGGCTCAGTTCCAGCTTGTGTTGGGTCCAGGAGCTCAGCCCCTCCCCTGGACAGAGGCTGCTGCCACCCTGTGCTGCTACCTCTTTATCAGAGGCAGCAGTGTGGGGCAACAGGCAGCAAGTCTGGGAGGGGAGCTGATTTTTAAATGGGCTCCCCTCGAGGACCAGCTTCCGCCTGGCACCCCATGCTGCTGCCTCTGAGACAGAGGCAACAGTGTGGAGTGGCAGGGGGCTCCTTGGGAGTGGTTGCTGGCCCCGCCCCCAGGGACTATAGAAGAGTTGAGTAACCAATAAGAATTCATGAGGTCAATCGACTATTCAAATAACTGATATTTAACATCCCTAGTTAGAGCAAGAAATAACTTAATGCAGAAGAGCAGGATTAAATGTTTATATAATTATGTCCATTTAAAACCCATAACCTATTCTGTTTGTACTACAAGCTTGTTTTGGCTTTAAAAAATTCTCATTGCCACTATGTTAAAGTAGTGCTAACCCCTGTCCCGTGGAGTTCTATGTAATGTTTTCATTGGAACAAGTGAGAAAGCAAGTAGTGTATCTGCTTGTGTTATTTCTTAGGAAGTGTTTGAGATGTGCTTGTTTTCTCTATCTTTTGTTGGGATGAGCCGCGAGAGGATCTCTGGAGCTCTACTGTGCTCGTTACTGCGGCATCTATCTTTCTTTGAGTTTTGTAGTTTTACAGGTTAGTGAAAGTGATGTGTCTCAAGAGTCTAAAACAACAGCACACTCCACAGTGTTGAGAAGAGACAGGGAAACGAATAGGAAACGCTATTTTAACTGCCTTCAAGTTTAGTAGAAAAACCATAGATTAGGTTTTGGTTCAGTTTGTTTTTTTTTAAAACAATAGCTGCACTAGTTTGGCATCCTACTGAATAAAACAAAGCTTTTTAACTAGCCTGCATATGCGAAGCTCAGAGTGTGGTTTATATTTTGATTGGTGAGTTTTGTTTTCTTGTTTGTTATTTACTGTTATTTAAATCTACCATATATGAGAGTTTTTCTGTATTTCAGTCTGTCTGTGTGTCCATCTGTCTGTCTCTCCAAGAACTCCTCCAAAACAGTAAGAGCCAGGACCAAAAAATTAGGTAGACAGCTTCCTCTTAAAACATGAAGAAAGATAAGAGTTTGGTTGTGAAGGAAAATGGGATTCTTCTCAGAAAACCAAACAGGAAAGAGACAGAATCCCCAAGGTGAAAGGGGCTGGCTGGGGGCACTCCCCCCACATCCGGGACTGGCCTAGCCCCTAACCTTCAACCCTCCAGTCGCCCTTTAGGGCGGGTGCAGGGGCTGAAGCTCCCCCTCCCATCAACCCCATTCATACAGAAACATTGCTGGCTGTTCCCCTTCATCGGCAGGAAGGGGAAGTGCACCGTTTGCTGCATTCCTCACTCTGGCTGGGGAGGGCAAGGGCGCAGATTAATCTGGACCTGCCCCAGCTGGGGGACATGCACCCCTCTTTTGGCTGTGGCCACTGGAGGTACAGTAGCCATGGAGAGGCGCTTCCCATCTGGCCTTAAGCTGCTGTGATGAAAGAGGGCTGGGATTGTCCTCTCACCCTGTAGCAGCCTGCACCTGAACCCTCCTCCCCAGCCCCACCCTGGAGCACCGATTCAAACAAAGAAAAATAAAAAATAATTGAGTGAAGGACCCAAGCAATGCCAGGGAAATCTTCTAGGTTCCTATAAAGTCAAACACCAGGAAGGAAAGAAGTTTAGATTACTTACCTACCGTACTCTGGAGTGGAGAGGGAATTCAAACTACTTACAGCCAACTCTGCCTAAGTCAATGATATGTCAGTCCCTTACGGGATCATTTAAGAGTATTCTATACTTATAGCATCTCTTTGCCACATGTACCAGCAACAGTCAGTCTGTCAGGCTTATCGGTACATTAAAAAACAGTCCCACTCCACAACAGAATCCTTAGGGATGTCTACATGTGGGATTTGTTTAATCTTGAGACAAACTCCTCAGATTCAAAACAATTAGAAACGATCCTTTTTTTTTTCTCTTCAAAAAAAGCAACCGCTGTTTTGTTTTGGAAATAGCGAGTTACAGCCCCAAAGAAGCAAAGAACTGAGAAGTAGAAAGAGAAAGAAAATTAACTTTTGTCCTTTGAGAAGCCTAAGATAACAACAGAAATCAAAAACTCAGGAAGCAACAAGTGGTCTCTCTCGGTGAATGTGGCACAAGTCAATACAGCAGAGAGCCTAAATAACACCTAGTTTTAAAAACAGATTCTAACCTCCAAGCTTGTAAGAGCTGCTGGCAAAGGGAGGATGGCTGAGAAGAGTTGAACACAGTTGTTCCATTACCAGAATCTACATTTTTACTTTGAAACATACCTTGGGTTTGGGACTCCTATCACAAGACGTTCACAACATAAGGCAGCATTCTATTTAAGGCAAAGAGTCAAAATATCCCAGAAAGAAGGGAAGTCGCTCTCACCAGCTATTAAGTCTCTTTCAAGGTCCAATTTGATCCCTTCATACACCAATGATGGGGAAGAAGTCAAATGCAGGAAGGTGAAGTCTGCCAAAGACAACATTTGGAGGAAGGGAAACTTAATAAAAGGGAAGGCAATAACAGGAGATTTTATCCAGGCCTTGCCTTACATTTTCCTTTTTTGGAGTAATGAGGTCTACAGATCCACGCAGGGATGGAGGCAGACCAGACCAGACCAGACAATCAGTGGCAGGAGAGGTGTGGCGCCCACTCTGAGAAACGCAATGGAGACATAGCCTAGGAAATCTTTAGCCACTCTGCATTGGCAAGAAATATTCAACACCGACACCACACAGAGCAAACCTCTGGCAGAGCAAGGAATTCAATGAACCACCACCCTTGAGTACCAACTACTAATCCAATTGTTTTCTCCAATTATCAGCCCATTCAGGGTGGGTAGGATCTGTGGACCTCATTACTCTAAGGCAGGAAATGAACAGGAACAGATACATTTTCCTAGTGTGATCTGTAATGAGGTTTACAGATAGATCCATGACACTGAGATTTTCCTAGCAGTATCCACTCCCGGGGAACGTGTCACAGTTATGGAGAGCTGTGAATGAGAGGATCCCTCTCCTAATGGTCACTGGTAGTCTAGAACAAGGAGCATCCATCAACCGAAAGCGGCCTCATATCACGACTAGATTAACTGTTTGAGGAACTTGGAGAAAATAGGAGCAGCTGAGTCAGTGGCTGCTTTACGGATTTCCTTGTAGGAGACATATGATCTTTCTGCCCACGAGACTGCCACTGCTCTCAAAGAGCTGGGTCTGATTTTGGAGGATGGAGTTCTGCGTTTAGACTTGGACGCCTCTGGGATACAAAATGTTAGTCATCTGGAAACTAAAGATTTTGAAACCTGCTTTCCCTTTGACACCAGATGACAAAATACAAACAACATTGGTCTTTCTGAACTGAGCTGTGTGGTTAAAAAGACAGGAAACAAAGGGTAGGGATAAATGGTCAGTTTTCCGAGTGGCGACATGTAACTAGCAGGGTCCCCCAAGGGTCTGTCCTGAGACCCATCCTATTCAACTTCTGAATAAATGATCTAGAGAAAGGGGTACACAGTGAAGTGGCAAAATTTGCAGATGACACCAAACTGCTCAAGATAGTTAAGACCAAAGCAGACTGTGAAGAGCTTCTAAAAGATCTCACCAAACTAAGTGATGGGCAACAAAATGGCAAATGAAACTGAATGTTGATAAATGTAAAGTAATGCACACTGCAAAAAATAATCCCAACTATACATACAATATAATGGGGACTAATTTGGCTACAACT
>JANRFK010000975.1:22583420-22594895 GCA_030068395.1 Apalone spinifera
CAACTATACATACAATATAATGGGGACTAATTTGGCTACAACTACTCAAGAGAGCAATCTTTGGAGCTATTGTGGACAGTTCTCAGATCATTTAAAAAGTGATAGAGAATAAGACAGAAATATCTTATTGCCTCTATATAAAACCATGGTGTGCCCACATCCTTAATACTGTGTACAGATGTGCTCAGCTCATCCCAAAAAAGATATATTGGCATTGGAAAAGGTTCAAAAAAGGGCAACAAAAATGATTAGGGGTTTGGAACGGGTCTCATATGGAGAGAGATTAAAAAGACTTGGACTTTTTGGCTTAGAAAAGAGGAGACTAAGGGGGGAGACTAAGGAGAGACTGATCGAGGTCTATAAAATCATGACTGGCGTGGAAAAAGTGAATAAAGAAAAGTTATTTACTTATTCCCACAAGATAAGAACTAAGGATTACCAAATGAAATTAATAGGCAGCAGGTTTAACAAACACAAAAGGAAGTTTTTCTTCATTCAGTGCACAGTCAACCTCTTGCCAGGGGATGTTGTGAAGACCAGGACTTTAACAGGGTTCAACAAAGAACTAGATAAATTAGACCATTGGAGAAATGGTCTGAGGTAAACAGAATGAAGTTTAATAAAGACAAATGCAAAGTGTTCCACTTAGGAAGGAATAATCAGTTTCATACATACAGAATGGGAAGCGACTGTCTAGGAAGGAGTATGGCAGAAAGGAATCTAGGGGTTATAGTGGACCACAAGCTAAATAGGAGTCAACAGTGTGATGCTGTTGCAAAAAAAGCAAACATGATTCTGGGATGCATTAACAGGTGTGTTGCGAGCAAGACACAAGAAGTCATTCTTCCGCTCAACTCTGCGCTGGTTAGGACTTGGAGTAGTGTGTCCAGTCCTGGGCACCGCCTTTCAAGAAAGATGTGGAGAAATTGGAGAGGGTCCAGAGAAGAGCAACAAGAATGATTAAAGGTCTAGAGAACATGACCTATGAAGGAAGGCTGAAAGAACTGGGTTTGTTTAGTGTGGAAAAGAGAAGATCAAGGGGGGACATGATAGCATTTTTCAGGTATCATAAGGAGGAGGGAGAAAACCTGTTCATCTTGGGCTTAAACTGCAGCAAGGGAGGTTTAGGTTGGATGTTAGGAAAAAGTTCCTAACTGTCAGGGTAGTTAAACACTGGAATAAATTGCCCAGGAAGTTATGGAATCTCCATCTGTGGAGATATTTAAGAGTAGGTTAGACAAATGTCTATCAGGGATGGTCTAGACAGTATTTGGTCCTGCCATGGGGGCAGGGGACTGGACTCGATGACCTCCCGAGCTCCCTTCCAGTCCTAGTATTCTATGATTCTATGAATGGAGGTTAGGTCCATCACTGGCTATTAGCCAGGAGGGTAGGAATGGTGTCCCTAGCCTCTGTTTCTCTGGAGGTGGGTGACAGGGGAGGGACCACATGAAGATTCCCTGTTGTGTTCCCTCCCTCTGGGGCACCAGGCATTGGCCACTGTTGGCAGACAGGACACTGGGCTGGATGGACCGTTCGTCTGACCCAGTACGGCCGTTCTTATGTTCTTATATCCTTAGAGCTCTGTTGGCATCAAAAGTGTGCCAGTTTCTCTCTGGAATGCAAGGAGCTAGCCAGGGAATGGGAGGACAATTTTCTATGCTCTGCACAGCCAGGTATGAAGGCAAACTTGATTCTGAGTACCACTTTATCTTTATGGAAAGTGCAGTACTGCGGGCGGGGGGTGGGGGTGCGAAGCTCCCAACTACTCAAATCGTGAGAGCCCAATTGACTGCTATCAACAAGACCATGATCACAGTTAGAAAATAAGACACCTTCAAGAGTTGTTCAAATGGAGGGTCTACAATAGCCCTGCGAACTGAGTTAAGATCCCAGAAAATAAATCTGTGCACTTCAGGAGGATCTAGAAGAAATGCTGCTTTCAAAAAAATGCTGGGCATTTGGGTAGAAAGAAATTCATTACTTCCCTGTTTCACAGAGGATGCTAGACACAGCAGCAATTTGACCTCCGAATGTCTAAAATGCCAGGCCCAGCATGAATCCATGATACTGTGATAGAGGCAGTAGTGAGACCTTTGTCATAGAAATAAACCTGAAGCAAGTCCCTGAGCAGAGTGATTGAATTAGATTTTCTGGAAGCTAAAATTATGGACATTTCTTCTTCTGAATAACTCAGCAGCTAGAGACAACAACCTTATCCCCTGTCCAAGCCTTTCAGGTGTTGCTTGAACTCCTTACCACAGAATTAACCTTCCCAGAGTGCATGAGGAGAGATATACAACTATAGCTTGTCTAGGGCATCTGCAGAATTCATGATCATAGTTTATAGTGCTCGGTACGCTCTTGCCTGAAAGAGGCTAGCCTTTGTGGGAGGGTTTTTATTTTTGAATATATATTTTACTATTGAGTTTTTAACTCTGGCCTTTTTCCCCTAACAAGGAAGAATTTCCTGTGCAGACGTGCAGGCTCAGAGGCATCAGCACCTCTGTGGCCTGGGTTTTTCTGCATTTCTCTCTCAGGCTGCTGTCTGAAGGTGAGCAGGGGAACATGGACCTGAGGGTTACTGACCATGCTGCATACTGTAAATTTATATTGCTTGAGGGAAACATTTCACTTTGTGCCGTTTAGAGCACCTTCTGAAGGAGGCCGTGGGGAGGAGAAAGGGAATCCCCTCTGCTGATAAAGCCAAAACCAGGAGACATGGGAGTTTCTCGGTTTTGTTTTTCGCTCTGCAGCATGGGGGATGGGACTCCTGTCCAGAGTTGAAGACTCAGAAAAATTGGAGGACTTTCTTAGGACAGAAGCTACATTTCCACTGCTAATAATAATTGATAGGTCTGGTCCACCTCCATGGCTGCATGGAGCAGAGACCCTGCAATGTTAAGATCTGTGGTCCTCATTAAGAATGAGAAAACAGAACTAGCTTGACTAAAGCAAGAGCCTGGGGATCCCTGGTGTATTTCAATGCAAAGAAACCTCAAGCGATATGGTTAGGTTTAAGAAACGAGGAGAGAGGATTATACCATCAGTGGTCAAAAGCTACAAAACTCTAAGCAGAAGGGGTTGGAGGGCATGGAAGATTAAACTTTAAATCTTCAATACATTGCTTAATAGAGTAAAAAGGCAAAAACACATTAAGATGCATCAATAGAGGTGTCAAATTTATGCTGTAACTCTGTATAGGGCTTAGTGCAACCATGTTTGGAATCTTGTGAGTGACTAATAGATTTTCCATAAAGCACAAACATAGAACAGGAGAAGATCTTACATAGGGTAACCAGAAACACACAGGGCCCTAGGCACAGATATTATGTAGGAACTACATTAAGATACATACACATTTTGAAAGAAGTAGACAATGATAGACCATACAAAGCTCTGAGAATCTGTGCCAAATACAAGAGGAATAAACATCAGTTTACGCTACAAAATGGATTTTATTCCATATTTTACCATTTAAGCAGCACAATATAACAATAAGAAACACTAACTTATAAGTTACAAGGAAGTAATAGGTATTTACAGTGAAAATATTAGTTATAACTATTGCTCCAAGAAACAGATAAAAACCTCAAATTGCATTTCTGGCTTCATTTTATTATAAAGTTTCCTATTTTCACATACAAAAGCAAAGCTACATTAAAACAGGAGTCATTTTTCTCAACATTAATTAAAACCCCACGAAGACAAAAGTCGTATTTTCATAATATTTCTCTTATGCTTTTTCTCCCCTTAAGCTTTCCTCCTTATGTAGAAAACTGGCTGAGAACTATCTTTAAAATTTGTAAATACAACTTTCAAACAAAATTTCACGCATTCATCCATAACATTCAAGGCCACTTATAATGGGTCATACATGCTATCATTTGTTTGAAAATAGTGGGCTTCCATTTGGAAGGTAGATATATTCTAATCAGCTTTGATCTGTTACAAGGAGAGAATTGAGAGTTGTCAATCCCACCCAAAAAGTTCCAGAACACAAATTCACTGTTTTGATACTTATTCATCAAGCAATCAGGATCCTCAGGATATGTCTAACACTGAAGGTACTACAGAGGCACAGCTGTCGAAGCTATGCTACTGTCGTACAGACACTTGCTACAGCATTGGAAGGGGATTTTACATTGCTGTGGCAAATCCACTCGAGTCAGTAGCTAGGTTGATAGGAAAATTCTTCTGCCAACTTGGCTGAGTCTATACTAGGGTTGGCTTCACTACTTCTCTCACATCATTGAGCAAGTTGAACAGGTTGATCTAAGTTTTATGTGTAGACACAGAACATACACTGCTGTTACAAGTAGGTATGTGAAAGGTTAGCCTTTTAACCAGTTAATTGGTAAACATCACCCTAAATGGGCAATGCTTAGAACATAAGAATGGCCAGACTGGGTCACACCAAAGGTACATCCAGCCCAGTGTCCTGTCTGCCGACAGTGGCCAATACCAGATGTCCCAGGGGGAGGGATCACAACAGGGAATTCTCACCCACTTCCAGAGAAACAGCTGTAAGGGATACCATTCCTACCTATCCTGGCTAATAGCCATTGATGGTCCTAACCTCCATGCTTACCAGATTCAATTAACCGGCAGGGGCTGGAGCAGCTCCCTGCCCATCCTAGGCTGCCTGGAGCAACCCCTGTCCATGGTGGTTCTGGATCAGCCCTCCCCCCCCAATGCAGGTTATAGGCTGGGTTCCTGGGACCGGGAGCTGGCTGCAGAGCCCACCGCAAAGCCTCCCTGGAAGTGGGGCTGGCAGCCCTTTCCGGCTCCGCTCTGGGGGAGGCGGCATTGCTGAGTGCTCTGCAGCAGAAAGCTTATTTAAGTTTATACTGCAGAGCCTGCAGCGTGGAACTGCTAGAAATGTTAGCGGTTACATGGTTACCTTTTTAAACAAATTTTTACATTCCTAGTTACAAGCTGTCAAAAATCTGCAAGCACTGTGTTAATCGTTATTTTGAAATATTCCTTAAAAATACATAAGTTTTAAAAGCTGCAATCAACTACAGTAACTTTCAATCAATTTCTTGATGTTTCTTTAATCAATGTAAATCATTAGGAATGGGCAGGTAGTGGCTGAAAACTATGGAGAAACAAATGAGAACAGGAAATGGTCAGGCTCCTCTGATATTTCCTTTGTGTTTTGGAAGTTTTACAAGATTTCAGTTTATAAACCTCACTTAAATGAAGATTAAACCATTAAAAATATAAAGAATTGGATGTTTCTTTTTACCTGAATAAGAAGCATTTCTCTCCTTCCACTGAACGTTTTTGCATTTTATTTGATTTTGTCTCTCTTTTCGTAGTCGTTCTAGTCTCTGAGCTTGAAAAGAAATATTATTACTATAAGTTTGTCAATGGAAGTTTACTATAAACAAAGACATAATTAACTATCTTTATATGAATAAAGATGTTTTATACCGCTTATGTAGGGGGGAAAGTCATAAAATTTTAAAGGTGGCACCCCTGAAAAGCAAATACCAACAAAAACATGAAAGTGTGCTTGATTTATAATTGAAATTAGAGGATATAAAACATTAATAGAGATCATAAAGATAGTATTAACATGGAAGAGAATAATAAAATGTGAAAACTTCTGTGATTAATATGACATTTCATTATATAAATCATTAATAACGGTCTTAAAGGAATTTTAATGCACAAATGAACTCAAGTGAATATTACATTACAGGAATAAAATTACTGTTATGAATTACTCTACCCGTTTCAAAAATTAAAGATAAATGAACTCAGACTAGACTATTAAAGTTTTAAATATAAAATCCTTTATCTAAAAATCATGAAAATTATAAAATGTCAAAGCTATATAAATTAGCATAGCTTTTTCTTCAGTGTGCTGAAACAGTTTATAGGTAGTAAAATAAATGATTTGTATCTTCACAACATTAGTCAAATATTAAAAATGAATATAATATTTATTTATAGATTTTGATTCCATCTCCAAAATAGGGCTTGAATATAACATAAGAACATAAGAATGGCCGTACCGGGTCAGACCAAAGGTCCATCTAAGCCCAGTATCCTGTCTGCTGACAGTGGCCAGCACCAGGTGCCCCGGAGGGGGTGGACTGAAGACAATGATCAAGCAATTTGTCTCCTGCCATCCCTCTCCAGCCTCTGACAAACATAAGGCTCAACCATGGGGGAAAAAAACAAAACAAAACCCAAACAAAACCCACTAAGCAATTCAGACCCCAGGATCTCTACTTTCCCTTGAAATTCACTTATTGTTAACACCAGATTTCTCTCAGGAGACAAAATGTCAACTAAATCTGGTAGAAGCTACCCCAGAAACCAACTACTGGAAATAATCACTACAGTAAACTGACCATTACCAGGAAGAAAGCACACTAGACTGGCAAGTAGAAGTAATTAATTTGATAATTTGAAAAAACAATTTTCTGGATATATTAGCAATTTTGATGTATTGTGATCATTTATTAACTAAAATGGCCTCTTAAGGAGATTTTAAAATACTAATTATTCTGAGAATTCCTGTACATTCTTACCAATAAAAAAATAGAATATATTAATCAGTCTCTCTCCTTTCTTTATACTTGGAATTGCACTCAAGATGCAAATGTTGGCTCAGCAGCTAGCATTTTACCAAGTATAAGAACTCTTAGCCAAAGCATCGATGAAAAAAGTTGTTATTTTAGATATATCCAAAAAATAACTTACTGTGGGGAAAGTACATGAAATATCTTTGCTCGTAACTGTAAACATGAAGCTGGATGCTCTTCCATTGTGAGTTTACTTTTAAAAAGTGAAGCCATTTACCTATAGTTCAAAATATTCTTCTGGGACATATTAAGCATCAATCCCTCAAAATTTCCTCTCTTCAAAGGCATACAAAACACTTCTGGTAAATATATCGATATTTGGAGCAGCTTTTTCAGTGTTTTAAATTATCTTCAGATTTCCCTAAAGCCAATGGGGAAGAAATCGGGAAACTAGAAAATGTAGAAACGTAGAATTTTCTAATTTTTTTTGTAATTAATAACAGGTCAATTTCTTAAACAGGGAAGCTATTTATTTCAGTGCATGGGACCCATTTAAGCCAACTCAATCACTAAGTCCTGACATGTCCCTCAGTGGAGAGAGGGCAGAAAGGGTACATATTAAAGAAAGTGTTTTGTGACATCCTTTTAAATCCTACAATTTTTCTCATGAGATGCGGTGCATGAATTCCGTCTTCCCTAATCCTTGTGGTTTCCTCTCACAAAGCCTTAGAGATTTGGCTGTGTGTTAGCAAGGGTTAATTTTACCTTAAAAGAATAAATGGAGATGTGTAATTATTCCATCTCAACACAATTCCTCTATCAGTTGGTTCCAAATTATCATTCATCGCATGATTGTACTACAGCCACTCCAAATTACATAGAATTATCAGTATCTATTAGAAGTCTGAATTATTTAAGGTTCAGTCTCATAAATGTATTCGTTTGCAAGCATTCAGTGTCAAAAATTTCACTGACCATATGTATATCTGCTTCTATTAAATATTAAGAGCTAAATGAACCTTTGCTGCTAGCCCTGAGTTTGGAAGAGACGTAATTTTCTACAGCCCTTTCTTAGGTATAGCATGCTCCCTCCTTGCTCTGGCTAATAAGCTCTGTGGACTGGCTTTTTTTTTTGTGGGAAACCAAGTAACTGCTCTCTCCCTACCTATCTACTATGGCAGAGAGAAAAATACTAGATTGACAAGCCCCTATGCTCCCCACAATGCCTGCCTCCAGGGTCTGGAAAGCCCTTGCATGGCCATACAATGTGTCTTACTTATTTTACAACCTTGCACCCAGAGATGATTTTCAAGGTTTTTCAACTTTCCAAGAAATTAAGTCAAACTAAACCTACTTTAAAATGTAACCTGATGTATGAGTGCCCAAGAGCCACTATTTCTGTGGGCCTGTAACAATGCAGTGACTCTCCTCTGCTGCAGTAAAATACTTTTTTTCCCGATACTTGTCAGACATCAGCAGTGCATGGATAAGTTACTAAGGCTGTATAATCAAGCAGCTTTTTGGGAGGTAAGAATTTGAATACAACTCTATCCAAACCCAAAGCAGCAAGTGATAACTCAACTGGGAATTCTTTTAAAAATTTATTGATGGGTACTGAAACCATGGAGAGTAAACATGAGATTATACTTAAAATTTTTTTTTTTAATTGCCACTATCCATAGGAAATCCATACTCTATTCCAATGTAAATTGTTTCACCTATGTTACAAGGAATATACAAAACCTAGCTAACAAAAATTATCTTATGGCTCAAAGAGATGAAAGAACTGGCTGCAGTTCCTTAGATAAGATTATATTTTGCACTTCAAGCAGGGATTCTAGACATGAAAAACAAAGCACAACTTCCCCAAAATGATGAGAGCCCCTCTGAGAGCAGAATGTATTTTCTAAGAATTTACAAGTTACTCTGTTAATAAATTTAAGAATTAAAATTAAGTAGACTGTGAGCCCTTTAAGATACTCAGCATCTGGTGCCAGACCACGTTTTCCCCCAAATTCTCTTAATAGTGCATACATTAATGCAGACTCTTCCAACTTCCCATACAGGTAAATCTCATGCAATGGATAAAATTCATACAATTTTTATGATTACAAAGTTATTTTTGTCATTTTTCTTCACAAATGAAAGTTTATCCTACAGCAGAGCTGAAGAATGATGCTCTATTACAGAGAATTCCACAAAAAACTGCTCTCTTTCCAAGTGGCTGCCACCTCTTATTACTCTGAATAGAACTGAGGTCAGAGATGTCCTCCTTTGAAATAGCCACTGCAAACATTGTTTATTATGGGAATGAAGACAAGTGGCCTCAGGGAAGTTGGCCACCCCAACAGAATAGAAATGTTCACATTTATGCAACAGTTTCCCCATAAAACAAAGTTCCTAACTCCGGGCAGTTAATAGCTTATTTATGCCTCAATGTATGAAGATTTATATGCCCATGTACTTTTTTTATTCTGCCTAACCACACTGTGCATGTTATACAAACATCTGATCCTTTTTTGATTCTAGTGAAGGTCTTGCACTTGACAGGTTCTGGCACTGAACACTTCAGGTGAATTCATTTAATGTGTGTCTTGTGCAAAAAGGTTTTACTATTTTTAAAACGGTTTCCTTTCAGTTTCTTTGGATGCCCCTTGTTCTTGTATTATGAGAAAGAGCAAATAAAATGGCCAATTTTACTTTCTCTGTATTATTCATTGTTTCAGATCAAGCGCTATGTAGGTCTTAATTGTTTCATCTACATGGCAGTGTCAGTGCCCATCAGAGATCAAGATGAGGGAGGTTCAGGAGAAGGGGAAAGGACAAAAATCTGGCATAAGCTTGGGTGCCAACTGGATTAACTGTGCTAACAACCATTTTAAACCTGCCACTAACTGGGAAGTTCCGTGGTTTCAGATTAGAATTTAATGAAGTTTCTTTTTATTTCCCCTCACCGTGCAATTATCTATGCCACTTTTTGGAGCAATTCAACACAATTTTGAGCTTTCCTTCTCCACTCTTTTGTCCTGCAACAACAAATGAAATGAACTAATCTCTGAACGAAAATGCCATGCAGTCTGGCACTTTTCACCCTGCTACATGGAAGTCAGTTTCAGCTAGTCCTAGGACTCTGAACAGGATTCACAGACCTTATTTCAAGATTTAGCAAGATGCCTTAATAATCGTGAATCAACCTTACTGATTATTTTTCACTTTTGACAATATATTACCTTTCACAAAGCATCTTAAGATACTTATTACTGTACATCACATTTGTGGGTAGGTAGAATTTAGTTAAACTTACTCCTGAGCTGTAGGTGGTGGTGTACTACCTGCAAAAAAATTATTTCAGAAATGTATGTTCCTACAAAGAAAGAGACAATCTTCCTACTTCAACACTTGAGCATTTCAGAACATATTCTTCCTTGGGGGCTCTGTGTATCAACTCCCACATTCCCCTACTGAAAAGAGAGACAGGAGAGGGATGTTTTCTCTCTATTAACAAAAACTAAGCCCTTAGCATACATTGAAAAGGTAAATATCCTTAAATTAGCGTATTCTGAGAGCTCAAATCCTAATTAAGATTTTTGTACTACTGCAGATGTAAGACATTAGATGTCAAAGATGAAAAAGCAGGTGGATCACTGAGTCTGCCTTTCTTCAAATGAAAAATTTAATTGCCCTCCACATAGGAGACATGTCAAGTTATTAATCTGACAATACATTTGGTACTTTAGATGCCTTGTCTGTTAAACTTCCCATTTGCGGATCTCCTAGAGCAGCGGTTCCCAACCTCAGGTCTGTGGACCAGCGCCGGGCTGCAAACCGCTGGCTGCTGGGCCACAGTGGCTCTGAGGGCAGAGGCTGGGGTGTCTGTTGGGGGAGGCGTGTCCTGCCCTGCCTCTTAGCCAACCAGGGGTGGGGTCTCCTTCAGGATTCAGAAGAGCAGTCTGCTGTGTGGCGGGAAGGCCACGGGAAGCCCAGCACGGAGGCTTTACAGCAACCGCCACCCGGACAGCAGTGCTCAGCTGGCAGCTGGGAGGCAGCGCAGGGCTAGGTGAGGGGAGTGGGGCAGGCAATGGGGACTCCAGGGGCAGGGCTAGTAGTGGTGGGTTACGGGGGCAGGGCTGGCACAGGGGGCTCTGGTGACGGGGCTAATATTGGGGACTGGGGCTGGTACAGGGGGAGGGGGACTTTGGTGCAGTGGGGCTCTGGAAACAGGAGGCCGGCACTGGGTAATGGGGTCTTTAAGGGTTAGGGGTGGCACAGGGGGGCTCAGAGTGGGAGGCTGGTACTAGGGTGGGTTGGGTGCAGGAGATTCTGGGATCAGTGGTAGCACTGGGGGCAGTGGAGAGATAGGGGGGCTCTAAGGGTTAGGGCTGGCCCTAGAGGAGTACCACAGCCCCCAGAGCGGCCATAAACAGTTGGCTTCAGCTGTGGCAGCCACTTGCCACGTGGCAACTGCTGGAGATGAAGCCACATGTTCACGGCAGCTCTGGGGCTTTTGGTGGATGGGTAACAGGTTTTTGCATAATTACATATTATTTGAAAAATGAATATGCAAATAAAATATTAACGGTCTGCCAAAAGTTTGTGAATGGGTTTGCGGGTCTGCGGTATAAAAAAGGTTGGGAACTACTGTGCTAAAGCACCATCAGGAAAATATTTTAAAACTATCATAGCAACAGCCCGGCAAACGCATATTGCAGAATTAAGATCCAACTTGAACATGGTGATCAGATGCTGCTACCACACTGTAGCCATTTAAAAAAAAAAAAAAATCAACTGTGGATCTGAAATTGAATAAACGTCTGTAGAGCAGCTGACCTGTCATGATGCACATTGTTGGCATTCACTGTGAATACCCTGGATTCGACCAGTCTAAGGGTATGTCTAGACTGCATCCCTCTGTCGGCAGAGGGATGCAGATTAG
>JANRFK010000975.1:22624658-22672590 GCA_030068395.1 Apalone spinifera
GGTCTCTCCCAGGAGCAGCAGGGGGAGCGCCTCAGCCGAGCTCCCCGCGCGCGCTTGCTCGCGCTCTCCGAAGGGGAGGGGGAAGGGGAGGGCAGGGGGCGTGGCTCCGCCTGGCTCCCACGTCCCCTCGCTCGCGCTCTCTCTCTGCCTCTCTCCTCCTTCACAGGGTGACACGTCTGCAGGGTGAGTGAGTGGCATTGGCAGACTGTCAATCCCTCACCAAAGCGGCCATCAAACAACATAAAACACACACAGTCACTGGGCTGCTGGGCTCATAAATTCCAGCTGGCTGATATTTTTGCACATTGCTTTGCAGAGAGTGTGTAATTAATTTTTTTACAGTTCTTTCCCCTTTATTTCCGCTCTTTTCTTTGCACAAGTTCAAACTTTTGATAGCTGCAATTTTACCCCCATTGTACAGACTTGGGATCATTTGTTATTATTTTTTGGGGGAGGGAAATTAATTTTTTTCATCTGTGTTTGTGTTTTCTTGGGCTTTTTTTAATGTTGCAATTTGGGGATGGGGGTGTTTGCTTGGTTTGTTGTGGTTTTTGCTGTTTGCCACCCTCCTAACTTTTTAAGGATTTGAAAGCAAGTTTTTGTGTGTGTGTTTTTTTTTTAATTTTGCCTTTTTTTGCGAAGAAGATTATTTTTTGGACAAGTGGAGGAAAGACATAAAAAGCAACAATAAAAATAAAAAAGAAGAGGGGGGGAAAAAAGCTTTGGAGGAAGATTGTACCAGGGGGAGAAAACTGCAGAAAACCTTATCAACTCATTATCCGAGCCAGACATATCATTGTTATGATGAAAGAAGATTGTAACTAAAGAAGAGAGTGATTTACTGCATTGGAAAGAAGAGCGTGGAATAAACAACTGAGATCCGGTGAAATACTAAATACTGATATTTTTTTTGTTAATTTGCGAGAGTAAAATAACAACAAGCAGGAACTGAAATTGACTACGGGAACCAGAGATTTATTCGCATTTTATTTTCTAAGCACAAACCTCCTTCCTCTGATTGTGAGGCTCTTTTTGCCGTTTCTCCTGCTGCTATCTCTGAAAGTGCATTGATTGGGCTGCGGTAGGAGGTATGGATGATCAGTCCAGGATGTTGCAGACTCTGGCCGGTGTGAACCTGGCTGGCCACTCGGTGCAGGGGGGGATGGCTCTGCCTCCTCCCCATGGACATGAAGGGGCAGACGGCGACGGCAGAAAGCAGGACATCGGAGACATCCTCCATCAGATCATGACCATCACTGACCAAAGCCTGGATGAGGCACAAGCAAAGTTGGTTTCGTCTAATTAAACCTTGTCTTTTTGTGTGTGTGGTTTTTGTTTCTCTCCCTCCTGCTTCTCTGCAGAGACCAGGAGTCTCACAATTAGAACAACTTCTTAATACTGTAGGAGAAATTTCAAGCAGCAAAGGCAAAAATCAAAGTTGCTATTAATTATTTGTAAAATATAAATATGTGATGCTTGTACCATTTTTTCTGTTCCATTTTATTTGCACCTATGCGTGGAATGCATGTAGTCCCATTTTCATTTCCATCTCTATAGACACTATCTGGTTGACAGTCATTTAAAAATCACCATCCCGCAATATTTGCTCTTCGGGAGACTTTTGATTTCTTGTTAAGAAGTGTAACTTTTTTTCTTTCCTTCTCTCCTGCCCCTGAAGTGGTGGCAGATGAATTACAAAGCTGACAAGATATTGCTTCAGGGAGAAATCCCTCCGTGTTTGAAATCACAGTAAATACAAAACAAAGAATGTGAACTCTGGAAGTTACCCTTTTAGCAAATCCGCTCTAATGTAGAGGAATGGAAAGCAGTCGAGATCGCTGTATACATCAAAACCTGGTCTATCAGGGAAATTACATGCAGCGAATTTGACTTAAACAGGTGGAAAAAAACCCCCTTGTAACATGGCTTTAAAACCAAACTTCTGCGAGCGTCTCAAGTCTGCAAAGTGGTAGGCAGGCTGGGGCTCCCTGGATTCTGACTTGTCACCACAAGTCCCTGCTTTGGTGACAAATGAGAGAAGGCATTTGAAACACCCTTTTATTTGCTCCTCTTGTCCCTGAATTTAAATCTCCTCACATTGCTTCTTAATGTTTGCTACTTTGCACACAGTATGATTAGGTTGTCTGGTCGCCGATAGGGCAAATATGTGCTTCCTCTCCTCCCCCTCGCAGCCAAAAAGCTGTAGCCAAAGATTCCTTGTCACTTGTCATTAACTTTACTTCCTATTACTTTGCATGGAATAGCTGAACAGTACAATGCAGGGGCACAACTAAATCATTTTATTGTGGAAAGGCGCCATATTATCAAATAGCTTCTGCTAATGCATTTGTTGTTTTTCCCCCTCTTTTCCAGAAAGCATGCACTGAACTGCCACAGAATGAAGCCTGCTCTATTCAGTGTCCTGTGCGAAATCAAAGAGAAAACAGGTAAGAGGCCAGGAGAAGCAGGGTTTTCAATTGCACCCCACACAGGTCAGCATTGCAATACTTCTCAATTCTGCAAGCCTGGGAGCTGATGTGGGCACCGCAGCCATCTTTGATCCTTGCTTCCTTGCCTGCTCCTGATCTTAGGGAGGGGAGGGGGGGAGAATGCAATAAATCTGGAGCAAATTTTACAATTCATAATCCCGATGTAAAATGAAATGTAGATGAAAATGATCGTGTGTCACCGTCCGCAGAGTAAATTCCCCCTCTGGCTGCAATCAGGGAAGCAACACCGAGCAAACCAGGCTGTCTCCCCCTTTCTCTGCCTTGTTTGTATGTCAGTTTCTTAAAGGAGCAATGTGAGATTGGAGAAGCCAATTGCAGCGTAGGAACCGCACAGCCGGCAACTTTGTTTGACTCGGGTCACCTCATTGTTTATCTGTGCAATTAGCAGAATATATGTTATTGGACGCATTCAGTTGACAGATCCAAACTAGTACACTATATGTGGGAAATTAACTGTAGGCTTAAATACTCAAGGAGGTGTGTGTATAATATGTGTGTAAATATGTCCACACATGTTCAGATACATACGGATATACCTTGTATAGAATACGTATATTTTATGTACATTTAGGTTGTGAGGGTCATTTATGTACATTAATATTTCTGTAGATATTGCTATTCATATCTATATATCTATAGACAAAAATGATGGCAACCACCCTGAAGTTTCCTAAAAAAGTATTTAAAAATATGGAAGAAAAAAGGGTAGAAGCAAGTTAAAATATACATTTATATATTTACATTTAAGTTGTATATCATACAATTACAATTTTGAAAACAGCATTTCAGGCAACTGTGTGGTAACAAAATATAATACCCATTTTAAAAGTGTACTATTTAGAATTCTAGTTCCTAAATTTGATCTACACATACAAGCTTTAAAAGTGCACTAGAGGCTTAACTAAAATATATAATATTTTTCTTATAACAATAAAACTTACCATTTATATAGCACTTTTCATTTTCCAAGTGCTGTACAATCACACATGTGTGCTGAAGAAAATATCTTTCTTCATATAATAGAGAACAAGTTAAAGGATCAGTAAACTTTGTAAGCATTAATATGTATATACTATTCTGTCTGAATGCATCACATTTTAAGAGAGAACAGAACAAAAATGAAGATGGTGTGATACTGAGGACACAAGAGCATTAACAACTAGACCGTACAGAGTGAAGTTAAGAATTAAGTGATAAAATGCTTTCTGCCAATATGTGTTTGTAAGGAGCAGAGCAAAGTCTTAATTTTTTGGTGCAATAATATTTTAAATACCAGAATGTTTCTTCCCCCAAAGTCAAACTGTTAAGATATATTAAGACACATTGAACCTTTATAGCAGCTTGTGTATGTGCTCTTTGACCCCACTGACTTTAAATGAAGAAAAAAAGTCACTTTTTAGAAGGGAGGGTTTTGGAAAAGTATTGTATGTAATATTATGGGAAGCAAGAGCATTGTTAAAGTCCGACTAACTTTAAAAAAAAAAATCTGTAAACTAGCTTTTTAGTTTCCCTTGTAAATTATAGTCTCAAGTGCAGTCTGAAGATAAAAAATACATATGACTACAGAATAAGACATCAAACATTAAATCACATAAGAATCTTAACCAAGAAACCTAAAAGTGCACAGTTCTCGGTAAATTATGCTGCTTAATGTCCAAAGGTTTCCTTGCTATCAGGACTCCACTTCAGTTTCTGCTGACAGCTAAGCACTGGGGTATTGACTGTGTTGTGAATATTAAGATTGATTCTGCTTTATATTGCATTATATTACTCTGGATAAGGGGAATGATTTCCCCCCTCCCTGCGCCACACACATACACCCTTTGTGCCTTGATCACAGTTAAAATCCCCCACACCCTGTTTGGTTTGTGTTTGTTTTCTTGTCGTTTTCGAAACTTCTTGCCCAGCCAGCTCCAGAGCTAACCAAACAACCTGCCTTTGATGTTTAGACATTTTGCAGCAGGCAGATTTCAATTAAGAAGGCATAGGTCCTGCGATCACTTATTTGCACAGGGCTTAGCCTCACTGCTTTGAAATGAAAGTATAGTCAACCACATGTCAGAGGTGAGTTGAGAATTAAAAACAAGTCTTTTCAGACACAGGGATTACTGGCAGTGGGTGCTTGGTAAGGCCACTGCTGTTGCAGAAGCGAGAAGGAAACTGACAAGGGAAGAGATTTTGTGATTTCAAATGTTTCTGGGGATTTCAGTGATAATTTGTAAGTTGAGATCTTGCTTTTGTGTCTTGACTTGTGGAGGCAAGTTTGCAAGTTATCTCTTTTGTAAAACAGCTAAGACCCAACAAAGAGTGAAGTCGTCCGTCTGGCCAAAGACGAGATCCTGCCAGACCCAACAACTGGGAATGGATAGGATTAATGCACTGAGTGATTGATGGAGGTGAATCCACCCCCCTCAAAACTGTTCCCAAAGGGGGATATTCACTCAGGATCTCCCAGTTGAGATTAAATGATTGTATAGACATTAGTAAGTGTTAGCAAAGCAAAGAAAATGTGAAAGCAATGTCTAGCATATTTTCTCTGATCTGTTTCCATGAGGGAAAAAGTGCGAATACCAAAAAATTCTGCATTTGTAGGGTAAACAATTTGCGATGCAATTAAAGTAGGGGTTTTTACCAATTGGTCTTCACTACCTTTTGCTCATCAGATTATAAATATCTTGTTGTTAGTAATGGAAATTACTGTCATGGTTTATCCTACCTAGTTTAATGGGACAGAAAGAATCTATCTCTGCATAAAGTATGATTTCAGTTATATGAAATAGGGAATTACGTAATGCGACCATGCAGTCATTTTTATTTTTAATTGCATTCATTTTTAATACTTTGCTGTTGGGTTATTATTGTTCAGTGCAGCTAGTGAGTACTTTGCTAGATTGGTAGAAAGGGAATGTTTAGGGAAACCCCCAATTTCAGGAGAATTAACCATATCAGATGCTATCAGAGATCAAAATTCATTTCTTCAAGGGTTAGTAGATGCATTATGTTTATTAAAGATTTTTCACTCTGCCTTATTTAGAAGTAGGTAGCTGAAGAATGTTTGAGAGATATTTATCATGTTCAAAGTCATTATTTACAAAATCTAATGTGACAGTGTTTTTTAAAATGTAAAAATAAATATGTTCAGCATAAATCTACTTTAAAACACACTCACGCACACACACATATTATGTGCATCCCTAAAGGCAGCCACCGGGTAGCAGGTTTTCATAAAGGTGACTAACTGCCACTTATTTATTTAATTAATATCAAGAAAATTGAGCCCCAAAGTCAGGGAAGCCCCCCTAGTAAAAAAGAGTAATAAGAAAAACGGGTCTGTTTAGTGGCTGCGTTAGGTTACATTTTCTGTATCTGTTCTATTAGATGTGGAGTCACATCTGTTGCATAACTTTGTATCAATCTTTCTGTCCTCCCCATCAATAGATATCATAGACTGATGTAGGTCATGTTGTTTTCCTATATGTACACGGTTGCGGTTGACTGTTAAGAAAAGCTTAGATTCAAAATCTGATTTTCCTTATATGCTAGTAAAAATCTGTTCCTGAAGTACTGTATTTACATATGCAAATATGCATGAAAATTTATTAATTCTGATGTTCTTAAAAATGGTTAGGGAATTGTAGTTATTTCCCAGTGGAATTCCATTTTATTGAGCTATACTGACAGATGATCTGCACCATCATAGTCTCTTTCCTTTTTATGTTATTTTTAAAAATTATGTTTAAAAAAATCCACACAATGACAGCTGCCAACCAAACCTTAATTTACTGTTGCCACAAACCCTAAATAGCATTCATTTACTAGTAATGCCTAATGGCATACATGATGGTTTGCCAGATTTGTGGCCTTTCTGAGGCTTATAAGCAGGACTGACTTGGGAAGATCATAAAACTTAATGAACTTCTCGACTGCAGGAGGTGTCCGCAGGGGAAGAGAAAGGCCTGCTTGGCTGGTTGGGCTGGTTGAACTATTTTTTATGTCTAAAGAGAGGAAGAAAATGATCACTAAAAAATGTTCTGCCTTCATGTAGAGCTTTGTTTCAAAGTGTGAAAAGATTTTTTTTTTAGATATGGAAAACCGAAGAACAGCGAAATTAACAAATTAGATTAATTTCTTGTTATTTGCCATATAAGCTGAAACCTTTATTTTTATTGCTACAACTGTAACTAGCCATCCATCGCCATTCTGATGAGCAAAATCTCCTGCTCTCATTCCACAGCAAAACTCTTACATGGTCCAATTCTTTGGAGGTTTTCAGGAACACCTCTAAAGATTTCACAATATATCACCCAAAGTGGCCATTATATAACTAGCATTAGAAAGGCCTCTTTCCATAACAATTTAAAAATATCAGCCCTTGTTTCACTGTTTATCTTTTCAACTGAACTGCCAGATTGTTTTCTTACATTACATTCATTTTAACTTTTCAGTATTTGAAAACTATCTTATCATGCCAATAATTGGCAATAAAATAAAAGCTATTAATTAAATGTTAAAAGATAAATGTGAAATGGTAAAATAACATTATAATTTATCTAAGCTATTTTTTAAATATTAAATTGTAATGTTATAATTCTTCAATTGAGCTGTTTA
The DNA here is from genome assembly GCA_030068395.1 of Apalone spinifera. NCBI lineage: Eukaryota > Metazoa > Chordata > Testudines > Trionychidae > Apalone > Apalone spinifera. The sequence goes on from JANRFK010000975.1 coordinate 22,631,777, forward strand.
AAAAAATATAGTCCTCATATGCCCATATCAAGTTCTTTAGTGTAATTTTTAATTTACTTTGGTTAAATTAGAAAATAAACAATGTGGATTAAACGTTTTTATTTTTGTGTAAGAATGTTTTTTTTTCTTTTTAATATTCAGAATTGTAAGGAATAATCAGCTAAAATACCACAATTCTTAAATGATATATTTTAAAAAGTATTCATTATTAAACATATTCCAGTTCATTCCATCTCGTAGTATGGTATGCCACTTACACTACCTTAATGGTAATGGAATCACTTTGCCTTATAAATGTTCCACTAGTAAAAATTAAATTGAATTAAGTATCTGATTGTCATTTTGTCATCCGTTCCAAACCTACATAGAGACAAAATGCCATCTCCATGGTGGTTCTTTAGCCAGTCTGAGATTTATTTATTTTAATTTATTTTGGCCAAGAAAAAGAACGGCTTTTGTGGCTTTTCCCCCCTCCAACAAAACGTCTGACATTTTGTCGTAGAGGACTTGTTACTGCATGCTACCTTTTCGCCAAGCCATTTTAGAGCTCCTTCTTATAGTTAAATAACACACAGGCTTTCACCTGATTACAAGGATCTTTTTCCAGATCATCTTCCCCTCCCCCCGAAAGATAATATTAGATCTATTTTTCAATACTAATTCAGTCTGAGCAAGTAATTCTTTTATTTTCTATCTCATTTTTAGAGGGCTTCATTTTATTCTTGAATATGAAACAAGCTTGTACATTTGTAAATATTTTCAAATGACTATGAGGTACCACCACATTTATTTTATGATCACAGTAATTGAAATAATTTATTTTTGATTTGGTATAAATAAATATAATAGTAGATAGTGAGCAGAGCCATTCAAGGCCATCCCTTATTTCACAAATGTAATAGATTTATCAACCAGTTTTTTTCAGCTTTCAGGGAAAGATACACTTTTCCATGATGTGGATATTATGCTATCCTGATTCAATTTAAATATTAATTTGTATATTGCAATGTACCTTAGACAAGTATATGCAGAATTAAAATATGAAATTGCTTCGAATGTAATAAAAGGTTTACATACACATTCAATTTATAAATAATATATAAAGCAATAAAGCAAGATTGGTTTATATTCTGAATTTTTTAGACTGTTTTACTGTTCTGTGTCATATATTTGAATATTTTTAAGTAAAATAAGAATGAATAATAAGTTTGTATACTAACTAGTCAAAATAAATAGGGACTCAAGTTTTTCTTTCTTGTATAATTGATAGAATTAGATGTAGCTGTTTGTATTCTGTGAATTGACACCATGAGAAGAATGCTTTGTTTGTTTTCTCAGCAGTCATGTTTAATGCTATTCGCTTATCAAGGTGATCAGCATGGTTCAGATAACACATGCCTGACACAGCCTGCCTTTTTTCACCATCATGTTGACCTTTTGTCACATTTGCTTTTCTCTGGTAGGCAATTCATGTCTTTAAGTATGAATGGAGTAAATAATTCACATCAATATTTAATATAAATTATTAAAGTTTGTGTCAGCTCATGTAGTTCCTGCTTTTATAAAGTTAGAGTAGTACATCAACCAAACTGATGAATTACGCTTTTCAGCTGGACATTAGAGCTATTCCACTGTGTTATCTTTACAACCTAAGTAAACAAGAGAGTTACAGATGAAGGGAAATGAAGCTCCGTGCTTTATATTTTTCAATAGGAGCTGTGTATATTCTTTAGAAAGGGGGCAAATACTGGATAAATAGCTATAGTAATTTTATTTGTCATTTCCAAAACTTTATTCTTATTGTTTATAAGATGTAAATTGAAACATAGCAAACACTTCTGAACTTGACATTTTCTTCCTCATCTTCTTCTTAGCTTTACATGAGTGCTTAAGCTTTATCTATAGATTCAGATTATTTTTACCTAGATTTTTTAAAATTTTGTTTGGTTTGGAGTTGTTTTTAAATTTTTGTTCTTTGTAGCCCAATTTTTATAAATCTTTTAAGAGATGAATGATAAATTAGTTCAGAGATTAGGAAGTTTCTGATCTCTTCAGCCCTTGGTTATATATTATAATGCTATTTTATAAACTAAATCTGTTATCAAAAAGGTAGACTGATTTTTTTTTTGAGAAAATAATTTTTGAGACCGATGATATTGCAGTTCATATTTGTTGCTAAATACTGTTGAAACAAAGAACCTTTTTCACAGAAGCATCACCACAAAATAATTCATTTTTATCTTATTTCACCTTAGTGTTTTTTATTTAAATTCTGTTGTTCAAGAGAAATCTCATTTCAAGTTGCACAATCATGTGAAATTGTTGTACCAATATCAGAATCACCGAATAACATGGGTCTGTACTACTACAAATCAATCATTTTGGGAGTTTCTCTATCATGTGTTTGCAGGTCAAAACCTCATGTTTATATTTATGTTATGCATCAACTTTAAAGCTAATCTCTTAGTCTGCATTATCCTACTGGTGGCTTTTCAAGTCTGAATTATTATTTATTTATTTATTGTAGGTACAAAAAATGGATTAAATAATGTTACCTTCCATTTTTTTTCAAAAAATGAAAAGAATAACAATTTCACAGTATATGTTTACACATGTGACAGAGCAAATGAAAGTATCTAGAGACCTTCCACTACATGATCTAAATTAAGATTCTAAACAGGCATTACAGATGCTGGTAACTTTGGCAATTATCATTTTGTTTGGTGAACAGTAGTAAAACAGTGTGCGGTAAAAGTGTTTAGAGAGAGAGGATAAATAAATTGAACAGTTTTGCAATGCAAAGTGGTTTGTGGTGTTTTTGAGGATTTCTTGGCTCTTGCTTAACTGCTATTGTGAAGCCTGGAGCAGATTTTCCCATTGCTAATGCCCTAGAAGTATTAATTCACTTTGATATGCTAATTAGAGGGCATTATGCAAGAAATGAGATTAAGTGGCAGCATGAAGCCATTTGCCTGTCAGTAAATTGAGAGCTTTAGCATCAGGAGGAGCTTTGTTTTTTCTGAGTTTCTCTTGGTTTTGCATATAAATAAAATTGATTGAAAGGTCTAGAGAAGCTTCTAGAACATTGGTGATTCTTTCTCTCTTTCTATGATTATTTAAACTTCATGTTAAAGGCTTTCTCTGAATATTAATTGATCTAATGGGAGATACTGAACATGAAGAATTTCATTGTATTCTCAGTTACTGTCTCTTAACAAAAGAAAAGTACTAGAATTTCTTTGTGTCATCTGATTTTTGTGGTATTATTTCAGATCTAGGTTACAACTTTGTATTGTGAACTCTGATCAGTGCTAACTATTACTGGGCTGATGCTCTTGCCAGTTTGAGCACAACAAAGGCCTGATTTCAGAGGTGCTGCACAGCTGAAGTCAGCAGTGGGCGTGGATACCTGAAGAATCAGGCCTTGAGTTTTTATCATCCCACCTCAGTTGTAGGGTGTTCTGTGATTCATATGTAAATTGGAGATATAATTGAGATCCTTTGGGAAGGAAGAAGTTGTAACACTGGCCATAGATTTTATTCAACTGCCAGAAACTGTATTTGAAGCAACATTAAGGGGTTGACTTAAATCCATAAAAGCAAGGAAATTCTGAGTTAATGCTTCAACTCTGCCCTTAACTCAACCCATTTAACCTATTTATTAGAGTATATATGAGTCGTGAGCTAACTGTGCTGAGACCCCTGCAGTATTATGGCAATGTGGGATGAGTCAAAGATAGAGTCTCTGATTTAGTTCAAAATTTCGTGGCTCTTGTGGCTTTAATTCAGTCTGCAGCACCTCTGGAATATAGTTGGGTTGTTCAGTTTCTCCTTTCTTATGGAAATACCCAAAAATAGGACACAAGTAATGCAGGGAAATGGAAAAAAAAAGTATCAATTGCAGGATGTGAAGGTTGTGTGTCTCCACTGTGCACATCTCCTTCATGGATCATTATTTTAAAGCCAATCTGAGGCTAGGGTTATAAGGATCATGCTTGTGATAAGCCCCAATAATTAAAAATGAAGCCCCAGTGCCGCTCAGTGTGGGACTGCCTAGTTCTGGCAGCTGATTTCCATCGCTGTGGGGGAATTTTAACATCATAACATAACACACAATAAACCCTAGTGACTTCTTCAGAGCCATACGGATTATCAAGTCGTTGCAACTGGCACACACACCATGGTGTCAGTGCTCATGTATAACTTCCAGTCATGTAAATAGTAGCTACAACAAGCATGGCCATAGAGGGGAGAATACAGACCTCTCTCTGTGGAGTAAGACTCCTTATAACATTTTTAGTGAAATGTGGTTACCATTTTGCTCCATTAAGCTTTTCTAAATAAAATACTTGGTTATTTGTAAACCCCCCTCCCAAGTATTTGAACAAATACATCTTCATTAGGAATTCGCAACCTGAAAACTTCCATTAATGGAATGAAACTGTTTTAGATAGGAAATAGAATAGCTTCTGAAACTACAAAACCAAAATTTCTCATAGAAAGTAACCTCATGTGCCAAAAATCAGCAAACATTCCCTTTCACACTACAACCTTTTGAATAAAAACATTAAATAATGAACACCTTAAAGGGACTATTTAACTATATCCTTAATAATGCAGACTGTGGGGTACAGAAAGGCAGAGTAATCTAGTATATGGAGTATTCAGGAGTGGAAACTTGAATGTTAATCTTGTACCCAGTGAAGTTAGAGACACTGAAGTTAATGGAAGTTTTTCCACTGATTTCAGTGGGGCTGAGGTATCACATTTATGTCTCAACTAACATCTATAAATGGGGGTATTATTTTCGTGCTGAGGATCATTGCAAGGATTAATCAACAAATGTTTGTACTATATGTTGAAGTTGTGAAGTGTTATGCAGATGCTAAGTATTATTGAAATGGCTATGATTTGTTATGTATGAAGAAATAGCAATCTATCAAATCAATTTCTAGTGGTCATTATTACTTACATTATAGCATTCCTAAATGATGTCCCACCAATTGAAAGATAGATTAAGCTTTCCTTAGATGATTTCCTTTTTTGTAGGTCAACTGGGGATGATAGTATTTTGAATCTGTCCTGTAGAAGACTGAAAACAGGGTTCAGATTTTGTTTTTGTTTTTTTATTCAGTGGTTAAAAAAATATCGCCCACAATAGTCAAAGTGTGTTGTTTTACTTTGCTGGTGATTATTCACAGATACCTTTACACAACTGGCAGCATATTTAAAGCACTGATAACAAATGTTTGTTGATTATAGACGCTTACCATGCATTTAGTGAATATTTGTAATTGCACTAAATAATGCTGAGATGTTTGATTATTTTCTGATGTGTTGGATGCTGGTTGCAGGAGTGACTGTCACTAGTAAGAACAAGTTACAGTAGAGATTGTGCAATGATTCTTATTTGACTTCAAGGATATATTTATTACCATTTTTGAACAAATTATACTAACATGAAAAGTTGTGGAAATGATTGTGCACTAGATAAGGTGATACATTACAGGAGTGGTTGGGTTTATGGAGCTTTATGCTGAGGTTTTCTCAAAAATTATAGCACAGTCCTGTCACTATAAAACCCAGTGATACAGTTGGTAATAACATGCAGTGGAAGTATTTTTAGTTTTCACTTGTTATTCAAATGCAGTAGGAACTATCAGTTTTTCTACCTCCTATTTCTTTCCTTTGTTGCAATCTCTCTCTCTCTCTGCTTAAAAAAAAAAGAAAGGAAGAAAGTCTTAGGTTTTGCATTGGTAATGACTGCAGGTACAGCCCTCAGAGTGAAGTTCTTGCCCCTGAGAAGTGAATGGGAGTTTTGTCAAGATTTCAGTGTGGGAAGGATTTGGCTGTGAAGTGAAATTTGTCCCAGTGCAGTGAACCCATACAAGTCCTCTGGCACTTAAGTCCAGTGTTAAAGGCTTAACCAGTGGACGGGCCTTCTGTGAGTGACCCTGCTGCACTGGTGTAAATTTCACCCTCAGTGAGTTACTGAGAATTATTTCTTACTTCCTCTCCCTTTGTTGGGGGCTGTGACTGATATCAGTAGGATCCTTGGAAACTTATTGACTTGTTGGTTCTTGACCTTTTGACAGTGACCAAGTATAGAAATTGAATGTCTGAAAATTAAATGATAGGCTCCATATACATAAATACTTGGATGTCAGTGTATTACATGAACTAATTTTGGTTTACTTAAATTTATGGCATTTTGTGTTCAATAAAGGAAATATTTCTTCTTTTCAATATACTGAGAGTCTAATAATATTGTAGTTGCTAGCACTAAACAAATCAATTTCCTGTTACTGACTGATTATCATAACAGCTGCTGTTTAATCACCATGATTGTTATGTAACTTTGCAATCTCTAATATTTTGGAAAGGAGTAGACATAGGTGGGGTGCAGTGCAGTGATGTGATGCCATTGCGTTGGGCCGGAGATAAAAGCCTACGCAGCCTATAGTGAGTGTACGTCCATTCAACGGGCTATGGAATCTTGCAAAAATTACCAACAAGGTTCCTGCTTAAAAAACACCAAAGCCGCGATCCTCATCCTCCCTCAATCTGAATGTAAAGATAATTGCAAATTAGAATGGCCTTTGGACGGGTGGTTCTTTTTCAGTCCCAGCACAAGAGGGTGAAATGACAGGAATATTCGTGTAGTCGTTACTTTATATAAATAATGCACTGGTTATGTGTATGAAAACAACGCGTCATTTTTTTTCTCATGAGAACTAAAAAAATGGGGCCTTTGAAAGAAGTCTGGTAGGGCTGGGAATATTGTTCTTTCCGAGAGCAGCAATAAGGCAGTGGTCAGCACGAATGTAAATATTTATACAACCACCATGTTCTACAGACTTCAATTTAATGGCAAAAATCTGCCCTAAATGCCTGAGTAAATATATGCTGAAGAACAGAAGCCTATTCACTGAAGAAACAATTGACTTTAGCTTCTTTGTTGTGAAAGTGGCCCCCAGTGATCCTACTGCAAGGACTAGATAGAGCAGAGGAGAAAGGCTGCCTCCAGGCTGGTGGGCTGCCAGTCTCGCTGGCACTGCCAAATGCACTTCCTATTTGTGGTGCAAGGGAATTGGAACAGTGCAGCATTTATCATCCCCTTCCCCACTCTCCATGCACGGGAAAGGGGAAGTTGTCAATGAAAGAAAAAGAACTGTAATCGCACATTTACATATGCTTCTAATTGTTGATTTGGGGATTTTCTATGAATATAGCTTCACAAAACAGATGCTGTTTAAGAAAAGGGGGAACATAATTTTGTGGGCAATGAATTAAGTGTTTTTGTGGCCCTCTCATCCGTAGCTAGGAGCAGTTTGTGGACCGCGTCTGTGAACGCCGCTCATAATTGTTTTTCACACATAAGTTATGCAAATGAGCTTTTATGGCAACTGGCATAACAATTAGCATCCTCCAGCAATATTTTAGCAGGTTAATTGCAAAATTTCTAAATTGTACATCTGACTTGTTAATTAGGCATGACAGAGGTGGTAAAATAGTTATCTTCAGGCAGTGGCAGCCAGGAGCTGCTTGAAATGCAAAGAGCAAGGATTGATTGGATTTGAGGGTTACAATTGTGGGAGCACTGCTGTTGTCAAGTGCCGCTGAGCAGCTCTGCTCGATCGGTTGCCTCAGAGCAAGAACCACGTCGTTGCTGAGAGTACCCTGCCATTTACAAATCTGCTTTATTTAACTCTCCAACTCTCTAAATCCCACGTAGGCCTTTGCCTGCCTCGCATATTTTGCTCCGTCTCACTGTCATGTGGTGCAGCTGCAGAAGGGATTGTAGTTTTATTTTTAAAAATTACAACCCAAAGTTTAGCTACCACCAGATTTTGGTTTGACGAATCCTTTTTTTTAGCCTAAGTGTCAACACCACTGCCTACCCACATGTCTTAATGTTTACCAAAAAAACCCTCTCCCAACAACCTATTTTTGCTTCCTGTCCTTGAAATGCAATGTTGATTATATTTTACAAGCTTTACTGACTCAGCCTATTTGTCTTAAATTCTTGCCTTCAAATATTATGTGTTTTATATTAATCCCATTCAAACATACAACCCCCGCTAATATCTGCAATAACCTGGTTTTTAGGCTCTGAGGTATACCTGAATGATTAACAAAGATTGTAATGAGAGTCTCTTACCCAGAGAATAAATTCAAAACATATTTTCTTTTCAGCAATAGTGCCTGCCACAAACAAAATGCTAGTACAATCCAGCAGAACAAGTACAGTATCTTTTACATCTATGAATACAGTTTTCAATACCTTTTACATACTTTGACAGTTGATTTTGGCATGCAATACTTAGTTCCACACTATTTTGATATTTAACCATTTAAATTGTGAGATAACAAATAGAAAAAGAGAGATGCTAAAAAGGTATCTTTCGGGTATAGCTGGAAGTCAGCTAGCACAGCAAAAAGCTTTGTTTGGTTGCACCATTTGTCATTAGCCTGCTGGCGGACTGTATGTTTTGTAGTTTAAATAAAGTCAATCAAATTTTAGTATTATACACATATATATAGTACCTGCAGCCAAAAGGAATATCAAATTAAGCATGTGTGAAATTTGATGTCTCCTTTGGCTCCGGGTACATTCTCTTGTTTTAACCACGTGGTATTTAATATTGGAATGTTATATTTTCATTTAAAAAGTAAATGTTCCTGCATGCATAACTGTTCTAATATTTTACATTTTCTTGTGACATGTGTATATGGAGTAAGTGCCATTTATGATATGTTGTCATCAATAATTTTGTCACAGAGAATAAAAGCCTTTAAACTCATCCACCCACTGGAACGTTTTATCATATTTATTTTAAGAGATATGAAATTAGCAGAACAATTGAGCTCTTTGTATGTGGGAGATGCAAATGTAACTGAATATTTACCTTTAATGAAGGGCAACATAAATATCTCAGTATCAATAAATTATATGCAATGGTAGAGTATTCCATAGACACCTAATAAATAGTCTCGGTTTTTTTTCTAGATCCTTGAACTGCATTATCTTTTAGCATGGTTTAATTTACAACCAATAATGAAAGAAAATATTGGTTAACTTTTTGAAATATGATTGATTGCCATTGAAAACATTGTATTTTGACTAGGAGTAAAAGATGTTTCCAAATCATTACATTTCCTGATTAAATGCTGACTTGCTGTATTCAACAGTTGAAGGAAGAGTTTACTACAGTAGTACTTCAGTAGATAATATTTGGCATGGAGTAACCATTTTAATGAGGTTCATCGGAAGAGATTTCAGTGGGGAAGATTTCAGGTGTGTTTATGGCTTTTGTCTTGTTACATTGCACATCTCTGTAACATGAAAGAGAAGTTCTACAGCTGCACTCACCTCACTTAAGACAATAAGAAACTCCCTAATAAGCAAGAGCAGAGAAAGACAATACAAAGTAGCATTGTATGTTCTTCTGTCTTAGCAAACTTGGTAAGTAAATATATTCTGTGGTTTAAATGTACATCACATTTTAACTGTCCTAATATTGATCATCCTATAGAGGAATTATATTGAAGTCTAGTAGTTATTAGTGTAAAGAGGGTCAGATGCAGAGACTGGTACAAAGCAAGAGCTCTCATGGTAATGATGCTGCTATTTATAGATCCCCATTTCATTAGTTGCAGAGTTTCAGAGAAGAGATTTTCTCTAGGGGAAATGGATACTTGAAGTTCATTTTCTTCCTGATGCACATTAAGGCAGAAACATGAACAACCTTCAGGATAGGACACTTGATTACAGGATTTTTGACTATTTTCCCTAAATATATTGGCAGTAATGCGCAGGGCCAGATTTTAAGTGCTAGCAGGGTTTCCAGCTGAGCTTCGTTTTCCATGTAGCTTTTAGATTTTTTTTTTCTAGAACAATTTTATGAATAATTGGTACCATGCCAGTAAACTCAGCAGTGTTGTTAATATTTTTCTTTTTTAAAGAAAATATACAAATCTGCTAAGCAGCCTACTGTGATCATAAAAGCTGTAGCTTACATGGTATATCTACCTCCAGAACATACATGGTACTCTCCCAGTTATCTAAAGCAGTGTTATGTTCACCGATATTTATTGATTACCATGGACATTTGTTTGAAATACCTAAAACCTTGTTGATCCAAACGTATTCAGTGCCCCCATGACATTCAGATAATCGAAGCTGCACTATAATTTGCATGTGCGTGAATTTCTACTGCTTGTCTTCTTGGAATTCTTGACATCTTGAATTATTATTTTTTTCCTTTAAGAGAATATTTACTTAGTTAGTATTCACTTAATTAGAACTGACTGTTTAATGTTTTCTGGGAGGGTATTTATGGTATTTTCTTTGCCATATTTGCATTCCAGAAATTAAGTCCCCATGCCATTATTCGGCAAGCCTTTCATACATTAGAATGATGAATTGAAAGCAGAAATGGGAAAAAGACTGCAATGCAATGAAAATTTAATCAGCGTCTTCTGCTGCTTTAATAAGGCAAATAATTCTTATTGGCCGCTGCGTTAAGGTTTCTAATATTTAATTCATAACAAACCTTGCATTATTCTGCAGCAGCATCGACAGCTCCACTTTGCTGCCTGCCAACAGGCAACCATAAAAACTTAAAAGCAGATGTAAATGTCTAAAACAAGGAGAACGATTAGATCTAAAGCGGTCAGAAAAAATCAACAATATTGCCAGCAAGTCTGATAAATCTTTACATGCCGTATAGTTTTGCACCAAATGATATTAATTAAACTCATTAAATGTGTTGATTTTTAGGGATTGAGGTAACTTTTATGAAACGTTGAATTTTACAGTTCTTACAGATTCCACCCCCCCTTAGGAAACAGATGCAGATGCAACAGTGTATAGATGTTTATTACTAACCAAACTGGAACTACGTTATTGATGGAGTATCCAGTCAATTTTCATATTTCGGAAATCTATTCTATTGCAATGTAAAAACTATAGAGAGTAGTCTTTCTTTATAATGCTAATATTAAGCAAAGGTACACAACCTCAGTCTGATAACCCTGTTCATTACTCTCTCTCTGTCTCTGATACTAATTTTAATTGACTTTTTAAAACATATTGCAATAGGGAAAATATCCTTTTAGTTTATAAATCTTTTCCTAAGGCTTTTTTTGAGATCTGGGAATATTATTCTGAATTGCTTTTAAATGTGATTGGAAAATCTGCCTCACTGAGTTTTTCATCTAAGGATCTTTAAAAAAAAAAAAAAATTAGCCAAGATACTGCTAAGATTAAATGTAAACATGCCGTATAATTCCAAAGGATGTGGCAGATTGTTTTGTAGTGTGAGGCAACAGAAAATGGCAACCTGCCAATGCTAGGTGCAAGCTCTTGTTACATAGAAGGGTTGCGCCTGTTCTCATTTCTTCTTGAAATGGCTTAATTGGTGTCAGCACCCCAGGGATAAAGGCCTCTAACACTGAAATCCACACGATTCACCCTGTCTCTGCTCGGCGTAGGGAAACTGGTAACAACTGGTGGTGAATGAGGAGTGAACGGTGCTGTAACAATACTCGATGATGTTTGGGATGACAGAAATTAATACGCACTTGCTTGAAGAAAGCAATGATTAATGGCAGTGAGCAAGGGAATGCTGTCCCTCCTTTAACTCCACTTTGATGGGGATTGAAAAGCAAAAGCCTGTTTTCATTCTTTCTCGAAAGCAGAGGTCACCCAGAGTACATTACAGCAATTTTTCCTCTCTGTTTTTTATTTCATAAATATTATGATAAGCACAGATTAGATAGATATTTTCCCAAAAGCTTAGGGATATTTTATCTCTGTTTGCTGTTTGTGCTTAACAAAGATAGCCTACATGGTTCATTTTCCTTTGCATCAGAATAATTAGTATAATTATATATTTTTTTTAAATCACCATCACATTAGTGCTTCTCCGTTTTGTACATGTGGAATTTCAAGGCCTTCATTTTTAATATGCTATTCGGTCAGAATTTGTAAAGGAGTATTTCTAAGGAGGAAAAAAGGTTAAAAGCCTAAGTTTCCTCATTGAATTTTTGATGTAAATATTTTGCAAGATACTCACACTTGTCAGCCGTTTTTTCAGCTATTTGATAAAATATCTTTATTCTACAAGAAGACTGAAATAACACAACTGTGCTTTGGATAATGAATTCTTCATCTAAGAACTTTAAAACAAAGTACAATGTTGGCATTTTTTTCTTTGACTGAGAAGGCTGATACATCTTTTGGATCCGACAGGAAGACATAAATTAATAGAGTTCTGGAGATCAGTTTCTCATTAATAATCCATTTTGTCATGCTTCTTGGCATTGTCAGCCTAGTAGCTGGTTCATATTTTGCTAAAGGATAAAAGCACATGATATTTTAAGGCACAACATAAGGAAAAAGAGTTTATCATATTTTGGGGAAACTAGCTGTGAAAATTGATTTTGTTGTGCAGAAAAATAACATACCAATTTGTCGTTTTTAGGCATTTAAAAAATTTTCAACCTGTTTATTTGTATAACATTAGCAGATACAGAACTCTGAATCGGAGACCATTGTTATTTGTAGTCAGTGCTTTGTTCAACTGCTGCCCTTCCCAATTATTTGTGGTTTGTTTTGAGGAAAAGATACAGTAGATCTCAGACCTTTTCATATTGCATTTTTAGACTATATAGCAGACTGTGTCCAATTTAGAACAGAGGGTAGAACAATGCTGGCTCTTTCTTTGTGAAGCCATGTCACTCTTGCCCAGTCCAGGCACTCAGAACATACTTGACAGACACATGCAGGTACACTTTTTCTACAGTCTTCAAAATGAAAGTGATTGTGTTGTCATCAGCACGATAACACAAACTGGAATCTTTTTACCTTTTAAAGTTTTAAGTCTAGCATCCTGTATATGGCAGCACAGACAAACAATGCAGCCACATAAAAGGTGCTAAACTTGCAATGTCAACCCAACTAGAAAAGGATTTTGATCTGATTTAGCTGCGTGTCCTCTTTTTTTTTTTTTTATGTAATTTACACTGAAAAGTGACATAATGCAGCAGTGAAATCATGTGATATCTATCTTTGGAGCATATCTCAGGAAACTTGTCAGGCACTCAGAGGGGAAAAGGAAAGAGGGCAGCGACCATATTGGGTTTACAGAAGGGAGAGAAAAGGATGCGCCATGTATTAAGAGTACAGCAGTGGCCAGCTGTGAACAATGCAGCACGAGGTGGACACTCTCCTAGTAGTACATCATGCAGCCAACACATGTGCCAGCCTTTCATGCAGCAAGAAGATTCATGGTGGTGGTTGGGGGAAGAGTCAGATACGTAACTTTAAAAAAGGGCACATGGAATGCAGGAGGCATAAATATATATCTTCTGATCTTTGTTGCATAGACCTGTGGCTCACAGCTGAGATAACCCTCAGTGCAGTGCAATGAGCTTGGGCTGTTACTCGACAAAATGCTTACCAGTGGTCTACACATAAACATACACTTTCATTTTGATGTCCCCTTAACCTTCCTGAGCATTAATATTCACTCATCAGAGGAACAAAAGGGATAAACCTCTTGACACGACTTTCATGGACTGACTTAGGTAGGTAATTCAAAGATGCAATTTGTCCTCTTTGAGTGTTGGGTGGAGGAGATGGTGGCATTTAGCACTTGGAGTGGTTAGAAGCACTGTGTTTATTTCATCAACAGGAATATGTAACCGTTTACAGCTTTTTCCTTTTTCTGGAAACAGAGGAGGTTTGAATTATGAAGATTTAAAACATGCCTCTCTATACAGAGTTGCAAAGGACATTTGTCTCAGCACATTGTAGTGAAATTTTAAAGAGCAGGTTTTGACAGGAGACATTTTGCTGACACAGAATATTTTGTTCACTTCTGACTCTCAAATAAGTGGTACTTCTGTCATAATGATTGATTTATATTCGTTTTAGACCATACAATTCACGTCCTTTTTTAGTGCTTATGGCTACATTGTTGTAGAATATCACCGTTTTAAAATTGTATGAGCATGGGATCAAGTTTAATATTTGACCAATAAAATAAAAATAGTGTATAAGTGGCTATACCTATTTTGCAGGGCAACCTGTATTTAATGAAAATCCCTCCTGTGATTATCTTATAGAAAGACTAAATAAAGATGTTTCAAATAAAAATGCCTGTTAAAATGAAGATGAGCAAATATTGAATTTAAGTTTAATACCAAATAAACATAAAATGTTTATTGATATGAGCAATTGATTATTGATAAGAAGCCCCTTGTACTGTGGTACACCACTCCTGGTCCTCCTCAGATGCTGTGCTGATGGACTGTGCAGCTGGAACTCCTGTTAAAATAGCTGGAGTTGTGCGTATTCAGTGTCTCCCAATGTTGGGGCTGTTGTGGGTTTGAGTCTCTGAAGGTTTAAGACAGATGGTGTTTTTTTACTGGTGCTGTGCATTTGTGATGTTTGTACTTGCCCACTTTCTCCTCTTAAACAATACATCAAAAGTCTGAGTTTTTCTGTATAATTCCTATTGCTACTTAAAATTGAAACATGCCCCTCCATGTAGCTGAATAACTCTTACTGAAGTTGGATCCTCTTTCCAGCATTGCAGGTTAGTAAACCTCAGCTGCCTTTCCAACCTGTTCCCCCGTTACCATGAGAGAGGGTGGGATTTCCTTGGGTGACTGGTGTGGGCTGAGCCGAAGCACTTGTAAGGAATTTGCTTTTATTCTTTGTTCTCTGGATTAATTTCCCAAATGCTTTGGTTTTTGTAACAATCCCTAGGAAATGGCAAGCCTTAGTTTAGATATTTTTTATCTTTGGGACAGAATACTGTATACCAGGGCTACTCAACTTTGGAAGCCCCGGGGGCCACAATGATACTCACAGCACATGCCAAGGGCTGCATCTTAAGTGTGGTTGCATAGACATTCAAATACATATGCAAATAGCTTCTTTCACACTGACAGGCATGAATACAAAGATTAAGGCAAGACTACGCAACACGCAGGCCCCATTTAAGTCAGTTCTGCTGATATTAATAAAATGCAATATTTACCCGATTTCCACCCATAGGACAGCAGTTTTAATGAGCAAGGACAGTCCAGGAATTTAAGTATTAAAATGCATATCAACAGAAGACCATTTTATTGATGACTTTTTTGTTTTGGCTCCCATACGCAGGCTGCATGTTGAGCCCTGCATAAACCCAAACCGCAGCGCAATCCGCGTGTTGAGTTCCCCTGCTGTATACAATTGCTGGCACATCTTTCTGACACGCGAATGAGGTTGCTAGCCGCAAAAAGAAAATGCGGCATTGAAAGAAAGAGGTAGACTTGTCCATAGACGTACTCCTGGCGTGTCCATAGAAATCACTGACATTCCTATATTAATTGGGCCTGGGGTATTTCCAGGGTATCTCAGAGCAATGTTGGAATTCTGCCAGGGCTGATTCCCTATATCCAAGGAGAAGCTCTGGTGACGGGAGAAAGTCAGACTACATGAAAATAATCCCACTTAGCTGAGTTCCACCACTGGCTCTGGAGACTCAGTCCCCCTCCCCCCAAACATCGGGGAGCCTGTCCTGGCACTCCAGGCCCCCCTCACTGCCCCACTGGAGCGCACAAAATCTATGAGGCTGAGCCCCCTTAGGCTCCAGTGTGCAAGGGGAATGTGGGGGGCATGCCAGTGAGGGTGGATTTTTTGCTTCTCCCTTGTGTGCAGCCCCCAACTGATTTTTCTGTGGGTCAGTGGCCCCGACCCAAAAAAGGTTCCCCCCAGCCACTCAGGGATGTTGGCATTCTTGGAAGTGACTGTCAGCTTTATCTGCTTCAAGGTTATTGCTATAATGCACCGTATGCTGATGTATGCTGATGAGCAGGAAGAGGATGATATTATCACCCGCTCCTTCTCCCCTTCCCCCCCCACCCCCTTCCCTCCCAGGACACTAAGAATAAAGGAACAAGCATGCACCTGAAGTGTGATGACTCCACTTGGGTAAATCCAATCTCCTGGTCACTCTTTATGTGAAAGGGAAGAGGCTTTGTCATTTGCACTAGTTGGGGGTCAGGTGAGTGTGGGAAAGGTGACATCTGGAAGTCTTTGGGCTTTTGCTTTAAAACCCCCCCCCCACAGAAACATACGAAGTTGGAAAAATAATTCCTGACAGAAGGAGAAGCTAGTATTCCAGCAAGAGTTCTGGAAAAAAAACGCTTCCAAGATCTTACAGATTTTGGAAATATTTGAAAACACTGGGAACATCAACTACTGATGGAAACCCCTCAACCCCCTACAGAAAATCTTTCACAGTTGTGCCAAGAAAAGCAGCTTCAGTGGAACATTTTCATAAACTATCATCAGTTATGCAGCAGCAGCTTCACAAATCAGAAATGATATCTTCAGGCACTGCTGTCAAGTGTTATTCAAATAATACCAGCCTCACATTTGAATAACAGCAGACATTTTGAATTAATTAATCAGATGAGATAGTCTAGGCCTTTTCTCATTAGTCTCTGGGTCAGGCATGGGAAGATATATGCGTTGGTGATGATATACTTGTCTTTAATCGTGATTTATGAAGATTTAGGATTGTGTGTGATTTGTCAAAGGTTCTGGGAAAAGGCTGGTGCATATTTCATTACCTAATCTGAGATTGATTTCATGATGCTGAGAGATATAACCCTATTGTTAGGCTATGTGGGAAGCACAGGTAGGTGCAGCGTCCCAGGATTTTTACTGGCTTATCTTTGCAACTGTCAAACAATGCTGTAAACTTTTACTGCCAGCAGTTAACAATTCCTGCTTTAATTATAGGCAAATTCTTCATTCTGTCCAAAGGGGAAGCTTCAGTAGTTATTTAGTTAAAAAAGCATAACAGACCTTACAGCTATGACCAACTGTAAATCACGGATAAAGTTGGCAAATTTCATGGTTTGGTCATGGTGAAAATATAAAATTTCATGGATTGTAACAGATTAATAGAAAATTCTATTAAAACTGTGCAAATAACAGAATGGCGAGTAAGGTGACGCTGCTTATGCGATACCTTCCCATTCATAGGATTTACTGTTAGCTGAAATTGATAGCAATAACACAAGGCTTTTGCATGAGGATACAGAAAATCTGCAGCACGTGCTCTTTGGGCTGCACGAGTTTCTCCTGGGCATAACTAGTATTTGGTGAGTAGTGTACAGCGTTAGTCTGATCAGTGATTCTCAGACTGGGTTGGGACCCCAAAGTGGCCATGACCCCGTTTTAATAGGGTTGCTAGGGCTGGTATTAGACTTTCTGGGAGCCCGGTATGCAGCCTGGGGCTGAAACCCTTGGTTTTGCCCTGCCCCTCGGGCTAACGCCGTGTGACGGGCTAGGTCCTCCTGCCTGGGGTGGCAGGGCTGGGGTGGGTGTAGGCTTTGGCTCCTCCTCCTGTGGTCCTGCAGTAATTGGTGTTGTTGAAAGGGGCCAGTGGTGCAGTGGGGTTTGAGAACCTCTCTTAGATGCATGCAACAGCGTATGTTATATTTTAAATACCTCCACACAGACAGCACTTTTTAAAGTCTCAGAGAAGTAACTGAGTTAGTCTGTATCTGCAAAAACAACCAGGAGTCTAATTTCATGCCTCTGAGAAAGTGGGTTTTTCCCGCAAAAGCTTATGCCCAAATAAATCTGTTAGTCTCTAAGGTGCCATAGGACTCCTCAGTATTTTAAAAAACCTCATCTACATTACTTATATAACAAACAAACAGTGATCAAAGCGTCTTGTATTGGGAATAACAGCTGACAACGCTGAGCGTCTGTGTGTCCTTACTCCTATTCTAGATCAGGAACATTCACTTCTGCAAAGTGCTAGCGCTCGCCGGAGGCTGGTGCATGAACTCCCCATATGCATTGGCTCTGAAGGAAGCATTATAACGGAAGCCTGGCCCGTGCTTAGATTTGGGTTGCTGTAGTGTCCTCTTCGAGCCACTAACGCACCGTATTTTTCCTATGCAGCATCCCATTCCGAAGAAATGGGACATTGGCATCTGTCTTTTTAAAGGTATTTTGGGGCCAGGAGAGCATTACATGGAGAACCCCTGGAATTAGTGATCCCTTTCGATGAGGGGGTTGCTTAAACGTTCATTGGTAATATCTCTCTTCAAGAGAAAATGAGCATGCACCTTTCATGATGTCCAGAGTTATTACCATGTCAGTAGAGTAACTGTAGCAGTTCCATTGATATAGCAGCCCTCCTGGGACCTTCGAGTTCCATCTGATGATGTCAGTGAAACGCATGGGTACAAGCTGTAACAGTAATTTTGACATTGAATAATATCAGCAGAATCACAGCGCTCATATATTATCAATGGAAGGCTATTTCCCCTCCCCTCAGAAGAGTCCAACGTCATGAGTTAGTACCGGAGGGCTAGACCTTTGCTTTGTGAACCGACTTTCTTTCCTGCCTGGCATATTAATAGCTGCAGTCTCAAATCGTCACTCCAGCTAATATGTTCTAGCCTTTGTGTTTAGATCATCTTTTACGGCAAGGAATGGATCTGATACCTGTGAACCCCAGTACAATAAGCAAAGGGGGCTTTCCACCGCAGGGATAGTGCACTTAGCCTGCTGCTCTTGAGAATCTGTTTTCTACTCCCCTCTCCATTTCACGGGGCAGAAATGACAAGCCCGTGAAGCGCTGTGAGTGGAAATTTGCTGCGGGGAGGCCTGCTGGGGTATGGAATTGCTCCTTGCCCGCACCAGGGAGTGGTGTGGGAAAGGCTGCAGAGTACACTGCCTGGGGGCAAAGCCAAACAAAAGGAGGTGGAATACTTTTTGGAAGAAGAGTTTTCTGAAGGGTATTGGATGTCACGGTTGATGACAGTTTCAGCTACTGAATAAAACCCTGAAATAGCTGTATCTCCTAGAATGTGTGTCCTGCACGTCGCAGAGATCTCTTGGAACTAATGCACAATTGTCTGGAGAGTTAGATCCTTTCTAATCCCTAACTGCATGAAGGCTCTAGGTCTCCATGATGCGGTTCAGGGTTTTTCCGATCCTCGATTATTGACTCTCCTGTAGGGACTTCAGCGATTCTGCCTGAGATAAGTCATCTGTTGGAACCAGTGATAAACTCAACTGTAGGTTCATGCATCTGGATGCTCTCATGCCACCTGGAAGATGGAAGTTTCCCATATAACTTCACTTCTTGGGATGTCTTGGCTTTTATGAAAAAGTTCTCTTTCTCCACCAGTAGCCAAAGCCCCAACCCTAAGTATGTATATTGGATACCAGCTCCCAGGGAGCTTTCTTCGGCTAATCTGATGCTTCCTTTCTTAGGGATTTTCTCCCCTTTCCAAGAGCACACAGCTGCATGTAACACCCAGCAGGCATTGTAGATCTTCAGCAGGGTGAGAATGACCTGATGAGATGACTGGACAGATGTATACAGTTTACAGTGCAGCATAGGCAGCTTTTGTCGTTTGCTGTGGCACACTTACAGGTGTTCACTGAGTCCCGCCAGTTGCTATTCATTTGTAAAGCATTTTTATTTGGGAGAATTCCTGAGGAGTAAGTATGTCCCTTTGCTGGGCCATTGTGAAAATGGGAGCCCATTTTCTGGGGGACTGTTCAGTCTGTTCACAGTGGTTTCCTACACTGCTGAGTGCAGAGTGCAGTGTAGTTTAAATACAAACATATATTTCTGTATATTAAGCATGTTTGTTAATATATCATTATTACTTGGGCTAATAACAAATAGTAGTCACTCGGGGAGATAAAAGGGGACAGAGTTCAGTAGTAATTCTCAGACAGCTTAGCAATTACCCAGACAGCTTGCAGTCAGAAAAGCTGTTCAAAGCTAGGATTATGATGGCAAGGCTGCTGGGTGGAGTTTTAAAAGATTGTTAGTGCCTTTGTATGTAATTGTGAGACACATTTCCTGCATTCCTCCTGACGAATTTCTCCTTCAGAAGCCAGAATCAACAGCACTATTAGAAAACACAAACCTACAACAGGCTGGTTTCCAGAACCAGTCAACATTATTTCTAAACATTTATTTAAAAACAACAAATAGTCTAGTAGCACCTTAAAGACTAACAAAACATGTAGATGGGATCATGAGCTTTCATGGGTACATCCCGCTTCTTCAGATGACTCATCTCCTTGTGTTGTTAGTTTTTAAGGTGCTATTAGACTATTCGTTGTTCTGTAAGTTTTTCTAGTTACAGTTTTTCTACAGTTTCCCATTCCCCCCTGAAGCTTTTAAACATTTATTGTTAAACTAGAAAGATTTTTTGTTTGAGAATGACTTAGAGGCACTTTATCTTTTCCACTTAATGACATAAATCCAGACTTCCTTTCATTTTTACTACCGCAGTCAACGTCAAATGGCATGCGCGCCCCACGGATTTCGTGGTTTTATTTTTAAATATCAGTTTGTCCCCGTCTCAGAGGAGTGACTGTGGCCTTTCTGCACTTTACTTTGAGTCATTTCATTAGTTTGCGCTGGCACGGAGCTCTCCAGGATGTTTCTTCCTTTTCGAGCTATGCATTATGGGTGAAATTTACTTCTGCGCTGACAGCTAATGCCAGGCCGAGGCATGGCGTAAGCCCCGAAGCATAACCCCAAAACTTCGTCAGGGACCTGGTACTAGCCAGCCAGGCACTCTTGACAGATCCCAGCTCCAGTCTTGGGAGCCAGCAGCTAGATCAGCTTTGTATTCGTTAGCAGTTTGTATTCGTGCATCCTTCTTGTTCACGAGGATGCTCATTGGGGTGAAACTCAAATGATTTTTTTCCCAGTATGTGGGGGCACATCAGCTGAGAGGGGCCATGTGACTCCACCCTATCCCCAACCAGGGGCCCCACTTCCCCTCCCCATCCCATGATAGAGTTGGAGGGGTGGCTGAGGGCGGTAAAACAGCCGGAGGAGCTGATGGCAGTTTTTCTGCTTTCTCCATGCTGCCCCTGCCCACTGGCAAGGGAGCAGAACCCTCTTGTCCTTCCAGGACCGGCGTCTCCCCCAGCTCCCTACAGCAGCCGCCTGCCCAAGGACAGGGCTGTGGGGGCAGGGTGGTGGGTTCTACACCCAGGAAAGGAGCAGAACAAGGGCAGCTCCTCCAGCTTGCCCTACTGCCCCTAGCCTTGCTCTGAGGTGCTGCTGCTGTACCGGGTGAGCTGGAGGGGAAGCAGCTCCGGGCAGGGGCTGGGGCAGTAGGTACTGCTGGTGTCGTTGCAGCACGTCACAATGGCTAGAAATAGATGCTCCAGACTACTGGGCCGTCCTGACTTACGGCCGCTGATGGTCACTTCCTGTTCTGCAGCGTGGGTCAGGAGACAGAGAATTTGGGCTGACGCTTGGGTTTTTTTAAGCAGCTGAATGGAAAAGGTTTTGAGAAATACTTGATTTATTATGAGAAGCATTAAACCTGCATCTCCCGTGGGCGTGACGCCGCCTGGTCCCTGAGTCCCAGAGGGTACAAGCGCAAAGCAGGAGAGTTAGCTGTGAGGAGATTACCAGATTGAGCATCTGCCCTGCTAACAGGCCTTTGGGGACAGGGTTAATAAACACCTCTGTCCCCCTACCATTGTGTTCCTGGGTGTGACCTGTAATACCTTCGAGGGACAAGTAGTCGTCAGGCCCTACCATGACCTATAAATAAGCCTGTAGCTATTCACCCCAGAGTTTCATAGAAACTAAGGTCAGAAGAACCATCATGGCCCTGTTGTCTGATCTTCTGCATGTCACAGGCCACCGAATCTCGCCGACCCTCTCTTATGGTCGCTCCAGAGCCTCTGACTCAGTCGCTGAAGTCTTGTGAGAGAGACTTCAAGTGAGAGCGAGTCCACCACTTCCTTTAGTTCAAACCGGCTAGTGACCTGCGTCCCATGTTGCCGAGGAAGATGAAGAACTCTTCCCGTCTGACCTGGGGAAAATTCCTTCCTGCTCCCACAGATGGCCGTTGAACACTGAGCATGTGGCCAGACCCACCAGACACACACATGGGAAAGCATTATTTCTAGTAACTCAGGCTATGTCTACACTGCAGCGCTATTTCGGGATATCTCCGGTATTCCGAAATAACTATCCCGCATCTTAACAGCAAGCCTGTTATTTTGAGGTATAATGGGCTTGCTATTTCAACATCCCTATAAATCTCATTCCACGAGGAGTAAGGGATGTTTCGGAATAGCAGGTTTTTTTGAAATTTGGTGCTGTGGAGACGCAATAAGTTATTTCAAAATAAGATATTCAATTTGCGTAGCTCAAATTGCATATCTTATTTTGACCTACAGTGCAGTGTGGATGCACCCTCAGAGCCCCCCCCCCCCCCAAATGTCCCATCTATGCAATAAAGAAATTGCTTGAAAACATAGAATCATAAGACTGGAAGGAACCTTGAGAGGTCATCAAGTCCAGTCCCCTGCCCTCACGGCAGGACCAAGCACCATCTAGATCATCCCTGATAGAGGTTTATCCAACCTGCTCTTAAATATCTCCAGTGATGGAGATTCCACAACCTCCCTGGACAATTTATTCTCATGTTTAACCACCCTGACAGTTAGGATGTTTTTTCCTTTGTCCGACCTAAACCTCTGTTGCTGCAATTTAAGCCCATCACTTCTTGTCCTACCCTCAGAGGCTAAGGAGAACAATTTTTCTCCCTTCTCCTTGTAACACCCTTTTAGGTACTTGAAAACTGCTATTACGTCCCCTCTCAATCTTCTCTTTTCCAAACTAAGCAAACTAAACAAACCCAATTCGTTCAGTCTTCTTCAATTTCTCCACATCTTTCTTGAAATGTGGTGCCCAGAACTGGACACAATACTCCAACTGAGGCCTAATCAGCGCAGAGTAGAGCAAAAGAATCACTTCTAGTGCTTGCTCACAACACACCTGTTAATGCATTCCAGAATCGTGTTTGCTTTTTTTGCAACAGCATCACACTGTTGACTCCTATGTAGCTCATGGTTCACTCTGACCCCTAGATTCCTTTCTGCAGGACTCCTTCCTAAACAGTTGTTTCCCATTCTATATGTGTGACACTGATTGTTCCTTCCTAATTGGAGCACTTTGCATTTGTCCTTATTAAACTTCATCCTATTTACCTCAGACCATTTCTCCAGTTTGTTCAGATCATTTTGAATTAGGACCCTACCCTCCAAAGCATTTGCCACCCTTCCCAGCTTGGTATCATCTGCAGACTACATACGCGTACTCTCTATGCCAATATCTAAATCATTGATGAAGATACTGAACAGCACTGATTCCAAAACAGAGTCCTATGAACCCCACTTGTTATGCCTTTCCAGCATGACTGAGCCATTTATAACTACTGACTGAGAATGGGTATCCAACCAGTTACCCCCCCTTATAGTAGCCCCATCAATGCTGTATTTTCCTGATGTGTTGATTAAGAAGCTCATGTGAGGCTGTATCAAATGCTTTACTAAAGTCTAGATATATCACATCTACCGCTTCCCCTTTATCCACAAGACTTGTTATTCTGCCAAAGAAAGCTATCATGTTGGTTTGACATGATTTGTTCTTTACAAATCCATGCTGGCTGTTACTTACCACCTTATTATCTTCCAGATGTTTGCAGATGGATTCCTTAATTATTTGTTCCATTGTCTTTCCTTAAATTAAGCTGATTGGTCTGTAGTTTCCTGGGTTGTTCTTATTTCCCTTTTTATAGACGGGCACTAGATTTACCCTTTTCCAGTCTTCTGGGATCTCTCACAACTTCCCATGATATTTCACAGATGATAGCTAATGGCTCACATATCTCCTCAATCAGCTCCTTCAGTATTCTAGGGTGCATTTCATCAGGCCCTGGTGACTTAGATGTCTTCAATTTTTAACTTTTTCTTTCCCTATTTTAACTTCTGAACCTAGCCCATTTCCCCTGGCAGTCACTTTGTTAAGCATCCAGTCACCACCAATCTTCTTGGTGAAACCGACACAAAGAAGTGTTTAAGAATCTCTGCCATTTCCACATTTTCTGTTATTGTTTTTCCCTCTTCATTGAGCACTGGGCCTACCTTGTCCTTGGTCTGCCTTGCTTCTAATGTATATGGACAATTCTTTTTTGTTACTCTTTATATCTAGCTAGATTGAGCTTGTTTTGTGCCTTTGCCTTTCTAATTTTGCCCCTGTATACTTGTGTTATTTGTTTATATTCAGCCGTGGTACTTTGACCTAGTTTCCACTTTTTATGGGACTCCTTTTTAATTTTTAGATCACATAAGATCTCCTGGTTAAGCCAGGGAGGTCTCTTGCCGTGCTTCCTGTCTTTCCTACTCAGTGCAATGGTGTGCCATTGTGTCTGTAATAATGTCCCTTTGAGAAGCTGCCAACTGTCTTCAATTGCTTTTCCTCTTGCTTCCCATGGGACCATACCTACCAGCTCCCAGAGTTTTAACATCTGCCTTCTTGAAATCCATTGTCTCTATTTTGATGTTCTCCCTTCTACCATTCCTTAGAATCGTGAACTCTCTCTTTTCATGGTCACTTTCACCCAAGCTGCCTTCCACTTTCAAATTCTCAACCAGTTCCTCTCTATTTGTTATTTCAAATCTAGAACAGCTTCCCCCCAGTAGCTTTCTCCATCTTCTGGAATAAAACATTGTCTCTAAAACATTCTAAGAACTTGTTGGATAATCTGTGCCCTGCTGTGCTAGTTTCCCTCTAGATGTCTGGTGGGAAGTCCCCATCTAACTGATGTCCCCTGTCACCACCAAATCCTGTGGTTTGGATGATTTTGTTAGTTGTTTAAAAAAGCCTCCTCCAGCTCTTTTTTCCGATTAGGTGGTCTGAGATAGATCCTTAACATGACATCACCCAGAGATTCGCAACAAGACTGTCTCCTGAGTCCATGTCAACCTCTGTCCAAGTGTATACATTTTTAATATATAAGGCAACACCTCCTTCCTTTTTTCCCTGCCTCTCCTTCCTGAGCAAGCTGTACCCTTCCATACCAATATTCCAATCATGTGTATTACCCCACTAAGTCTCTGTGATATCAACAATGTCATAGTTGTGTTTATTTACCAGCATTTCAGGTTCTTCCTGCTTATTCCCATACTCCCTGCATTTGTACAGTATGCAGACAAGTTACTGATTTGATTTTGTCCCCCAGTTCTGCCTTGTCCCTCCTTTATCCCTGCTCTTATAGCCCATGCTCCCCGCAATTTCTGACCCGTCTCCCAAGTCTTTAAGTATACAATGGTGGACAGAAGCGGAAACAATCATAATTTCCGCAGCGATAGCCCAAAGAGGTCGGGCAGCACGAGCAAGCAGAATTGATTCCCACTCCCATCAGGGTGTGTTGTATGGAAATGCCACCCAGAATCTTTAGACTCTGGTAGGTGCACAACTGACAGGAATTGTTGAGTGTGGCAAGCGGTTAGATTGAACCCTTCTTTATAGCTGTGTTGTGGATTGAAATCAAGGGAGAACCCCCGTGTCTATCACACTCGTCAGCACTGGCGATGGTTGACATTGGCATTCCGAGGGGATGGCCATGCAGCAGTGGGCAACATTCCATGGGGGGCTTAACGTGGAACGGGGGCAGTTTTGACATGGTGGGTCCCTCCTGGCACCGGGAGTTGGGTGTATTCATTGGCAGCTTGTCTTCCTGAATCCCAGTTCATTACTGAGGGACAGATGTGTCCCCCCACACCTGGATCCAAGCCACCGATATTCCAAAGTCTTTGGGAAAAGCTCCTGAAGCCTTGTCCGTAGCCACACAGGGCTGCGGTGGAACCAGCGAGGTTCCTCTGCAGTGGGATGGCAGGGGGGCAGGGTAGGGTTCCAGCTGAGGGTCTTCTGCACCCCCAAAGAGAGAAGGGGAGTAGGGAGGGGAATGATGGCTAGATCCAGCGACTGCTTCCTCTCCAAGGTGCCTGGTCTGCAGACGCTAACAAGGCTCTGTGATGGAGCCGATATCGTGCAGTAGCCTGGGTTGAAGGATTCTGTTCCTCACCAGCCTCTGACCTGTCTCCCCTCCACTGATCCCACTTCCTTAGTGCTTTGCTTGCTGCCGTGGAGCTGGGGGGAAGGATTTGCCATGCCCCAGTTCGGTCCGCAGCCGAGGTGTCACGTATGGACGGGGCTGTGCATCGTGCTGAGCCAGTTGGAGTCATGCCCGGGCGAGGCCCGTGTTGCTATGACTATCCCTGCGCAGTCCTGCATTCGTCTCAGCAGAGCCCGCCTGAGCACAGCGCGAGGGGAGTAGGTTTCTGTATTGCTCGGTGGCTGATACTGGCTTGGGCGCACCCAGTGCTTTGGTACACACACTCTGCGGGTCCGTTTTCCGCTGCAGCAACAGGATGCCAGTTCCAGGGAGACAACAAGGAAATATTCATGTGGCAACCGCACACTCTGCTTGACGCTGGAGGATGATGAGTACAGCCCTGACCTTTTGTACCGAATGAGGTGTCTTAAATACAAAAGAAAGGAAGAGTTCTTCGGTCCCTGGCACTAGTCAGTCACATGGTTCTGAAACAATGAGAACCATAGGCACCTCTGTCCACTGTGGGTTGGATTCTGCCCCCTTGCCTTCATTCAAAGTATTTTATTGCTCAGTTGTTTCTCACTCGCAGGGGCAAATTCTCTAGGTGTCAGAAACCCATCCACGTCCGAATGCCAGATTAGTTTGTATCAACATCGGAACTCTCTTGTAGAGGAATATGCAGCCAAATTCTGCCACCCTGCCTCATGCTGAACAGAGTTCCTGCCTCTCAGAATTTATTTCTGTGCAGGATTGATGTGATGGAAGGAGTTGATGGAACTGTCAGAATGTGGGAAACATAATTTACCCGACTGCTCTGGAACGCTGAGGATGGAGGGAAATGGCACAAGGCCAACTTCACCTGCGCAGTAGGTTTTTCAGAAACGCCTAGAACATTGAGGAGTGCAAACCCAATTGACTTTCCATGGGACAGGTGCTCCTAAATCGCTCAGCTTCCGAAAATCTCTTACATATCGCTGCACTTGTGTGTGAGAATTGCTCACCATAGAATGCTGCTAAAAGCACAAGAGAGTCACTGATTAGGTTTTGGAGCTGATAATATGTTGTTTGGGGTGGGGGTGGGGTGGGTGCTAAGGCACATACTCTATTCAAAAATGAATATAGTAGTATTGTTGCTGCAATTGGAGCCTGATTAGGATGACGACAGTGGTTACAGTACTGGAGTTTTAGCTTTTAATTACTTTCTTTGTTACACAGTATCTAACAATGCTCATTGAGGGCGTAACAGTCATAGGGTTTGTTTTGAAGTCCAATACTGTGTTGTGCGTAATTGTGCAGCAATGGTTTTCAGTTCTGCTTGACAATGTTTCATAAAGCCCGGCACGGAGAAGCAAATTGGAGTTAATTGGGGTCCATAATACGGACACCGCTGGGTTAGTGAGCACGTAGATTTGAGGACCAAAGAACAGATTGCCTAGCTGGAGCCTCAAACCAAACGCTGCTGTGGGTTGTTTGGGCTTGTGCATTTGTGTCTCTTACATGTCCAGGCCTGCACACGGAAACACAATATCACCATTCCAAAATCGGCTTGGAAAGTGGTTTAAAAACCAAACTAACCGTGGATCCCATCTCTCTTCTCTTGTTTCTCTCCCCGCCTGCTTTCCCCTCTTGTCGCACGCTGCGTCTGTCGCTCTTTTCCCTGGTGCGCTAGCAGGGGGCTGTAGCAGCCAGTGTTTTGGGACAGGCTGGGAGGAAGGCATTTCCTGGGAAGTTATCCCAGCTCCCCCCTTGCACCTAGACTCTGGCTAAATTAGGGTATGTCTACACTAACCCTCTAATTCGAAGTAGGGAGGCTAATGTAGGCATTCGAAGTTGCAAATCAAGCCTGGGATTTAAATATCCCGCGCTTGAATTGCATCTTCCTGGCTGGTCGCCATTTTTTTTTTTTTTTTTTTTGAAATTTACAAGTCTGGACTAACTGCCCGCGTCTACACGCAGCAGGGACCCAGTAGTTCAAATTAAAGCCCTAGTTCGAACTACCTGTTATTCCTCTTGGAATGAGGTTTAACAGGTAGTTCGATTTAGGGCTTTAATTTCCTTGGAACCGAACTGCAGCTCATACTGAGTAGCATGAGAGCACTCCAGAATCCAAGGGGGCCGTGTACCCAGTGAAACAAGGCTCTGCCAAGCGGCCGGAGCGATCTGCTGCCTCGTTCAAAGTACTTCAGGGCAAAGAGCCAAACGTGGCCCTCGCCAGTCCCTTCTTGTAGGTCCCCAGGACTTTCGTAGTGACCCTGATTGGTGTCAGGCACATTGCTCTGATGGTGAGCCTGCCCCTCCATTCATTAAGGTGCAATTTGTAACCAGATTCTCCCTGGGAGAGTTAGAAAAAGGAAGATTCCCCTGCTAACATCCCCTTCCCTTTGGTCCAACTTTTGTGTTGCACCTTGTAACATTCCCTCTGGTTTCAGTGGGCAGCTCCCCTGGAAAAGGAGCTGTGAATAGGGCCTTAGACAACTGCTGGTAAAAGCAAAATCCTGTTTCTAGTGCATCTGAGCGTGCGTCTTCCTTCAGGACGAGGGGACTGCAGGTTGACAGGGAGGTAAGTCATTTCAGGGCCTCCTCTTTACTGCTGTCCTGCTCTTTGCTCCATCTGTTCATTCTTTGCTCTATCCAGCATAACTCCACTAGTGCCTGTCCCATGGTACTCACGGTGTCTCCTGGATAAGCATGCCAAATGCTTTTCTTACTGATGCCCTCTGTGCTGCCCCACGCCTGTGACTAGGGACTCACCTCTTCTGGAAGGCAACACACAGAAACCTGTTGGAGAACACTTTAACCTGCCTGGGCACTCATTAATGCAGTGGTCCCCAACCTTTTGGGGCTGCTGGGCGCCCGGAGACAGGGCCGCTCACGTGCTGCATGCCCGGGGGCGGGGCTGCCAATGCACCGTGCGCCGGGCCTGGCACTGCGCATGCAGCACGCGCCTGGGGCAGGGGCCACCCATGTGCCTCGTGCCTGGGACCGGCACCGGCATGTGCCACACGCCCGGGGCAGGGGCCGCCCATGCGCCGGGGGCGGGGCCGGACCAGATTTTTTGGCGGGCGCACATAAATGCCCTGGCGGGCGCCATGGTGCCTGCAGGCACAGCGTTGGGGACCACTGCATTAATGGGTCTCCAAGTCACCATTTTGTTTCAGGCCAATTCCACAAGCCAAATACACAGAGAAGGGTTGGAACTTAACTTCATTGACAAGTTTAATTCTTATGCAAATAGTATGAACAGGGACATCAGCAGCTCCCACATCACCTTCCACACCCTATGACTTAACCTACCAACCACACAATGGAGGTGCTAATTGTTCTTCTCAGCCTGTTGTAACTATTTGAACCATCTACTCAGGGTCCCTCTCTTTTTATTTTTTCTCCTTTCCCCCTCCTTTTTTCTCTTTTTTTTCTCTTCCCCTCCTCCCCTGGCCTTATTTATTCTGGGATCTGGACTTCTAATACTCCTGCACCTACGAAAGCTCATTATACCATCTACATGTTTTGTTAGTCTTTAAGGTGCTACCAAACCATTTGTTGTTTTTCCTGTTACCAGACTAACTCGGCTACCCCTCTAAAGCTTCTTCTGGAATGAATCCCTCAGCATATCCACTTTGTTTCTCAAGGGTTGACTGTAAAATTACAGATTTATTTTCTGCTAGCAGTGTGCTTTTGTGCAGTATCAAATTGCATTTGTTGTTTGTTCCTGCAGTACGCACATGGACTAACAGTGATATCTTTATTGTATCAGGTTCCTGAATGAAAATAATTGCAAACAGATTTTCACATAGTAGTAGTACAAGACAGGAGTTCCTTTCCTGGCCAACTGGCCTCTGCATGGTGCTGTGATCATATGCAATCAGCAGAGCTGATTATTTTTGTAGAAGTCCTACACACATTTAGACAGTCTCTTTCTGATGGCTACTTCCAGGTTTCCTACAATTGCTTGCATTTTGGCTTAAAAGCCATCTAGCATGCAGCTGGCTTTCAAGGTCGTGTGTGCTTCATTTCCAATATGAATGAAGAGTAAAATAGGATGGTTATTGCCTGGCAGCACAAAGTCATGGTTTGGTTTGATTTTATTTTAGTTAGACGCTGCAGTAAGTGTGTCTGGAGTCCCATAACAAAATAGGGCAAATATCCGCAGTCACCTTGTTGAAAAAGGCAACTGATTTCTGAAAGGTTTGAGTATGAATGAGGTTATTCCGAATCAAGAAGTCCCTGAAAAGAATTCCATGCTTTACTTAGCTCTTTTTGTTTCATTTTTGTACTTCTGACAGATTTGATTCTCTTCTTAGCATCTCCTCGTGCTCAGTTAACATGAGCAGGAGGAAGATGGGCCCAGCCTGTGGACGGGTGGGATGAATGAAGTTGGGGCCAACAGAAATTCTGAAGTCAAAATGTTGCTAATTCAGGGACAGTTGACAAAAGCCCAACTACATTCCTGGGTAATACATTTACCCTCTTCTTGAACCTTTATGTTGAACTGATTTGACGGTCAGCCTGGACCAATCCTCCACAGGCAAGAAAGCTCATTTGCTTTTAGGGTGGTGCCTACTGGGGAGAATAATTAACATCTCAAATAAAACCAGGAAAGATTTAATGTGACAATATTTCGTGATGGAGGAACAAAAGCATTTTGCTCCGTGGTTGGGTTCATTATTGAAGAGACCACTGGAAGCTATTTTGATTCCACAGTTACATGGTGCCGCCTTTGCAGAGTTTTGAAATTAGTTGCAAATTGACAAAAAATTCTGTTTTCTCAGCAACTGGGGGCTCCTCGCATGCCTGTTTGTTCATCTTCTAGTTTCTTACCCAAGCTCCTACTGCTGGTATTTATTTTCTGTTCTCATGGATCTTTTTGATAAGTTCCCTTCTCTCTGGCCATTTCTCACCTTCAGGTACTTTTGTGCACCGTAGGCTGTGTTTGTCTTTGGGTGATGCAGTTGCTCCTCTGGAAGCCGGAGAAGGCTTCTAATGCTCAGGCTGCTGCTTGTGAAACCAAGTGGGAGAAGAAGAAGCTTAGGAGGCTAATAGCATACGGTAACCCAAGCGCTTTTCCGTCCTCTGCTTAACATGCCCCTCCCTCCCACTCCAAAGATGATGTGGACGGGGCATCCCACCAGCATCTGAAGTGAGAGGAGACGCCATGTGAACTTACCGCATTGGCTGTGCCCAAGGAGGGTTTTCGGATCCTGTGTGCATAGGGAAAGTGCGCCTATCTGTGGGTTCCGCCCTATTGCCAGAGGCCTGTGGTTCAGAGCAGCGGTACTGTTAACAGTTCCCACAGTGACAGCCCCAACATGGGCCCAGTACTGCCACCAACTGGCATTTTGCCCACTGTCCCCCTACCTGCTGGATCGACTCGCTCGGCAAGATGACAGGTTCTGCCAAAGGGACTCAGGCCTAACCAGTGTCCCCTCCCAGCTCCCATTCCCTTCTCCGCCCATCCCCAGGCTCTCCCGGTACCTCTTCATCCTGCCTGCAGAGCTGCTTTCTGTTCCAGGTCTGACAATGTTAATTAATATTAATATTGAGCCACTGTCTAATCTTAGGCTGCCTATACATCGTGGCCAGTAGTCTCCATCCTAACCCAGCACCGCCCCCCTGATTCTGGTCTGGACCTTGTCAGTACCAAAGTGCCAGCTGTGTTCAACAGAGCTTTGTATCGCTGGCAACGTCCCTGCCAGCGATTAAGATGAAATGTCTCCGCTCCATTGTAAACTAAGTTCTGTGCAAAGCAAAGGACAAAATGAAAACTTAGGGTTAAAAGATTTTGTTCTTTTCCCAATTCACCTTATTTGTGCTTGCTCCTTAGCTTCCTTTTTAACCTTATACGTGTTTTATCCCCTTCCATCTTGTCTTGTCAAGTTATACCATTCACAAGACATTGTATCACAAGGTGTAATGTAGGGTGTCTTTTTTTATGTGAAATTCACCAAAGTGCAGTTCTCAGGAAAAAAATATAAGAAATAAGCTTGATGTTATGGAAAACTGCTATGGGAAGCAAAAGGACATAAGGTGAAATCAATGACCAGCAAAATTAAGGACAATAATAACTAGTTGAAGTATATTAGGAACAAAAACAATCTGAACAATAGAATTGTTTGATTACGAGAGAGAAATAATCAAATTGGTGATACTAATGAAGAAAAGGCAGAAGAGATGAATAATTATTTCTCTTCTGTCCTTGGGGAAAAAACAGATGATGTAAGCATTTCATCTGACGAGAAATTTTTTCCATTCCTGTAGTAATTCCGGAGGATATTAAACAGCAGCTACTAAAAACAGATACTTTTCAGCAGCAGCTCCGGACAACTTGCATCCAAGAGTTTCCAAAGAGCTGGCTGAGGAGTTCTCTGGACTGTGAATGTTATTTTTCAATAGCTTATGGAAGAAAACTAATGAATTGCCAGTATTCTAAATGGGCAATGAGGTGACCTGGGTAGGCCTGTCAAGCTGACGTTGACCCTGGGCTAAACAATGTGGTGGCTGATATGAATTGTGATGAATTAAAGGAGGGTGATATAACTAATGCTAAGCGACATGGAAAATAGGTTGACAGGATCTAACTTGATTTCTTTTTTGAGATTACAAATGTGGTTGATAAAAGTAAGTACTGGTATAATATACTTAGATTTATGCAAGGCATTTCACTTGTTCTAGGTTTTAATCAGAATGTCCTGCAGCAACCTGGCACATTACATGGATTAAAAACTGACTGTGTGGCATGCCTCAAGGTATTATTGTAGGTGGAGAATCATCAAGCAAGTGTGTTCCCAGCAGGGTCCCACAGGGATTGGTTCTGGGCCCTGTGCTCTTTGTCAGTGATGATTTATGTTTCTTCCATGTTGATGATAACAACCTTAAAGCCCACAGATGTCAGAGAGTTTGGGGAGTAGTCAATGCAGAGGGCAGGCTGCTGACACTTGGGTACGCTCGTCACAAGCAAGCAGTGTGTGTTTTAATGTGGCTAAATGTAAAGTGATACAGCTAAGAACAAGTAGTGTGGGCTTTATTTACAGGGTGTGAAACTCTCATCCAGGAGACAGTGACCCTGGAAATGACTTGGAGACATGGTGGATAATAAACTGAACATGAGAGTCCAATATAATAGTGACCAAAATGGCTAATTCGATCCTTGGACATACTGACTTGGAATCTCAAGTATAGGTTGAACCTCTCTAGTATGGCGCTGTTGGGACCTGAGCAGTGCCGAACCAGAGAATTTGCCAGACCACAGGAGGTCAATATTGTCTAGCAGCATCACCACCACTTCCACTGCTTGCTGGGCTCTTAGAAGACATTTGGGGTCAGTTAGAGCTAAACAACAGCCCAGAGCACTGAGAGCCAGGACTGCTGGCTGCAACCAAACTTTATGGGATTGTGGGAAGCTTGGCCACCCCCATGATAAATGGACACCCAGTGAACTCAAATCCTGCTGGCCCATGGTTGTTGCCAGACCAGAGCGTGCTATTCTAGAGAGGTTCAGCCTGTAGGAGCAGAGAGGCTATATTACCTCTGTATTCGGCAGCGCTGCAACTTTCCGCTCATGTCCATAATTCAAACAGGATGGGTTCAGAGAAGAGCCACGAGACTGATTGCAGGGTTAGAAACCCTGTTTTATAGTGAGAGATTTGGGCTTAACAAAAAGAAGGTTATGGGGTGACTTGGTCACAATGATTAGTGCCAATCTGGGGAACAGAAATTTGATAATGGGCCTTTTCAGTCTAGCAAACAAAGGTATAACAAGATCTGATGCCTACAAGTTGAAACAAAAGCAATTCAGATTTGAAATAAGATGCCAATAGTTAACAATAGTGTCACTAACCATTAGGACCATGTACGAAAAATTGTGGTGGATTCTCTCTCACATGCCATTTTTAAATCAAAACTGGACATTTTGATTTAAAAAGGGATGTTGTAATTCAACCAGAAAATAATTTGAGGAATTCCTGTGGCCTGTGTTACGAAGGAGGAGAGACTCCATCACATGCCGGCCTTAAAATGTAGGAAACAATCTCCATAAATAAATAAATGGATGTGGTGCTGCTAAAAACTATGAATAGCCCCGAGTATTTATTTTTTTAAAGTCTTGGCTTGACAAAGTCCTGGCTGGGATGGTTGAGTCGGGGTTGGTCCTGCTTTGGGCAGGGAGCTGGACTCGATGACTCCTGAGGTCTCTTCCAGCCCTGGGATTCTATGATTCTATTGGCAGAAATGAGCAGAATTAGCTGCAGGAGAAGGGAACTGTGTCTGAGTTTTCCTACTTAAAAAAAAAAAATCTTTCTCTTCAAGATCACATATCAGCTTCTTGAAGGACATGAATTGTTCTAACAGTCTGGATTGGCAATCCCTGCTCTGCTGCAGTCAGTTTGCAGGATCTGGGATACCGTAGCATCTAAGTATGTCTTGCAAAACACGCGTTCGCTATGGCACGCTCACAACACTCACAACATCTTTTTTTTTTAAATTGTCAGTGTTTTTTCCTTCCCCCAAACCTGTAGCATCTGGCAGTAGAAAAGTACAGTAGGGCTGGCTGGCACCATGGTGCAGAGGATCGAAGAATTCCATATTGTGACAACACATCAAAATAAATTGCTGTCAACAGACCAAAACACCAAGTGCTGTGATTCTATCTGACGTGTGAAGACTCAGACAGGCTGTCTTGACAAGTTGTGGTGGAGCACCTGCAATTGGCAGAAGACAGTGATATAAATCTGATTTGCCTGATATGCAGCACCTAGATATAGTTAATGTGGGTGACAATAACTCTGCATAAAATTTTCAAGACACAGATCTGATTTTTTGTCTATTACTTGTGCTGTTTCCCCCCCTTCACCCCCCCGATACTAGTTCTGCTTCCATTCTCTGCTCAGGGCTTGCCTGGAAATAATTGTGAATAATAAACTGAATTTTAAAAACATTATAACAAATTAAGGTTTGATTCAGCCTCTTTTTCATGTTAAAAAGGGAGCCACTCAGGGCAAAAGATACACTGTGAAATTTTATTTTACAATAATAATAAAAAACAGAATGAAGGTTGTATTAATTCCCTAACTTGCAGCCAATATATTGAAAATAGGAGGTTAAAAGTCACGAGTTACAATAAATCTTCCCTGAACGGTATGCTGTTTTAAACTTCTAGATGAGGAAAAAATCATTGAGTAGGTGGTTAATTTTTACCTTTTGTTACCAATAAATGGTGATTCTTTACAGCAGCAGCATATATCATAGCTCATTTACAAATGTGTAAAACGTTTCTTGACGTTAGAGTTTAATTATTGGAACGTAACACTCTCTGCCCTGTTTCAGTCTGTACTTTAAAGTCTGAACGTGGGATATTTCATCCTGATATTGGCAGGTATTAAAAACCGTAGCACCTATAAATGTAACTTTCTATCTTTCATTTTCCGACATGCAGATTTAAAGGCTTGAGATTTGAGACATTTTTTATGCGTGGCTATGGGTGTCCCGGCTTCTATCAAAAACAAACAAGCAAAAGAAAATCTGTCTTTCTGGGGCTTTTTTGCCTTCATGGCTAAAACAATCTGTTTCACATAGTCTAGAGTTTATTAGACATACCGTGTGGCCAATTCCCAAATAGACGACTGTGCAAAAATGTTGTTCTGATTTGAGTACCCTATGACAAGTGGATTTGAGTATACAGAATGGGAACACAGAGTTCTTGTATTCATATAGAAACCGGCTTAATTTCCTCGTCTCAAACGATGGCTTTCCTGTTTCTATTTCCTGTCCAGGTCATTAGATATCTTATTCAAAGAGTGAAATAAAAAAAAAAAGTCCATTAATTCCATGACTGTGGCTTGTATTAGTGGAAAATATGTGGCGATGATGTAACAGATCAAAAATCTTGCAAGATGTTCAAAAACCGCTAAACTGGAGAACTTTGGAAAATCTCAGTGTCCACTCTGAGAAGCTTTAAGGGTAGAAAAGAGGTTTTTGAAATTACCATTCGTTCTTGTCAGTATTGTTGTTTTATCCCTTAAAGGCTGCTAATGAGAAATAGAGCCTCATTATGATTTTAAGGATGAGAGAGGAAGGCTTTTAATTAATGATATGTAAATGGTCTTGAATTGATTATGTTAGAATATCAAGAGAGATGGGTAGAAGCTGTGGTGTAATATATTTTAATTAAGAATTAATTAAAAATGATGGCAATTTCATAAAGCCTCACAGAAAATAGTGGAATTTACTTTCTGTCAGGAGTAAATTAGCCAGTGATTAAATAAAGGGCCTGCATTAATAGTGGAGTTATTTTTAAACTGAGCTATGAAGAATTGTTTAATTTTCCCTAAATAAGTGAAATAAGAATGTAATATTTGCAAATGAGTTTTGTAAATGATGGCAGAAAGGAAACTTAGTGTTCCCCTTATGCCCTCGCCCTGCGTCACGGCACTCTTTGCAGAGGGATTTGTTTCCTGGTGCTCTGGAGGTGAGGTGCTTTGAAAGGAAATGGCTTCCCGCAGTCCAGACAGAATTAGTCCAGTTGCGTGGCTAGTGGGAGCGGTGGGCACTGGGCACAGGAGAGCAGCCTGGTACTGTCTGGAGCACAATCACTGCTGTCCGAATTGCTGTTCCTTAGGCCTGCGTTGTGCACTTTCCCCGTGGAGAAAGCGAGGGCTGGGGAAACCATCTGGATCTGCCAGTCACGGGGAACCCTTCACAAGCCACCATTTGGTATAGTTCCTCCTCCTTGTTCCTTTCGTCCCTCTCTTCAGAACCCCCTCTCCATATGTTTCCAACGCTTTATTAGCGCCAGTGCGGATTCTTTTGTGTGGCGAGCAGGTGAACTTGGCTGTCAGTCCCCTAACAAGGAGCCATTTTGCTGTGGCACACCTGTTCGGAAAAGCCCTGCGTGTCTGCCCGGATGCTTATGGGACACCCGTCCCCCGGGTGTCCACACCTTTGCTTTGTCCTCAGGATTAGAAGCTGCTCAGGTAGATTTCTAGTCTATGTTGCCCTGTGCCCTCGGCCTCCCCGACACATGGCTCCCGCGATGTGCCAGGAGACTTTGCTTCGCAAGGAATCCGGAGAGTGACGGGCTGTAGTTCGGCTTCTGCAGCCCTCACTCACATACGCAGGACCTGTGGCCTGAGCTCCTCTCGGTGCCAGTCTCGTCTCTGTTTGCGAAAGCCTTCTCTGCCGCTCTGAAGGGGCCTGATTGGCCAAGCAGCCCGAGGGTGTTTCGATCAGAGTCATTGGCGTGGGCGAGCCTGTGGACACAGCTGCAGGGAGGTGAGGCTCCCATTTGACAAAGAGAAGGCCAGTGGCGGTGGAGTTTTCCACGTGCGTTTACACACCTCTGCTCTCCTGTCAGTCTCTGCCTGGCCGCAGCCTCCCACAGCCACCCCCCGGGGGATGGGTGCCTGGCTGTGAGCACGAACCAGGCTCAGCTTTGAGACCAGACCCTTGTGGTC
The DNA here is from genome assembly GCA_030068395.1 of Apalone spinifera. NCBI lineage: Eukaryota > Metazoa > Chordata > Testudines > Trionychidae > Apalone > Apalone spinifera. The sequence goes on from JANRFK010000975.1 coordinate 22,669,207, forward strand.
CGGGAAAGAGGCACTTCCAGCCCAAAATGGAACCCAAACCAGTTCAGCGCTTCGGGGAGGGAGGCGGTGGGTCTGCAGGTGTCTCCGGGCAGGCGGCAGCAGGTGCTGCATGGTATGAGGGCTTCCTGCATTAGTGCCTGCTAGTCAGTAAATGGGCTTCACGCACTCGTTTAGTCTGCTAGTCAATAAAGAGCATTACCATAGCAACGGCTCCGTCACGTGCTGTACACTCGTGCTGTCGCCGAGACCAAGAGCACATTTTAAACAGCACGTTCTTCATGGCCAGGCCCCAAAATGCGTGTTTGGCTTTTGGGCGTCGGCAACCAGGCCTCTGGAGCGATTTTGACTTTCCCGTTCGGCGCTGCCCCCGGGCAGTACGACTGAAATAGCGGCCAGGGCGGGAGGCCGTGTGTACGTTGTGCCCGTGAGGGGTTGGAGTTTCCTGGGTTAGGAACCTAGGAGCTCTTGGTGCACCTGGCTCAGCGCTGTTCTTCCAGCAAAGGAACCTGCCATAGCCCCTCAGGCGCGCCTTCCTTTGAGGGGCAGCCCGCCAAGGGATGGGCCGTGCCCACGGAAGCTCATGATACTCTCTGTTTTGGTTAGTCTCGAAGGTGCCACAGGAGCATTCGTCGTCCCCCTTGGGGGGGGGTATATTGGGTTGGTTCTACTGAGCTTAAATGTGCCACCGCTGTGGTCTGCCTTCTCTCGGCTCTGAGCTGGGGTGGTCAGAGTCTGGTCTCGCATCCCTGGCTCCTACCGGGCAGCTCACCAGGCCACTGCCATCCCATCAGGCCAGCTGAAGAACCGGCTGCTTCACCAGTCCAGCCCAACGCTCTGGGTAAGGGCCTGCTTGCTTCCCGGCTGTACACTGCTTGGTGGCTGCATTGCAATGTGGAGCAAGTAGATGAACATCACAGGCTGCAGGGGGAGGAGAGCATCGCGGCGGAGAAATGACATGGGAACTTCGCTGCCCTTACAACAGGAGCTTTGCCTGTGCCCCATGTTGGCACTGGCTGGGGGATTGTTTTCTGAAATATTCGTTAACGGAGAAAGTTCTTCACAACTCACTGCCCAGCCTGGGCCGAGAGGCTGCCAAAGCATGTGAAATGTTGTTAAATGGAGTAAAAGCCCATTGGAGCACCAGGGTGCATTCCCTTCTACGTTCTCTGCTCCCCACATGATGGGGTCTAATTGTTTCTTGAATGATCTCGATGTTTCTGCCTCACTAAACTCGCCCGCGAGGCCATTCCACAGTCTCTGCGTGAAACGAGGGCTGCCCGCGTTAGCCGCTAAATGTGCTTCCTACTTGCATTTCTGCTGTGCCTTTTGGAGGCCTAAATTTCAGTGTGTTTAAGGCTTTTCTCAGGCTGCGGCACCTTTGCACGGTTCCTGTTTGTGTGTGATCCGCGGGGAGAGCGCTGGAGGGTGTGTTTGTTCCCTGTCCAGCTGCACGCACTAATGCTCCCAGTCGTTGGTGACCATAAAACACGACCATGAGACTGACACTGTAGGTAGCTGAGACCCAACCTCTCTCTGGGGCACTGTTTGTCCAATGTGTCTGTTTCTCACCGTCCTTGGCTCAGTGGCCCCAGCCAGGGGACAGATACCCCCCTGCAGTGCTGCAGCCGGAAGGAGGGCTCTGGGAAGAATGCTAGGCCCGCTCAGGAGCCCGTGGAAGTTGGTGGGAAGACCCCCGCTAACTTCAGTGGGCTTTGGATCCAGCCTTTTGTCTCAGAAAAAAATGCACACAGGGTCCACTTGGCATGTCTGCTTCGAGCTGCGCCCCTCTTCTTCCAGAGGCCATGGCGGGTCTGGGGCCCCAGGCAGCAGGAGCATGCTCGGGCAGTTCCTCTTTGTCCTCTCAGCTTGTCGTACGGGCAGGCACCTGCTGGGTGGTGCGGACGCCTGCCCCTCCGTTTTACTTGCCCGCGTGGTGCTGCGGACAGAGTGCAGGTGTGCTGGTGGCAAACCGCCTGCTCTTCTGACCTGCAACGAGGGGAAGAATTAGCATTCCTGCGCTTCTGCAGTCCTCTGAGTCACTCGTCCAACACTTAGGGTTGCAATTAGCAGCCCAACTTGCTTGGGGACCTTGGGACTGTCTTGTTAGCTGGAAAACCTGAGCTCAGATGCCCCCCGGTGCTTCACCAGTCATTGGCTGCTGCTATGGAATGAGGAAGGGGGGGTAACACTGCGGAGACTGCCCCGTGCCTTACACTTGCACCGCAGTTGTCGGGCGTGGAGCCTGGGGGGAGGGGAAGGAAAGTAGCCTGTTGTAGCAGGGCTGTGAAGGCCTCTCATGGGGCTGGGGACCGTGGCTGCTCTCCCGGATGCGGGAACGTTCCGTGGCTTCGGTGCAGCGAGCACAGGGCTCCACTCGGAGGAAAGTGATGTCCTCTCAGACTGGCGTAGTGCTGGTGCCAGCTCCCAAGCAAGGCCGAAGGTGGGGGCCGGTGCCAGCTGACTCTTTAGGCCTGACTGGTGTCCACGTGGTACGGGGCAGAGCTGGGCAGTGCAGACACTGGCAAGTCCCGCTAAAAAGACCCACATGCATGAAGACAGTTCGTGGCCGATGTCTGGAGAGGGGAGCGGCTGTGTGCACTCCAGCAACCAGGACCCTGGCTGAGCCACGTGAAACCCCCCTTCGCTGCCCCAGGAAGAACCCCAGAGAGGCAGCGCAGGGCCTGCGGTGTGGGGGCGGGGCCATGTGTTTATGTGCACATCTCCCCTGCCCCGTTCTCTGGGCACAGAGAGGAAGACAGCACTCGGGGGAGCTGCCCCCTCCAGGACCCAGCTGCACGTCCCGGGGCCTTTGCCGCATGTCTGGTCCCCTATGGGCAAGGTGCTTACATCACCTCCTGCCGCACAGCGCGTGTGCGGGCAGCCTAATTGGCTAGTTCCTGCCTCCCGAGCGAGAGGTCCCTTGGCTCCCGGCCCCAAACCACACAGTGCTTTATGGTACAGAAGTCCTGGTCAATCAACGTGCCCCAAACACCTCCATCGATTTGTAGCCAGGATAAGAGTTGACAGGAGATGCTCAAGTCTTCCAGTTGCAGAAGACGGAAACCCCCCCAAGCCCCGACTCAACGGGTTTCTGTGAGGCACACGCCATGAACGGCCAATAAAACTTTGTCATCACAGAGGCCCTGAGAGCAGGAGGAAAGGAAGAGTTTATGGCTCTGCTGCTATCTGGCGCCATTCGTTACTGCAGTCCATGCTCGTCGCCATGTTTTACAGGTTGATCGTTTAACTGCCAGGTTAGAAATAAACTCGGTGAGCTGACTGGAAAAGCAGCCGAGGCTGGTCAGTCTGTCTCCCCTGTCAGTCGACCTAACACGTCAGCTCTGGCTACAGGGACACGGCGGGGGGGGGGGGGGGGGGGGGGGG
>JANRFK010000975.1:22677951-22689038 GCA_030068395.1 Apalone spinifera
GGGGAGGGGTGTTCAGTAATTTTGGTTAAACCATCTGGCAACCCTACACCAGAAGCCCTGCAGGGCCCACGACACAGCGCGGTGCTGGCTGTGCAATTGTCACTTGTGCACTCGAGGCATTTCCGGGGCTGGCTTTTGGCAGCTGCCGAAGCCTGGGCCAGTGGCTAAGGCTTCAGTGCATTGGTGAGAGAGGGTGAAATTCCTGCCTGTGCAGTGGGCCAGCAAGGCCAAGCAGCATTTCCCTTCGTCTCAGCGGATGGCGCCGGGGGGCGGGGAGAGGGCATGCAGGGGTCTCGCTGGGCCTGATTGCTGAGGAAGCGTGTTCCAAGGTCGCACCATGGGCCAATGTTTAGTTGAAGTTTGAGGAAAACGATGCTGAGCTAAAGCAACTCCTGTCACCCATGGAGGGCTCTGCACCTGGTGGCTCAGAGGCTTCACTCACAAGCAGCCCAAAAAGACCCCAAACGGTTCTTGGACGAGCTGCAGCCTGTGGAAGGCCCAGATGCTGGCGATTCAGAGGGGCCCGAGGCTGCTGCTGCTGCTACCATGGCAGTAGCCAGAGCCCCAGGCCCTTTACACACCACCGGTGCACCGCCTGGTGTGCGCTGGGCAGTGCTGAGGGCTGGGGTTAGAGCGTGCCGCACTCCGATGGCACTCAGGGCTGGCTTCCTCCGGCCTGCCCCCCCATTGCCCAGGGGCCTGTGGCAGCTGCTGGTGCCCCTGGTGGTGTCCTGCAGCGATCTCCAAGCACGGGGTCATGAGCTGCTCCGGAAGCTGACCTGCCTCTTTGGGAGTCTGAGAGCTCCCCGCGCTGGTGCCTCTCCGAAAGGAGCGGCAGGTGCATTTCTTGCAGCGCCCCTGGCGGCCTCTCCCTCCTTGCTGCTGCAGGACATCTGGACAAACCAACTCGTGGCTCAGCTGCCAGGGAAGAGAGAAGCCCCGCTGGGCACCACGCACTGTTTCAGGAACGGAACTGCAGGTGTGATTTTTGCACACGGCAAGTGCAGGAGAAATGTGAGCCCAGTCAAGACCTAGTTGCAGATATTGTCCATCTTACCAGGGCCTTTCACTCTGACAGTGGGACGGCTTGTGGAGAGCCCTCTGCAATCTCAGTTGCCCCAGTACGTTTTTCAGCAGGTGCAGGAACACAGGCACTTGCCCTTTCCCAAGGCTTCTTCCCAGTTCGCTTTGTCACCAGCAGAGTAAAACAAGGCCGCGCTCTTGCTTTAACATTATTAGCATCATGTTTGCAGCTGTTCTAATAGATTCGTTCAGAGACATTGATTGTGGCATTTATATGCAGCACCATATGGATGGAGAGGTCTTGAATATGCATTGCCTGTGTGCTAAGACAAAAGTTATGAAGACAATTATTCACAGATTACCGTTCGCTGATGATTGTGCTTTATTGGTCTACAACCTCAAGGCCATTCGGTTGCTCACTGCCTGCTTTGTGCGTGCAGAATCGTATTTTGGCTTTAACAATCAGCTGACCAAAGTCATGGTCCAGCCTCACCCCGGAAGTACTGCAAATGCTGCAGTTGTGCCCACTCGAGCCTCTTGACATGAAATGCAGCAATAGGCACCTGCCAGGAATGCCCGTTGGAAAACTTCAGCCTCATCTCTGGAGCGAGCACGGTGTGAGACGCAAACAGAACCTGAGGGGTACCGCCCCGTGGTCCTCACTGCACACCTCACCAATGGCCAGGGCTCACCAGCCTCATGCTTTGGCACACTGCGCATGCGCAGACCACTCTACAGACCACTCTACGCATGCGCTTACCACGCTGCGCGGCTGTGCCGGCTTGTAATCTACTTGCCACGGGCGAGTAGATTATACTAATTGTCGAGCCTTGCCAATGGCCATACACGGATCCCTTACTGCCGCTCCGCCAAACACTGGGCGAATTCCACCTGCGACGGCTACGGCAGATAGTGGGAATTAATAGCAACATTAATTCCAAACACCAGGGCCCTTGCGTGCTGCAACACCACAGGCATTGCACCTTTTCTAGGGAGATGCATCTGAGTTGGGGCAGTTGTGTGGGCTGTATACGTGAGAGTAGGCCACCAAAGGCCACCTCGAATGGAGAATTGCAGGCTGGAACAAGGGGTAGACCAAGACAAGATGGCCAGAGACACTCTCAAGACCAGCCTCCTTGTACTGATGGTGAGTTCCTGGGAGCTCTGAGCCAGTGACCAGATCCTGTGGTGGCAGCTCAAACAGATTTCGAGAGCTCGTGGGCTGCTCTGATCGAGGAGAGACGTGTGAGGAGCAAAGTTAAAGCAGAAGCAAACGATTGTCTTCACTTGTAGCACGCGCGAACAGGACCGCAGGTCCTAAGTTGGTCTCTGGGCTCATCTCAGAACCCACAATAGCTCGTCTCGTGAACTTGATGGGTGGCTCCATCATCTTTATGTAAGAACCGACAATGCGTTCAGTGTTGTGTGCAAGGCCCTAAATAACGATCGTCCCCAAGAGTTCTAATCAGAGCAGGACGTCAGCACAAGGCCAGAACTCACCAAGAAGTTAAGAGGAGAGAACCATGCCATGGAGGCTTTGGAGCTTTGGTGGGATCTGTGGCTGTGTCCTCCCGCGGGGCCCAGAGCAGAGGCATTGTCTGTAGCGGCCACATGGACACAAGGGGCGGAAGCAGAAGGGTTTTACAAAATCACAGCTCCTTGAACTGCCTTTGGATGCAGCCCAGTGACGGGGCATTTCAGTGCCATTGGGTTACTGTTGTCAAAAGCAAACAAAAACCGGAGCCTGCTGAGCTCAAGCTGAATTTTCAAAGCATAACGACAGCAAACCAATGAGAGCTCCTCGTGGGCTGGCGTGAGGTGTGAGCTCTGACGGTGCAAAACATGCGTGAGGACAAAATGGAAATTTCCCGCACACTGCTTAGAATAGCTGCAGAACGAGCTGGGCTGTTCACGGCACTGGGCAGCATGGCCGCAGCCAGAGGAGCAGGCCGAGCCCGGACATCAAACCAGAAGAAACTCTTTCACTCCCTGGTTTCATGTAATATTTAAAGACTGGCCCAATGCAGCTAACTGAGTCAACTGACTTCATTACCTGCTCTGCTAAGGAGCCCTAGGAGGGTCGCCTGCCAGCGGGGCTGTGCGGGGGGACGTTTACAGAGACTCCTCCATGCTAGTTCGCCAGTTCTGGGTGGTCTTACTAGAGTCAAACATCAGCCTGTTTGACACCGTCCCTCAGTTCTAGCCTATTGCGGGTGCACTGGCCTGCAGAAAACACTGATGCTGCTTTGGCTCTCGCACCCAATCGTACTGCAGTACACGCTCATGTTGACACGCTATCGGTTTGCAGGAACATTCTGTGCGTCAAAGAATTCCTTCCCCCGGATTCTGCTTTTCTCCATCGTGTGGCCAGGATAAACTTCTACACGGTGAGCTCTTAAAACTCTGCTTTTACTTGGGATCCTGCAAACAGCCTGCCTCGGATAGTATGTGTTAACTTCCTATTGCAACACTTAGAGCAAAAACAGACAGCCAGAACCACCTGAACAGATTCTAGCACTACTCAAACCTGCACCCCCGGCCGGGTGGTCTGCCACCTAATCTGACTAGGTTTTCCTGCCTCTAACGTCAGCCTGACTCCCTCTTTTGCGGGAGGACGTGAAGAGCACTTGCAGTCGGGGCAGAAAAGAGCCCACACAGAGACCTGGGCCGTGCCAAAGGCAGAAGGGACTGAATTTGGTTCTATTTCACGGCAACAGAATTGTCAGCCAAGTGCCTGTTGCAGAATCGTTCTTTCTGCCGACGTCGTGCAAGGCGGAAAGGACCCAGCAGGACACCCAGGTCCCCAGCTAAGCTTGTAGCACTGTAGCTGAGCACACCGGGGAGACAGCAAACATGGAGCCCACTGGAGCTGCATTTAGAGAGCCACTTTCTGGAACAGGGACGCATGTTCAATCGCCCTCTTAGCCCCATTTATTCTGGCCTCCCCACTCCCCAGCTCTGCTTTCTCCCATGAGGCCGGCTGGCTCAGAGATGGTAGCCTGTGAGGGAGGGCAGAAATTGCCCCTTTTAAAACATTTCTTCTGCAGCTCAAAGCCATGGGCGGCCGGTAATGTAGGCAAGAGGGCACAGCCTTCCCCAAACTGCCTACATGCCCGGCCGCCAGGGAGGGCTGGGCATGAGGCGGTAGCGTGGCAACCCCGGCCCTTCAGGTGGACAGGGAGGACCGGGCTGGGTGGATGGGGCTTGGCTCCATGGGTGGGACCTGGAGTGGGGGTAGGGCTTGCCTTCACCAGCTGCTCATGCTCAAACCCATTTTAAAAAAAACCTGAGAGTGGAGCAGCCAGTTCTTTAGTTGCAGCTGGCTGGGACACAGGAGCTCTGCTTCAAGCGGACCGATGTTCTCCCGTGGGCCCTGCTGAGCTCCAGGGACACGCGGTAACCCTTCGTGGGCCAGGAATGGCTTGTGTGGCGACCTCTACGCTGGCCCCTTCTAACAGCAGGGCTGTTTGGCGACAGTCTGAAGTCTTAGCACCTCGCTGCCAATTTACCTCAGATCGCGACAAGCCTGGACCGAGGCACATTTTACAAATCATGCTCCACTCCCTGTGGCGTGGGTGCTCCCTATGGCGTTAGCCTCAGCCAGCGCTGAAACGGGGCTGTTCAGAAGTGACGGAAACGGAGGGTGGACGTTTTATCATCATGGCGCTGGCACGGTGTTGTCTTGGGCTACGTCTAGACGGATACCGTAAAAGCTTTGCAGCGTCCAAGGAACATGTCTGCTTTTTTGGAACAATTTCTGAAAAAGCGGACGCGTTCTTTCGCCATCCTCATTGTATGAGAAAGAAGGAATGTGTCGAAAGAGGAGGTTTTTCCAAAATTTGGCCCAGTGTAGACAGGCCAAATTTCGGAAAAGCTTCTTTCAAATGAAAAACGGGAAAAGATACGCAAATTGCAGTTTGCAATTTGTGTATCTTTTTGCGATGTTTCTTTGTGGTGTAGACCTAGCTTCAGTGCAGGCTGCAGAGCAAAAGGTTTCACCTTTCACGCTCTGCCAGGCCACGGAGAGCTGGTCTCGACTCAGGGCTCAGAGGCCAAGCACAGGCACCTGCCTCTGGGCACTTTGCGGATTTTGCCTTTGACGTCTGTGGGCAGGATTGGGCCCTTGATCCATACACTGAGGTTGGGCTGAGCCAGGCTCTGATGGCATTTGAGTACCACAGTGACAGCCCAGGTATGAGGACGTGAGTCGGGACTGGAGCAGATTTTTGGTTGCCTTGTTCTACCCCAGTGACAGGTTTTCCAGTTCTGAATTTATATCCCTCCCTGGCCATTAGAACCCTGCTCAGCCCATGCACTAAGGTTTATTATGAATTAAGAGTAAAACCCTTTCTCTGCCAAAGAAAAAAACTGCCTCCATTTTTCAGCGTGCTTCTGTTTGTATATTTTATGGGAGAAGAGGGCTGTTACTATTTCAGTGTCATGACCATAAAATGAAAAGGTTACTGCTTGCTGCAAAGGCTTGCTTGGATCCAGCACCAATTAATTTTCTATCGAAAATATATGTCTCCTGACCATCTCCCAAGACAGGAGATTCCTTCTTAACACACTCGAGTCACAAAATCAGTTAGAGGATTAGCCGGCTTTTTTCCAGACTGCTTTGTTCATCCCTGGGATCGTTATGCCCATTATCCGGGAGAGGCGGTTCGCGTGGACAGTGCGATGCGATAATTTTAGTCTTCTCTCCTGGATCTGTTCTGCTCCAGCCCTAAGCCTCCTCAGAGCTCAGCTTTAATTATCATTACGGCTGGGAAAGGAGCATGTGTCAGAGGAAGGAAAGTTACGGTGCCGAGCTGCTCTTGCAGAAGGGTTTTAATTGATTGGTGTGTGGTAGTTTTGCCGTGTAGTTGTGTCCTGCCTGCCTTTCACGGCTCCTTGCTGAGGCTCAGACTTGGCTCTGAATACTGGGAGAAGAGCAGGAACCGAAGTCGCCCCTGGCCCTTGCACACAGGCTGACTTGGCAGCGGGTGGACGAGCGCCTCTTTATCTTTATTTATTAATAAAAGACGGAATGCCTTGGGAAACAAAAGGTTTTAATGGCTGGTGCTCGGTATCCTTGACAACAGTCCCCAAAGAATATTACATTAGGGCACCAGAGAACTTTTAAAAATAAGTAATGGAATTCCGTCTCTGTGATGCTTTTAGTAGTCATTTCGGCCACGGTGCAGCGAGGTCATAAGCTGAGCTCAGTGAAGGGAGCCAGAACACGAAATGATGCTGAGAGAACGTCTGGGAGATGAGAGGTACAGAATTACAAGCGAAAGTGCAGGCCTGCTGAGGCAATTACAGCTTAATGGGGTCATTTGGAAGGCAATTGCCAGGGGTTAATGTAGTATGGAGAGATGAGGTGAGATTGAAGTGAAATTTGGGGCTGGAAATGTGTTAAGATGAAAGATCAGAGTGCAGCGGATTTTGCTGTGCAGAAGGGCTATAGCATGCAAAAGATTTGAAAAAAAAAAAAAGTAAAAATAGTAGCCAGATGTTTTTAAATAAATAAATAAAAGATTAAACAAACCCTTTAAAAAAGTGAAATAGCTGCACATGCAAAATGTTCTTCTTCCTTCCGAAAGGAGTGTAGCTTGCAAAGCGAATTTCAGGACTTCATTTGAAGGAAAAGTTTGGTTGCGTTTGCTTAAATGTGTACTGGAGGGGCAATGTGGTTTGCCTGCTTCCATTAGTAACATGGTACGCTGACTTGGGAAAATATTACTGCTCTTGTGGGCGCTTGTGCCTCATTTATTACTGTTTTGGAATTAAAAAGCAAGAAACAGCTCCGCATACACATATTTTGATATATTTGTAATAGATTCATCACATTATCTTTTCAGGCATTAAAATAATATTCATAAGATGTCAAAATATTACAGGAATGTAAGCTAGCATTCTTTGAGTGGGTATTTTGGTTCTGAAAAGTATGCTTAAATATTACAGGTGTTTAAATTAAAAACGTCAAACCCATGAAGGCATAATGGAAGTAATCATTTTTATATAGTTTTAAGCCGCACAGTATTTGAGAAAGCTTCGCATTCCAGAGTATTGTGAATGAGTGGAGTTCATAAGAATTCAAAGGACAAAAGAGATCATTATGCTTTGTTACCTCAGCTAGTTCATTACCTTAATTGCTGAGCGTAATCCAGTCTTGGAAGAAAACTCTAGGGCTTTAAGGAGATCAACATCGGCGCCTTATGGCACAGAAAATGGAAACCCTTTCCTGTGCCGTTTCTGCTCCAGGAACACTAAACCTTGATCAAAGGCTGAACTTTTCTTAAGGTCGGCCATGTGAAAATCCCCTGGAGCTGTACCATGCGCTGAACCGTAATGAAGTGTAGTAGGTTCAGCACCATTTCTGTGTGAGTGTGACCGTCCTGGATCACTGGCTAGCAAGAGCGCATTATCATCCTTTCCGATAGGTGAAGTTCGAGCATCGTTATGTTTAGTAGGGATAATACGTCTCCCTTTGCAACAGCTCTCTGCATATTGCGTGGACTGAACAAACTCCTAATGTGCAATGAGACGGCAGAGTCGAGAGGCAGCGCATGGAGCTTTTCATCAGGCAGGAGGCCACTTTCCCAAGAATCACTCGTTAAGTTCTCCCGAGCTGCATGCAAGGAGAAATGTTTGCAGGCACGCTTTCGACTGCACGGCTGGGAAATCACTCCAAAGAATTTTGCTGGGGAAGACTCAGATTTATTACTAATACACTAAAGCGAGCTTTTTTTTCGCCTGGGTTTCCTTGCTTTGTGTAACTTTGTGTCTGGGTCTCTGATCTGAGGATACCAAGGCTTTTTTCCTTTAGACTTGCATATGTTGAGACTTAAAAAACTACAGTAAAACAAAAAATATGACCTTTAAAAGCATGGTTGAGTTGCATTCATTTTATAACCATCAAAGCAACTCTTTACTGTTGTAAGGTAGAAAAATCAATGATGCAATCTTTTTCCTTTTGCCTTGTGCAATCCGTAATTGAAATGGAAAATCAAATGAACGGCTAACAGATAATTGTTTTATCAATATTCCCTGCCTGCCCTACAAGGGTCAGCCTAGAATGATCATGAGCCACGGATATGATGAGGACAAAATGTGAAATTGAACAGCAAGGAGGCAATAAATCAACCTTGACAAGAAAGAGTGAACAGCATGTAGCTCCTGTAGGCAGCTTTTGGGACACTTTTTGTCTCAGGTGTCTGCCCTGATTTAAAAATGTGAGAATATAATATTTGAAGCTCTTCCAGTGGGTAAACAACTGCAGGCTCTTTGTGGGTTAAGGCATCATCAAAGCAATCACACGACACCTGAAAACACCGCACATGGGGGGCGATCGCAGTCCAGTGACTGTACGGAAATACCAGAATGCTCTGAGCTTGCAAGGAGTGCACATTGCTTTTCTTTATCCAGCGCCACCCAGCTTTGGGTGTACTGGTGCCCCAGCAGAAGTGGAAGCGGGAGCCTGAAATGTGTCTGTTGATGTGCTGTGTTCTCGCATTTTGTGAACACCCTGATTCTAATGAGGGAAAAGCGGAGGTCAGATCTCTGGGTCTCTCTCAGACGTGCAAATAAATCCCGGAGGCACAGGCCGGTATTCTATAACAGGCAGAGCCCAGAGGAGAAAGGGATGTAGCTCCTGTGAATGGTTAGTTGCCTCTTGCAGTTGCTCCTCTTGGTGCTTTGTTGCTCCTTACCAGCAGGTGCTGCTGGCGATGGGAGGAGGAGTTGTGAGGTGGAACTTCAGCGGCTTGATGGCCTGTCAGTTCCAGGTGTCTGTCAGAGGTAGCAGTGCGTGCTCTTGCTCCTATTTTGATGTTTCCCCCAGCCCCCCTTGAGAGAGTGCAACAAAGAGAAACCTCCTGTTTGACATAGCAGCCGCAGAAATGCTGCATGTTCTCCATGCAGGTGATAAGTATATTATAGCAGCATGTGGAACGGTTAACATTCTCAGCCTTCCCATTATCTCTCGTGCTTTGTAACTTGAATGCAAGAGTTGCTTCATTTGAAACTTGACGCAAGAGTTCTGAGCCCGGATACAATTAAAGAAATGATAGTTACTTAACACAGAGATGCCTCAAATCAAGAACTCCGTTGGCTGTGGCACGTTGCTGAAAAGCAGCTTGGTGTGGGTAGAAATCAAACTCCACAAGGAGAGATTCCAGTACAATGGAATCAATCGGAGATGCTGGAAATGCAAAGCTGAGACAATTATGTCCTTCTGTTTCTGCTGCTCCTTCCACATTTTGGGGAAGGCCCGTGGGTGGTGTGAATTGTCACCGAAGTCAACAGAGTGACAACAAATGACAGGTCCAGTGGCATCTTACCCCGTCTTGTTTTGGCTGAAACAGACTCACATGGCGTCCTCTCTGAAACGTGTCTCCATGCCGTGGACAGGGACAGGAGTTACTCCCAGTCGAGGAGCTGCCTTATTAGCTATTCATGCTTTTTTTAGTTAAATCTTATGAACTTGGTATTCTCCCTCCGCCTCCCCTCAGCACCACACCCCCTGTGGCCGCATTGCATTTAAATGTGTGTGTGTGGGGGGGAATGTGCACCGCAGAATTATGGCAAGGTGCAAGTTGAAAAGACTGCAAATAGTGCAAGGGGCGATTTTGGCGTTGTGTTCCTCCTGGAGAAAACCCTCAAACAAATGCCTGTGTGCAGATTCCATCGAAGGTTGGGTCCAGCCACCTTTCACTAACTTCACTTTACACTCAGTAGTGCACAGGAAATTAATCCCCTTGGCTTCAAAGCAACCCGCAGGGCGCCCAAGACCGTGTCTCAATCCTTAGGGCTGCTTCGGTCACGTTTCTGGGCGGATGAGCCATGTTGGCTGTGACATGAACCTAAGAAGCAAACTTGCTTTTCTGTAAACGTTTCAGTTGTGGTGCTGGTGGGCACCCTGGATGCTGCGGTTTCTTTTTTCACAGGTGATTACTAACTACATAGAGCCCATCAGGCCACGTTTTTGAAGAGGCAGGTGGCAGTGGCATGCTACTTAAACACCGCCCAGGACACAAAACCAGCAAGGTGCCTCTGTCTGGAACAATCTGCCCTGAATAGGGTCGCCAGATGGTTTCAACAAAAATACCGGACACACTTGACATGACATCACAATCTACATCACATCTTAGTTAGAAAATACCGGACAGTTCTATTGTCTCAATTTGTTTCCCAAACAGAAAGCTCAAACTGGACTGTCCGGTTAAAAACTGGACACCTGGCAACCCTAGCCCTGAACTAAGAAGAAAGGTGGGCAGTTAAAGCATGGGAGTTAACACTCCACTGAGATGAATGGCAGTGGTACACAGCTGTTCTGGCTACCCTAGCAGTGCGACCATGGCTCCCCCCGTCCTCTGAGTCTGATGTTGCTGCGCCCCTCGGTGCACCCACAGGGTTTGCCCACCTCACTTCTGCTCCCTCTTCGACTTTGCTTTGGGTGGCTGCAATGCTGCTGATGTTCCCTCTGGCGTAGGGGGTGAGTGCAAGGGCCTCCCTGCTCCTGAGCCCACCAGTTGGTTCTGTGAAGGGGTGGAGGACACAGGAGCAGGGGCTGCAAAGGTGCGTCCGGCCACCCGGCACACCACGTGCTGCCCTTGCATAGGCCCAAGTGCAATGTTCCCTCAAATGTTTCCATCCATGTTCGGATTGCATTGTGTTCTGTGCACCAAGACGTGTGGATGTACACCACCAATAGAAATAGATGCTGCTGACTGTGGGAGGCTGGGGGTGGTCTGCTAATCAGCTGGGCAGCATTTAAATCTCTCCTGGGTGGCTGCCCAAGTGCTCAGCTTACAGGGAACCCTGCCCAAGTGGAGGGAGGAAAGGGAAGCAGAGTGGTGAATATAGGGGCTCCAGGAAACCATGCAGGTGACAAGACAGGGCACTGCTGTTGCGCCGGATGATGGGCGGGAGTGTTACGGACCGTCCTGCAGTCCTGTGTGCTGGCACCAGGCAGGAGGTGGCTGTCACCTGCTCACCGCTCCTGCAGTTTGCTGATTACATGGTTTTAGAACATAAGAACATAAGAACGGCCGTACCGGGTCAGACCAAAGGTCCAT
>JANRFK010000975.1:22695569-22709654 GCA_030068395.1 Apalone spinifera
TCTATCTATCTCCACACGCTCTATCTATCTATCTATCCCCACACACTCTGTCTGTCTATCTGTCTGGCTATCTCTCCCCACACACTCTATCTATCTGTCTGTCTGTCTATCTATCTATCCCACACACGCTCTATCTGTCTGTCTGTCTGTCTATCTATCTATCCCCACATACTCTGTCTGTCTGTCTGTCTGTCTATCTATCTATCTCCATACAATCTATCTACCTACTCACACAGTTATAAGACATTTTCTCTGAGCTCAAACTGGATGTGAATGGGAGCCTGGCTGAATCTTTTGTGTCCTCACTGAGTCTGGTGCTGTCAACTCCAATACTGATTATTTTTAAATGATTTGCTGCATGTTATTATTTATCAGGTTCTTAGTGTGTGGCCTCCTTGGCCACATCCTCTCGGTGCTCTGGTCCCAGCTGTGTTTTAGCGGGTGCACCTGGTCCCAGTCCATCTGGGACACAGGGAAAGGCAGAGACTTGCAGTATGGAATAGGAAGGGCAGGCATGTTTTGTGGCGGTGCCCTCGAAAGCGTGGCAGCCAGGCCCGCCGACAGAGGCGTCGGAAGGGGCAATTGCACCAGGGCCCGGTGATTCTGAAGGATCGGGGCTCCTGGCCACTGTGCTACTGTGCTACCCGACCCGCAGGATCCCAGCTAACCGGTTAAACGGAACATTTAACTGATTAACTTTTAAAACAGGGTTTTACAGCCTGGCCCAAAGAAATTCCCCGAGTTCACAGCGTGGCCCCCATCTCCAGCGACTTCACTCAGTGCCCGTGGCAAGGGGGAGATTAGTAGACTGTTTCCGACCCACGCTTTGACCTGTAGGGCTTGTAGCTGCCTGCTGGGGCTCACTCTTCATTGTGCTGCAAAAGTCTTTTTCCCAGACCTGCGGCTGGACATGCTTCTCCCCAGAAGTTAATGTGGCAGCTCCCCAGAAGTTCGCCCAGCACTGTGGGCACACGCAAACGGGCACGTGGTCCGCGGAAGCTGGAATTCCCCGGGGGCGCAATACTGTTTTGTGCACGTTATTCTTGGGATTACTCGGGTAACCCCCCCTTGCCAAGCACTTTCTGCACACCCCACGGGAAGAGGGTCTCTGCCCCCAGGTGCTCGCAGTCTCCCCTGGCGGGTAATCTGTTGCGCTGTGCGCTAGCCAGGAGCGCCTTTGTCAGAATGGCGGATGCTTCACCGCACTGTAGGGCAAAGTGCTGTCCCAGAAGTCTCCTCCGAAAGTAGCTGTAGCCTTGCAGTATCAAATTACAGACTCTGGATGGCGCTAAGCTCCTCCGTGTCCCTTGGAGCCGACCCACCGAGAGCAGGCGAGACCCGTCTCACAGCTGGCTGCGGGTGTGCCCTAAGCGTTGGGGGTGCCGGTGCCCGGTGTGTCTGCTCTGATGCTGAAGCATCTTAACAAGAGCCTGGACTCGTCCTTACGTTGAAGTATTTGCAGGGAATGACTTTCCTCTGCATCTTTTCCTGGGTTATTGGCGAAACCCTGCAGACAGCGTCCTTTCCTAGGCCATAGGGAGCAAATTTGGGCCCTGCCCTTTTGCTTCTAGCCCCCGATTCTAATCCATGGCAGATGGGTAGTGACCAGAAGTTCCCATCTGGTGGCTGGCCAGTGCCTTATGTGACACCAGTGGCCAGAGTGCTACGCACAACCGCCATCAGTGGGATTAATGACAGCGCTTCTTGGCATCTCCCAACCCTGCCTCATCCCCACCTGGTGCTTTCTCCCGGCCACCATCCTGGGGTGTTCAGTGGACTGCCACCCTGCTGCTGACTGGCTGGCGCGTGGCTGGAAGCCTTTGTTTTTCAGGGCCGTTGTTCTGGCCCCTTTCTGCAGCCCGAGTCAGAGGGATTTTCCTTCCCTTCTCTCTTTCAGGATTCTGAGATTGCCCCTCCTCTCCAGGATTCTTTCACGTCTTTACCCTATTTTATGTGGAGTGGAGGAAAAATTGTGCCCCCACTTCCCCCGCAGCCATAATAGAACTGAGAGCGCCGAGTGCTTGACTAACCGCATTAGCACTGCTGAGCTGAGAGGGCCTTCCAAGCCAGGTCCACCGGTGCTCCCCAATTCCTAGCTTATATTAAAGGGAGCCAGGCCCAGGCCCGCCCTCCTCAGAGACAGGAAGTGGGACTAATTGTTGATTTAGTTGGGGTTGGTGCTGCTTTGAGGAGGGGGGGAACTCAGTGACCTCCTGAGGGCCCTTCCGACCCTGTGATTGTTTCCCCCGCGCTCACATTAGGGATGTAATTGAGTAGTCGATTAACCGATAAGCAAAAGCTCACAGGTTAATGCTATCAACTCCAGGCATTTAAATACAGAGCTGCGCGGGAGACCACTCTGTATTTAAAATGTAGTAGGAGATGGGTTGGAGCCCGGCTCAGTCCCAGCTTGCACCAGGTCTGGGATCAAATGTTGATCCTGGACCAGCGTGAGCTGGGACTGAGCTGGGCTGCCCACCCGCGCGGCTCTTACTACATTGAAACCGCAGAGCTACAGTGCGCGTAAGTCCCAGATCTGGTGCAAGCCGGGACCAAACACTTCTCTTATCGACAAATCGTGTAGTCAATAAAAATTCTATCAACTACACGATGACGCATTACCCGCCTCTTAACATCTTAGCTCACATCCACCCCTCCTGCAGCAACAGGCTTCTCAGCCGGGCCTGGATTCTGCCTTTCCAAGCTACATTTCGTGGTGGGGGGCTCAGTCCATGTGCCATTCAGAAATGGCTCTTTACATGGCCAAGCAGTGCAGGGCTCTTTGTGAACCCTCTCTGTTTCCTGCTGCTATTCTTTGGGGAAGAGACCTGACCTTATTTCTTCTGTGCAGAGAGATGCATCTAGAACCAAATGAGGGCAGTAAAGTATAATGGAAGCTTTACAAATGAAAGTTTTGTTTCTGCTTGTGCAATACCTTGTTTCCCCCTCGTGTATCCTGGGAAATCAGACTGATCAATAGTTCCCATTTCAGCACAACTGCAGCAAGCATTACAACTGTATAAAATTTACAACATCGTCTGCTGTAAATTTTAATTGGAAAAGCCTTATAGCTTTACCCTCTATCTTTGCAGGTTCAAAGCTATTTGATTTAAAAAAAATCAAACACCTTTGCAACATATAATATCATGTCACACGCGGGGTATCGACACGGTAGTATAAATAGTACAACACCACAGCCCTCCCAAAAGAAAAATGGCGATAAAAAGACGTGGAGAAAGCTAAGCGCAGTGGGTGTGTGGAGGAAATGCTGCCACTGCGACAGGCCGGGCGTGTGCAAACAGCCGCCAACTATTAGCAGTCACAAGCCAGTCAGATTAATACCGTTTTTTGTGCGTGTGCGCTTCATCTGCTAACAGCTCAGCCCGTTCGGGAAGCCCGCGACGAAAGGAGCCCGGTTCAAAGCCGAGTCTTAGAAAATGTTGCTTTCCGCCCAGCTTTATTCCTGTCACAGGTCAGGCTTAAAGTACTGTGTGATACAGTTATTGACTCTAATCTGGGCATAAAGACAAGTCCTCAAGCACCAGCCCAATTAATAATTTGCATAATTAACATGCATATTAAATAGGGACTGGCCCTGCATCTGTATTTGCAGTGATAGGGGTAATGAGGGCTAGCGGAGCGGCGCCTCGGGCTGGCTGTCGCAGGCGTGTGGCAGGAGTAATTTTTGCTTGGATTGACAACTGCTAGACAAGCAGTCCCAGCATAAAACTAAACCCTGTTTGGCAGAATTAATCGTTGACAAACTGCTCTTAAAGCTGTAACATTGTTTCTGTCAGTTGTTCGGTTTGATGTCACCGTTAGACATAATAAATCAATAGTGTCAGAATTTGGTAATGTTTATAGCTAGCAAGGTTTATTATTTCATACGACTGTCATGCACACAGAGTGCTTATCATGGCTGCCTCTAAATTATCAAAGCAGAATATTGGTTAGAATTTACTCCTGTAAATTTCAGCCCCAATCAGTCCCTTTGCTGGCTGGAAATGCTGCATGTTGGGATCTATTTGTCCTTGGTAGCGTCGTGTACATAGCGTTGTGGACATTGACTAAAACTTAATTTTAAATCTCGCTTTGTCTCTGCTATCTGACCACATGCCAGCTGAGCCCTAGTTTGCAAACCTCTGTTTATCTTGCTCATTTATTTAAAGGGAGTTTTAGATTTTTAGCGGAGAGTGGATCTGGAGAAAACCGCCCAGTACTGTCAGACATGTGATGGGACTTGGCTGAGCCGCCCTTTCAGAGCTGGGTTTGACTCACAGCAGCTCTAACGGCACGTGGGAAAACCCATCCCTGGTTCTGGGCTCACAGAACGTTTGGCTTTCTCTGGGGCTATGGACAGCCAAGTGTAAATCCTCACTTCACCCCCCAGGCGCTAGAGAATGTGCAGAGAGCAGCTGCTCAGGTCCATGAACAAACATGTATTATCTCTCAAGTATGTGACCCAGGCACCATCTAGAACTAGTCGAACGGCAGCCAGGACGGGAGAGGGAGGTAGGTGTGGATGCCATCGTGGTGGGGGGTACGGGAGTTCCCACAGCCAACCCAACAGGGTCTCGGACCTCCCCCACACCCTTTGTTTTAAAGCACCGAACAGCATCACAATAGTGCAGGACGGAGAGTTAATTTGAATCTGGCCTCTTCTGCCATTTTCCGTGCACCTCCCCCTTCCACTCCCATCTTCTTCCTTCCATGGCTTGCTCCTGTTTGGGATTCATCCGGCCTCTGCTCTGTGTGACCTCACTCGGCAAGTCTTAATTACGCACCCAAGAGGCGCCTTCGTCCAGAAGGGGAGGAGCCTGCTGGAGAAGGGGCTGTCCCATGTCTAATCCATAAATCTCTCCCTTTGCGAAGGGGTGTGCATAAATTACCGCCGTATATTATTGCAGCCCCAGGGCCAGAGAAGCATCAAGCTATGACTTTTACATGAGTATTTAGTCAGCCATTCAATAAAAAATACGTCCTCCGGTTGCACACTCCCATCTATCAGCTACATATTTATTATTTATCCTAAGTACACAGGTTGCAAGTCTGAGGGATCTGAGCTGCATTTCCAAGAAGTTCCTGGCTTTAGGACAATGTAAACAGGCACGTTGCAAGCTCCGATACCAACCTTTGAAGGGAGGGAGCAGAGATACACCTTTTATTTTTCCTCTCATTTGCTGAGCTAGATTCTGTATAGCCGAGTTCCCTCTGAAAGGTCATTTCCTAGATTAGCTAGTAGCTCACTTCTGATCTCTTGCTTTGAATAGCGTTTTGTATGAATTGCTGTTGTCAGCGCTGAGACTGGACCTTGAGTAGGAACGCGGAGCCTTGGCTGCGATGCTCGGGTAGGGTCAACTTTCCTTGGCATGTGCACACTTGTACTCCCGCACACACGCTCCTGAAGCCAGGGCTGAAGAAGGACGAGCCTGAAGGGCAGGGAGAAGGCCCTGGAGACAAGCTGCACTGGGACCGGCCGAGATCAAATCTCTCCTGTTCGCGGACAGACTCCTTCTCAGCAGTAAATACGGGAAGTGTTGAAATTCTCACCCCCGGAGGCCCGCTTTCCCGTAATGTATAAAGCGACGGGCCGTCTAAGAGAGGGCACCGACTGCTTCTTTCCTCCTGCGGTGTGGCTAGAGGAGCAGGGCTCGTTTTCTGTAGCTCTGTGGGAGGTGTCGGGCCTTGGCGTATTTTACAATTGCATAGTGCCAGGCTTCCAATCCACCTCGCCCCCGTTAGACAGTGGCAGAGCTCGCCCGCTCCCTGAGGCGAGCGTCTGGCGGGAGCGCCTCGCACAGGGCGGGAGGAGGGAGGAGGAGGCAGGTTGCTGGCTCTGATGGCAGTTGCAGGCGTTGGCCAGGTTTGGCTGGAGCAGGAGGAGCGCGGGAGGGGGTCAGTGCTGGGAAAAAGCAAACATCCCCGCAGGTCGCTGGGGCCGACTCTCGCTCTGCCACCAAGGGGCTCCTCCTCATTGCCCTCACACTGAGCTCCTCCCCCATCACTGTCAAGCCTGCTCTGGCCTTCCTGTCTCCACCCCAGGGCTGCCTCTCCCTGCTCCATTGACCTGGTGGCACGCCGCCCCTCAGGCATGTCCCTGCAAGATCTTGACTCCTCCGTTCTAGCCCACCTCTCCCCTCGCCTAATGCCACCCTTCCCTCTGGCCTCCTGCCTCTGGGCACTGACCCCTCCAGCATGCAGACCCCCAAGCAGGGCCCAAAAGTGCCATGCTTGCATCGGCCCGGCGAGACCGTCTGCACCGCGGCTGAGGGACAAGTGGGGGGTTGAGCAAGGCTGGTTTGTCAGAGACGACACGGTTACCCATCCCCCTCAGCTGGGGGAGGCATCTCCAGACCCACCTGCAAATGGAGCCAGGTGGGGTTGAGGTGTGTTCGGGAGAGGCACCAACCTCTGCAGGGATGGACTGGGATCTTGTGGCAGGAGAGTACTGACCCCACTCCTGGTGGCAGGCAGCGCTCCAGAGCAGCATGGAGGGGCGCTGTGTCTGTGGACATATAAGTTATCAGTGAGAGGGGGGCTAGGTGGTGGTGCCCAAGAACACACAGCACAGATCCTGGGCAGGACAAGTGAAAACTCTTGTGCACTGCAAGGGCTTGTCTGCACCAGCTCTTAACGCTTGTGCATGGAGCGTCGGTGCTGGACGTGCCGACACCGTGGCCTACCCGGCTCCCGCTGGGGCGTGGGACCTTTCCAAGGTGAACATAAGAAGGGCCAAAGGTCCATCGAGCCCAGTGTCCTGTCTGCCCACAGTGGCCAATGTCAGATGCCATAGAGGGAGGGATCACAACAGGGAATCCTCACGTGATCCCTCCCCTGTCACCCACCTCCAGAGAAACAGAGGCTAGGGACGCCATTCCTACCCTCCTGGCCAATAGCTATTGATGGACCTAACCTCCATGAATCTATTTAACTATTTTTTGAACCCTGTTAAATTCCTAGCCTTCATCACATCCTCTGGCAAGGAGTTCCACAGGTTGACTGTGCGCTGAGTGAAAAAAAACTTCCCTTTGTTTGTTTTATACCCAGGCTCAGGCCATTCCATCAGTGGGAGTTTGAAAATCTGCAACTTCCCTTCTGAGGAGGGATGAGGGCGAGCTCAGCTCTCTGGTTGGGAGACCGGGTTCGAGCTGCAGCCACATCTCCTAGGAGCAACGTGCATCTGACCCTGCGCTGCCCCCGAGCATGGCCCGTGGGAGAGCTTTGGCCCTCCTGTCTACCCCATGGGGCTTCGTGAGAGGTCGTGCTCTGGGAACGCTCAGTGGGTACATTGCCAGAGGCCACAGTAGCCCTGGGGCTGCCAAGGCCACTGCCGGGAGCAGTCACTGATCTGCTGAAGGGGGAAAAAACCTTCAGAACATGTCTTAAAAACAAGCCCGTCTCTCATGCTGCAGGGCAAAGAACAGCTCTTGACAGCTCCTCTCTGGCAGGCTGCTGGGACACCCGCAGTCCTCCCTGGCAGGGTCGGAAGCACTGCTCGTTCCTTTATGGGTAGGGAATACATAGAATACTGCAGCTGGCAGGGACCTCGCGAGGCATCGAGTCCAGTCCCTGCCCTCACAGCAGGACCCAGCACTGTCTACACCATCCCAGACAGGTGTCTGTCCAACCTGCTGTTAAATAGCTCCAGGGAGGGAGATTCCACAGCCCCCCGGGGCAATTTAATCCAGTGTTTCACCACCCCGACAGGCAGGAAGTTTTTCCTAATGTCCAACCTAAACCTCCCTGCTGCAGTTTCATCTCCCTGCTTGCAGGTTCCCTCCTGGCAGGGGCAGGAGGTTTGGATCATCTCTCCTTTTTTCTTGAGAAGACAGGAGAGGGTCTTTCCTTTCTCAGCAGGGCCCAAGGAAACATTCTCCTCTGTCCCCAACCCCAAAGGCAGATGTTGGGCTAATTCACAGCCCCTGAGCCCCATGGCTGCACATCTCCCTGGGCTGCAATCTCGCTGCTCAGCATGGGAGCACGAAGCTCATCCAGCAACTTTCACCCTCCTCCTTGCTGCCATCTGGCAAGCCTGGGCCACCAGCATGTCCCTTCAAGCCTGGCGCATAATGTGGGACAGGTGAGCGCAGGCCAAGGCGGTGGCTACGAGGTGAACCATGGATGTCTGGAAATCCAGGGAAGGAACTTGAATGTGTTTGTTGTCGAACATCCTTTGAGCCCGGCAAGTCCAGAGCCGATGTGTCAAGGGGAGGTCACACATGCAGCTCAGCTTGGAGAGGTTCCTCTTTGGACCGCCTGCGGGGGCCCTGCTGGAGTGTAGCCAGTCCATTGCTGTGGGCCTTTGCTCTTGCTAGAAGTGTCTTGCCCCTGGTGTGTGAGTATCAGTGAATGTTCGGGCACATCTCATGGGCCAGGCAGGGCTGAGTTTTAGTGTCACAAATGCATCTTTCCCAGGAGGCTGCACAAGACTTTACATGCTAACGAATATTCGTCCAATTACCCATGACATATGTGTGGCTGTGTGCCCAGAGGTGTCTGATTTTCTGTGAGCCAGTCGCCCCAGGCTGCAATAACCTCAGCACTCACAAGCTAACGAGGATGAGGCCTGGCCAGCATTTTCAGGTAGGACTGGTTAGGAAAGCCCTGGGCATTGCCGGAAGTGGTGTAGGCCGTTCAAGAGGTTGTGCACTCTTAGACCTTGTCTACACGAATCCCGTCGAGCTAATCTATATGACGTCAGCGATGCAAATAGCATAGCTGAAGTCGATGTATTTACCACGGTGTCTTCCACGTGGTAAGATCGGTGGGGGCTGCTCTCCCATCGACTCCAGTTACTCTTCTCATCCTGGTGGAGTACGGGGGTCAACAGGAGAACGCTGAGAGATTGATTTCTTATGTCTAAGCAGGCGTGATAAATCGACCACAGATGGATGGATCACTGCAGATGGGCCCTGAGTTAGTGCTAGAGTTAGCATGGTTGTGGCAGTTAGCTCATCTACATATGAGTGCAGGGTTGTTCTCCAGGATCAGGGATATGTTCTTGTCAATACATCGTGTGCTCTCTCTGTTACTGCCCCTGCAAGCCGGCTAGACCTCTTGGTACAGTTTCCTTGCGAGATCACCACCGATGAGCCCAAATCATGGTGTTGCTCTTTCTGCATTTGCTCCAGCTTTGCCAGTTTCTTTCTGGTCACCAGGGCCCACAATGAAACACACTGTTCTGGCGCCAGTCGCAAGTGAGCCCTGTAGACAGAAATCGTCATCTTGCTGTGTCGTGACTCGAGACCTCTGCATAGGCTGCCCCTGCAGTGAGGTGCTTGGTCCTTTCTTGCTTCCTTACCGTGTGCAATCATTCTCCACCAATGACCTAACACGGGATCCCTGTCCTCTCATGTGTGATAGGTCCCATGGCATTGTTCACAGCATTCAGGGGTTAGCATTGGTTTCCTCGCCCAGTTCCACTTGGGGAATTTTGTTCTGCACCTCTTAATTACCTTGGAGAAGTTAGTCTTCACTCCACCTGACTTAAAGGCGAATGAACCCTCTCTTGCAGGGTGGCTGGTATAGAGAAGCTGCTGCAAGTGATCATGCTTGCTCTCTCTTGTGTTTGTACATACTGATTAGGGCCATTGATTAATCGCAGTTATCACAATTAATCACAGTTTTAGTCACACTCTTAAACGATGGGCTACCAACTAAAATGTATTAAGTATTTTGGATATTTTTCTACATTTTCAAATACATTTGATTTCAATTAGAACACAAAACCTGTACAAAAGTGTACAGTGCTCACTATATTATTTTTAGTACAAATATTTGCACCGTAAAGATAATACAAGAAATAGTATTTTTTCAATTCACCTCATAAAAATACTTTAGTGCAGTCTCTTTACTGTGAAAGTGCAACTTACAAATGTAGTTTTTTTTGTTACATAGCTGCACTCAAAACCAAACCAATGCAGCACCTACAAGTCCACTCAGTCCTACTTCTTATTAAACCATTCGCTAAGAGAAATAAAGTTTGATTACATTGACGGGAGATATTGCTGCCCACTTCTTTTTACAATGTCACCTGATCGTCCTCACATGGCGCTTCTGTAGCCAGCATTGCAAGGTATTTATACATCCCATATGCTAAGCATTTGCATGCTCCTTCATGCTTTGGTCACCATTCCAGAGGACATGCTTCCATGCAAATGACACTCATTAAAAAAGAATGCGTTAATTAAATTTGTGACTGAGCTCCTTGGGGTAGAATTGTATGTCTCCTACTCTGTGTTTTACCTGCATTCTGCCATATATTGCATGTTAAATCCATCTGGGATGATGACCCAACACATGGTGTTCATTTTAAGAATACTTTCATCGCAGATTTGGAAAAATGCAAAGGTACCGGTGTGAGATTTCTAAAGCTAGCTACAGCACTCAATCCACCATGTAAGTATCTGAAGCTCTGTCCCAAACCTGAGAAGGTCGAGGTACAAAGCATGTTTTTGAAAGTCTTAAAAGAGCAACACTCCAGTGCAGAAACTACAGACCCTGAACTACCAACACATAAATTCAGCCTTTTGCTGGTAGCATCTGACATGTGTTGGTCTGCACAGTGTTGGATCGTTATCGAGCAGAACCCATTAGCACATGTCCTCTGGAGTAGTGGTAAAAACAGAAGGAACACATGAATTTTTTGTGCATCTGACATATAAATATCTTACAATGCCAGTTACAACATGCCATGCCTGCTCTCACTTTTCTGGTGGTGTAAATAAGAAGAGGGAAGCATTATCTCATACAAATATAAACAAAGTTGTTTGTTTTAGCAGTTGGCCGAACAAGAAGTAGGACTGAGTAGACTTATAGACTCTGAAGTTTTACATTGTTTTATTTTTGAATCCAGTTATTTTGTATATAATTTTCCAGAATTTTCAGGCAATCAGTTTTCATGATAAAGAGATTCCACTACAATCTCTACAATACTTATGTGAATTGAAAATACTATTTCTTTAATTTTTGTACAACACAAATATTTATAATAAAATGCAAAGTGAACACTGTACACTTTGTGTTCTGTGTTGTAATTGAAAATGTGAAAAACATCCAAAACTTTTTATATAAATGGTATTCTATTATTGTTTAAGAACGCACTTGATAGCATCATTAATCATGATTAATTTTTTAATTGCTTGATAATCATAATACATATACTACCTCTAAAGCATTTCATGATGAAAATCACTGTAAAAGTGCAAGTTATTCTAGTACTTTAAAAACTCCAATTGTGTTTTATTTGTCCCTGCTAATGTGGTATGAGCCCTAGAAATACCTATGATCAATATTTGTATTGTCCATATGCCAACTGAAAGCAGATCTTGAGTCCTTGCACATTGGTTTGCTAATGGAGGGGAAATCCGTGAGCTGGAGTCCAGGTATTTCTTAGTGAAACTTGTTTATTTACAGCATACGGGGTCCTGGTACAGAGGTGGTCACAAATAGCACATAGGCATACCCTCTCTTTTGGGAATCTCAAGCCCAAATCCACCAGGCTTGGTTCCCAGGAAGCAATTCTGCAGCAGGAACTGAGGTTAGTTAGAGTAAGGCCGACAGTGCACTTAGGGATCTACTGTGTCTCAGATGCACAGCTGTAGCGCTATGTAACCCACTCTGAACCTCTCTGACAAGCCGTCTGCTTTTGGCACAGGATGGCTTGGCCAGCGGGCGCTGCATTAGCTGCTCTGTTCCAAAGGAGAAATGCTTGTTTGGGGAGCTCGGTCCCGGTGCATCCCCAGCCCGGCTCTGGGAGCTGAGACTCTTGGTTCCTCATGTGAGCAGTGAAAGGGAAACCGTTCCCAGTCTCTGCATTTGGGTGAAAATAATTTCCTTGCACTCAGGACAAATGCTCGGCAGCTGAACAAGCCCAATTCCCCAGTGTGTTAGAAACGGCTCCAGTCAGATGGTACCGGGCTCTCGGCTCGCTGTAGAGCAGAGTAAGACCATGAGAGAACTGGCTGAAATGCTGAGTTGGCGGCAGGGCATTGTGATGAGGAAACACGGGTCTTCCAGCCTACCCTCCATGCCTTTCCGTCTCAGGCCCATAGCCGTCTGGCACAAATTCTTAGCAAATGGCCCTGCAGCACCTTACAGACTAACAGGACATGGAGATGGGAGCAGGAGCTTTCGTGAGCACAACCCACTTCTTCAGGTAAATGGAGTAAAAGGGTCCAGGTTGCAAATAAATAGCAGAGAAACCTGGCCCCCTTAACTCCATTCACCTGAAGAAGCAGGCTGTGCCCACGAAAGCTCACGATCCCATCGGCCTGTATGGTTAGTCTCTAAGGTGCTGCAGAACCAGTCGCTGCTTACGTTTTTTCAGTGAGGTTACGTCTGCACTGCACACTTATTTCGAAATAAGCTATTTCAGAATCGTTATTCCGAAATAGCACGTCTACACTGCAGGGAAGCCTCAAAATTAGTCCGAGGCCGGCTCCCCTAATGTAGATGGGCTATCTCATGGTGACTGGGAGAGATCCCGGATAATTGGAAAAAGGCAAATGTAGTGCTCATCTTTAAGAAAGGGGAGAAGGTCAATCCAGGGAACTACAGACCAGTCAGCTTCACCTCAGGCCCCGGAAAAATCGTGGAGTGGATCCTCAAGGAATCCATTTTGAAGCACTTGAAAGAGGGGAAACTGATCAGGAATAGTCAACATGGATTCACCAAGGGCAAGTCATCCCAGACCACTCTGATTAGCTTCTATGATGAGGTGAACATGGCTCTGTGAACATGGAGAAGTCAGTGGATGTGATATATCTTGACTTCAGCAAAGCTTTTGATACGGTCTCCCACAATATTCTTGCCAGCAAGTTAAGGGAGTATGGATTGGATAAATGGACGGTAAGGTGGATAGAAAGCCGGCTAGACTGTTGGGCCCAGTGGGTAGTGCTCAATGTCAGGTTGGCAGTAGGTTTCTAGCGAAGTGCCCCAAGGATCGGTTCTAGGGCTGGTTTTGTTCAACATCTTTATGAATGACCTGGATGAGGGGATGGATTGCACCCTCAGCAAGTTTGAGGATGACACTAAGCTAGGGGGAGAGGTAGATACGATGGAGGGCAGGGATAGGGTCCAGAGTGACCTAGACAGATTAGAGGATCTAAAAGATCTGATGAGGTTCAACAAGGACAAGTGCAGAGTCCTGCCTTTGGGACAGAAGAATCCCAAGCATTGGTACAGGCTGGGGACTGACTGGCTAAGTAGCAGTTCTGCAGAAAAGGCCCTGGGGGTTACAGTGGATGAGAAGCTGGAGATGAGTCAACAGGGCGCCCTTGTAGCCAAGAAGGCTAATGGCATATTAGGGTGCATTAGGAGGAACATTGCCAGCAGATCCAGAGAAGTGATTATTCCCCTTTATTCGGCTCTGGTGAGGCCACATCTGGAGTATTGTGTCCAGTTCTGGGTCTCCCACTACAGAAAGGATGTGGACGCATTGGAGAGGGTCCAGCGGAGGGTGACCAAAATGATTTGGGGGCTGGAGCACATGACCTGGAGGAGAGGCTGAGGATTTGGGTCTGTTTAGTCTGCAGAAGAGAAGAGTGAGGGGGGATTTGAGAGCAGCCTTCAACTTCCTGAAGGGAGGTTCCAAAGAGGCTGGAGAGAGGCTGTTCTCAGCAGTGCCGGATGGCAGAACAAGGAGCAACGGTCTCAAGTTGCAGTGGGGCAGGTCTAGGTTGGATATTAGGAAAAACTATTTCCCTAGGTGGGTGGGGAAGCGCTGGGCTGGGTTCCCTAGGGAGGGGGTGGAGTCTCCATCCCTAGAGGTGTTTCAGTCCCAGTCTGACCAAGCCCTGGCTGGGATGGTTGAGTGGGGCTGGTCCTGCTTTGGGCAGGGGGCTGGACTGGATGCCTCCTGAGGTCTCTTCCAGCCCTGGGGTACTAGGACTGGATGGTTCTAAGACAGAGACTGTGCTGCTAGTGGTAGGCGTGGTGGGAAGAGAGCTGGAGATACAGGGCCCTGGTGTCAGAGGAACGGTCACAGCTTTGCTAACACAGCAAGAGGCGGCTGGAAGGAGGCGTTCGGCCCTGCCCGCATGCTGGCTCATGGAGCCTGGTGAGAAGAGGGCTGGAACTGCAAAC
>JANRFK010000975.1:22709754-22723457 GCA_030068395.1 Apalone spinifera
CTCTGCTACCTACATCGGCACCAGCAGCAGACACAATCTTCTACACTCTGGGGCCAAGTGGCACCCCCACAGTCTGGCACCTGAGGCAGCTGCCTCAGTTTGCCTCATGGTAGGGCCAGCCCTGGTGGAGGCCGTTTGTGGAGCGTTTGTCCAGGGCATCTTGGATTTCTTTGAATTTCCCCAGCTTTGAATGTCACCTTGGTGCCCTTGCAAAATTCTGACAGCCCCAGGGCTGCTGCACTATGCAGCTGGGGGCAGGGGTGTCACTGCTCGGAGCAGAGGATTTGGGGGCCTTTTATTTGTGAATTTTGTTTCGTTGGGCAGGGAATTGTGGCATTTGTAAGGTGATGTGGGCAGCGAATAGATAGACGTTTCTCCGCACGGCCCTTGCCTGCACCCAGTTCCCACTGTTGCAGGCCTAGACTCCAAGACATGGTCTGTTCAGAAGCTGCAGCCATTTGCTGCTGTATATGCCCTTGTCTGGTTTTGGGTGCACACAAATCTCTGCTAATGCCCCTCAGAGCTGCTCTGTGAAACTCTGAAGCTATTCCAAGAATAGGCCTCTCCTGAGCAGGAAACAAAACAATTGGGCCCACAATTTGGTACTTCTGGGATGTGGCAAACAAGCTCTGGGAGACAAGGGGAGATGGGCAAACGGGAGATGAAGAAAGGGCAGTCTTTGTAGTGATGTGATAGTGCAGGAACTGCGATCCGTGGCAGCTGGGTGCTTGTTTGGCTGCTCAGGAGAGATTCAAATGCTGCCCAACTAGGTTTTGTTTCTACTGGTGGTACACATACAAATTATTCTGCACATGGATGGAAAAGATTAAGGGAACTTTGGTCCTGTCCCCTCTTTAAAGAGGACCCCAAAACAGGGATGTGTCACAAAGGCAGATGGAGTTAGTTCTTCCCGGGGTGCTGAGATGATCCTTATTCCTGAAGTCAGTGGGATGTTCCTGCCGGCGCCCCGGGCTCAGCCTGAGGAAATGCGGTGTGCAGTTAGGGTTTTACCTTACTGCCTCTGTATCAACCTGTGGGACGCCCGCATCTTGAGTACTGCGCACAGATGTGGGCTCCTCACCTCAAAAAAGATAGTTTGGCCTTGGAAAGGGTTCAGAAAAGGGCAACTAAAATGATTAGGGGTTTGGAACGGGTCCCATATGAGGAGAGGTTAAAACAACTGGGACTTTTCAGTTTGGAAAAGAGGAGATTGAGGGGGGATATGATAGAGCTATATAAAATCATGAGTGGTGTGGAGAGGGTGAATAAAGAAACATTATTTATTAGTTCCCATAATAGAAAAACTAGAGGACACCAAATGAAATTAATGGGTAGCAGGTTTAAAACTAATTAGCGAAAGTTCTTCTTCACACAGCGCATAGTCAACCTGTGGAACTCCTTGCCAAAGGAGGCTGTGAAGGCTAGGACTATAACAGAGTTTAAAGAGAAGCTAGATAATTTCATGGAGGTTAGGTCCATAAAAGGCTATTAGCCAGGGGATAAAATGGTGTTCTTGGCCTCTGTTTGTCAGAGGCTGGAGAGGGATGGCAGGAGACAAATCGCTTGATCATTGTCTTCGGTCCACCCCGTCTGGGGCACCTGGTGCTGGCCACTGTTGGCCGTCAGGCTACGGGCTAGATGGACCTTTGGTCTGACCCAGTACGGCCGTTCTTATGTTCTTATGTTAGCATTTATAATTAAAACAGCAAACGAGTTCCGTGCTGCTGTGGGACAAGAGCAGGGAAGAGGGCCCTTTCCCAGGGATCCCTCAGAATGCTGGTGCTTCCTCTCTGGGGAAGGAATCCGACCCAACCTGTTTTACCGGAGAGGAGACACGGACCCCCGGCTCGGCCCTGCGCCACAGCTTGATCCGTTTTCTGGGGGCAGGTCGCTAGTTAACTCATCTGAGGGCCGTATCTGAGAATAGCAGCACATGCTAATTCATTCCGCCGGCAGCGAGCACACTGAAATGACAGCTGGGAGGGGGTGGGTCTGAAAATGGCAGCAGATTGGTATTTTGAAAGGGGAGGGAAGTTTTCGAATGATGAATAAGCAAGATGACATTTGGTGCTCACGCTGAACGTGCATTCGCTGTCCACATGAGGGTCAGCGCGCCTAACCTCCCTTGATTAGGCCTCGGGCTGCCCAGCAGCTGACTGGGTGGATACCCTTCAGACGGTAACAAAAAGAAAGGCCGAGATAATTAGGCCAAGTTGAACTGCAGGAGGTAGCCAGCGTCTCTGCTGCCTTTTGTATATTCATGACCCAGCATGATTGATGGAAGGACAGCGTTTGGTGACACTGTCATTTGCAAGTTGAAAGGTAGATACAGACTGGAGCCATGCTCAGATGTGCCTTAAACTGGGGCCTACAATAAGCTCATTTGGATGCTGATGATGTTCGCATCTGCATTTCTTTGTTTCTAACTGTTTCAGGAGGACATCTGTTAATTTGCACAGATTAGCTTGGGTGCTTTCATTTAAAAACATCAAATTATGTTGCAGGAATGTTTATTATAAAAGTTTCCAGCAAAGTTTAAACTGATTTTTGGGAGCCATGTGGAGCATTCTACTGGGAAGAGCCATTCTTTAACAACAACAACAAAAAGAGCAGGTTTTTTATTTCAGCCTCCCATGCCCCGCACTGAAAGCCTTGTGTCTGCTCCAGTGTGAGCAGAGATGTGTTAGCAAAAGGCTGTGCTGAATTATAAATTCCAGGATAAATGAGGCTTGCTAAATTTCATATCTGCTCAGGAGAAGTTGGCCTCTCTCTGGTCAGAAAGCCTTTACCTCAGAAGAGGGAAAAAAATCAAATGTAATTAATTCAAGAGGGAAAATGCTTTTACTGTGTAATATTTAGTCACATATTTCAGGAATAATAGCGCTGCTGTCAGAGAATTACATTTTTCAAAGGCATTGCTTTCCCTAACGTAGGTGGCGTGAGTTGGGGCGGGGGGAGGTTTCATCTCAGTCCCCACGCCTGAGTTCCTCCCATTTTGTAGCCCACGCGTGTTTGGTGGGGCCCCTTCCCGCGGGGGTCGGTTCCTTGCCTCTGCTGCTTGGGCACGCTGCCCACGGGGCGATGGGTGGGCAATGCCTGGCGAAGTGTGCAGCATGATGCACACACCAACTTCAGCTACCTCCAGCCCTTCCTGCACGAGGGGCTGGTATCGCCCTGCTCCTCACACGGAGCATTCGGCAGCAGCCCCTGCCCCACCCCTGGGAAGCTCCCGACACCCCCAACACCGGCCACAGCAGCCCCCTGGCCCACAGCTTGGTCCACCCCAGTAAACCCCCAGTGTTCCTGGCGCAGGGACAGACACCCTCTTCACACACAGTACTGGGGCCGGGGGCTTGGCTGGGGAGGAGGTAGGGTTGCCAGGGGTCCGGTTTTTAACCGGACAGTCCAGTTTGAGCTTTCTGTTTGGGAAACAAATGGAGAAAATAAAACTGTCCGGTATTTTCTAAATAAGATGCAATGTAGATTGTGATGTCATGTCAAGTGTGTCCGGTATTATTTTGTTGAAACCATCTGGCAACCCTGGGGAGGGCGGGCTCTGGCTGTAGGGGACAGACCTCAGGCACAAGGAGTGTGTGTGTGTGTGTGTGCGCGTGTGTGTGTGTGTGCGTGCGTGCGTGCGTGCGTGTGTGTGTGTATGTGTGTGTATGCGTGCGCACGCAGGGCACACGTGGCATTAGACAATTCACAGATTTAGTCAGGAGCAGAACATATGCAGCGTGCTAGTGCGTCTCTTTCCCACAAACAATCTACATGGCTAGTGGCAATGCAGACTTCATTGGCACCTTGCCTGAACCGCGCTGAGTTCTGCAGTTACTCAAGCAGTCTCTTGGGGAGGCTGGGAAGTCGTCCCCCCGTCTCCGTGCCCCCGGACCAGGTAGAAAATAGGGAGAGAGCTGCTAAATGATGTATTTAGGAAGAAGCTGCTCTCCACGCGCATTTGAAACGTTACCGATCTGCCAGAAGGTCCATTAACATAAATGTTTAACTCAGACACACACAAACTTATGTACCGAAATGAAAATGTTTCATGCATTAATTTGCTGCCGAAGTTACTAACATAACAATTAGAACAACATTCTGCCTGCTTACACTTAAATTTCCCGGGGCACTGTTCAGTGGTAATGCACAGTGTTGATATAGGATCTCCCTGCAGCAGTTTATTCTGGTGTTAAATTGAATTCTTAACCGTTTTAAACCTGGTCTCGGTGCGGTAAGGAGGAGGCACTGGCAGCGGTAACCCAGTGCCAGAGCAGCGCACAGGGGGTTTGCTTTGCTCCGGTCGCTGCTGCGTGCAGAGCTGAGGAAGCGGTCGCCGGGCGAAAGGCAGCTCTAACACACACCCGCGTCTCTTGCCCAGCACAGTTTGAAGCGGGACAGCAAAGCAAAGGCGGCTAGAATGCAGCAGCACAAAGAGCAAGGCCGCTAGCATAGCGCTGGGTCATTGCTCAGAGCTGCCTGTCACTTTTGCTCCCTCCCAGACTCCCCCCGCGGGTCCTCTCCCTTGGGAGGCCTGTACTGTGCGGGGGAGGGGGGCGAAGGAGGGTTACACGCCAGCTCCAGGGACTGGGAGGCTAGAAGAGCCGAGCGGTTTGCATCCTGGTCCTGCCGCTGAGCTGGGAGCCGAGGGTGCGTTGTTAGCAAGCGGACCCCAGTCACATGGCGTTTCCAACCACATGGCCCGACGCTGGGGGCTGGGAAGCAGCCACTGCAAACACGCCTTCTCCGAGCAAATGCTTGTCCTAAACTGAACACTGTAGAATAAAAATGGAAGCATAAAAATAGCAGTTGGAAAGATAAAACAGCATTTATAGTCCTAATAAAACTGTTGTGGCTTCCACAGGAAAACATG
Source organism: Apalone spinifera (assembly GCA_030068395.1). NCBI lineage: Eukaryota > Metazoa > Chordata > Testudines > Trionychidae > Apalone > Apalone spinifera. The sequence continues at coordinate 22,714,625 of JANRFK010000975.1, forward strand.
CTCTGTACCCTAATGCTCACCTGCAAAGGCTGTCGAGTTTCGGAGAGTTATAGCTGTTTTTGTAAGAGAAGCACAGAGATTTGCTTCAGGGCTGAGTGATAGATTCTCCTGCCTGGAGCATCCCAGAGTGTTTATACATGGCTTGTATGGCAGCTTTCATAAGACATTTACCCCATGATTTGCGATGAGCTTATGTGTGAATAATTAATGGCAATTAATCCTTAATTACAGTAATTAGGCAAGTCACAGGAAATTAAGCTGCAGCTGGAGAAGACCATGCCTGGGAAGAGAGGATTGGGGGCTGTGAGAATGTGCCATTCACTGACAACATTACTAGGATGAGCAGCATTCAGCAGCGTTGGCATTTCTGGTGGCAGCCTTGGGTCGGAGGAGCGCGCGGCGTTAGCAGCCATCTCTAGTTGTCTACAAGAGGTTTTCGTTGAAGTGCCAAAATGTTATGTTGCATATGGTGATTATCTAAATTTATTGGTTGCCATAATTCAAATGGGTGTAATTGTTTTTGGCTTGATAACCAGGACGCTGCTGGCATCAGCCATGCTACAACTTGGAGAAACAATTAATCCGGGTTTGCAATTAGGAGACCAGATAATGTGAGTGACTGGAAATTAGCGGAGAAATTTTCAGTCAAAACCAGCAGAATGGATAGTTCCGTGGTTGAGGAGTTAATTACTTTATTATTAGCTGCCTGGCTGTTTCCATTAACATGCCGACACAGGAAAGTGCAGCCGCTCAGAAGGACCTGCCAGTAGTTGGGGCACAGAGACCCCAGGGGGTTTAAAGGAGATGCAGACAGACAAACATGCGCTTCATTCAGTGCAGGAACGACTCAAATCCTTCACTGGCTAAGCAGCTCCCTTGCCTTCGGGAGCCACGTCTGCAGTAGCATTGGCAGTCCTGTTGTGGACAACCTACCGTGAGGCTGTTGTGCTAGTGGGAGATTAGGAACCTTCCCCCTCATTGTGACGTTTTTAAAATGTGTTCCAGGAATTGTGTGTGCGTCCAAACGGTGCTTGTTTTGGCCAACAACAATCCAGGGCAGGGACCGGGAGGGACGTGCGCGTCAGTGTCGATGGAACCCACATGTCAGAGAGTCCTGAGTTCACAGAAAGATGCCCACACGTTCTCCCCAGATTGTGGGGTTCCTATAATTCACCCAATGACTGTGAAGGACATGCTCCCAAACCCGCTTTGGTGCATTAGCGGAGCCTTTGATAGATTTAATCCAAACAAAGAATCGGTTATGGGGTCCCAAATATACAGGTGACAAAGCCAGGCCAGGGTGTGATTTCAGTGGAAGAAGACAACCGAGAAGGAGGTCTGCCCATCAAACCCCCCCCCCCACACACACACGTGTATAGTAGTGACACCAGGTATTTTACAGTCTGGGGCCTACATAGTACATGTATGCACTGTGCTCACCACTAAGGGAGTATTTCTGAGAATAAGCATTTATATTTTAGAAATAAAGTCCCTAGGACTTGTTTTTGGGAAGTCTGCAGTTGTTTGTAATATGAAAATGTGTCGAATTTCAGCTCCTTGGACATAGGCTCTAGATCAATTTTTAATTTCCTTATACAGCTAGATGACTCATTTGAAAGAGCAAATCATGACACGGAGAGATGACATTTGGATGTACACAAGTTGTTTCGTTTCTCTGCTTTGTGTGCACTTTGGGGTGGAAATAAGTCACACTTTCTTAATAATGGTCCTGATTTTATAAATGATTTCCCCCCTGAAATAAGCAATCCATTCATTTTAATATGTAGAATTGGTTTGCTAGCAGGGCGACAGTTTAAAAAGACTTCCAACTGTGACAGAAGTGCAGCCATATTGCTCCCTATTACTCGCGAAGGTAGTTGTTTAGAAGAGAGAATGTTCTCCCTGGAAATGTTTAAAGTGCTGTAATTTTATTTAGGATAATGAGGATTTATAACAGTTTTACCCGATGAAAACCTGCCTTTAGACAGAGCGAAATAGGCTGTTTTGGTTCCTGAGTGTGCTGAGCGGCAGGGTTTTTTGGGGCACGGTGACAGTGAGAAGCATTTCTGTTGGTTATTATGCAGCTTATTCTAAATTGAGGCCATAGACCATTGAGAACTATCCTGTGTGCGAATTTACCATAAACGTGTGTGTGTGTTATTTTTAATCACTCCAGGAACTGATTAAATGCTTGGTTTAGATGCTATTTTAGTTTGAATGATTTGCCCATCTCTAGAATTTTAGCTTTGTATTTCAGGGCAATGTGAAAAATAACCAAGCAGCTGAATTTAATATTCGGATGGACACAAAATTCTGGCCCCATTGAAGTCAATAGGACTCTTCCCATTGATTTTGTGGGGCCTAGGACTTCACCTTTTAGCCCACTGCTTTTTTGTAAGGTCATCTCCGCTTATTTGTATTATTGTTTGTTTTTAGAAACACATGGCCTAATTCAGAAATGCTTTCACTGATGAATATCTCCTCCAGTGTAATGCTGAAAGCAGTGCATTATAACCCAGAGCCTCACAGTACATTTAATGCCCTCTTTATAAATATAAAGAAGAAGGAATTGAACTGTTACAGATTTTTATCAGGTTTTATCTCCTCACTGAAAATCTGAGCTCTCAAAACATTTCTAATTTCCCTTATTTGAAGGTTCAAACAGTTTCAAATTACTGCCCGTGGATTGTTCTTGACATCCAGAATAGTAAATTTGAGCTGTGGAAATGCTGGAATGTGTTGTGTGTGCTTTTCCTGAACAAGGGAATTCAACGGGTAAATTACAGTCATTTACTTGGAGTGTAATTTACTGAGAGCCTTTAGGCAAATGCAAGAGAAAGGACAGCAGAAGAGAAAAAATAGCTAAAAACTCCCTTTGCAGATGGAATGCAACATCTATTAATGTAACCAAGATTATGTACATGCTCTGTATTTAAAATATATGCAATTCTTATTTATTTTCCCCACCAAAAGGGCAGGCATTTTTAAGTGTGACTGATTTATGTGAAGATTCGAATTTAGAACATCTTATGTTAGCCACACATCTTTGTGTTTGTATATTTTACATACATTTATATCTGTAGAGGGATCTTCTAATATTCACAGTTGATTAAAAACTATTCATTCAATTACAGTTTCAAATATTTGATTTATTATTCGGGATAACTTTAAGTAAAAATTGTCAGTTTTGTCCTATGGAATCCGCGGGGATTTCTTTCCATAATATTTTATGTTTTGTAGAAATACATCATGTAATTTTATAAATATTACAAATAGCACCAAAACTGGACATTTAATAAACTTTCAGATGGATATTCATATGTAGTTAATATAACAAAAATACTTGGTACATTTTGTCTTTGTTCAAAATTTAAAATATTATAGAAGCAAACTCCACTATTTTCTAATATATAAACACATGCACACTGGAATAATTCTCCAGAACTCTTCTGACCAAGGCTTTTCATGAAAAGCAGTGTGCACTGTAGTAATTGCTAAGCAAACAGAAAACTGTGTTGTAAAGTGGTTTTGTATGGCATATTGTAATTTGACACTTAAGTTGTGCCCTGCATTACCCTGTGTCATAATTGATGGCTAAAGAAAAGCACATGCTATGCTAATCATTTGTTAGAATAGCTTGTTAAATTGCAGTTGCCAATTTAAAATAAACTATGGAATGCTTGTCTGTATTTTAAGGTTTTCAGTCTACTGTTTTAAACAGTCATTTTAAAGCTGTTTTTCAACTTTATGTTGCGTACACCCTATTCTGCCTTTCTACACAAGGTCAGCATGTTCGCTGGTTTAATAGCAGACCATCAAAAACAAAATCAATGTGGTGCGTGTTTCACACTAGTATCATAAGGGATTTTCCCATTTGTAGCACCTTGGGGTGCGGATCCCCAGTTCCAAATGACAATATTTATGCCCTGTTAATAGTGCGCTGAAATGGAGATGGGGAATTGATGCTAAGAGTTGTCAGAACTTGTCTTTTTGAGACCCCGATGTCTTATATCGCCCATCATAAAACACCAAGAGGAGCTAAGCGAGCATGGCCGGTGTTTACAGGAGGTGGGATTTGTCGGCTGCAGGATTCGAAATTAAGATCTTTGGTGAGAAGAAGGTTCTGCCACTGAATCTAAATGAGAATCTCGGGGCTGATTACTCAAAATCAAGTGGCATTATTGCTCACGGAGGAGACTCGGCAGCGCTACCGTGGAAAGACTCTACCGAGACTCGGAAGCGCTACCGAGATCCACCAGGATGTTACCAGTCAGGGTGTGGAGCACTCCGCCTCTGCTAACCCGAGTGACGTGTCACCCCGCTGACCGCAGGCACCGCTTGGCAGCCAGGAAATGTTACTTCTGCAGAGGGTTGTGATTTAACGTGGGTAGAAGGGTTATTCATTTCCAGGGGATCAAAAATGACTCCAATCTAATGCCTTTAATTTGCAGCCATGGTCTGTGGGGCTGTTTCCATTCCAGAGCCAGCCAGTTGACTGGCGTGTTGGTCTGGAGCGGCTCTGTTGTGCAGTACAGCGGAAGGGGGCTGGGAGCTAGTTTCAGTTGCATGTTCAGTGACACCAGCGACGACGGGCTGTTGACACATTGCCCACATGCCAGGCTAGCCCGTGGCCTAAGTCTGATCCTTGGGAAGAGGGGAATGCTGCACATTCTTGCAGAGTCAAATCATTGCTCTGCATGGGGGCTGGCTTGGGAGGGACAGGCTCCTGTGTTCAGCGGGGTGGTTCTCACGGTAGAAGGTCCAGCAGCGTCAGGCGCTAACCCCAGGCTTCTCTCAAGCAGGAAGTGGGTTTTCCGGTGGCGCTTTGAGGCACACCGAGTACTTGTGACTTTGGAGGGTTGTAACAAGCGGTGGGGAACGTCGCACTGGTGCTTCGTAGAGAATTATCTCTGTACGACGGTGGCCACCGAGTTCTTCACTTTCGGGGGCAGCAGGCGGGACGATTGGGTGCCAGTTCTCTTTGAAATCTGGGCATTGCAGGGGGCGCTCTTCTCCCAACGCCGCCGGTACAGATGTTGTGCCTGGGAGATCCTGCCGCCCCATTGGCTCCTCTGGAACTCCTCCGGATAGGAGGCCACATCCCAGAGGTTTGGGCCGGAGGTGCGTAGGGGTGTTGATTGTAGTGAACCAGGCTGCTGCAGTGGAGGTGAGGCCGCCTTTGTTCTCAAGGTCCTTGTCTGGGCAGGCCGAGCGAGCTGTCGCTTGGCCTCGGGGCAGCGCTCACTCGTCCAAGAGAACCTGTGTCAGACCCAGCTGATTTTCAGCCGGGCCCTGTGTTCTCCCCGTTCTACTGATAAGTTCACAATGCAGCAGTTCTGGGATTTCGTCACCAGTCTCGCCCAATCTGATGCTGCTTTGCTTAAAGCTGCTGCTCCCGGAGTCGTGTGGCTCCCCTGGATTCTCAGATTTTAGTCTGAATAAGAGTCAGTTTCTAGCCCTCCCGGCTGTGGAGAAGAGCTTGGGAGTGTGTCCTGCAACGTCACACTGGAATCTCCATCACCGGAGATACCGAAGAGCAGCTGGACACACACCTGGCAGGGATGATCTCGACGGTGCTTGGCCCGGCCGTGAGGGCAGGGGCTGGACTCGATGACCTCGCGGGGTCCCTGCAGTGCTAGTGTTCTGGGATGCTATGAATGTTTCCCACATCAGAGGGCAAATAGAAAGAACCACCAAGGCTTTCCTGGTGACCATTTCCTGACAGTTAAGGTAATCCCATGATTTTGAGGGCTGATATGATTTCAGTCCTGAGGCAGGCAGCCCTGTTCAGGAGTGGGGTTTGTGACCTGATAGCAAAACTCCCCTGGATGTCAGTGAGAGCAGGGTCAAGCCGGAGGGTGGGGATACGGGGAGAGCTTTGGAAAACCCTGCACTGAACATACAAAGACCTGTGCAAACAGCCAGGGCACAGGTGCCATTGTTCACAATTAAATAGCAAATAGGAAACAGAACTACTTACAAATCAACTTTTGTTAAAGACCTCAGAATGTGGGGCAGAGAACTGCCTGGCAGTAAAATCCAGCCACATTAATTTGAGGAAACATTTCCAGCGTGCCTGTCCTAGGGAAATGACATGTTATCCTCCCAGTATTTGGTACAAAGTGGAGATAATAGAGATGAATTCTGCTTTTCTGTTTTAATTCTGATGTATCTTAGGGTCTGTCTACACAGCAGCGTGATTTTGGAATAACAAAGTGTGTGTCTACACAGCCAGCCGTTATTTCGAAATAACGGGCTTCTTACTCCGACGTCTGTAACCCTCCTTTCACGGGGCATAAGAGACGTTGGGGGAAGAGTGTTCTTCCTTCGGCTTCCTGCTGTGTAGATTGCGCCAAAAGAGGAGTTAAGCTATTTCGACTTCAGCTGCGCAGCTTAATTCGACTTGTGCCCTGCTGTGTAGATGTGCCCATAGTGCAGAGCTGCTTTTGGCTTTACTGGGGGGGAAATGGAGCCAATGGCGATTGGAACGTGTAGGGTTAAAATGCCGTTTTAGTCCCCCGAAGGGCCGTATTGTGTGCACAGCTCACCGAGCCTTGTGCAAAGGGTGTGAATTCTGGGGCTGTGCCAGAATAAATCCTTACGTCCGTGAACGACACCCCTCCCACTCCCTCTACCTGAGCAATACCTTTGATTATCTGTAATCGCTATTTAGAGTTCTCTCTCTCTCTCTGTACGGTTAACTCCGGGTTCTTAACCATTTTCCAAATAAGCTATCTGCATGAAGATGTGTTTGGAAGTAATGTTCCTATAGGTTCTGGTGATATAAATAATGTATGTGGAGAAGCTCATAAATGTAAGCTTGAATTTTCCTCAGTAGTTTTTGTTCTCAATCACCTTGATGAAACAATCTTGAAGGCGCTCTCCTTCTGTGGCATTTGGAATGAGTCCCTGACAGTCTGATTTTCCACCCCTGTTGTGATGCTGCTTTCTCTAGTTAATATTCCTCTGTAAGTGTCGTACCAAAGTAAACCCAAAGAGCCCAGCTCATGACACTAAGGCTGCATTTGCATTAATTATGCAGTCAGGGCTGGTGAGAAAATGCTGTCACAGAGCGAGAGGCAGTAAATGAGAACCCTCCAAGTGAGCCCGAATGAAGAGCATTAAGTTCATTTACATGGAGGCAAGAAGAGCCCTTGGATTCAAGGGAAGGCACAATGGCATTCCTCTTGTCCGCGCGTCCTGTCTTATTGTTCTGTGACTTCAGGAGGTAAAGGCCGAGTGTTCGCACTGACAAAAGAGACAGTGAAGCTCCTTTTGGTATTAATAACAACACAAATAATATCCCACCAATCCCGGCGCGCACACCAGCCAGGAAGGTGGCAGACCTTGCCCTTCATGGATATGCTCTGGCTGCCTGGCCCAGCTGGGGAAGGGAAGGACCCCCTCTTCCACCCCCGCAGGCGCATGGCGGCACCCACTGCGCTGGGGAAGCAGGGTGCATGCACTGCCAAAGGGCGGGGGGGTTAACAGTAAGAGCTCGCCCTCCCCTGGCACGTTCCAAATGCTGAGCAAACAGTGGCAGCCTTGGCCTCATCACCCTCATCCCTGTTATTCCGACTGGGGAAACTGAGGCACCCCCCCATACTGGGGTGGAGCTGGAAATAGGCTCAGGCAGCAGCGGGGGTGGGTGCTGCTGCTGGCAGAGGGGCTGGGCAGGCTGTCCCTGGATGCTGCCCAGTCCTGTGTCGGAGCAGGGGGGCAAGCTAGCCTTGCCCCCGGAGCGCTGCTGAGCCACCCAGCAGCAAAGTGCTCAGCAAAGAGCCCCAGTATGTTCACTCCGCATGGCCAGCCTGCCCCTTCCTCCTCCTCGCTCGTCTGGCCCCACCGGAGGCTCGGCCGGGCCGGCGAGGACTCTGGGGACGCGGCCGACACAGCAGGACGCAGCGTGGGGGGCTTGCAGGCGCTACTCGAATAGCAAGTGGGAGGGAGAGACCGCTCGCCATAGGAAGGGATTTACCGGACAGGCCAAGTGTAAAAAGCCCGGACGGGTCCCCAGCACCAGACAAACTCTGTCTGTGTCTGTCGCACTCTGCAGCAGCTCTGGGCACCGGAAGAGAGGGCTGTTGGGAGCAGCAGAGGTCTTGGGGTTCATGCATCCATGGGAGCCCCAGATGGCAGCCCTGCTGAGCAGAGACCTCACCCTGCCTCGCGTTTATCAGCTGCCACTGGGCCAATTGCTCTGGCTGACCATAGTTTGAGCCCTTTGCCCGGGGAGGCAGAGACAGATGTGACTCTTGGCTGTGCGCGGCCAGCGCGCAAGATGCTGCACACCCGTACCACTGGGAGGAAAACTCCGCTTGCTTTTCGCCTCCGGACTCGCTATGCTAAACCCCAGCCCGCACTGCGCGCCCTGGCACTGCTGGTGTGTCTACACTGAGCTGGTCATCACAGAACACCGCCAGCTGCCTCCCCGTCGCCGGACAGAGTATTTTCAAACTTCCCTCCGAGAAGTCTGCCACGCCGGTTCGAAGCCCAGTGTCTGCAAGAGGGCAAGCCCGATAGCCCACTGGCAGGGGAAGGTGGGGAGAGCAGAGTTTTGGGCTGCACAAAGGCATTTTCCTTGCCAGCAGCAAGACGGCCCCAGTGTCTTAGTTACACAAAGAGCAAAGGGGGAACTAAAAACCTAGCACCTTTCTGTATTTGTCTTTAAAACCTTCTGGACACCCCACCCCCAGCATCATTTCCACCACACAAATGTCAGAATTTCATAGGAAAATTGAACTTGGATGAAGGCCAAAAATGCTTCTTTTTGCACAAGACGTTTCATCTTCCCTGCTGCAAAGGAGTAAATTCACTCCAGGACAAAACATTG
>JANRFK010000975.1:22723470-22740625 GCA_030068395.1 Apalone spinifera
CCCCCCCCCCCCCCCCCCCCCCCCCCCCCGGCTAATTCACAAAGAGGGCTTAAAAACACCAGGGAGGTTCCCACAGCTCATATCCCCAAGAGCGGGATGGAAAGACACAGGGGGCTAGCTCCGGATTCACATTTTGAATAAACTTTTATACGAGGAGGAACGTGGCAGGCCGGGTCGAGTGGAGACTTCGCTGCAGCTTCCGAGGAAAGAACCCTCCTCTGCAGCACTCAGGTCCGAATCGCAGAGAAACAGCTAGTACTGGGCCACCCGCTGTGCTGCCGACTTCTTGCGGCCCTCCTGCACGGTCCACTCTGTGACTAGACAAAAGGAGTCTCTTTGCTGCGAGCTGTACTGATAATGATGTCTGCTCACCGTCTGTATGTCTGTTGTATTCCTTTACAGCAATCAAGGAAATCTTCAACTCACTCACGTGTGTGTCTGTATTATATAGAATATGGAATTGAAGTAAAATTTGTGACCTGCAGGCATATGGGAGTGCAGCTGTTGGAGTGGTTATATATAGCTTAGAAAGGAGCGAATAGGAATGTCTATTTAAAATATTAAAGTTGTGCTCTTTGATCCTTTGATATGTGAGGATTAATCTACTAATAATATATTACAATAAAATAGTTTGGGATTTTTTTATATCAAAATGTGGAAATTCCCTTTAAAATTCAAAACTTGTTGTCATCCATATTTATCTTCAGGACTTTCAGACACTTTAAACTACAGTTTCAATTTAAAATGACTTTCTTGTTATTCATACACTGACATCATTTTTCTCAGAATGATTTATACTTCAATAATAGCTTAAATTATCTTTTGCGTTCTGTGCTTTGATGTCATGCATACGGTGTCATCACAAGATAAACTTTCACATCTGAGAGTCAATAAATTGTGTATAAGTAGTCTAATGAAAAAAATTGTAAATGACGATAGAAATATATACCGTCTAGATATACATATATATTTAACAAAAGACCATGTTCGATCATACGGTGTCATTAGCTTTGACACCACTGGATGTTACCGGTTTACAGTGATAGGAATCTCATAATACTATATCACGCTTTTATCCACTAAATAAAAACCTGCCCTATGTTTTATTACAAAGTAGGTGGCCTGAAGGAAAAATATATGTCTGCTTTCCTTTTGGAATAAAATATGCATTTGGGCTTCTCATTTCATCTCCAATCTGTGTTATTCCTTAAAAATGCAGAACTGCCTGGAGTCCTCTTTAATATTTAATTCAACAACTTTTTAATCTGTCATTATGCTGTGATGAAGTAAGCATCAAGTGTCGCTGAAAAAGATTAAATTATACTTGGAAATAGGAATTGAAGTGATTTAGGGTTGGAGGCTGAGTATTTGCTTTGCACAAGTAATAACAGTAGTAGCTTGGGCAAAGAAGGGGTTTGGAGCTGGTTCTAAGGCCTCTGCTGAGCCCCGCTCCCCTGTGGCTGCCCCTTGATTTACTCTGGCCCTGCTGAGCTGGGTTTGATGTAAATGGAGGTGGGAAGCGGAAATTCCTCGTGACAATACGTTAACTCTTCTCTGCTGCCGCTTCCCGCTGATTTCCCTTTCTCTGCAAACGTCACCAACTCTGATGCAGGCAGCCCAAAGGGCAGCCCCTGTGGGCCCGGCACTGCCTCGCTAACTAGCTTATCTCAAACGGGAGCAGGCAGGAATAATTAATACCCGCCTCTGGAAGAATGGATGATGTGGAGCCGTGGAACACTTGTTCCTGTCCATTCGAGAGGGATTCCCCCATGGAACGGGAACCGGCGCCAACGTCACGTCGTGGTTTAACTCCCCACTTCCCTCTGCCCGCCCTGCCGAACGTCCAGGTTGAAGGGTTGGGTGGGGAAGGCGCAGTGGCTCATGGAAGCCATGGCTGTCTTGAGCGACCTGGCTTCAAACTCTGCCCCATTACAAGTCCAGCCCACAGTGACTGTATCTCATCTCAGTCCCTGGCTGCAGGCCGCCCGCCGCCCACGCCTATGGGAGCAGCAGGATGCCCACTTGCCAGGTGGAGGTGCAGGACTCGGGCCCCCTGCCTGCCGCTGCAGGAGGTGGGTCAGCAGTTCGGCACTCCCACGCCTCCTTCCTGGATTGGCTTCCTTAGCACCACTTTGCTGTGGCTCACAGGCGACGTTCAGGGGACCAGCACAAGCGGGATCTGCCGGCATCCCAAGCCCCCCAAAAGCAACGGCAAAGCACGGTTTGGGTTTCTCTTTTGACTTCAGCTCCCTTCGTGTGGGTAAACGTTCCAGCTCCCCTACAGTCAAGGGCAATGAGCCAACGTCTTTGCAATGCCCGCCCCAACCTGGGAGGGTGTTTCCAGGAAGTCTGCTCTGGATTTTGCTAGTGTAGCTCTACCTGCCATGGTAGGTGCATACATCCTGCTACTGCTCGGGGGGTGTCAGCCCATCGCGGAATAGATAACATGCAAAGGAATTTAGGATTGATGCTTGACTTGGACATGTTTTGGACAAACCCAGCCGGGGGGTCGAGGCCAGAGTCTGACACAAGCACATGCCTCACTTGGAGCTCAGGGAGGGCGTTTACGCTCCTCGCACAATGAATTTGAAAAATAGTTGAAATGATTCGACTCTCTCTGTATAAATGGGAGTGTGCATGTGCAATAAATGGGTCCAATTTATGATAATTACCCCAAATTATTTACTAACAAACCTGTACCAGTCCGTGATAACTGTCATTCTAATTGTGCAAATGGCTTCAGATCTTTGATCAGATGTTTTATGGGCTCTTCTCCTCCCTGCTGTCTCAGGACCTCCCTTGTTCCCAGGTTCCTCCTGTGATTTCCCCTGGCTCCCCCCTTTACTGCGCTCTGCTCTAACCCTGTGCTCCTTTGTGCCCAGGCATGGGCCACGCCTGACAACGGGGGCTGCTGACTCCTCCGTCCGACCCCCTCGCACTCCTAGCTGTGTCCGCGGGGCCCACGTGCTCAGAATCATGGCACCTCAGAACTTCTTACGCTGCTACGGCCAGAGCGCCTGCCACAGGCTGGAAAACCGTGTGATTCATGACTCCTCTGGGAGAGTAGGCAACCTCACTAGGCCCCACTCGAGTGCTGTTTGGGGCTTTCTGTGGGCCCACGTGCTAGCCAGGCCCTGGCTGTGCACAGGGATGACTTGCAGCTGACCGGCAGAGAACTTTTCTGTGGGTCTAGAAGGACGTATAGCATAGCAGGAGGGAGCTGTGCTGCCCAGCGCCCTTTCGCCTCCTCAGAATGTAAATGTTGAATCATTAGATACTGGAATGTAACGTCTTTCAAACTCACGTAACTATCCCATTGCGACGAATTACCTTTAAAAAAAATCATAAATATAAATTCGCGTGACTGCTCCTGCAAATTATGTCTGACGTCGCGGCATGGAGATCAGAGTTCCAATTACAGTTCAGTGTTTGTGTCCCCCCTCCCCAATTGTGTTGTCATTAAGATCTGCATTTGTCACCAACCTGCCTTTTCAGCTTGTGCGGGAGACATGTTACCGCCCCCAGCCCCACTGCGCTTGTAGGGGAAAGTAAACGCATGTCTTTGTAGAAGAATAAATAAAAAGCAAGCTGAGTCAATAAGTGGGTTCAATTCCTGCCTCCAGCAATGGCGGACAGCTCATTTTGTAGATGTGGGTGTTTTGTTTACATTTATAATGCAGCTTTATTTAATGCTGACAGATATAGCTTGTGGCAAATGATAGTCAGAATGTATGAGCAGTCATAATGCTTCTGTCTTCTTATAGTGTACTGCTGAAAATAAGCAGTTCACCTCTGTTTTTATTGAGGAAAGGATATGAGACAGCTATAGCTTCGTGAGGCTATTTATTGAGTTGTTTTACTAGCTGTGAACATGCCGCTTTATAGCAGTTGTGAAAATGGACTTTGCTAGTGTGTGGGAAAGGAAATAACATTGCAGTATACAAGGGTAGTAAAAAAAATCTCTATAAATAATTTTTCAGACTGAGGAATATTCTCATTTAGGCTGCAGAAATGCTGGTGATTTTTGCCAGATGCCAGCTTTTCCTGAAATGCCACCAACTTACCATTTCTGTCGTAAATACCATTCCTGCTTTAATTTAAAAAAAAAATTTATAATGATCTCTTCTGCATGGAACTGAACAAAAGCTTCATGGGGAAAGTTTGTGGCGGTTGCTGAGAATTTCTTGTATTTACAAACCCATCAATATTTAATAGAGGCGTGTGACCTTTGGGACCTATGGACATGAATTAAGTGTCTGCCTGCTTGGCAAGGCTTGCAGAATGCAGGTTTAATTTGGACTTGACGTGGCTTTATGCGGCGTGTCGATGTACGGGGCTGTGCCTGGCTTTCAAGTGATGAATCCTCACGTGTGATGCTGATGTAGGGGAGCTGTCTTTGTTCCCTATTTATAATGTAAGGAGCAGAGGAGTCGCTGATATAAATATGGCACAGAGTTCAGTTGACTTTATAAATAGCCTCACCTAACGCTAGGCATGCACAACTCAGGCTGTGGTACAGGGAAGCAGCCAGAACCTGCTGTAGCATCAGCATTTCTGTTTCAGTGGTTCACAGGTAGCATCACCAGGCACTAATTAAAAGAGGCTTTTTAACTAAGAAAGCAATTTTGCTTTAGCCCTCGCTCTGCAGTCACATCTGGCAGCATCACCCTGGGCATGCCTAGAGGAGTCGGGCCAAGGGCAGGACCAAGACTGTTCCCTTCCAAACCGAATGAAGCCATTATAGCTGTGACTTGCTTAGTAAATCTCTAAGTAGATGCTATTATTCAGAATTAATTTGGATTAATTTTCCTGACTGCCCCTTTGTAGACAAGCCCCAAGTTGCTTCCTCCTCCATCTTTTAGCAGGCGAAGTCCCTAGTCCAAGGGGCTGCTTGCAGAAGTAAAGTTACTCACGTGCAAGTATTCGCAGGATCAGGCCCTGCATTTGCCTGGTCTGGTTAATGTTGCGGGTAACTCGTCACGTATGTGCTGTTATATAATTACTAAGCTTCTGGTGTTGGAATCTTAAAGACACAGCGCACTCTTATGGATTAGGTCGGACTGAGAGATTTTATTGCATTTGCTATTTTTGTTCACGTGTGCAGCAGCAGCAGCAGCAGCAAGGGGCACAAATCATTTTCATGCATGCAAAAATAATTTAGAAAATGGCACGAGTCTCAGCAGGTGAGGCCTTTTGTTTCGTTCACGTCTATGTACAAGTTCCCAGGGAACACTGAATATTAAATTGAAATAACCCTCCCTGATTATTATAGAGCTAAGGAGTCAATTTAATTCTCTTCAGATAAGGATTTTCTGGACACAATTGGCAATTGCTTGCCCTGTAAATACAGTTCAGGCTACAAACACCAGCCCGTGTTTACCAACCTTCTGGCAAGGGGCTGTCTGCTGTATTTCTGGGCTTTTGGGATGTAGACATTTTCCTTCTTATTCTCATTAGGTTTATGGATTGCAGGAATGCTGTAAAATGTCCCTCTACCCCCCTTAACTGGACAGAGAAATGGGTTAATCTCTCCACAGAGCCATTTCTTTACCTCACCACGTTTTTTCAAATCCCCAGTAACCAAAGAAAGAAAGATCCAGAGCCCTATGTCTGTGGATTATGGGCTCTGTGCGCCCCCCACACCTACTGCACGTGGGGGTGTGGATTACAAATGCGAAGGGAGAACGTCCGCGGTGGATTCACGGTGTCTGGATTTTGTCATGTCGGCTGAACGAGGTAGCTGGCTCTTTAAATTACGTTAAAACAATTCTGTTTTTATTTTAGTCCCTTAGCCTTTTAGGATTCACCAGCAATTTTTGGTTAAACGGCGGAGGGGACTCTGCAGAGGGTGCAACAAGCACATTTCAAACAACTGCGCTCTTCCCTGGATAAGAAGACTCCTTGAAGTTTCTCATGTGTGTCTGTAATTAGCCAAGTTTTAATATTTTAGTCATTTAAGGCATGAATCTCATTTTTATGAAAATAAATCTATAGTCTGGCTATTATAATCAGATTGTCTCCACTGTGTTTAAGTAATAATCATTTATTGTTTAAATACGGTAGAGGCAGTAACAAAATGCTGTCAAGAGCCATCATACTCATTAACCTGCCAGCTAATTAGCCTCCTCCTGCCTGATTGCTGACAAGTTCCCCAATCTGAACCTAGCGCTGTTGTGTCAGCACTGAAGCACCAAGCAAAGTGGAGGAGGGCTCCAGGAGATGTTTGTGAACAAAGTCTGTGCATTAAAGGGTTGTTTTCTGCACTCCAACAAATGTTACAGCATTAATATTCGCAGCTATAATTAAATTGGCATCTCTTAATTACCATAATTAGTACATTAACCATTTCCTTCTTAGCTTCAGGCTCTGGCTGAGTTCACGAGATGCGAAATGAAGAGTCAAAACCATTTCTGCTGCCCCTATTTCCCCCGCCCACATGCTGAGGGCAGTGCCCGGCCTTCAGTTTGCTTTGGACTTGGGATGTGGAAGTGTAACCATGTACATGGTCAACCTTCACAATCACATGCAGGCTCCTGGTATGCGTGAGGGGTTGGCTTAAAAGCCGCTCCTCTCCTCCCATCTCCCTTTCCGCGCTGCTGCCTCAGAACCAGCCGACTGCCGTCCCCCCGTGTAACTGCTGAAATGAACTAAACGCATTTGGACTGTGAGATGGAAGAGAAGGCCCAAGTCAATTGGTACCAAAGATTTTGAATTCAACAGTATGGAAACCAAGAAGGACACCGTAATGGACGTAATAAACTCCTAGGCTGAGCCAGCCATCTGTCATGCCCATTGAACCGACTGGGCATGATTCACCTTTCCCAGGGGTTATTCCCAGGGCAGTAACAGTCTTTTCCTGAGTCACGCCTGGAAAGCCAGTGGAGCTATGCAGGTGAGTACAACTGCAGGATCGGGCCCTTAAACCATGTGTTCCAAACATGAAAAGTTGGGGTTTGGGGTTGGTTTTTGTTTTTGTCCAGAAATGTTTTGGAAAAAAAAGAACACACCTCAACGAACTCAAGTTGGACTAGTGGGCAGAGAAGGAAAACTCCCTACCTCACACGGCCCCCGTGCTCAGTGTGCTAGCCAGGCAAGTCTGCCAGAGAGCACAAGTGAAATGAGTTTCATGGTCCCCGCTGATGACTCTTGAGCTTCTGTCCACATGACAAAATCAACCCGGGAGTTGTCAGAATTTGCATTTTCTGCTCAGCATTTCTCAACTAGATAAATGATCCCTTGTGCCCATGTTGCAAGAATCCTAGAGCTGGAATGGACCTCGAGAGTCATCAAGTCCAGCCCCCTGCCCTCAGGGCAGGACCCAGCCCCACCTAGACCATCCCTACCAGGTGTCTGTCCAGCCTGCTCTTGAATATCCCCAGTGACGGAGATTCCACAACCTCCCCAGGCAATTTATTCCCGTGTTGAACCACCCTGACAGGCAGGAAGTTTTTCCTAGTGTCCAACCGAAACCTCCCTTGCTGCAGTTTAAGCCCGTTGCTTCTTGTCTTACCATCAGAGGTTAAGAACAAATTTTCTCCCTCCGCCTTGTAACACTCTTTTAGGTACTTGAAAGCCCCTATCATGTCCCTTTTCAGTCTTCTCTTTTCCAAACTAAACAAACCCAGTTCTTTCAGTCTTCCCGCATAGCTCATGGTTTCCAGACCTTTAATCATTTTTATTGCTCTTCTCTGAACCTTTTGCAATATACCCACGTCCTTCCTGAAACGTGGTGCCCAGAATGACTAACAGGACACATGCTGGGCAAAGACATGGGCTCAGCAGATCCCTAAATAATCCCAGTTCCTTTGTGGCACGGTGGCTGAGAACAGAAATCGAATCTCTACGTGGCAAGTGAGGGCAAACTCTGCTGGACTAGCAGGCGGGTGGAACACAGACGGACGGGGACATCAAGAAAGAATGGGGGGCGGGGTTGGGTCGTGTTGACTAGTAGCAGTGGCAGTAGCAAAGGAAAAAGGAGCTGGACCAAGAAGGCATTTGAGCCTGGTGCCACAGACAAACCCTTTGTGCAAGATCAGCCCTCCCCCCACCCCTGTGCTTGCTTCAGCTTTGTGTTCAGGACTCAGGTCTTTCCCAGCCTCTCCGGAGAGTCTTGTCACATGCAAGCTTTTTGTCTGAAGAGCACAGTCGGCCCAGGTCTGACTGCCCTCCAGACAGTGCCCCTAGTGCTTCCCCCGATTTCAAAGCCCTCATGCAGCTGGGGAAGGGTCGTTCATCTCATCCTGACACGTCTCAGTGGGTTCGCAGTGTTAGTCTGTATCCACAAAACCGACGAGGGGCCCTAACGACTAACTGCGTTATTTGGGCATGAGCTTTCATGGCCCACTTCCTCCGATGCATGGAGTGGCAATGTGGATATATATTTATTTAAATATACTTGTGCCTGCCTCTGTCATTTCCGCTCCGTGCATCAGGTGAAGTGGGTCTTTGACCACGAAAGCTTATGCCCAGCTCAATCTGTCAGTCTTTTTAGTCGCATCATGTATGTAGGGAAACTGAGGCACGGAGTCTTTTTAAGCCACTCGTCCAAAGTCATGCAGCAGATCTGCAGGAGAATCCCGTACATGCCCCGCATCTCACCATGTTGGCAGGAACTTGTCTGAGCTTAGACCCTGAACTCAGTGTTGTTTATTCTAATGCTTAAAGGGAAGATCTTCGAAATGGACTTAGAAGGGCAAAGCCAGGTCAGGGCTTGTTAGTGTTTAAAAGGGCTGGTAAGTCAAGGGCTGGTATCACCAGGAGACAACAGGATCAAATACATTCCTCAGGGAAGCTCCTGCATTTCTGAGACTAGGGCAGGGCATTGAAAGCAGACACCCTCTGTTTGACCCATAGGCGTTCTCTTTATCAGGGGTGAAGAGAGTCGTTTCCACCAGCTGCTAGAGCAGGGCGGGGAAACTTTTCTGGGTGGGTGGGAGGGGGCTACTTACCCACCAAAAATCAGTCAAGGGCCTCATGCAAATGAGAAGCAAACCAAAAAACCAACCCCCAAACCTATAACTCTCGCTGACCGGGCCCTCGACTGAGAAGCAGGAAGAAAGACACTGCCCTCCAGCTCCAGCCCCACGGGCAGGGCAGGGAGTGCTGAGGCTCAGGGCTTTCCCCCAGGGCTGGATTAACTCTACTGGGGGCCCAGGGCTACTGGATTTTGTGGGGTCCCCCAGGGCCCTGGGTGGGTTCAGTGTGTGGGAGGAGGCGGGAAGGGGGGACAGGCGAGGGGTGGGGTGTGGGTGGGAAGGGGCAGGTGATGGGGACATACACCTGACACAGCCCCCGGGGGGGACACAGGGGTTCCCCATGGTGCTGAGTACTGCAGGGAAGTGCTGCCTGCAGGCACCGCCCCTACCACCTTATTGGCCACGATTCCTGGCCAATGGGAGCAGCAAAGGGCGGTGCCTGCAGTGTGCAGAGCTACATGGAGCTGCTTTCTCCCCCATGCCAGGCGGGCCCACAAGTTGCTTTGATCCGACCCACAAGGCTCGGGGCTCCCCCCACATCAGGGAGCCGGCTCTATCTCTCCAACCACGCCCGTCCCCATGGCTGTAACATCAGTGCCGGCTGGCAGGCCTAATCCAGCCCGCCGGCCGTAGGCTCCCCACCCCTGTGCCAGAGGGCACCCAAACTCATTCTTTCCAGGAGCACATTGCAGAAAGCAAGTCCCACAGCGTGGGCATCCGTCATGTCCCAGCAGTAGTTTCACGGGGGCAGTTAATTCTTGCCCTTCTTCAAAGGAAACAAAGGGGAAGGAAAGTGTCGCCTTCCTATTAGCTAATTTTTTTTAAAAAAAGCATAATAAGTATAATATATATAGTGAGGGGAGCTAACCCAAGGCAAATTTAATTTCAGATTGGGTTTTGCTTAATGTATTATTCATAGTAGTATTTATATCGCCACTTAGACGTCTCCCTGGCAGTAAACTGAAAACTTTAACAACAACATTCACTTCTCTTGCGGGGGGATGCTGCAGAGTCCTGTGAGTGATTGGTTCTGCCTCGTCCCTTGTAATAAGGGCATGGAGAATGGGGGCGGGGAGAGGGGGCTGTTTTGCATCTTTTTAAACATTTTTGCTGCATGACCTGTTTCTGCATTTCCCTGCATCTCTGTTCGTCTAATTAGGGTGTTCTAAAAAGACCTGGACCACTTCTTGTACAGAGTGCTAGCCTGTGGGTATTTAATAAGGAGCTTTCCGGAGCACATTTGCATCTTTTGCTTGGGGTCTGAATAGGGAATTACCTTAAAGATCATTAGAAACCGTGGTGCATTGTTAAAAACAGGCCACGAGATTCTAATGGCAGCTCCAAACTTCAGGCATTCTGTATAACACAGCTGACCCCACAATCGCTGCACGCAGCATAGACAACCTTGGTATAAACTGCTGATAATTCAGCTTCATTCACAAGAGCCAGTGCTGCAAGCAGGTTGCTTTGCAGCCAAATGCCTAGCGAGTGCAAGAGCCGCAGCAGTAACAATGCGCCTTGTGCTTGTTGTGCACGGCTGTTCCTCGGTACTCAGAACTGTCCTCTGGAGGGGAGTAGACGTCACCAACAGCCCGTCCAGAGAAAGCAATTCTCAGCGCTCAGGCTGAGAACCACATCCTGAGAGTTTCAAGGTTCTTTAGGCTCCTGCTCAACAGGCTGGTGCCTGCGGTGGGATCTGAAGTTGGGTCCCAAACTCTGTGGGCGGGTGGGGGTGGGGAGTGCCGCTGAGGGACATTGGAGGGGGGCTCAGGTAGCTCCTGGGGGATCCCCTCAGCTGTCCAGAGCAAAGCGATGCACAGTGCTTCATAGGCAGAGCACTAGGGGGCAAGTTCCAACCGGAGGTGCACATGGCACAAACCTTGGGAGATATTGTGGGTGGATTCTCCAGGACCTCCCCTGCACAGGCCCTCGTGCTCAAGAGCCACCGACGGCTGCATGAGCAGAGCGGCCAGGATCAATGCAAGGGGAGCTGCTGATGGGAGAGTGGCCAGATGCAGTAGCGATAACAAAAACAGAGGGGCCACTTCTGCCCTGCACAGAGGCTCCAGCAAAATGGCAGAACTGAGGCCTCCATTGTTTCCAGGTCTTGTCTGGGCCGGCCTGCATGGGGTGATTTTGCCCTGTATGCAAGGGGCTGGAACAATTTATATAGGGGGCTCGGAGAGTCCTTGAACCAAACCCAACCCTGTGTGGAAGGGAAACCCCTTCCAGCCAGGGGCACAGGAGCACTTCTAGTCCCAGGGCCGTGCACATAGAGAGCAATGCAGCGTATTGGCCCTGCTGTATACGGGCTGAGATGGGACTAGACTGGTGCCCGGGCTGGGTGTTATCCCCTGAACAGGCGCGGCTTTCTCCCTTGGAGAAGGCAAGTCGCTGTGACTTGGAGCAGAGGGGAGGTGCTCCCGCCAGGAGAGACCCTGCATTTCAAAGTAACAAAGGGCCGTGAAATGTCCAGTTTGCAGATTCCTGGTTTTCCCGGCAGGTTCCTTCGCAGTCTCTGGCATCTGTGGAAGGGGGTTTAGTCGGCCCCTTCCATTGCCAGGTCCACACACACCGACTAAACGTGGTTTGACGCCCCCCGGATGGAACAGCTGTCTTACCAAAGCTTTCATCTCTGTCTCCGAACCTGGTCTTTCCTCCTTCAGTTCTGAGGCTGGAATCACTTGGGTGTACTTGGGAGCTGGGTCTGCGTACGTCAAGCCTCATGGCCATTCAGTTCAGATGACACAATGCGTAGAGGTTTCCCTTGAAGACGTCCATATCGCACTTGCTTTTGAAAACCTAAATTAAGTGCTTCTCTCTGTCTTTATTAGAACACAGATACGTTGTGATACCTGGGTTCGTTATCTGCTAAGTATGTTCATTAATCAGCATTCCCCACCTATTCTTCGCTTTTAAATGTTATCCTGACACCTTGTGTTTCCAGTCTCCTAGCAACAGAGCCGTGTCAAACCGACCCTGGTCATTTCAAGGGCTCCTTGTCCAGAATGATCCAAAGACCCTTCGTTCTGGAGACAGTTTCTCCAGTAGGATCTGTCCTTTTCTTTCTACAGGTCTGGTTCCCTAGGAAAAGATTTTGTTCCCATAATCTATTAGTGGCTAATCATTAAACTATGATAGCATCAAACCGCTCTCTGTCCATGAGACCCAAAGCACAGAATATCCCTCCTCACAATACAACAGGTGGCGGGGAGAAGATGAGGTGTTTCTCATTCTGCAGCACTAATGGGGGATTGGGGCTTCCTGGCCATCGGTACTTATAGAGAACGTGGTGATTATAAATGTTAAATCCATTTTTTGGGGGGTGTCATCACATTTTTTTTTCAAATCGGGAGCCTGGCTTAACACAGGTCTAGCTGCCAAGGACTTGAAGGGAAAGGACATTTGTAATAAAGACACGTCTGATGATAAAACATCGGGTATGTTGAAAAACCATTGTAGGGGTTTCTGAATCTCACAATCTGCCCCAGCAGGGGCTTCTAGTGCTATGCAAACCCAGGATGTCAGCCTGGTGGGTTCAGAGCCTCATGCCTGGCCCTGGTCTAGGACCCAGCATTGCCCAACCTGCTTCTCACACCATGGGATTTCGGGAGAGGGAAACGGGAACATTGAGTTCGTGGGTTGTGTGTGTGTTTGTTTTTTAAAGGCAGCTTGACGTGGCTTGAAGGTTGGGGAAGTTGGAACAAGCAGAGCTGCTGGTTTTTAAGGAAACATCGAGGGAGGCGAGTGCTGTGGCAATGAAGGGAAGGATAAAAACATTGTTATTTTCCTGCAGCCAAAAGGGCGTATTTATTTTATTGAGGGGACAGAGCAGGCCTTGCAGTAGGCAGCATGGAAGAGAAGGGCTTCAGAGGAATTTGTCCCATTAGGTTTCATGCTGTAAGTTGGGGGGACCGCAGGCTTGTCTGGATCTGGTCCCCGAGGCTCAGGGCTCCCCCCACCAGCATTGGGCTGGTGCTCCAGCCCCCCACCAGCCTGCCGTGGAGCTGGAGCACACAAAACCTATTCGCCTGGGCCCCTCAGGCCCTGATGTGTAAGTGGGATGTGGAGAGTGTCTTTCTCCCCCTCAGCTTCTCAGTGAGGGGCCACATGGGTCTGCAGCCCCCCACCCAAAAAAGGTCCCCTGGCCCCCCGTCCTCAACAAAACCATCCCAGGAGACTGACTTTCTTAAACGGACCAAGCACTTTTCGCATTAGCCCCTTGCTCCCAGAAGGCAGGAGCGTCGCCCCCGGGCACCTGCCCGCCCAAGCCACTCGGCTGCCTGGAGGGTCGCCAGCCGTGGGTGGACGAATTCCTGGAGGTTTCATCCTGTGGCAGAATCGTTCATTAAGGGCACGTCTTTCGTTCCTGGAGGAGCCAGGCCAAGCCTGGAGGGTTGGCAACCCGAGCTGAGAGAAGAGAGGATAAGGCCCGGTTGCCTGGCGAGGCGCCCTCCTGCCGCAGTCCACCGGCCACGCACCCGCGGGCCAGTTATCAAATCGCGCTGAGGGCTGTCACTGGGAATGTCAGCATTTCTACAGGGCAGTGATTAATTCTGGTCCACCTGGTGGAATGTCTACAAGATGTTTGTTTCAGTTATCTTCTCCTTCCGCCGCCTCTCTCCTCTGTCAGCCTCCTCCCGCGCCGCACTGTGCGTGCCCCAGTGCTGCCGAGCGGCTACCTGATCTGACAGGGCCCTTGTCTAAACACTACAGCCTGGTGTTGTCTTTTCTTCCCACTGCTTCTAACACTGTCAGGTGAAATGTGAGAGAAGCCCAAACCCTCTTTGTCTTGAGGAAACGGCTTTATTTGTAACTCTTGTTGAGCCAAGCTTGAGTGCGTACCTTTCCCCGAATAAATAAATACTTCGTTTGGGGGGAGGGGCGCTGAAAAACCTTTTCCTGAAAGAATTGCACTGAAGAATGTGGTATCGGCACTTGGTTAGTGGCCTTTCCCCAGCCTCCATGAGGCTAGTACTGGAACACCCAGGAATCACCTGGCAATTGGGTGCAGGAGGTTGTTGGCGAGTGGGGGAATTTCTCTTTAAAAAATTCAGTGTAACCAGCATTATTTTGCTCCTCTGGGATCCCAGACAATGAATGCATAGGCCTGTTCATTAATACTGGTTGTCTTCTGTATCCAGATTTGTCGTTCCAGGTTTTAAATTTTTAATGTATTACCAGTTCTTCCACAGAGCACAGCTTTTCTTTGTTCTTTTATATACTCGTTCTGTTTTGTATGCAGGCTTGCTCTTGTCGGATACATCTTAGTATCCTTTATAAAAGCTCTCCCCTTATCAGCCGCTGTTAGATTTGACAAAGTCTGTCTTTGTGGGTTTCTGTGAACGCACACTGCCCATTTTCTTTTCAGAAGGATTGCTGGGGTTTTAGGCTGTAATTGCGCTATGCAAATATGCGGTTGGTTTGGTGGTGTTAGTGTCTTGGCTTTGCAGTGGGGTAATCCAGTAAATGAAGGGTTAATTATCTCATGAGAGAGCTGTTCTGGTCATTTCCTATTGGCTAGAAAGGCCTGCAAGCCAATAAAGGAAAGACATTGTTGTAACTAATGTTCTAGCCTGCAACTGTCTATTTCATTAATCTGGGGAGTGGGAACGAATGACTGTTGGTCTTTGTTCTTATTGAGTCTGCTCGTTAGCTCTCTCACCCCCTCAGAAAAGAATCGCAGCATATTTGTAAATAAAACTTTTGTTGAGAGACTCCAAGAGGGCGCATTAGTATTCTGCAGGATGCTACCATGTGGCGTGTGACTGTGTGGAGTATCCAGGGCCTGTTGATTATTGTGCCTGTGGTGAAGAGTCCCTCAGGCCTGTTCTGTGGTACAACATGTCAAGAAGGTCCAGCCCAAGTGATTTGCACAACAGACTGTAACTCTTAAAAACTATCGTTTCATTAATTATTTACGTTCACAAGTGTGATTTTTATTGCCCTTTTCGTTGCTCGCTGTGTTAATAAGTAGTTCATCTTCTATCAGCACCTGTTAAACCCCAAATCTGTCAGTCTCCATTTCCCCAGAGAGCCTGGGAGAAATCTGCTATGCAATAATTTCTCTTTTAGTTTGCACTAGGACATTAGTGTATGTTTTCTAGTGATCTGTGTGGCATGCAGTATGAGAAATTTGTCTCTTTTTTGTTGTTGGATTGATATTTTCATTCAGAAACATGCTGAATTTTCGTGGGATCCTGTTCTTACAGCATTTAGCTTCAGTGTAGCTGGATTTCTGTAGGTGCAAGTCATCAGACAAGTAAGTTACTTTAAAATAATGTTAAAATAGGGCTGTCCTTTCAAATGCTTGCACGGAAAGTACTCTAGCTTTGCACACAAACCTTGACTTGGGTCTCAGGATGTTCACACGTCTCAGCTTGGCCAAACGCAAGTGTGCTTTGGAAAATGCGCTCGGTGTTGTACATGAGGGTTTCTTTCTGCTTGTGGAGTGAAACAAAATGCTCAGATGCTGGACTCGGAGCATAGAAATTGAACAGAGGTGGAGAGATGGAACATTCTCGAAATGCAAATTGTTTGCTATGCAGGGATGTAGTGTGATCTTGGAAGAAGTCAAACTGATCCTGCAGGATAACTCAATTAAGGGGTGAGGCGAAAGCGGTGGGCAGGCCCCAGAAAGAAGGCCAGCTGGGGGAAACCAACCTGGTAGCCTCCAGCGGTCCCTTTGGGGGGAAGCACCGATGTTTTTAGAGTAACTTTTCTTTCCACCTCGTTTTAGTTTTACGGCGGGTTTGCTGAGCAGGCCCTGTTTGCATTCACCACGCTGGGGAAGAGGCCATAGCCGGCTCGTCTTCCTGCGCCAGCCGAACCACTAGGGCTGCCATTACATGGGAGACGAAACCGGAATAAAAGTCACACACACACCCCCGCACTTGGTGGCATAGGCCGTGGCCCGCATCACTTTGCTCAGACTTATTTCATTTTCTAGTGGTACCACGACAGCTGCTAATGGCTGGTTTGTGCATGAGGACAAACATGCAGAGTGAGATAGAAGGGGGGGGGTGTTTTGTGGTGCCTGCACACGCCTTTCGGAACGACATTGGCAGCCTTCCGCCGGCGTTGGCAGCTCCTGGAACGGCCATTCCTGGGTGCTCGGGGAGGGGGCACCCATGGCAGAGCTGGTTGGCCATGTCAGAAACGGGGCTGGAATTCGCCATGCTGCTGGGGTGGGCCGGGTCTCTTTGCACCTGGGATTGCTGAGTCAGCTCAGGCCGGCTGCTCGTCTCTTTGGTTTTCGCCCTGTGTAGGCTGGGGTATTTTCTAGGAAGCAGGCACTATGCCTGTCTTTGTTACTGCTCCCTTGCATGGCACATCCCCTTCTTCTTCCTCAGCGTACAGCCCTGCACTTCTAATTTAATCCTCATGCAAAGAGGGCTGCAATAAATCCCGTCGTCAGCATTAAATATTGTTTGTTTTAGCTGCCTTGCACTTCATGTTTCCCCTTTTAAAAGGAGAGCCATTACGAAAGGTTAGATTCACCGTTAGTGGCGCTTTAGCTCTCCCTTTTGAATCAGCGAGGTTGCCGTTTTATTGCTCTCTGACTTACACTTCAGTGATGAGAGTAAACTAGCATCAGATTAAAGGTCAGAAAATCCCATCAAAGAGAGGAATATTAGGGGCACCGAGAGTTGGAGAGGCAGCACACCGCTGGGTATTGACAGGGTGATTCCGGGGTATCAGGCAGCAGAATTATAGCTGCCCAGAGAGTCAGTACAGCTGTAATGAGCCTGTGTGAAGAGGAAGAGGGTAGATTTATGTAGTTCCTCATAATTTTCTGTAGAGACTGTTATTGCAGACACTCTGCAGTCTCCTGGTCTTTCACACCGCTCAGAGGTTCTGACGCTTATCCAGCCACCGAATTCTGTTCTGTTCGCTCACATCAAAGACACTTGAAGTTCCCACTCTGGGGCCAGGGGCTGGGGGCACGGTTCTGTCCTTCCCTTAAATTGTTTGCTTACTTTGACTGACGGGACTGGATTCTCACATGCAGCACAGGTCCCAGCAGACAAGTGCCGACAAAGGGGAGAGCCCCCTCCCCAAGGGAACAATTGAGAAACGTGAATTCACAGGGAGCCCTTCTGTGACTTTCAGGGTGGGAACTTTGGTTGGCTTTTTGCTCTAGTCAGGTAACGTACATGTGTGTGTGTGTGGGGGGGGGG
>JANRFK010000975.1:22740893-22743393 GCA_030068395.1 Apalone spinifera
TTTGGTTGTGCCAGGACAGCCGGAAGCCCCAGGAAAGGGACAGTTTCCATAGCATGGAAAGGGAGGGGCTGCTGTTCGGAGGGATGTGATATGGGAGTGGCCACTGGGGGCAGCTGCACCTCCAACGGATGGGCCAGCAGGGTCTCCATCATCTTCCCTGCCAACACACCGGTACATAACCCCCCTGGCAGGGCGCGGGGGGGCGAGGGAACACGCTCTGGCCCCCAGTCTCCTGCACCACCTCCCCATAGCCCCAAGGCCCTGCCCTGAAGGACCCAGGCAATGCTGGGTAAGTCTGATAGTAGCTTATAAACTGCCAGAAAGAGGAGGCAGTGGAGAAATCAGTCAGACTGGTTTCCGCTCCTGTCTTTCTCTTGGGCCGTGTATGCCGAGTAGCTGAGGTGGGGTTATTCATTTCTGACTAGGATTGCACTGGAGGGTGTAGCAAACAGGATCCAAAACAAAGTCTTCTCTGAAAACTGCTCACTGGAGCACTTCGCAGCTTGTCTAGTTATGCTCAAGCTATAAGGGTTCCTCCGTATTTATACAGCTTTTGTTTACAGCTCACTAGAAACGGCAATTTATGAGCAACTTTACTGATCAATTTAGAATCTGTTCATTTTTATTACTTAGTCTAGATATCCATTTAGCTGATTTATTGCCAGCAAACTCTGAATGTATAAAACTTTTATCATATTTTTAAATAAGTGTGTGTTTTGGCAGCATTAAATCGGAAGCCTCATTCGTTTGATTTACCACTTGGGAAACACGCCATGAAAGCCCTCCTGCCACACCCTCCACGTGCTTCCGGGCATGTGAGCATGCTTTCTCGGCGCTGGCACTATTGTAATGGCAGCCAGCGGCAGGGTCTCTGCCTCTCTTCTGGGACCCTTAAGTGGCTCATGCACCTTTGGTGGCTCAAAGCCTCCGGGAGATAACAATTAAGGCCTCACAACTCCATGAAACCATGTTAATTGGGTGTTTACACTGAGATGCACCCGACACGCTCCAAAATAAAATCTTGGGGCCTGTCTGTAGTCACTTTCATGCTCCCAGACTGTGCTGTGTCTCACAAAACCCTTTCAGTAGGAAGTGAGGCTGTGTTTCTTATAAGTGAGCACATGAAAGTGTGTCACGCTGTTGCGTATGCACAAACGCAGCAGACACTGCTCTTGTCAGAGGGAGTGCCGTTCCCCGGAGCTCTGTTGACCCATTTGAAAATCAGCGACAACAATTTCTGTGTTATGGTTTGAATGTTTTATAGAAGGAAAATAAGATGCCTGCAGTCAGGGAGGAGGAAACAAGAGCGCAGAGAAGTCTGAAATAATTTATCTGATCTGTGAAGGGTTCGTCCTGCCATGAGAAATTTATGAACAAAGTTTACTGAGATCCATAAAGTCTAGAGCTAAGCGAAACCAGGGTTTTAAACGTGCTGTGGGATGCACTATTTCCTTTCCTCTTGGGGAAGATCAATGCATATGGCCTCTGTTTGGTGACCAGGCAGCTGTAATGATGAGAGGTCTCCTGGTAATGGTGTCAAATCAGATTTCTCTCTTGGAATGCAATTCATTTTTCATGCATATGAAATATCGTCTAAGAATTATGTGGGTAAAAAGGCCTTGACCAAGTACAACACGGAAATAGCACTAACTGAAGGGTGCATTTTAGAAACAGAATTGTTGAGATAAACTATGCACCATGGTACAATGACAAGCCTGGTTTAAAGACACTCTAGACTGTGTTAAGTGTAGCGTTTTGGAGACATGTTCGGGGAAATCTTTATTCATACATTTGCAAGAGAGGAAAAGCCGTCTCTGCTTTAGGACTGCAAAGAGCACTGGATCTTACCCTGTAATTACGTTCACCAAAATGATCTTCTCCCCGGACCCTCCCTTTCAAAGCCTGTGTCTGGAGTAGTGGAGGAGCAATGAGCAGGATCTACTGAGAGCTTTTGTTCCTTAAGATCAGCACATCCACAACTGGCATTTCAGCACTAAGTGCAAGTCAGAAGTAAGCAAGAAAAATGGAGCGGTCCAGCCGAAGAAAATGGAATCGGAAACACAGAAATGTGTAAAAAGTGAGAAGAGAGACAATGCAATAAAACGGCCGCATGTAGACCTAATTTATAGTGAGAAATAAATGTAACCAACATAAAATCTATAGCAAAGAACTCAATTTATAAAAATACCAGTTATTTCATATTTTCTATAAAAATACAGCACTATGCTATAAATCTGATAAAAGTTGTAATCACAGGAAAGATTTGTTTCTGTTGTGAACATTTTTTGTTTTTATTTCAAGGTTGTAAACTTTCATACTGATGATACTTAGCTCGGACACCTGGTAGCTTGAAGGAGCGTATATCACTGCGTTCTCATGGGCACGGTTCTGAGGCCTTCTGGGGCTCCCATTTTGCTGCTGGCAATGCATAGCTAAAGCACTCCAGGTCTATGGACGCAGTTGAAGATGATAACTAAACACAAGGCCCCGGTGCACAGAA
>JANRFK010000975.1:22748393-22757750 GCA_030068395.1 Apalone spinifera
TTGCCTAGCTGATTAGACGTGTTCCTGGAGGCTTCATCGCATGACACAGTCTTTAATGAAAGATCCACCCTTGATGCCTGGAGACTCCAGGACAAGCCTGGAGGACCGGCCACACCGCGCCTGTGCCACAGAAGGGCAAGAGGGGCAGGGTGATTGGCCCGTGTTCTCCCTGGGACTCGTCTGGCGAGGCCGGCCCCTTGCCTACAAGCCAGGCGGTGAGGAGCCAGGTGCCTGGCAGCATGCAGGGCGCTTTGCCCTCTCCTTTCGGGTGGGTTTTGGCTCTTCAGCTGGGAAATCCCTCAGAGTGGGGACGAGCTGGTGTCCTTGTCTGCCGGGCTCTGCGGGTCGTTCCGCAAGACAGCTCCAGCAGCACCGTGGAGCAAGGCCACGCGGCCGTTCCTGCCCAGTCCCACTTTCCTGGCTGGGGAAGGGGCAGCCCTCCGTGGCGCGCTGCCCGTGGTGGGTAAGTTCCAATCCGTGTGAACGCTGCTAGGAGAGCCCCGGTCCAAATGCCCCAATCCTCAGGTCCGCTGGTGGCGTAGCTCGGCTTTTCGTAGCGCTAGCGGCAGGTGAGGGGCGGGCGCTAGGTTGTATGCCACGCAGTGGCAGCATGTCCGTCCCAGGATTTTAGCAAGAATGGGTGGGGGAGAGGGGATCTTCCATTGGACTGTTCTGTTGGCGAGAGACCCGCTCTGGGGCTTACACGCAGGGCTCTTCTGCAGGCCTGGACAAGGACTTCCTGCGTCACCGCGAGATGCAAAATGGATGTGGTGGGGGGCTGGAGGCAGGTGTGGCTTAGAAGCTTGTCTCCCTCCCCAACAGATGCAGGTCCAAGAGAGATTGCCTCACCCACCACTGCACCCGTCAGTTCCTCAGCCAGTGGGAGTGGCCGTAAATACAGTCGTCTCTGATTGTTACTGTGTCGGAGGAGAGGGGTCTCGGAGTGCAGGAGAGAGGCTGTCAGCAGGCGCCGGCTCAGAGCTGGTTTGCTGTGCACACTTGTTCTGGGCCCTAGATGGACGCTTTGGAGATATTTCATCTTCTCCCCTGGGGTGGGGAACGTAGACCCTGGGGGCCAAATGTGGCCCCCAGCTTGCCTGGATCCAGCCCCTGAGGGTCCAGCCCCGTGTGCTAACAGCGTTGGTTGCTTCTCACTTGTGTGCAGCCCCCAACTGATTTTTCTGTGGGTCAGCAGTCCCCAACTCAAACAAGGCTCCCCAGCTCTGCCCTGCCCCAAGGAATCTGGAGTCTTGATGCTTGCTTTGGATGCTAGTGCTCACTTTTTGTTTAGATTTGTGGAGAGGACATGGGTAGAGGTAGCGAGTCGGATTAAGAATCTGGAGTCCCTTAAACCAGGAGCATGGCAGAAATTCAGAAATTCTATTGTGGGGCTTCTTGGGAGCTATAATTCCATGCCTCGGTGCTCCCGTTCTCTCGCTGGGCTCCCTCGCCAAACCCCGTCTCCTGCGACTCACTACGGCAGCACAACCAAACCGAGCCTTTTCCGTTTTGGGTTCTTCGCTTTTTTGATGAAAAATGATTTTTTTTGGTGGAAACCAGACACTTTGGATGGAAAATTGGGGTTGCAACTACATGATTTTTTTTTCATGAAAAAACAGCCTTGATGGAAAATTTGCAAGCAGCTGTAATGCGCAGGAAACAGGGCAGTTGAACACCGCCCTAAAGGGGAGCCTGGCACATCAGTGCAACACAGTCACGCCAGTGTCATCCAACCTCCTTGTCTGTGCTGGTTGCGCCCGCCGACGGGGGGAGGCGAAGGGGGCAGTTGCTCCGTGTGCGGGTGATTCAAAGGGGCCCAGGGCTCCGGCCGCCGCTGCTGCTGCAGTAGCCGTGGCTGGAGCCCCAGGCCTGTTTGCATTGCCGGTGGAGCACCGGCTTGCACGGCTCAGAATTAAGGGTGTAGTTAAGTCCCCAGCAGTGATCCCTGTAAGCTGTGCGCTTGGGCGGCCACCAGCAGAGATTCACATGCTGCCCAGCTGATCAGCAGAGCACCCACAGCTGGCAGCCTGCGTGTCTACTGGTGGTGCACACCTGCACATGCCTTGGTGGCGCACGTAACAACATTTATTCTGCACAGGGGTGGAAAAAATTAGAGGGACCCCTGCTTCCTATCAATGAGGCTGACCTGTGCAGCTGTTAGATCCGTGGGGTCCAACACACTGTCCGCTCACCACGTGTGGTTATTTAGCCGGTGGGGCGCAGCTACTTTGCAACAACGGTAGCCACTAAGAACTGGTTGGACGCCACGGCGTTAGATTTAGGAACTGGGAGCCGGGAGCCCTGCGTTCTGTGCCAGGCTCTCCTGGGTGGCTGTCACCTCCGCTTTCTCCATCCAGTGGCTCTCCCTGCAGCATGGGCGGGCGGGGTGAGAGCATTCTCGAGGCGCGGGGGAGTCTTTCCATTGACGTCCTTGCGCGTTGGCACAGGCCCCTTGAGAGCCGCGAGGAGGGGGCTGGCACCAGAGTTTATTTGCAGTGTGTGTGTCGGAGTCGCTTCAGACTGACTAGCTGTTCTAGTCTGATTGTGGATTGCAAAATGCCCCCTTAAGTGCCCAGGACTTCAGGAGAGAGCCTTCCTCGCAAACGAAGGAGGGAATGAATAAATAAAGAAGGTGGAGAAATCAGGAGGCGGAGGCGTCCCAAGGGTCAAG
The DNA here is from genome assembly GCA_030068395.1 of Apalone spinifera. NCBI lineage: Eukaryota > Metazoa > Chordata > Testudines > Trionychidae > Apalone > Apalone spinifera. Next base: position 22,751,065 of record JANRFK010000975.1, read on the forward strand.
CCTTCATTGTGCTGGCAATATTACCCAGTTAGTCGGGATTGTACTGTACAATTCAGACACTGCAGGTTTCTAATCTGCTTATTTATAATTCAAAAGCTTGCCCATATATTAATGAACCCTTAATGAGCTGTTGAAAATGCCTGAATTAGAGTCAGATTATTAAACTCAAACGGCCCCTGTAATCATACCATTTGAGTGGGCTTTAGGTACTTTTCATATCTGCAGCTTTGTATTGTGAAGAAGACGGGTTTATGCGAAGAAAGCTTTGTAATAATTTTGACCTGCAATTTATTTATTGGCCTCTGAATGCAGCCGTCTATGCAGATGCTCTCGTCTATTATCTGTGGGGGCAGGTGCACAGCATGTCGAAAGACAGCTAATTAGGATTTGCTGAAAGATATGCTAAAACTGTGGTCTTCTAACAAAGCCAAGTTCATTGTTAAACAATGTTTTAGTGTCTGTTTATGTGATTTGTCGGAAATCGCGGCGATACTGAAATGGATGGTGTGGTGAGAAGCAGATTAAAATCGGGAGCAAACATGCTTTTTGTGAACCTTGTAATGCTCCAAGGTCACATTTTTAAACTTTAGGCGGACCCAGATGTGTGTGGGAAGATGGTGCTGCGCCTAGTATGTACCAGGAGTGTTCCCCAGGGAAGGTGATTGTCCCATTCGACCTGGGCCAGGTGAGGCCTCTGGTGATGTTTAGTGTCCACTTCAGGCACGGTGGGGGACAAACTGGGGAGTGTCCAGAGGAGAGCTGGGGGGAGGGGGGGGGCATGATAATAGGTTACCAGCTGTTCTAGAGAAGACGATGTTCTTCGCATCCGCTGGGTGCAGGACAAGGAGCGATGGGTTTAACCTGCAGCAAGGGAGATTTTGGTTTAATATTAGGTACAACTCCCTAACTCTAGGGCTAGTTAAGGGCTGGAACAGGTGGCCAAGGGAGGCTATGGACTCCCTTTCATTGGAGTTATTTAAGATGCTGATGAACATACACCTGTTGGGGATGGCCTAGGCAGGACTTGAGTTCTTGAGATACCTTCCAACCCTGTAGTTCTATGATTTTACATGACGGGGACCCGCAGAATGCTGTAAAACTCACCACGTCTAGCTGCCATCTTCCCGCGAAGGTATTAGCCTTTTGTTCCATGCACGGCTCGGTTATTACGGTCTCATGGAGACCCTCACTCTGCCTGTGCCATTGGTCCATCTGGGGTTGTTCTGGAAGTGATGTATTGTTGTGTTTTTTCTAGTTGGCTCTGTACCTGATTCCACCAGGCACTGAAAGGTCAGTGAGCTAAACAGTAATAAACTCAGAGCCTGATATAGTGAGGAATAAAAAAAGGAGACAATGCCCAGAGTCTGAGCTTCTATGTCAGCAACTCCATAGATTGTCATTGTAGTCAAACGGGGAGTGAGGTATGAAGGTGGGAACAAAGCTGCGAATTTTCTCCTTCCTAAAGATTCTGGATCTTTCTTATCAGAGTCACTTACATAGGTGAGAGGGGGACCAGTGGGATGGGTGGTAACGCCAGTGTTTCTCAACCGAGAGGTTACACAGAATACAAAGATTTCCTTGCTCCTCCCCCCCCAACCGAGGAAAACAAACGCCTATTTATTATGTGTTGATTGGATGTGTATAATTCACCAAGTAACTAGGGAGGAGTAACACATGTATCCCCACACACAAGGTTAACTCTTGTAGGAGTTAGTTAATTAACTGGTGGCTTTGCCGTTCACATGAATGATGGACCTCACTCAGGAGCAAAATAAATGCTAGATTGTGGCACGATAGCTCCCTGTCTCTCCCATTTCTTGTCGTGTTGTCAGACAGCCCCTCTCTGGCTGCTTGCAAACCCGCTTTGGAATTAGACAGGCTACTTCCCACTAGGAGGAAAACAAGATGCCACTCCCAGCATTACCTGGGCTGTAACGGGATGTGAGGGCTGGCTCTGGGAGGTTCTCATTGTCGTGTCTGTCGCATTCCTTCTTCTTGTGCTGTGGGGGCCTCTCTTTCGTCCATTGGCTCTTTCCCCTCCTTCCCGCTGGTCTCCTTTTGCATTTCAAACCAAGGAGCACTGTCTCCTCTTAGACGTGTTGCTACAGGCGACTAAGTAACTGTGTTAGCCTCAGTGTAGGAACGCACAGTTGTTTGGTGGAGACATTCTGGCCCTTTGGCCCATACAAGGACCAGGAAGCCAGAGGATCAGAGAATTTGGCCCCATGTCTGTAACTGTCAGGGGAGATGAGGAAAAACACTGGTGAAATCTCCGATGGTGAATAATGACCATGATAGGCCGTAAGACTCAACAGCCACGGGGGGGAAAAGACAGGAAAAAGAAACTGACGTGAGACAAAGAACAAAGAAATAATAGGAACGAGCATGTAGATGGGAAAATTAAAAATGTGAACTGGATGGGAATAGAAAACCAGAATGCCATTAAAAAATATCGAAGGCCAGGCTGGCAGGGAGAAAGGGAAAAGAAAATAAAGAGGACTATGGGACAGTCACCTCAGCGGAGGAAAATTTCACTGTATGAATCAAACAAAAACGACCCAAAGAAAATTAGTTTCCCTCTCGTCTTTCCTCTGGTCTCTTTGACCTGTTGTACTTGCTTTTACTGACACTTGCCTGCATAACAAAGCCTGCCAGATCATACTCCCAAGAGACTGTCGACAGTGTGAGCGAGGCTGAGCTGGGAGCACTGGGTACCAATTGTCCATGGATGGGTAAATGCCAGGATAAGAGACAGAGCTGTCCGAGAGGCTGTTTCAGGGTGGTTCTACCCACTCTGGTCTCAGTGCTAACTTTCGGGCTCCGTCAGTGAGCCCAGGATAATAATACGTTATATTTTCAAACCTGGTTCAACCACCGAACGGGCAACAGAAATAATTTAAAATGACAACGAGACATTTTTATTATCCCAATTAAATTATATGGAATTATATTTTTAAACGAAGGTGACAGGTTTAAAATGTGTGTCTTAGCGGTGGTGCCTGGAAGGTGGGCCGAGAAGGGGTCATGCTGTAGCGTATGTAGAGTTCAAGACATCATGGAATCAAATCTGTGCCTGAACGAGTGTGCGCTGCATTGAGGCCAGCTTAGAAAACAGCCCTGCCTGTATTCAGCAGCACACTTGGCAGCGTCTGGATGTTACTGTCATGTACACCGCACTCTACACAGAGTGTGCACCACTGTGTGTAACTAAGAACAGGCGCAGACACAGACGGCGGAACCAGAATGCAAACATGCGAGGTGCCAACTTCCTACCCACTGGGATCCTGGCTAACTAGTGTGTGAATACCTGGTTTTAAACAGATTTAAAGAGGTTAATTGGACTGGGAGATCGCGGGTTGTGTTACAGCTTTAATGGAACTGCGGATTCAAGGAGCGGTGGCTCTAGTGATTTTTGTACTAGCGTAATTGTTTTTAAACTTGGTTGTTGGCATTGTGGATCTCGTCTTGGCAGAGTGCCTGCATGACCCGATTAAACCTACAAATTGTCAGCCTTGATCTGGAGTACTCAGATGAGAGTGCCGACTGGGCCTCATTCTGGATACTCTCGATTAAAAACAGCAATTAGGTTCAAAGGGCTCCCACCAACATGCTGTAACAGAGCCGGCAATTTCAAACATCTCTGTATGCATCCCACTGCTGTTAAATGTCGTGGGATGCATAGCCCTTCACTACGGGGCTTGGCGCTTTCTAGGAGCTTGCTCAGCATTGGAGGATGATCTCCTCCCAGGTCTATTTGGTTGACACCAGTGGGATCTATAGGACCAATTTACTGTTACGCACAGGTGACAGGGGGGGCGCCCTGGGGGCAGCTCCGGCAAGAGCTGGCTGAGCTGTGGCAAACACCAGCAGGGAGCTATTGTGAGAACGGGCAGGGACCCGGGGAGCAGTAGGACAGGACCGGAAAGTTACTTTCACCCCTGCTCTTACGAGCAAGTCCCGCGGAGCTCCATGGAGAATCTGCCCCTTCCGCAGACACGTCAAGGTCACCCTTCACATCCGGTAGTGGGGACGATTTCCAGTCTCGGAGGAACGCCTCCCACTTCCGACAAATGCGCAGTACACGCTTACTCCTCCCGTCTGGTTTCCTGCTCCCACTGCTCAGTAAGTAGTGCTCGGATTTAGGGAGGAAAGATCAAGAAAAAAGTTGTGATTCCGGTGGCATTTTCAACGAAAAGTTAAAAACCTCCTGGCACAGGTCTCTCCTCCTCTGCGGGCTGCATCAGTTCTCCAGGACTTTCCCCGAGGGCGGGGGAAGCTTGGGCCTCCTAGGCCATGGCGGTGATGGGGACAGAGTCATTATTTGCCCTCTGGGGCGGGGGTGTCAGTGTCTCTCCCAGCAGTGAACAGTCCTAAAAAGTGTGACAATGATGGCTCCAGCCGGCTCCCAGGAGTGGGGCTGGCTGTAGGCCAGAGCCCGCCGGGACACGCAAGTACTCACTGTGGTTTCTCTCTCTGTCTCTCTCTTTACCCAAAGGTCTGAGCATCCGAGGAGCCCAGGAAGAAGACCCCCCCGACCCCCAGCTAATGAGATTGGACAATATGCTTCTGGCCGAAGGGGTTTCAGGCCCTGAGAAAGGTGGGGGATCGGCAGCAGCCGCCGCAGCCGCAGCCGCCTCTGGAGGGTCCTCAGATAATTCTATCGAACACTCAGACTACAGAGCCAAATTGACCCAGATCAGACAAATCTATCACACAGAGCTGGAGAAGTATGAACAGGTCAGACATGGCGCTCCCAGCCCTCCCTCTGTGCGCCGGCTGCCCCTTGCCTCTGCACCACTGCTAAGGGGGCCTGTTTCTCTCGGAGCTGAACGATTCCCTCTCCCCTCCCTCTTCCTCGCTGCTTCAGGAGCTGGGTGGGGGATGAAAGGCTGATGTTGGGGGAGGAGATCCCTGCAAGGGGCAGGCTGCTGGCTTGCCTGGTTCTTAGCTATTCTTCCCCCTATGGCTTGGGAGCAAGCCAGCTGCCTGCCACTGAAACTGGCCTGACCCCGGACACTGCCCGGCCGGCTCTGAGGGCATGTCCACGCAGGGATAACAAACCCGCAGCTGGCCCCGAGAGGAGGGTCCAGATCTCAGGCTCCCCCCTGAGCCCAAAGGGCTGCCCAGCGATTTTAGCCCCTCAGCCAGAACCCCGAGTGAGCTGACCGGGTCCAGCTGCGCCTGGCCACAGGGCTTTTGGAAAGGGGAAGGTTGCATAGTGGCGAGAGCCTGTGACGAGCCCTGGTGACATCAGTGCTTCCGTGACATGCCGCCGGGAGCCGCAGCCCTTGCCACGTTCTCCGCTCTCGCGCGCCAGGGGGGGAGGGAGAGGGTAGCAGGTGTGGCTCTGCCTCTGGGGCGGGCGGGCAGGCACTGGAGGGGTGACTCGTCCTGACTAGCCATCCCGTGGCTTCTTCGTGGGATTTAGGGCGTTCTGCCTTCCTGAATCCTGGCTGGCGTGAATCCAGCTTCCGCCCTGGCGAGGGAGATGCTGGCGCGGTGACGTACGCGGGCTGCACTTCCGATGAGAACGGAGCACCCGGAACGAGAAGGAATATGCTAATTAAGTTGGCGGTGAAGCCTGTGAGGCTGGACATTTGCTCTTGGTACTTTTCCAGGACGTCACTAACCCCCTGCACAGACTCAGGCTGGGGGTTCCTCTCCAGCAGCGGGGGATGTGCCGCGCTCGTGGGTTTTAAAAAGCCGCAGTCTGCTCCCGGGCAGGGAACACGCACTGACCACAGCCTGCCGAGCCTCCCGGCGAGCAATCCTCTGGATTTCTCCACTAGAGCCGCCAGGGCGGCAGGGCGGGAGAGGACCAGGCTGACAGACCCTCCCTTGCTCTCTCCAGCCTCAGGAGGAGGCGGCCAGTGACGACCCATCAATACAGGCGACCTAGGCGGTTGCCTAGGGTGCCAAGGGAAACGGCCGTTGAGGGCTTTGGAGGCGGGGGCGCCGATCGCGCCTTTCGCCTAGGGCGCCAGCTGCCGGCAGCTCGTCTAGGGCCGCTCCTGGCGGTGTCACTGCTCCCTCCCAGAGGGGGCCTGGTAATGCTTATCAGCCCTCAACCTAATGAGCTCACTAATCGGCTGGGGGTTTCCTGCGCCGAAGGCGGGGCCGTTCTGGGCTCGCCCCAGTGCATTACTAGGAAGCGTCCATCTGAGCAACCTGAAACCACAGCCGAGGCCGCCAGGCAGTGGTGCAAGTCCCACTCGGAAGCACCAAAGCAAAGGAAATCACAGCTCAGGCTGGGCGCTTGGCTGCTCTGCGTGGGGTTAGCCATGGGGGGGGGCCTGCCGGGGGCCTTGCCTTCAGGGTGCTCAGACCCTGCCCTTGCATCCGCTGCTGGCGCTGCTTGGGGAGGGTTAGTTTGTCTCCAGGCTCCGGGCTAGTGAAGTTCCTGCTCGATGAAAGTCGTTAACAGAGAACATGGAATGGAAGAGGTGCGTGGAGGCTGCAAGAGCCACCTGCTGTCGTGCCGTGATCCACCCTTGGCCACTGGTGGGGCAACGAGCAGACAGCCCAGCCGGCCCTGCTCTTTGTGAGCGCATGGACTGACCCGGCAGCTTAGCCCTTGCCCGGAGCCAGACCTGTTCCGGGTCCTTTGCCAGCTGCTGCGCTGGGGCAGTTGGCGTCTCCCGCTAAGCATGGACCTGGTGTGTTGTTTTCTGCACCCTCTGACCCCC
>JANRFK010000975.1:22757850-22768442 GCA_030068395.1 Apalone spinifera
TGGTGCAGGCCAGGCTGCGTTCTGCTGGACTTGTGGACACTGGACTTGTGCACAGTGCTGGGGCACTGGGCCAGGGCTGTTCACAGGGTGGCCATTTTGCCCTCTCTGTGGCCAGCAAAATCCCTCGCCGTCTCATGACGGTGGCGGGGCCCAGGCTATCAGGAGTGACTTTGCTCCAAGATGCTTCTCCATAAAGACACAGCCCGTGCAAGGCCCCAAGCTCTGCTGGGCAGCGATGCTGTGATAAAGACATCCCTCTGGCCTGCGGAGCTAGCTAAGCCGCCTCGCAGTGAATTAAAGCCCCGTGTAACTCCCAGGCCGAGAGGCTGGGGCTGCATTTGGGGCAGGGATGAGTTCTAGGGCTGTGCTCATCCTGGCCCCGGAGGTGTTCTTTGGCTGTGAGAGGTGGGGAAATGCGACCGGCTCCATGTACAAAGGTTTCTGCCGAAATGCCGCAGCCGTCCGGCCTGAGCCAGGCGCCCGAGCCGGCGGCCCACGTGCTGCTAGGAGAGGGAGGGAGGCGGAGCTGATCCGAAAGGAACTTCTCCCCGCTGAGCCTGACGCCAGCCACATCTGCTCTCCACAAATGCGACCGTTTCCCAAGCTTGCAGAAGCCTCTCTGCTACCTGTTTGCCTTGAGACGGGAGGCGCTGCCCCCTCCTCCGACGTGGGTCATGCCCCCGCTCTCCTGCCCTCGTCGGCTGCCTGCTTCTGAAAGGCGGTTGCTGGCCTGCAGCGGGATCCTCCCGGCACTCGGCTCCAGCTCCGTGGCGAAGCAGGCTGCCCCCCAAAGGGCCCGTTCACCTCGTCTTTGCCCCCGGGGCAGAGACCACGGGCCAATTGCGGAGACGCTCCCAGACGCAGTTGGCTTCGACCTTTGTTGCCAGTTAGGGGAATGCACTTAAAGGGGGGGGTCATGCCACAAGCAGCCCCCCTTGCCTCGTGGCAGGAGACATGGTTGGATGCTGGCAGTTCTCGCCGTCACTTGCAGCCGCTGGAACAGAGATGACACATTGGAAGCTATCGTCTATAATTACACTGAAACACATTTTTGCTGGAGGCAAAAGTATTGAAGGGTCCCAGGCCTCCCCGAGCAGCTGGGAACCTGCTTCCCGCCTTCACAGATGTCTCCGGAATTCACCCCAAATCGGGTGATGCCTGGACGCCAGGCAGGCGCCACCGAGCGGGCAGCAAACTGGCGCAGGTGCAGGGTGGTGTGGTGCAGAATAATGTTTGGGGAATGGTTTCCAAGGGCGGGGCTGAGCCCCTCTCCCTCTTGTCCTGGCCCATGCCCCACAACTCTCGCTGAAGCCGTGACGCAGGCTGGGGCATCCTCGCGTGGCCCTGCGGGGGTCGGAGCTGGGTAAGGAGGCCAGCCCTGACAACCTGCTCAGGGCACCAAAGAGGCTTGAAAAATAGTAGAAAGAAAAGACTCAGGCAGCTTGGATGTTGCAACTGAGGACAGATCGAGGCCTCGTGACACATTTGTGGGGCCTGATTTCCACCCCGGGGACTCAGGAGTAGTTCCACGGAGGTTCAGTGGCGCACAGCGGTGGGCGTGATATTAGAATCAGGCCCTTTCCCTCACTCCAACGCAGCAAGTCGTTCCCCACCGCGGGAAGCGGCTCGTCTCCAGAAATCAGGACGTTCTCTGCAGCTTTCAAACGGGACGTTTGTGTGAGATCAGCCTTCCCGCGTGGAACACCTTGCTCTCACGGCTCCTGGGCTCTCCAGATCTGTTGAAGAGAGTGAATTATCCGACCCTTTTGGAGGGGAAATAGCTTCATGGGGGAAGAAATGCCTGAAGATATTTTCATTGCAGGCATTTCCGCACAGAAAGTGTTTTGGAAAAACGCCGCAGATCCCATGGATACGAGGCTGCTAGGTGGTGAATGTTGGGCCCGGGCTATTTTCTTAGCACCAAGTATTTTTCAGGGAAAGCAGAACAGGAGGAACAACCGGCAGTGGCTGGGGGCGGGTCCCAGTCTCCCCGTTCCTGGCAGGGGGCGGAGCCGTTGCAGCTCAGCTGAGGTACACGCCTGGGCTTTCTGTGCTGGAGGAAGGGTGGGCAAACTCCGGGGTCCTGCCCTTGGGTTGTTTCAGGCCATCAAACTAAATCCAAGGGAAGGAAAATGTGCAAAGGAAAACCCAAGCGCAGCCTCTCTCGACTGGAGACTCCCAAGCCCAGAAAGCCTCGCTGGCCTGGCTAATTCCACCACCTCCCTCGTTCGGCCAGGCCCGCGGAGCGCCGCCTGTGGACGGAGCGGGAATTGTGACCCCAACGCAGCGCCGGCGCTGCCAGCCATGCCGTCGTCAGGGAGATGCAGCCCGGCTAGGATGTCAGAGCTAGGGATGTAAAAGACTAGTTGACTAGTCAACTATCCGATAAGCATTTGCTTAACTGATAGTCTTTGAACTAGTCAACTACTCGATATGCCCCCCCTTTGCTGCCCCTATGAGATGGAGGCAGAAAAGGGGTACTTCAAAGTGGCAGGCTATCCGGATCAGCTATGCGGCGGCTGCCCCTTTAAAATGCCGCTTCTGCGCCTTTCAAAGGGGCAGCTGTGGAGCCCAGGGGTCAGCTGGGGACTCACCAGCTGATCCCAGGCTCCCCATGGCATTTCCCCGGAACTCGGGATCGACTGGCATTTCCCCAGCTGACCCCGGGCTCCTAGCAGCATGCAGCGTCCCCCGCTGACCCCGGGCTCCATGGCTTTGAAATGCACAAGAGCCCCTGCTGGAGACTCTTGTGCATTTCAAAGCAGGCATCCGCATGCAGCCCGGAGTCAGCAGGACTTCCTGCTGGCCCCGGGCTGTACACGGTATTCCGCATTCTTCCTTTGAAATGTACAAGAGCCTCAGCCGGAGCACTTGTACATTTCAAAGGAGGAATGCAGAAGTGCCTGTCGACTAGTCAATGGAAATTCCATTGACTGGTCAATTAACCGTATTTTAACATCCTCACGTTGAGCGCCGCCTGTGGACAGAGCGGGAATCGTAACGCCCGACTCAGCGCCGGTGCTGCCAGCCATGCCGTTGTCAGGGAGACGCAACCAGGCCGAGGAGCTGGGCCTGCTCTGCGCACCGAGAGCCTTGCGCCCCTTCGAGGCCAGGCGCTGCGCCTTTTCGGAGGGCTGTCTCCAAAGCGCGCAGCAAGGATGTAAATTAGCCTGTAATTTACTTTCCGTAGTGTAAAGAAAAAAAATCACTTTGCCTGAAGTGTATGCATCTTTCTTAAGGGTGTACCCAGATTTTAATTATCTAAATGTAAATACTTAACGAATTTTACTTAGAGTAATGAGCTAAAGTGCACACTACATAAATGAGATGTTCTAATTAATCATGTATGAACTACTGGTTTAAAGAAAAGCTCTGTGAATTCTGCAAATGTTGGGCTATTGCCAAATTGCTAATCAGCATTTGCATTCATAGATGGCTTCACTTAATAAGTTGGGAGACATTCAGCAAATGTTATAGGAAATTATGAGTTTTTAGATGCATAAACTTTTCCCTTTTAACTCTTCCCCTCGCCCGGGCTCCAGACATGGCGACGAGTTGCTGGGAATCCGCAGGCCCCAAACAAATCATCAGGCGACTCTCCCGCCCGGCTTCGGACTGATGGCGAAGCTGGCGCCACAGTGATGGTGCTGGAACAAGGGGGTTGCATGGCGCAGCGAGTGCCCAGAGCCCCGCGCAGGACACCGTGGGTTGGGTACTGGAGTGAGCTGACATGGCAGCTCAGCTTTGCTTTCCCGCGCCTGGCTTGGCCGATCGAGGCGCTGAAACCTCGAGACTGGCCCTGGGGCGGGAGGGTCTTTCACAGGAGCAGGGAGCCCCTTGTGCCCGGCAGTCCTTACAGCGGGAGCCCCCAGCCGGTGCAGCGCTGGCTCTTATGTCGCTACGGTCCGGAGAGGACAAGGGCAGGGTAGTGCTGGGGATGTCCAACCCTGGTGAGTCAGTTACGTTTAACCAGTAACCAGCTAACACGAGATCTGGACTGGGGACCGCTCCAACCCAGCCAGAGCAGCCCCCCGCCCGTGGGGCTCCCGCCCCACAGCTCCCAGTGGAGCAGCCCCTGTCCACGGGGCTCTCGCCCCACAGCTCCTAGCCCCCAGCGGAGCAGCCCCTGTCCACAGGGCTCCTGCCCCCCAGCTCCCAGCCCCCAGCGGAGCAGCCCCCTGTCCGTGGTGGACGGAGAGCTGCTCCAGCCCCCGCCGGTTACCGGATAACCAGGACCAGGAAGCGTACCCCAGTCAGCGTGACACTTGCTGCTTCACCGGGTGACCCGTTACCCTGTCACCTCCCTAGGGTGCACGCGGAATGTGCTGGAGCTCCGCCCTGGCCGCCCAGCCGCAGACCAGTCGTGTTGCTGCTCCCCCAAGCAGAGGCCAGGCTGGGTTTTGTTTGGGGACGAGGGAAAAGGCCAGTCCCCCGGCACCCTGCCCCTGCGTAGGGGGCAGCTCACAGCAACGCTCAGCGGGGGGAAGCTGAGGCGGCGCCATCCTCGTCCCAACCACAGCGGGGGAGGCCGAAGGGACTCCAATGCTCCCAGCCCTGCCCCTCAGCGCGCCAGGCCAGGGCCAGAGCCCCCCGCAGAGGGGAGGCTGACGGGGAGGGGGTCTCTCTTCAGGGCTTTGCTGGAGGTAAAACCCAAGAGGTTTCAGTACCGTCACGTGCCCCAGACGGATTTGCTGTGTGAGGGGGCGAAGTGGGTTCCTAGGGGGAAGTCCTGGTGTTGGGGGGCTCCCGATTCCCATGAGGTTACTCGCTGCTCTTCAACAGCGGTGTCCCTGCTGCTGGTCTGCTCGTGCCGGCCTCTGCCTCTCCTGTGTGACGCCGGCCCTCCGTCCTACCTCGGTGCCCATCTTGCCCCTTAGAAAATGCTCTGCCTATAAGAAGGGCCGGACGATGTTCAGAGCTTGCTCCCCGCCGGGCACAGGAAACAGGAAGAATCAGTTTCACTCACAAATACGTGTCTGGGCGGAGACAACTAGCGCTGCAGACTCCCTGCCACGGCCTGGCCCCTGCGAAGCGGGGGGGCTCCTGGCAGCAGGGGGGTGCGTGGCTGGGCCCTGCGTGGCGGCCTGGCACCATATCTGAGCTGCTCTGTCCTCCGCAGGCGTGTAACGAATTCACCACCCACGTGATGAACCTTCTCCGAGAACAGAGCCGGACGCGCCCCATTTCTCCCAAGGAGATCGAACGGATGGTGGGCATCATCCATCGGAAATTCAGCTCCATCCAGATGCAGCTCAAGCAGAGCACTTGTGAAGCCGTCATGATCCTGAGATCGAGGTTCCTTGATGCCAGGTAGGTGCGCGGCTTGTCCGGCTGCTGCAGCTGCCCGGCCGGCTGACAAGGGGAGCCCGCCTCCTGGGAGCGGTGCGCCGCGTCCTGACTCCCCCGGGCCGGGCCTCTGCCGCCAAGCACGGGGGCTGCTCTGCAAAGGGCCGTGTCACCGCAGGAGGCTTGCACGGACACCCTGCGTCTTCCGCATGCTCGTAGAGGGGCAGAGCTGTCGCGGGCGCAGGGAGGGGCTGCGATGGGCACCGCAGCAGGGCCTTGAGCAGCTCCAGGGGAAGGCAGCCACGGCGCAGGGTGGGGGCGTTAGAAGCGTGAACACTCCCGTGGTAGCTGAGGGTTCATCTCACGACCTGTGCGCATGGGCTTGGGCAGAGCCCGCGTCCGGGTCTGTCACTGGGGGCCCGGTGTGCTGGGTTGGGGTTATTTACAAGGGGCCAGATCCCGCTGGCTTTGCTCCCCTGGGGGCGTCCTTTGGGCTTCTCCACGCGGAAGGATGACTGACGCGGGTTCTGAGCTTGCACCAGCCATGCTAGTCAGCACCAGCCGGGCGCTGCCCCCCGGGCGCCTCTGATGCTCTCTGGGTCTTTCCCAGGCCCGGGAACTCTTTGATTGCTTGGCCGCGGTGAGGAAATCCATGGCTGCCCAGCACACGCCAGGGCAGGAACAGGGCCTCCGTCTGGCTCTCCGTGGAGACCCCCCTGTGTCCCTCACACTAGTTCCAGGTGCAGGAGGACGGTGGGGGGTGGGCCGAAGAGCTGAGGGATGCAAGGGCTGCAGATCACGAATGCCGGCTTTCTCCATACGATGGTGCAGCAGCAGAAACGGCCTGGCTGCAGTGCCGAGCGCGTTACGGAGACCATTAGGCTGCTGTTGAACCACAGAGCAGGCAGCATTAGCAACCACAGGTGTCATTCCTGCCTGGAGAGCTGCGCTCATGCCGATTACAGGAACGGGGGCAATTAGGGGGCTCCCGAGGCTGAGTGATAGATAGGAGTGAACTGAGCAAAACCTGCAGGGCCCCGCGCACTGAGCACCATCCCAGCCAGGCCCGCACGCTGCACCTTACACCTGGAAGCTGTCAGGAGGGAAACAGGAAGGAAATGGTTTCCATCCCGAGGTGGGCACTGGCAGGTGCGGCCAATTAGGCTAACGACCAGCCGTGGCGGAAATGTCTGCAGCGAAAGGGGCCGCTTGCGGAGGGGATCTCGTTGAAAGGCAGGAAGGCAAACTGAGCAGAAGTGCGGTGCCGAGAGGGAGAGCTCTGGGGAGACCCTGCCTGCACCGGGGCATGCTGGCGCGCGTAACAGAGCCCTGCAGACGGGGCTGAGCGCCGGGCGGGCACCGCTCTGCTGCACACCGGCCTTCCAATGGCAGCCAGCCCTGCGGGGGATGGAACGCTGGAGAAAACGGTCAGAGGGCCCGTTCCAAAGAGCGGCAGGGTGAGATCCCTCTGCAGCTGTGCAAATGGTGGGATCCCCAGCCCCCGGGTATCACTGGGAAGGGAGCACAGGGCCTCCCTGCTGGGGGGCGAAGGCCAGGCCGATATCCTGCTCCCCGCTCACCTCGCCCACAGTCCCTGGCTCACCGGACAGGCTGGCGAGGTGCCGGGGCGGCACGTGGAAGGACAGATCTCTGCCTTCTGAGCCGGGCCCTGCGGCAGGGAGAGGAGCAGTGCTTGAGTCCAGCGGGCTGTACCGTGCACTAGCGTCGCTGGTGCCAGGCAGACAACTCCCCTTCTGCGAGGTGGCACCCCAGGGCCACGCCTTTGTGGGCTGCACCTACTGTCCCGTCACACCGGCCATGCACTTCCCAAGCCCTTCGCCCCGAGCTCCCCCCGCACGCCTGGGGAAGGGCCCTCACCTTCCTGCAGTCCTTGGTGAGGGGTTTGCTGCCAGGAGCCAGCCAGTTTCAGGTCTGCGAAGCAGGTTGGCTCCTGCCTGTGAGCCTGGCCCTGTCCCGCAGGCTCGGCACTGCCCCGCTGTCTCGCTTTTCCTCCTGTCACTTGTTGCCACAGCACCTTCTGCTGCGGTGGGGGGTGACCCAAACTGGGCAGGCCCAGCTAAGGCCGAAGTGCTGCAGTCAGAGCCGTGCTGGGTGTGCGAGTGACCGAGTTACCGTCTGAGAACTGACATCCCTGGCAGGGCTGCCAACCGCCTCGGCGTGAGCGCCGTGAAAGGCAGTGGCCAAGCTGCCCCGGCCAGGGCCAGCGTGTGTAGTATAAGGTGCTGCCGCGACGCAGTTGGCAGTGGCGCAGCACGTGGGCTGCACGCAGCCTGGCATGTGTTTGGGAAGTAACGGAGGTTTTCTCCTGAGAGCCTCCTGTGCACTTGCTCCCCTGGGTGCCAGCAATGGGTTTCTCTCCTTGCAGGCGGAAAAGGCGTAACTTCAGCAAACAAGCCACAGAAATCTTGAATGAGTATTTTTACTCCCACCTCAGTAATCCCTACCCCAGTGAAGAAGCCAAAGAGGAGCTGGCAAAGAAATGCAGCATCACAGTATCACAGGTAAGAGGAGGCTAGTGCGGCCAGCGCCACCCCTTGCCTGGCTGGGCAAGCCCTGCGAAGGCGGGAGAATCCGACAGACACCCCTGTGGCCATCCTGCTTTTGGCCAGACGCCCCTTCTCCTGAGCGCTGCTCCTGGGCGGAGGCAGGGTTCCCTTTGCAGAGGGGCGGGAAGCAGCAAGCGCGGAGGCTGCCTGGCTCTGGTCGGTGTCGCGGGCTCCCACGGACGCTGAGGCGCGAGAGTTCCAGCGACGAGAATTCAGTGGGAAAAGGCAGGTGCTCTCTGTCCATCCGGTGCCTGGCTCCTCTGGGCACGTGCCCACCAGTGCGCCAGGCTGCGCCTTTCTTGTCCTAGCTACAGTGGAAGATGAGTTACAATGGCCGCAGAAAGCCGCCAGGGCAATCCAGGCGCCCCTGCCCCGGGCCGGCTTTTGTGAACACCCAAGTGAACGGAACAGGCATGTACAAAGGTTGCAGGTCGATGGGAAAGGTGAATGCAGGTTCTCTGGGGCAGGGCACATGTCTCTCGTTTGGGCCACGGAGGGCTTGGCTTACTTTAGGGCGCAGTAGAGTCAATAGACACAATGAATGCAAGTGGCCCGCTATTCAGCTCCCTCATACAATCCGGACATGCCATTCAGCTCCCACTGCCAGCCCGCCATTCATTGAAACTTAACATTCATTCAGCCCAAGGCCAGTTTATTGACAAATCTATAGGTAGTTGTATGGATCAGCTTGTCTCTGATTGGCTGAAGCCTTTGAGAAGTGTCTTCTCTAACCCAATCAGACTCCACCGTTTCTACAACAGTACAGTGACAATTATTGCTGCATTGCAGCAAAGTCTCTTAGACAAAACGATTCTCTTCTCTCAATCCAGCGGCGTATTGGCAACGTCACTGCAATGAAATAGTGAAGCAGAAGGAGAGCCGCCTGCCTCAGAACCAGAAACAAACCCTTCTGCCGTGTGTGGACGCGGCTTCCTGCCCATGTAGCCGCTCCTGACTTCTCCGGCCAGGATTGGCCAGTCCCACACACTCTGTCCGCAGCGGGCTTATTTTCCTTTTGCACACCCGCCACTCGGACACGAAAAGTGACGCCATGCATTTTTATGACCTGTATGTTTGGTCAAGCACCAGAACCCTTCCTCAGCAGGGCTAGGCCCTGTATTTTGGGGAAGGCTGGGGCTTGGCTCTCCAGAAAGGGAGCATGACACTAGTTTCTCCATTTTACAGTGAGTCTGTCTCCTGCCAGTGAAGCTGAGATGCCAGCTCCCTCTAGCTCCAATCAGCTCTGCTTATCAATATTTCAAGTCATTATAAATGGAAAGGAGCAATGCCTGAGGTGCATGTGTTAAGTATTAATGATGGCAGGCTCTGGACGTGGCGATATTAGCGACATAACCTCTGGATCAGCTTTATAATTAAGACACAATATGAGATTTGGCTTATAGGTCTCCGGTGGAACTGTGGCTTTCTGGTAGATTTAAGTAGGAATGTGGTTTAGAAAAGACACCCAACCCTACATTGAGTAGTCATCTGCACTTGACTTTGGATACAGCAGAAGAAATCCAAGGCACAGACAATGACATTACATCATAAATAAGGCCAAAGGGAATCCGGTTCTCAATCCTGGTGTGTCTTTATTCAACCTGCTCCCCTCAGCACACAGTCACTTTAGAGTGTGCAACAGGCACATTTAGCGGGGCAGTAGATGTTGGTGCTTAGGGCAAGATACAGCTACTAGGGTAAGGAAGCAACGGATGTCTCACTCCACCATTTCTGATCAGGTGTGGAAACGAGCCAGAACTAGCTGTGGTTGCCCCGTGTGCTCGGAAAGCTTCCTAAATGAAGGAAAGCGTCATCCTAGAGGTGTCTGTAGGAAGACGCGTCAGGTTCTCAGTTCCCCATCCTTGTTCTCTGAGCCTCCGCCCTGCCCGCTTCTCCCCCCGCGAGGTGCTGCTGTGCCCGGCCGGGGCGTACAGCGGGCCCCATGAGCAGTAGGTAGTGAAGTGGGCAGTCAGAGGAGTGACAGCTGTCAATCATCACGATTCAGAGACTGTTCCTACTAATCCTCAGGGTTCCTTCAGCTCCATTGGCAGACTAGAGGCAGAGAAAGACATTGGGGTGAAAAACAGCGAATGGTCCTACAGCACCATAGAGACCAGAGAAAACATGGAGATGGGATCGTGTGCTCTCATGGGCAGAAGCCTCTTCTTCCGATGAGTGGGGTGTAAGGGGCCCAGGTTCCAAATCAACAGCAGAGAAAGAGAGGGGATGGGAAGGGAAAGGAAAGGAGAAAAACATGGGAAAAGAATTGGGGTTGCAGATTTGCTGACGAGCTGAGAGCTGCGTGTGGCGGAGGAGGAGCTATGGTGCCCAGGACAAGGGAAGTGGGTTTGAAAAGCCTGGAGCCCCCTGGCTGGTGAAGGGCTAGTCTGGCTCATACTCTTGTCCCAAACCGAAAGGAAATCGAGCTCCACTTGGGAAGCCCGTACCTGACTGACTCTGTGTCAGCTGATTTGATTTCTTTTCTTTTTCATGCTTTTCATAGGGAAAGGGTTTTTGATAAGATCGAACATAATCCCGTGTAAAATAAAACATAGAGACGGATACGTAGCCCCCCAGATGTGGTGGCAGTGGTAGCCTAGAGTATGCGGCTAAGACTGAAGAGCCCTGCACAGATACAAAATGTATATCTGCATCTGCACCCAAAGCCAAAAAAATGAGCCTTGGTTAGCCACAGCCACGGATGTGGATCCCTGCGGGTATAAAGCCACAGCCACGGAT
>JANRFK010000975.1:22768792-22788717 GCA_030068395.1 Apalone spinifera
ATAAAGCCACAGCCACAGATGCAGATCCTCACGGATATAAAGCGGATCTCCGCGGGTATAAAACCACAGTTACGGATGCTGATCTCCGCAGATATGAAGCGGATCTCCGCGGATTCACGGGCTCTGTAGGTCTGTCTGCTGGATGTTTCATACTGTCAGACATCCGTTGCTTCTCTAGCCCAGCAGGGAGCCTGGCTGGATCTTGAGCACAGTTCAGCCCACGTGGTGTCTCCATGACACTTATCACGGCGCTGAGTTCTGAGTGTTGCAATGTTTGGGCCTAACAATATAAAGGCAGAACAGCTCCGATATCAGACCTTGTACCCTCCATTGAAAAGTGCCACCCTTGTCCACTTACCAAAATCTTGGAGTGGCCCCCCCCCCTGCAAAATTATTGCCCATTGCAGTTGTAAATCATGCTGCTGGTGAAGCTTCTTCAGCTGCAAAGAAAATGGGTTAAGCTCCCCGATGCGTGTGGGTGCAGATGGGAGGTAAATGGGTTCAGGTCTGATATCAGTGTGTAAGATAATATGTAGAACAGATCTGGGAAGAAACACACAGAGACAAGCCACGAAGGCGAACACCTAATGCAATTTCATTTTTCAGAGTGCAGGGAAGGTCATTTAGCAAAGGGGATCCGCGTCGGCTGCAATTTAGAACTATCCGATCAGCACATGTTCGGGGGAGATAAACTGTCTCCTCCGGCTGGAAGGCTGACGTGCTGTACTTTTGCAGATGAGCCCCCTTTCAGGTGTCACGAGCAGCTATCCGTCTCTCAGGCGCACGGTAGGAAAGGCATAGTCATTGCTGAAAGCATGGCAGTGGATTATGGCACTCACATTTTGTATGGCTTCAAACAAAAGAAAAATGCTCTTGACAAGAATGTATCTTTAAAATAAAAAGGAATCGATGTAAATCGAAAGGACGCGAAGGCCAGCTTCTGCATTCTGTTTAAAAGGATGTTGAGTATATTTTATTTTATTTTTGGCAAGCCCATTAAAATTAAGAGCCAGGGATTGATGGGCTCTTATCACTGCCTTCAAATTGGATGCAAATCAATGTATATAAAATGGTGAATATGAAAAAAAGTTTCTAGAAGTAGAGGTATGAAACTGTTAACCATACAACATGCCCCATAAATACTCCGCATCTAATTTCAAAATCGCATAATCCGTTACCTGTAATTAGTCACAGTACACGACGTGGGAACTGCCAACGAGCCCGTGGAAACACAATGGAAAATATCCCGTGGCTTGTGGTGCATAAATGTTCCGTTCACTAATTTCAGGAACGACCCGTCCCGTGCAACGAGCAGGCCAGCCCGCGCCACGCCAAATCCGGCAGTTACGCACCCCAACGATTTAAGTAATAATTGATTGTCTCTTTTATTTAACATTGTAATTAACATAATAAATAAGTACAATAGTATTGTTTGAAATGCAATATACAATTAAGCCCAATTAATTAATTGGCCTTCCATGAGCAGGAGGAGAAAGATGTTCATTGGGGTTTTTTTTATGTGAAGAGAGTTTGTTTTAATGAAAAATGTGCTGCTAAGCCCCTTCTGTTTGAGACAACTTGCAACTGTTTGGGAAGACTGTGAAGTCTGGAGAGCCAGGAGGTGTTAGGGTTCCCAACCTGCTGCTTCACCAGCCCCCCGGCACCCCAGCCTGTGAGCATGTGTTTTTCCATGTGTACCACTTCTCTGCTGGCCCTCGGCCAGGCACGTGCGAGCTTGCCGTGCGAGACGTGCACCCTGTGCCTCAGGGCTGGCAGTTGCTTGGTGACTGCTTGACTCTTGCATAGTGACATCTAGCCCTTCACTGGGTCCAGCACCAGTATGGCCATTTTTGAGATGGGGAAACTGAGGCATGCAGCAGGCTGGAGGGCAGGCTGGTGTGCGATCCAGCCACACGGCTTTCTCAGGGCTGCCGTGGGGGGCATTCTGCAGCCCCCCCACTTTGCAGCTCTGGAGGGGGAAGGGGGACATGCTGAGCAGCCCGTGGTCAGCAGGGGTTTCCTGGGGGCTAGGCCCGGCTTGGCACCTCGCCTGGTCTCTGCCTGGTACCATTAAATCCTGCCTGTCTCAGGGCCACCCGGCCACGGCTCAAGCTGGCAATGGAGGCTGTCGTGCTGCCGAGCCGTAGCCGGGGGAGGCACAGTACGCCATCCCTCCAGCCCTTCCAGGCAAAGTTGCTGTGGGGAGCCCCCATTCCAGGGCACTCCCAGGCTCTGAGGGGGTCATGAAATGAGGGTGAAGAGGGCAGTCTTGGTAGCTGGGAACGTCTTAGCACAGACATGGGCACGATAGGGTCTGTGGGCCGGATCCGACCCGCAGCCGCCCTACGGACTTCACGCGCTCCCCTTCCCCCGGCCCCTCAGGGGAGCACACGAGGTGTCCTCCCCTGCCGGGGTGGGCTGCATCTAAAGGAACAGCCACCTTCTTCCTGAGGCCCCGCCCCTTCGGGGGGCCCACGACCACTGCTGAAATTCGTGAAGTGGCTCCCCTGTCAAAATTATTGTCCCCCCGTCTCAGCAGCATCTGGAAGGAAGCCTCCACTGGACCCCCTTCCTGAGGAGCAGCATGGAAACTCCCGATTTGAGGCTAAGCTGCCTCCACAGCTCGGACGAAAAGCTCATTCATCTTCACCTGAAATGTTTGCTGAGCTCCCTGCCTCATGGGCACCCCAGCGCTGGATGCCCCCCCATACAAACAGACTCCCCCCTCCCCCGGCCACACTGCATCTGTGTTAGCTGTGGCAGTGAATGGGGAACTTTTAATGGTCTCACTGGCTAGGAAATCCACTGGAAACCATTTCCTACTGCGACGGGATCCTCCTCCCTGTGCCGGGTTCCTGGTGCCGCCGCACAGATCCAGAGTGTTCAAACTTTCCTCCACTCCCAGTCGCCACGGACCTGGGTCTGCGACTCACTGGCCTTCCGGGGCCTCTTGGCGTGATGTTTCCCGGAGCAGGTGCCTGCTGCTTTGAACGTGCCTCCCCCTCCCTCAGAGAGGCTGAGCCAGGGCGACGGTGTCGGAGCCGTATTGGGGGCCAAGCCCCGGCTCCTGGACTCACGGGATTGTCAGGCTCTCAGCCCAACGCGAGGTTCTCGCCTTGATGTGAGTCAAGAGACGCTCAACCCCCCGAACCAGGCGCCACAAGGCAGAGTCGCTGCTGGGGCCTGCAGAGAGCCTGACGCTGTAGCTCAGAGGCGCGAACCGCCACACGGGGGTTAACGCCGCACCCCCAGTGCTGGGAGAGCCCCTGCCCAGCCCCTGGCCACCACTGACCCAGGAGAGCCTGGGGGCCCAGTGGGCAGAGTCCCGGGCTGGGAAGTGCTGCAGCTGGCTGCGATTTCCCGAGGCAGCAGGCCTTTCTGCAGCAGGCTGGTTCCAGCCAAGGCTGCCCCAGGGCTCTGGGGCGGTGCTGGACTCTGCTTCCAGCTGCCGCTGGCTGTGTTTCTGGTGCTGCCCAGCCTCTGCTGTGCCTGCTGCCAACCACCAAGGGCTCAGCTGCAGATCAGCATTTTCTGCCTGCTCCCGGAGCGCAGCCCCTGCCCCAGCGGGGGTGAAAAGCAGCCCAGGGCGCCATGCAAAGCCAGTCCCACTGCCGTCAGGAGGGACCCTGCGCGGGTGTCGCCCCGTGTCACATGCACTTCCCCTGGAGTGGGGGCAGCTAGTCACCGAGCTGGGGGGAAGAGGCAAAGCTGATTGTGGCAGGGGCTGCGGTGGAGCCGCTCCCAGGGAGCCCTGGGCACAACACAGCTGACAAACACGAGCGCCATCGAGCCAGCCGGAAGCCTGGCTGATATAGACGCCTGGCCTGGCCTGGCCTCTCCTGCCTTCAGTTCCTGGGTCGCACCCTCCAGCACCAAGGCCCTGACCAGGGATGCTGATGGAGGGCGGGGGAAGCAAGGGGGAAGTTGCCCTGGGGCCCAGCCATTGTAAAGGGTCCAGGGATCCCAGCCCCACCTCAGCGGACACGGTAGCGGTCCTGGGCCCTTTACATTGCCGCCAGAGCCCCGCGCAACAGCACTGAGGATTGGCCGCCCCTGGCCCCGCCCCTTCTGCTTGAGACCCCGCCCCTTCTGCGGGGCCCGGAACCAAATCCCCCTCACACACATTGCCCAGGGCCCCGGCTGAGTCCAGGGCCTGGAAACAAATCACAGCAGCAAACGAAAAGCGTGGGAGCAGGGCCCTGTTATCGACGGACCCCGAGCCTCTCGCATTCACTCTCTCTGCCCCCTGCTCCCCACATTGGCTCGTCCACATGTCTGTCTGCCCACCTGCGGCCAAGACATTGGTCGCCTGGCGTCTGTAGGCTGCAAGCGTCTGACGCCCCCGGAGCTCAACTGCAAATCTATGTGAGGAAGGGTGTTTTGGAAACTAGCCAGGCCGGGGAGGGTTACTGGGATATAGACATGAATTCTGATGTGTAGCATCCAAAGAAACAGACTTGTCCTGTGGTGACCAGCGAAGCCCCAACCTTCGGCAGATGTTAATTTCAGAAATAGTGTAATGTTTTTGAGACATTCATTTCGATGTGGTACGCAGGTTAAACATAACGTATGAGCGCTGCTCCTTTCATTGCTTCCAATTAAACCTTGCTTGTTAGTTTAACCTCTAGGTAATCCCATCAAACAATTGATGTCAAGGAAACACTGCCCACAGTGGCTTTGGATGAGTGGCCATTAATTTTAATTGCCTTGATATTAAAGATTAAGAAGTATTGGGACTAGCAGAATGGAAACGAATTGATGTCAAGCAAATCCACTCACTGAGGCTTCCCCAGGCTGTTGGCGATATTAAAATTTTACTGTGAGAATTAAATAAACCTTTATTAGTGATGGCTGTTGTTTGATTGGTCCAGAGGTGTGCATAAACAGAGGGTTCTTACACCTCCTCGGACAATACCATTGATGTACAGAGATTCCGCAATTATGAAACCGTTAATAAAGCCGTAATCTGATTGTCTACAATAATTATTTGCTGGGTTTCATTAATGTATTATTGCTTCCCTGACTGACAGGGTAATATTAAGTGCAATATGCAGGATACAATGGAGAATTGTCCAGGGGAAAGAAAGCATAGGGTACACCTTCCTTATTACGTTTAAAGCTGGAGGCTTTTCATTAATTATCATAAATTCCTGCTGTACGCTATATAATTTTGGCATTTTTATCTCCTCCGCATAACCGGGTTGCCGTATCAGACTATATGAAAGAGCAGTGCTCTATTTGTTACATACGTTGTCATTTGAAACTGAATAGCCGTAGCCACGTGTATCTGTATCAGGCAGCGTTCTAGGCAGACGTACGGTTCCCGGTGATTTTGGGTTATTTTCTTGAGAGGGATGGCTCTGTGCAGGGCTCCTGAGGTATTATGTCCTCTGTGTCAAGAGATGTTCCACGCGATCATTTGAAGACAAGCAAAGAAAACCAAGTGCAGCATCAGCTGATGGTCATGACTCCATATCTGGCCCCATGGAAACAGCAGTTAGAAGTCTAGGGCACTGCTCCATGGGCAGTTAAAAAACTCCCCTTGATTTCAGGTGTTGACTCTGAACAGTGGGCCCCTAGCAAGCCAATGGGAAGAATAACCTGACCCGAATGCAGCCCCTTGGTTCACAGAGAGGCGGGCAAGAGAAGGCATCCAGGGACACAGCGGAGACCACTAAACATGC
Source organism: Apalone spinifera (assembly GCA_030068395.1). Lineage (NCBI taxonomy): Eukaryota > Metazoa > Chordata > Testudines > Trionychidae > Apalone > Apalone spinifera. The sequence goes on from JANRFK010000975.1 coordinate 22,774,477, forward strand.
GTAGGTGCAAAATGGCCTTCTGGCTGGCTAGGCCTTGTGTTGGTCACGCAACGCCAGCTCTGTCCTCACAGGTTTCATTCTGAAGAGCCTCAGCCTTGGCCTACCGTGGAAAATTGCTCAATTTCTCTCTTTTCAGTAGCTGTTGTTTTCTGACGTCATCGCTAAAAGGGCCAAAAAATCTTGTTCCCAGGTGGGGAATCTCTTCCGTTCTGAGAGAGCCAGTTCCTGTGACTTCAGCCGGGTGGGTTTTGAGCATCTTTCTCTCGGAGCTGGGACCACAAAGCGCGCTGTGCACAGGCCTCCCGGCGGCTGCCGGACATACCGGCACTTCTGAGCAGGCGTGGCTGTGGACAGCGCCCAGCGGTGGAATTGCCACAGGCTGTGGCTAGCCTGGCTTTCTGCACAAGCCAAAGGAGGGGGGTTGGGCTTGTGGTTACGGTAGCAGACATGGGCCGTGGCTGACCCCATGGCTTGGGGAGGCAAGCCTCCAGCCCGCCCCTTCTGCCTGAGGCCACACCCTTTGGCCACCAAAGCCCAGCCGTTCCCCCCCCAAACACACTGTGGCTGCTGCTGGCCACTGCCCTGCCCTCCAACAATATGGCCGTTGCCTCCTGCCGCAGGATTGCAGCCCCGCCTGGGAGAGCCCAGCCAGAGCCTCCGCTGGCTCTCTGGAGCGTCAGAGCTGGCGAGCAGCAACTTCAGCCTGCCCCGGCCTCAGAGCCCTGGACAGATGGCTGGCAGCAGGGCTCAGCCCGCCCAGCCCCTGGAGAACGTGTGGGCAGCACAGCCCCAGCCTCTCCTGGCTCACAGCGCCAGAGAGGAGAGCCGGGAGGCGCAGGGCAGCCCTAGTCTCCCTAGGCCAGCCATGGCCCCAGCGCCTGGAGGGCAAGTGGGGCAGCCCCCAGCCTGCGGCACCGCAGGAGCGGGCTGGAGGAGGGCTCTGGGGGATCCGGCGGAGCATGGGCAGGGCAGGTGAGGCAGCGCCCGCCCCTCCTCTCCCCCGCTACGATCCTGCTGCCCGTGGTAGCAGACTAAGTGGAAAGAGACCCTAATTCAACCCCCTGCTTTCTACACCCTGCTGGGGTGGCCCAATGTCTCTGTGCCCAGGCCCCCCTCTGTACAGTGGGGCTATAGTAATGTGGTCCCTTGCTCCCACCCTTCGCCTGCCTCGTCTGTTTGGGCAGGCGCCGTGTCCCACTACGTCCTGGGCCCCGACTTCACCCTGCACCGCTGGGCACTGATGTCAGACTGAGCCTCTGTGCAATGCAGAGTTTGAACTCGGTTTCTAATCGCCAGGCCGTGCTGACTTGTTTGCCTGTAACTGGGGAGTCCCATAGCCTGCAGAGAACCCCGCGAGCACAAGGGGCCAGGTCCAGCAATTGAACGTTTCCGCTGGAAATGGCAGTGCCCAGCCAGCGGCTGCCATGTGATCTTGCACACTTGAGCTGTGCATTGTTACAGACCCATTTCCGTTTCGAGTTGTGTTGCGGAGCATCTTGGCACGAACGCAGTGCAAAGAGCACTGTCTTGATGGCACTGTAGGCCACGTATGTAATTAACTGGGGTTATTAATTAAGAACTTTATTCTGTGGCTTGAAATGAGGAAAGTTGGTATGATTTCGCCGTGCTCCAGCCATGACCTTTGCATGGTTGATAGTTAGCACCTTATCAGTCCTCTTGGCACCCTTGCAGGATCTTCAAAGGCAGATGACAAAGCAACTTTTCATCCAGTGTTGATTTATATTGTTCCTTTCATTTTCAGCAGACCAAACACGATTCCAACCGTAGGGCTGCCAAGGTTGTTCCAGCCCAAAAATAAAGAACAATTGCATTTGTTTCCAACTCTCTCTGTCTTTCACTTAATCAACTGTTACCTTTACCTCCCTTCGGTGGCTTTTGGGTTCTCGTGTTCATGCGTTTGACAAATGCCTTGTCATTAACAGTAGGCAAAACCATGCTACCTGCACAGCAAACTCCACGACGAATGTTGTCACAAGAGTAACCCCTTGTGTATCAGCCTGGCCAAGAGACAAACTGAACCATGTCCTGCTCGTATCTATAATGATATTCAACTGATCTTTGATTATTGCTGAATTAGTCTGAGGACCCAGCAGATATTAGATTGAAGGTTCTGGGTGGTGTGTGTGTCGGACTCAAATTCGACATTCGGAAGCAATCACATGACTTCCCGTCAAACACATCGGAGACTTGACAATTTTTCCCTTTTTCCCCTCCCAACAGGTGTCCAACTGGTTTGGCAATAAGAGAATCAGGTACAAGAAGAATATAGGGAAGTTTCAGGAAGAAGCCAATCTTTATGCTGCAAAAACAGCTGTGACTGCAGCACACGCCGTGGCAGCAGCTGTCCAGAATAACCAGACGAACTCCCCCACCACACCAAACTCTGGTACGTACCAGCAGCTTTTTCATTCACCTGGCCCAGTCAGTCAAAGCCTCCTGGAAAGCCACGTGGGGAGGAAAATGGCTCTGAATTGGCCGTGGATTTAGTTTGGTTCAGGATGTTTCAGTTTTCCTCAGCCAGCCTTAGTAGCCAGTAGGAATGTAAGCAACTAGAGACGCGACTAGTCGCTCCCCCGCTTGCTGCCACTACCAGAGAGAGGCAGCAAGAGGGGGCGGGGGAGCAGGAGCTGGTGCTGTGGGGAGAGCTGGCTTAAAAACCAGTTCCCCACCAGCACCATCTCTGCGGGGGGCAGGGGAGGCAGAGGCATAGCAGGGACCGGAAGCGAGCCGGGAATCAGCTGATTCTTGGCTCACGCCCGGTCCCCCTCGCCGCGCTTGTGCTTTTTAAAAGGCTAAAGAACAGCGGGTGGGGAGGAGGGAGACTGGGGGGCGAGCTGGGAGTCAGCTGTCCTGGCTCATGCCTGCTGGCTCTTAATACATTTAAAAGGCAGAGCCTCAGCAGGGTTAGCGCCCGGGGCTGGCAGCTAACCCCACTGCAGCTCCGCAGTTTCCCCTGCTTATCGACTAATCGGCCAGTCGATGCAAATTCCATCAACTAGCCGATTAGTTGATTGAACGCAATGTAACATCCCTAGAAGCCAGGGCATGAGACGTTATTCTGCATCCCGTAAGAACGTAGAGTGTGAGTCCCACAGAATGTTCGGCTGCAGCTTGAGCATCCCATTGACTTGAGTGGTAAAACCTCAGTGGACATCAGTGGGAATGAAGTCGGGCTAATGCTAAGCACTTTTAACAGCCCCACAAGTCCTATTATAGAATCATAGCATCATAGAATCCTAATCCGCACAGCGAACACGGCGGTGCCAGAATGAGTCTTTTGGCAGGTTTCTTTGTCTGTAGCTATTTCAACCATTTTTTTTTTTGGCCCCAATTGAAGGAGTCATCAGGCAGAGCTCCATGGCTCTTCCACACAGAGTCGAAGGCTCTAAGTGCTGTTATGAAAGAAATGGTGTAGAGGGGAATATTTATATTTTGCTGCACACTAATTGGACTTTAAATGCTGGGCTGTTTGAAATGAATTAATATTGTACATAAAACATACATCTAAGGGGATATGTTTGCATTAGGGTTCTATCATCACCTGTTCCTTTAAGGCCTTTTAGACCAGGTCTACACTGAAGGGGAAGGTTGAATCAAGATACACAACTCTAGCTGAATTCATTATGTAGCTGGAGTGGACATACCTTGTTTCAAGTTTCCTCACTGTTCCCAAATACAGGAGTACTGGACGCTGACAGAGTGGCCCTCTGGGTTTGATCTAGCAAGTCTTAACTAGACCTGCTAAATCAAATTCCGGAAGATTGCTCACAGCAGCAGCATCCATCTTCCACTTAGTGAAGAGATGGCCTTAGAAATGTCTTACTAATGAGTTGTCTGCATACTGGAAAGCAGTGGCTCTCAGCCTTTCCAAACTACTGTTCCCCTTTCAGGAGTCTGATTTGTCTTGTATCTCCCCAAGTTTCACCTCCCTTGCAAACTACTTGCTTACACTGTGAGGCATAAAATACAGGAGTGTCACGCACCCTGTAACTGGAAAACTGTAGCCTTTCTCATTTTCACCATTTCATTATAAAATACAGAAATTAGAATATAAAGATTGTACTTTAAAGTTCCGCGTGTCGCCTCTGGAGCAGTGCAGCCAAGTCGCTGTCTGGCTAGTTTGTCCTGACTGCGCTGGTGCTTTTTGTGTAGCCTGTTGTAAAACTAGAGACACAGGAAGATGAGTCGCTGGGCCCCTGGAATGCCTCTGCCCGTCCCTAGCGTTATGAGCATCCCTGGTTGAGCACCACTGCTGCAGATACAAGCACTTCACTAGGAGTCAGTGAGGGGTAGGAGTGAGGTTGGGGCTGAAGGCCAGAAAGCAAAGTCTCCACCAAAGAGGTCTCTGATGCTAAGTTACAGCTAAAGTTTTGCTGTAACTTAACTCCAGAGAATGCTTTAAAAAATGTAATATGGAAACATTCTCTGTGGAAAGAAAGTGATTAAGGGGGGGGCCCAGAGATTTCCTACTGGCATGGCAAAAAAGCAACTGAATTAGCAATGACCAGCCATTTCCTTTCCAAGGAGACGTTAAACACACTGGGAAAGTCTCTTTCTCCGAGTGGTTCGCAGGAGCCCCCAGTGGTACAGAATCTCAGCAGAGAAAAGCCCTCGGTTTCCGTATCTCCTACCAGAGAGCGAACTAGTCTCCGGGCCACGCTGCTTTCCCGTGGCTCCCCGGGGAATTGCTGCCATGACAGCTAATGTGATGGAAGAGTGGGAGCAAAACAGAGTTCGTGGGCACAGACGTAGGCAGAGGCCTTGATCTTGCAGCTCGATTCCGTTTGTGGCGCCATCCAAAGGGGTTCTCCAAGGTTCAGTGGCTGCTCCCCGCTACCTGTAGCCATGGGTCTCCCAGTCTAGCTTCCTGTCCTGGGTGATTCGCCTTTGTTCTAGGTCATGACACTTATCCTCTGTTATGCACCCACCTTTCCTCCTTGTTTCCTTTTCTTCTTCATCTTCCCCTGCCGTGAGGGCTTTGGGGTGACGTTTGTGTAGCTCTCTGTTATTCAGCCACTTAACTCTTTCCTTTCCAGGTTCTTCTGGTTCTTTTAACCTCCCAAATTCTGGGGACATGTTCATGAACATGCAGAGTCTGAATGGGGATTCTTACCAGGGGTCCCAAGTCGGAGCCAATGTGCAATCACAGGTAGGAGAAATGCCCCAAAACTAGGGCCTTTCTAGCAGGGTAGGGATTGGGCTAAAAATTCCACCTTACTCTGGCTCTAGTAAATCCTCGGTGCCTCACTGCAGAGCTGAGGCTGCGTATTCCTCAATGTGGCCTATGATTATCGGCGCTAACAAACGAAGGGAAGAGAATGATTGTTTTCTGATTGACACGTTGAGCTTTGTGAATGCATTCGGCTCTGGCTTGAGCTCATGGAGTGGGACTGGGTGCATCTGACTTTCGGAGAACTGTAAATTCCACCAATTTGCTTAAAAAAACCCCCAAACAAAAAACCAACCAACCAAACACATCTTTGTTTTATTTTGGGGATAAAGGCCTTTAAAAAAAATGTCAGCACATATCTAACGGAGCTATTAAAGAATGTTTCATTCTCAAACGCTGTTCCAATCCATTCTGACAGAGCTAACCCCCTATTTTATTCACAGTAGATCTGTCTGTACATATCCTTACATACGTGCAGACACATACATATGAATAGATATGTACACCAGTTTGCTGCAGGGACTTAAGATGGACTTACCAGGCGCATTGCTCTGAGGAGGTTATTATTAGGCTGGTGAGAAACAAAGATGTATGGGCTTTAACATGCAAGGGTTTGTTGAAATTCTGCCAGTCATTCTTGATTGATAAATTTGTCTTCCGTGGAAGATGCCTAACCCTTTTGGCGCACATAACTCAGAATGTTGCCTATTGTAAGTGATGATGTTTTAATAGATGTGGAATGATGAATTTTGTTTCCTCTTACTTAAAGGTGGATACCCTGCGTCATGTTATCAATCAGACGGGAGGATACAGTGATGGCTTGGGAGGAAATTCACTGTACAGTCCACATAATTTAAATGTGAGTACCCTTGGGAACAGTAGTTTGGAGAGCCATAAGCACGGTGTCAGGTAAATGCAGCCATTAATACCTGTATTCATTACTTTGCAATAGCTTTTGTTTGTACGGCATATTGGGGGGAGGGGGACAAAACAGCTCTTTGTGTAACCCCTCGTCTCAGTCAGATGAGAGAAGAAGCAGTTTGCAGTTTTATAGACGAGATACACATGAAAGGAACGTGACTTAGCTGCCTACGTTCATGATTTGAGAAGGTGCCCTCTCCCCTGGAGACTGGAGAGGGCCATTCTGTGCAACGTGTTACTGTCTGCCATCAGGTCTCGGCAAATCACTTTATCGTACCGTTGGCCGGTTCAGGGGTCCTACGCCCCCCCGCCCACTGTGTTTTGGGGGACCCAGAAATGCATTTGGCCCTGCTACCAGAGCACAGAAAGGACTGACCAGATGAGTGTGGGAGCTGCTGAATGCCCCAAACTCCCCCTGAAATAAGTGGGATGAGGGTGCTCAGCAGCTCGCTGGAGGGGACCCTGCGCTTGGCACGCTGTTCCTGTAGAACAACACGCAGCTGCCCCACGCCCCATCCAGACAGGTGCACGGACAAGCAGAACTCCAGGGCAACCGCCCCATCTCAGGGGCGACTCTTTTGGAAACCAGGTCAGCTCTGCCTGCCCAGCAAGCTCCATTTTTATCTAGCTGTTTAGATTTTTTAAATGAAATTTTCAAAACCGATCTGAAGAGGAGGCTGGCATTTTCCGTCACTCCCACAGACGTTACCGTGGCGGAGGTGTGCGCAAGCAAATCTTTCTCCCCACCCATGCGCACCTCCTCGGTTAATGCTACCCATGGTGGGGAATGACTGTAGATTAGCCTCTAGGCTGGCGAGGAATAGCCGAGAGCCTGCAGAAAAGAGGCGATCGTGAGGAAATGAAGAAACAAAATGTGACTACTGCAGCGAGGGTGAGAACCGGAGATTTCCCCTTTTTTAGGGTTTCCGCTTGCTTGGAGAGTAAATATTAATGATTTAAAATGTGATTGAAGACATTCAATTATAAAGGGGGGAAAAGTACCATTAAATACTCAAATCTTTTACATTTCAAATGTCAATTTTTTCTTTTTGGGTTTATAAATAACTCATAATAACCCACAACAAACCATATAAAAAGCCTTTTAGTTGCATTTCTCCTTTTTCATTTAAGTGTTTTGAAATGCTTCAGAGAATTTGCGATATCCTTATCAACATGATAAAATATGAAACTGTGATTGCCTGCAGCATTTTACAGACATGAATTCCATCTTCGCTGATGAGGCCTGATAAGGCGCTGTTGTATAATACAGTGCATAATCTCAAACCACCAGAGTAAGGATTAATTTATTTGAAAAAAAGAATGCTTGCTGACAACCTCTTCTCCAGCTGCCAAGCTGAGTAAAAATATTGTACATTTGTTGTTTATAAATTTGGATAAAAGAGGAATGATGTTTACTTCAGATGGAATATCTTTAGACTTGTATCTGCACAAGAGTTTTTCTTTCTCTAAGTAGATTTTCGTACCTTAAAGAAAAATACAAAATGAGGCAGTGATGGTACCTTTACATTCAGAACAACGGGTTGCGCATGCAGAATCCATAGCGGAGCTGCTGAAATATTTTTACCCATGTGCTACGCTTTGAGCTCAAATGTGATCGCACGGTTTTTACAAAACACCCAAACCCTTTGCTTGTTTGTTATGACGAGAGGTTCTCTCTTTGTTGTTGTTCATCTGCAGAAGGGACAATTATTTATTGGTTTCTCCTTGTTTGAACCATAAAGCATTTTCTTTCTTTGTGGATGATGGAGGAGCTTTATAGGTCAAATCCAGCGAGACGCGGCATGGTAGGGAATTCCCAAGGACTGGTTATTAGGGACGGGGTGAAAAACCTGCAGCTTCAACACTACCCAGGCAGGCAGAGAGCGCGGTGTGAAATTCGACATCTACTGCTCTTTTGCGTGGCAGCATTTCAGAGCATGTGGTGCTGACTGGCCAGTGCCATGGGTTCTAGCTAAGTGCCTAAAGAACGCAGGCCGGTTGTTGCGGCCATCAGCACGTTAGCGTCCGCTCACCTTGCCTTTGTGGGCGGCACTGGGGTGGGGGAAGAATCCCTGCAAAGGCGACTCGGTGCCGCAGGCGGGGAGAGGCTCTGCATGGCTCACGCTTGCTGTGCCAAGCGGGGCGGCCCCGTCACTTCCACTCAGCATCCCCCACTCACCAGGCCTGCGCCGCCCTCTTCCCGACTGACATCAAAATATGGAGCGACAAGCTGTCTGCCACAGCAGCAATGGGATCAGACATTGATTTCAGCAATTGCCTCGATAGGCCAAGACATAAGGCAAATTTGTTTCTGAGTCCTGTTATTGCTGATGCAGGTCTAATGCGCGGAGGGCCAGCGGCATGTGGAGACACGGAGCAACATCCGAAACAGGGCCTGCATTTATAGATAATTGGAAACCGGATCGGGAGAGCGCGTTTCCCCCTCCTGCTCCTATATTTGTACTTGGGGAGACCGTCTGTGGAAGGCAATTCAGGCCTGACTCGACCCCTGTAGCACTTGGGTGGGAAATGGCTCTGACATGCACGAAAAGGAATTTGGACCTTTTGAAAACAAAATGACGATCAGCCGAGTTAACGTTTCCATTCCTGAGTAGCTGCAGGTTTTTGAGGCCTAAAACGGGGGGCGAAGCTTCAGTTTGTCACTCTCAGGGAAATCTTCTCCGACGTCCTTCATTATAGTGTGGATGATTTTTACAGCTGCCCTTCCCACATCACCTCAGTAAAAGGCTCCTAATTGGTAACTTGCTCTTTGCTTGAAGCATTTCCTTTCCTCTGCAGGGCACGTTGTTTGGTGTCTCTTGCATGGTGCATCTCTGCCCTTTGCTCTCCCAAATCCTGCAGCCAAAGGCAGTTTAAGAAACAGCCCTTCCTGGAGCTGTGTTGCCAAAGCATCAGCCTCTCCAGGCTATTGTTGTCTATGGCATGATGTAATTAATATGCACAATTGTATCCATTGAATTGTTTTTCCCTTTTCAGGCTAATGGAGGCTGGCAGGACGCAACTACTCCATCTTCTGTGACTTCCCCTACGGAAGGACCGGGAAGTGTGCACTCTGATACCTCTAACTAATCTCCCAGCGACACTTTTTCCCTGAGCTGAGATGCCTTGATTAGTGCATTGAGAGTAACAGGAGAAAAAGGAGGAATTTTTTTGTAGCCAACCACCTACAGCTTTACTGTAAAACCTTGTCTTACTAGAAAACTTGGTAAATCTGTTTTTAAAGGTATCATAATCATTTGTATTTATACTCAAAACACACAATGTTAAAAAGCACTTTATCCAATTAGGCCAAGACTTAGCATTGTTTATAGCCCTGTAACTATTTTATCATAATTTATTATCAGCCGTTTTAACAATGATGGTCTAGCAGCTGCCAATTACTTGGCCTTAAGGGTAAAAGTTCAATCTATGCTTAACCTCAATAGCAAGAGCAGCCACAAAGAAACACCTCACCTAAATTTAACTTCTTGCCTATGTCCATGGAAAGCCTAAATGAATTACAAACTTTGATTGTGTTTAATCTTTTCATATCTCTTATAGAGTTGGAATAAACATTGCTGTTCAGTTATTTCGGTTAACAATGGTTGTGTTGAAGAATCCTTATTCGTCACATTTTTGTTGTGATCTATTGTTTTCTAAAATAGATTGGAAACTGAGAGCACCAGCATCTACTCTCTGTATTTCAATAACGGACAGAAATTGTTCTAAGAGATGAAGATACTTGCTTATTTTTGCGGAAGCCAAGATCTGGGGTTTTACAGTATGAGCTGGGCGCTGCACACAGATTTGCCAAGACTTGCTACATCCTCTTGGCAACCACCACAAAAACAAGGAAGGCACCATTATATGGAGTGTTGTATATAGTGTAGCAAAAGAGTATTTATACATCTCACCAATCAAAACACAGCTTTATTACCTCATGCGAACTCATACAAACCAATAGAATTTCAACATGTTCTGTAGCTTAGAGTGCTCACTTACTACCTCTGAACAATACTCACGCTGTAGTTTGTCTCTTTCTTATCTTTTTGCATCTTGTAATTAACCCTTTGTTTCCCCTCATGAAATGTAATGTACATTGTAATCTTTTAAAAAAAACCAGGGTTGCATTTGCAACTTTTAAAAAAGCTAAAGTGGAAACATTGGGTCTTAGATTTAACACAAAACAGTAAAACTGTTGTAAATACTGAGAAACATTTTGAATGTTCTTCATCTTGTTACTAATCCACGCAAAAAACAACAACTAATTGTAATGCAGACAGATTTCAGTATTCAGTACTGTATATTTCGCCCTGTGTAACAGGGGGCCCTTTCTTTCTCTCTTTTGTATTGTATGCGATTCTGAAACTGATTGAGTCATGAAAATAATTTGTGGCAGTGATTCTAATGTATTAAAACGTTTCGTGTTACTTTCTAACTGGATTACACCCTGGATTGAAAAGTCTTCCTCGTGGTAGTTATATGTAGTTTCAAACATGAATAAACTTTTTGCTTTCATGATCAAATGTTGATGTAATTTCTTCCTGCTCAGTTTGAGTCAGCCATCAAAGATAAGGTCAGATACAAGCTGTACGGGAGAGGTGTCATCAAGCAGGAGTTAAGCATTTCTTAAATCCAGACAACTAACTAGTTGTGCACTCTTGCCTGAAGGATATTTGAGATTTTAGGTATAGTATATTCTGATAAATATCCCCATCTTTTTAGTCAAAGATTTCGTAACGTAGACTTATATTTTCATCTCTAGGCTTTATTTCTACACTGCTTTGTTTTGCAGCAGGCAGTTCAAATCAATGATAGTGGAAGGGTAAATCTTTTAGACTAAATTTAAAAAGCAACATCTTATTTACTCTCAATTATGTCTTTATTTAGCATTAATTTTTAAAATATAACCTCCGCTAACAACTGCAATTTGATTATAAAAATCTTTGTCTTTATACTAAGGGCTTAAAATTAGCAGTTTTAAAAATATATATATATATAGTCTTTCAAAAAAATTGTTAATAAAGTAAAGGTCAATAGCAGGTAATAGCCTATTTACTATGGCCAAAGGAAATTGACTCGCAGGAAATCAAATTAATGTTAACCACTTGTGCCAAATGATCTCTGATAAATAGAACTACCGGACTATTTCAGGGAGCGTATCTAGGCAGAAGAAAGTGTAACTAGCACTGCTATTCATCCTAAGTTGTTACAGTGCAGATGCAAACCTTGTAAAATAGTTGACTATCACATTTACTTTTCAGTCAGCTGCTTGTGCCCATAGGTGTTGTTTTGGCAGCTAAATGATTATTTGCATGATTCAATTAGCTTGTGGGTCAGCTTTTCTTATCAACAATCCCTGGGCTAAGTAATTTGTGACATATCTTTGTTTCCCCCCCCACACACAGTGAACACAATTTATCTTCCTCATTGTTTCAGACGCCCATGTGCATCAGGCAACACAAGTTCTGTGTTTGGTGATCACATGCACAATTACCGGTGCACTCTTCCTCAGGTTTAGAAATGAAACTTGGCGCTTTGGCTACAGACGGTGCATTGAAATAACCCTCCTCTGCACAGCATTCGGGACCAGTTACTCAAAGCTGGAGCCAGGGGGCCTGCAGACCCAAGAAAGCCGCCCGTGTGCCGAAGACCCAGAACAAAACAACGTGCGTGTGTTAACGGAGCGCGCCAGCTCCACATGCGCTTATGTTCGTCCTCCACGGCAATAGCATTTGAAATGTAAAGTGTGTCAGCGGAGGCCCAGGCAGCATAACGAACACGCAGACGTCCCTCATCTTGATCACATCGTGGCTGGCCACAGGCAAAAACCTGTCAGATACTGATGAGGTTCATAGGAAGGCCATCAACAACCTTTGGGCCGCACTTGCATGCCCTGTGCCCAGCGGGCATCATTACAGTGCGTCTTTACAACAGTGAGGCGGTGGGCCCTTTGAATTACAAGTGCAATTCGGCCTTTCCTTGCAGTGGAGAAGAGCCACGTGGCTCACATGGCAAATAATACAAATGTTCTCCTGGAGGCTTGCTCACGCAGCAGCAAGGTTTCCTGAAAAGACCAGTCTTAGGCAAAGGCCTTTGGCTGGCTGGTGTTTTACCCAGGAGCTGTGTGTGAAGGGGCTGGGCTAAGCCTCACTGAGTAACAATCACTCAGGGAAGAATTTGGCCCAAGCTTGTAGGGCCTGTACATGGAGCTGAGTTTTCTGACCAGCACGAGGCTCTTTTGTGGTGCGATGGGCTGGGTAGTTGGTTTTTTTGAGGGGTGGGGGGCAGGGAAGTGATGCTGGTCAGTAGTTACACTGCAAGGCCCTTTGGCCTGGTTCTGACCGGGCCCTCGTGTCTTGAGATGGAGGGGAACTTCCCCAACCTCCAATATTGCGCCCCTCAGATGACCAGTTTGCCGCCATTTTGCTTTCTATGAGGGGAGGGGGTGTCTCAGAGGGCTATTCAAAGGGGTTTATGTAACTTAATACCAAGCCACCTGGATCTTACCCAGCACTCTCCTCCGCTTGATCTCCCAGGGCTTTGTGAAAGGAGGGCTGGATCCTTAACCCCATCGTGCAAATGGGGAAACTGAGCCATGTTGCAGGGCAGTGACTTGCCCAGCCGTCGGTATGCTCAGCGCGAGGCCTGTTCTAGTCCACTAGGCCGTACTGTACCAGCTGCTGGCGCACTAGTGCTTTCGGAAACCCCAGCCAGCAAACGGAGAGGAGCGGCCGGCGGACGAGGCCCCTGCAAGGTGCCGGAGGACGAGAGCACAGCTCGGGGGATGCACTGAAGCGCTGAGGAGCCCTGAGGGTTTGCGAAGCGGCCTTGGCGGCCAGAGCGACACGTTGGAGGAGGTTTATGTGGAGCGCTGGACAGGCTGCTCAGCTCGTGGCGAGAGTGGTGCGGTGGTTACGATGGCAGAGTGCCTTGAGTAGCTGCTGCAGACTTTCCGCGTGCAGCTAGGAGGAAAACACAGCAAATGTGTGGCCACCGCAACGCAGCAAACGAGTTCTCTGCTTTGGCTCTTTAGACCTTTGGCTCCCAGCCAGTGGCTCCCTGGGTCTCCGACCGCAGAGGCAGTGAACCCAAGGGGTCCAGCCAGGCGGAAACCTGGGCCTGGCCCAGCGGGAGAAGCACTGCAGACACTGGGGACATGAGCTGCTGGAGACTGGCGCCTGTGGGGAAGCCGCACAGCTCCCGAGATAGCACTATGCCTGCCCGCGCTGAACTGTGCACCTTGCTCTGGAGGTCCGTAGCTCAGAAGTGCAGCATGGGAATGCCAGGGCCACGGTGCCGAGGCCACGCTCTGCGCCGGGTTGTGCCACGGTTGTACGAGTAACCCACGGGCCAGACAGCGCTCTCCGTGTGCATTAATAAAAAGGCCTCTTGAAAACCGGCACTCTTCAAAGGGGGGCACGTTTTATTGTGTTTCATTAGCTTTAATGTCACGGCCACACGGACTGTGACAAAACGCGACCCCTTAGCTCAGCGTAGCCACACGCCGTAGAAAGCAGCGATACAATTGCTGAGGGTAGGCCCTGGGAGCAATTTATTGCTTGCACGGTATTAGCCACAGAGGAGTTATGATTCGCTTCCCGTTCCCATATCGTATTAGCATTTTATTAGCCCAATAGCGTCGTATGTTGCCATTTCACACCAGGATTCCCAGCCAGTTCGCCTCTCTCGGGTGAGGGCCGGAGGGCCTGTGTATTGCGGCTGGCTCTGGGGAGAGCCAGGTTGGGAGGGCAGCGCTGGTGACTTCGATGGCCTGTGCGTGGGAACAAGGAGAGCTGCTGACTTGGCTGTGGGATGTGCTGAGCAGCCAGGGCCTCATTTTTGCAGCTGGTTTTATGGCCCCTGTCTGCGCGGGGCCCCTTGTCAGAGCGCTGGACTGCAGCTCTGGGCCTGGCCCGAAGGCAGCGTGGGGTGTGCCGGAGAGGGAAAGCTGCCATGGGCTTGTGGAGTGACTGGAGCCATCAGGCAACCACTTAGCAAGGCAGCAGCTACTGCTCAGGCCACTGGCCAGTCCAGTGACCCTAACTTGGGCCACAGCACCATAACTTGGGGAATTGGACAAGAAGTTGTAGGCAGATGGGGCTCCCCTCAGGTGCATTAGAGCCAGG
>JANRFK010000975.1:22788817-22820809 GCA_030068395.1 Apalone spinifera
AGAGCCAGCCAGTAGGGGGCGCCTGTTGAGCGCACTAGAGCCAGCCAGTAGGGGCACATCCCTGAGTGTGCTAGAGGCAGGTGAACAGTGAAGCATGCAGCTGAGCTCCCTGGGAAGGGGGCAGGAGAATAGCCTGAACCGGCTGCTAGAACACCCTTGCAGTGCGCTCTGGGTGCGGCCCATGGCCAAGGAGCCTCGCCCTGCAGGGGCACTAGCCAGGGTGTCATTCCACAGCCTGGCCAGGCGGGAAAATCTGTGGCCGCACTCTTGAGCAAGCAGCGCCTGGCAGGCTACTGCGGAGGGAAGCGTCGGACGCAGCAAGCAAATCCCCAGCCCTCTCCTGCTCTCGCACAGGAGCGCGTGGCGATGCGGGTGGCTCTGGGAGCCCCCGAGGCAGGGGAGTGAATGAAAAGGTAAGGGAGCTCGGGGCAGGGTTAGCCCCCAGTGTGCACGGCTGGGCCAGTTCCACAAGCTTTCCTTGCTCTGTTAGAAAGGAGTTTTGGGTTCTCCCGTTCCTGGTGCACTGGATTCCCCCCCGCCCGCCCCTCAGAACGCGCATGCTGGGCGCAGGCCCGTTTCTGCTGCGGTGCCGAAGGCTCCGTCGCTGGGCCGGGCTAGGAATCCCCTCGTCGCGGCCCCGTGTGCCGTGCTGCTGGCTGGCAGTCCTGGGCAGCAGGCCGGCAAGCCAGTGGCAGCTGCAGTGCCATGTTATTAACGGGGCGGGGGGGTTGTTTTCAGAGTTAATTAACGAACGGCACCATGCGACAGCCAGCCGGGGATTTATTTTGACCTGAAATACAGTTTTATGCTCGCCCCGTGTTTTCTGTTTGGATTTTCCTGCGGGTCACACCTGGCTCGGCGCAGATGTGAGGCGAGAGCCGGAGGCCCTGCCAGCTGCTCCGAGAACAGGTCGGGCTCCTCGCGCTGAGAGAGAACGGGGGCCCAGGTTGGGACAAGCCCTCGCTGGCTGGCTCGGCTCCTGCACTGCTCCCAACACCACAGTCTGTGGCCCAACGGGCACCGCAGGGAGGGGAACGCCCGGCCAGTGGTTAAACGTGGAATGGGATCTGTGCGGCTCTCGTTCCCGCTCGTCCCAGCGCAGCCGAGCGGCAAGCATTGTGCGTGGGTTGCGAGCGCCAAGGCAGGCGGCGAGCTGCGTCTGGGCTCTGGCGGATTCCAGCACCAGCCAGCGCCAGCAGCACCTCCAGCCAGTCTCTGTGGGACAAACTGAGCCGGGCAGGGAGAGGCCAAGACTGCAGCCTACACAAGCCGTCAGGCGCTCCTGGGCTCTGTGTCTCTAGGGAAAGCCACTCCGTGGGGATGGGCAGCGTGGCGTGGCTGCTGGAGGTGGGGTTTCCTGGTGCCGACAGGTGGCACCACATTTAGTCATTTCCACTGCAACCCTCCGCCAGAGCGAGCGGGGGAAGTCCTGGGAAGGCTGTTTGCAATGCTCGTCCTGCCGGGGAGCAGTGCTAAGGCCTCGGGGGGAGGGCTCGGTCCTTACAAACAAATACCCGTCAGGTCGGGGGGTGCAGACGTTCAGCCTGGTTCGTGCCCCCACGACGCTCAGATGTTGCCAGCACCCAGGCCTGAGGGTGCAAGAGTCCAGTCCCGATGGCCGACAGCGCCCCATCGGCTCTCCACGCGCAACCAAAGCAGGGCAAGCGGAGGGGCTGAATCTGCTGCAAGGGAGATGCAAATGAGCTCTTTGGCAAAACTTGCTAATGATCAGGGCCGTTAAAACGGGGACGAGGCTTCCAAGGGGGGTTGTGGAAGGTCCCAGGGTGGTCTAGAGTCACGTAGTGCAGCGACAGGGACTTGAGTTCTCGCAGTCCGTCCAGGCCGCCTTTTCTACCATTCTGTTCCTTGACAGTTAGTCTTCTCGCCCACCGCTCCCTCCCCCGGCCAGAGAAAATTCTACTTTTGCAGCACACTGAAACTTTTCTTCAAAGTTTCCCTCCCAGCCTTGGTTCATTTGTTGCTAAATCCCCAGTTTCCTTTGCGAGCGGGTTCTGAAGCAAATGCCATTTGTAGCCGCGTTCTTGCCTCCAGCAGCAGCAGCAGGGAAAAAAAAAGTTCAAGCAGATCACAGTGCTTCTAGGTGCGAAGTCCCAAACTCAGTATCAAAGGCTATTTGATCAGCTCCCTGTCATTGCATCATAAAAAGGATTAATTTATTTGAGACTGCCAAAACCCTCATGCGGCAACAAATTTAAGCGTGCTCTTTCCACGGGCTAATTAAAATCAATTAATTTCAGTCAAATCTGTGGCTACCAACCTGCATGTAAATACACACACGCACATGTGTATATGTGTACATACATCTGTCTGCCTTCCTGTGTCTCACACACACACACCCCGACACACTCCTTTCACGCGAGTCAGCCCTTTCAAAGAAAGCGACCAAAATACTGCAGAAGCCATTTGCACCTGTGTCTGGAGTGTGGACAAAGTCTTCTCTGGCTGTAACTTCTATCATGATACCTTCTTGATAGTCAGTCCCAGTACCGGGTTTTTCTGATTGTCCATCAGTGGGCTGCATTAAAACCATGGTTCCCCTTTGCAGGTGACTAACTGTTCCCCCGCCTCTGTCAGTACTGGGAATACGCCGCGTACCTTGCTCACGTGAATGACTCGCCCGGGCGTCTGGTGCGGCTTTGAAGGCTGGCGACTCTCTCTGTCGCCATTGCCGGGGCCCCCGTCCCGCCGTGGGAAACGGGCTCAGGCTTTCCAGTGCTAAGGGCGTCTTTTGGAGACTCCTTGGCGAGGGTCTGAGACAGGGTCGGGTGCAGCCGAAGGGCCTAACAGGTAAGACCTCGGACGGGGGAGGTCACAGAGTCCTGCCCGCTGTGCTCCAAGCGGCCAAGGAGGTATGTGTGTTGAGCTAAAGCTTATCACGTAACCTCCTTGCTCAGGTGAGTCCATCCGGACCTAGTCCTCGACAAGGGGCTGCTCCCACACTTGGGATTCCCCGTCTCTCACCAGAGAGACTCCTCCCTTTCTAATCCCCTCCCCCACAACCCGTATTCCAGCCCTGGCCCATCAGCACATACATCAGGGACTTCCGCAGACGTGACTCCTCCGAGGGCCGCCTTCCTGCCTGCCTGCCCAGCGAGGTGGGGTGGGGAGCAGGTTTCCAGCCTCAGACCCTGGGCTGGAGGGGGCAGGTCGCCCTGGGACCCGCGGGTAAAAGGGGGACTCTGCGCTGGTTCCACAGGCTGCTGCACTAGGGAGCGGTGGGGCCGACGTGTTGACCTTTTTCATCTCCACCAGCCTGTCTAGGAGCACGGGGCAGTCCCGTGGTAACAGCTGCCGGGGTTCAGGTTGGTCCTTGGGCAGGCGGAGCCTGTTGCGCGCAGACCCGGCGTCTGGGTCGCGGTTTGGGGGCGCGCTCTGTGGGGCCTCTCGTGAATGGCGCATCAGACCCAGCTGGCAACTCGGTGTCTTTGCCAATGCGCTTGTGAGCCCCCTCCCAGGCCATCGGCAGGACCGTTCCACGGCCGCCGCAGGCGTCCCGCGCTGGAGGTCGCTTCCTGAACTCAGCGGTGCTGGCAAAGCCACAGGTGCGCAGGGCCCATGGCTCTGCCTCCTTTGCCCCTCCCTCAGCTGGGAAGCCTTGATGGGATTCTCCATTGCTGGACCCCAGGAGCTGGTGCGGCTGAGCCAACCTGGCGGAGCTCGGGCCGGATTGGCCCTTTACACAGGTTCACTGGCCGCCTTAGCTGCCAGGCCGGGCCTATAGTGGGACAGAGCCGCAAAGGGCACTGGGCTGCAAAAGGAGCTGAGGACCCTTCCGAGAACCTGGGCTTAACGCCTCATCTCCTGCCTCTGCCTGACCCCAGCACTGGCTCGTGCTGCACCTGGCCCCTCCTCAGTGAATGGGAGCCTTCTGGCGGCTGCGGAGCCGCGCTCGAGCCTGCTAAGCGCCCACGGCGTGGTGTGGGCTCAGGGGTGCACGGCACAGACACAGAGACAGAGAGAGGCTTTGGACTTAGTGCCGGAGCCCACCGGAGCCCACTGCGCGGAGGGCTGCAGCTTCTCTACCAAGGAAAGCGGTGGCGGGGTGGAGAGGGCGTCCCGGGTGCGTGGCAAACAGCTCAGCAAGCCTGAGTTCTCCGGGGCTCAGGGGAGGCTGCTTTCCCGGGAAGGAGCAGTGCAAGGGGAGGGAATGGGAGAGAAAAGCCTGGTCGGACACGCCGCTGTCGCAAGGCCGGGACAGCCCGTCCAGACAGTGGGGAGAGGCTGGCGGCGCTGGGCTGGTTATCTGCTCTGTGTCAGGTCTCTATTGCGTGCACATGGCCCGGTCAGAGTCTAGCCCACCAAAAGCTTCTCCCAGAGCTTTTGTGGCCTTTTCCTGAGGCAGATACCTGCATTCCTTGGCTCAGGGCCACCAGCAATGCCCCCCGCTTACCCTCTCATTTGGGAGGCCATGAGCGTCCAGGGGCGTTCCGCACGGTTCCCAAGCTGCTGAACGCTGAGACGAAAACACGGGCACACATCCGAGGCGAGAAGAGCCCAGCACATGGGCCTGCCAGAGAACACGTGTCTTCCCCCTCTCCCATGACTTATCTGAGAACCCAAATTAGGCTTCAGGAAAGTGAAAAGGGGCTGTTTTTCATGATGCGCGATCACCTATTAAGGCGAGCTATTAGAAGACTCCAAGGCGGCATGTTTTTCTGGTAAAATTCAGCACAAAGAACACGCATCATTAAATATGGAAATCCAGAATTTTATTAGCAATCTGCTAGATCTGAACTGACGCCAATTAAACAAAAAAGATATAATTTATAAAAAAAAAGGCAGAGTTCAAGTTGTTTTAAATACGAAATGCAATTTTCTGCTGGTTTTGATTTATTACTGGTGGTTCATTGTTCAGAGAAGCATGTTATATTTCAATAGAGAAATATTGTTTATTCATTAATATTTTAAAACTTGCTTATTGCTGGATATGACTCTCCTGCAGAATGAAACTTTATGATTTAAAACATGAATTAATAAACACATTTGAAAGTGTTAGACAATATCATAAGCTCTCATTTTTCATTTTACTAGGAGCATATTAAATTTTTATAATTCTGCAAGTATTATTTTCCAGCGCTCAGTGCGGATTCTGAATTCCTAATTTCAGGTAAAGATGAGAAAAGAGCAATAACATACGCTGGGAATCAGTCAATCTCTGGGCCGATTAGGGGTTTGGTACATTTGTTGTTACATTATTCATAAATCTTCTGCTTAGCACCACATCGTGATAGCATGTGTAAAATAGACTCACGGTACTTCCTCTTTGCGCACTGTTGGGATGACAAGTGTGCTGTCTACTTTGGGTGGCTGTGTGTGTGTGTGTGTGGCTGTGGATGGGTGCAGAGAAGGTCTCTTAATGTTAGGAAGCCTTTTATACCGGCTGACATTCTAAATGAGGCTGAAAATATTGTATACCCAAAGTGATAAAGCAATGATGGTCCCAGAAGCCTCAGGTTATCTTGGCTATTACCAGCCCTACAACTTGAATCAACAGTATTAAGAGGGCCAGTCTCAATACGTACCTACCTCTCAACTCATTAGGCTTGAGCACTCTATATATCCAGCCTATCAGCTGCTTGATGTAAACTAACCTTTTTTGTATCTGGAAATCTCTCCTTTGGCAGCCTCCCCGTATTACCATAACAATAACCAGCGTTTCAATTTTAAGAACTCATTTTTCCTCAGATAGAAAGTGCCAATCAATTTAAAGAGCCAAAGACGTGCTCCGGAGGAGCAGCTGGGGGTATTTGCACTTCCTGTTCCCCCCTGGTGCTTGGCTCCTGGTTTCCATTGAGAGACCTGTCACGCAGATTGTTTCCCTTGGCCACTGTGGCATGTTTCAGGGCAGGGGGTTTGCACTCTAGCTTTAATGGCGTGGATGCACTGTGGAAGAGGCTGCGCCGGACCGAGTGCCGACACTTGGCATGCGGCCGTGACTGCCGGCAGAAAAATGCCAATAACCGTCTGTTACTAATGGCAAATCAGACATTCTCGGAAATCTCTCTTCAGATACGGGCCGGGTGGGGCAGGCAGCTGCCTGCAAAACATCTCAGAGTTGCAGAGAGCCCAGACTGCGAGCAGCCCCCTCGAACACCTGTCACGGTCAGTTTCACAGTTAGAATTCACAGTGTTCCCCTTGGTTGGAATGGAGCCCGATGGGGGCTCTAGGAGCATAGAGTCACAGAACACTAGCACTGGAAGGGACCTCGAGAGGTCATCGAGTCCAGTCCCCTGTCCTCACGGCAGGGCCAAGCACCAGCTAGACCATCCCTGACAGATGTCTGTCCAACCCGCTCTTAAATATCTCCTTGTGTGCCAGCTTTTGCCGGCGCGGCCATCTCTCGCCAAGGACTCCATGTTTCAGTTCTGGAACGGCAGAAGCGCCTGTCAGGCTGTGGCGAGGCCTGGGGAGGGGAGCTGTGCTGATCGCACTGGTTTGTGCTTAAGCTGATTGATGGTACCGCCGCGGAGAGCGGCTCTTTCTATAACGGCAGGACTTACACCGACAGCGCGATGTAAATCAACCGGTCAGCTCGTCGCTGGGCAAAGGGAATCAGCCAGCCTTATTACTTCAAGTCAGTCAATTAATTAAAGTTCAGTGCTTAATCAAGTCACACACAGGGCACCAGGATTTCCGTCTCCTTTCCAGAGCTTATCAGAGATTAAGGGAAAACCAAACCAAACCAGCCCCCCAAAAGCAATGACTCAAGTGACCGCCAAGACACGGAATCTCATTCCAGAGCGATCACTTCCTGAGAAGTCCAGTAGGGGGAGCACTACCAGGCTGGCTTTGCCCTTCCAGGGAAACCGTTTGGGGATGCCTCTATCTGTGTACACCCAGCTCATGCTCATTCATTTCCTCCGCAAAGACCCTTGTGCCAAGCACTGGCCTTCGGCTCCCTGGAAACGCACACTGAAGATCAGGGCTAGTAGTAGCAATACTGCAATCAGATCATAGTCAGTGCAGCCAATTCTTCCACCTTTTGGCCAGGAATGTTTGAAATGTAGCCAGGGTCCCCGCACCGCCTTTTCCGGATTTGCCGATGCCCCTGGAGGGGGGAGCCGGGCAATGGCCCTGCTGTTAGCAGGATGCACGGTCCCCGTATTTCTTCATTGCGGCTCTGACGTGTTCCCACTTGAGAAGGTGTCTCACAGTAACTCTGGGTCAGGCAGCCATGGCAGAGGCGGATGGCTAATGGCGTCAGCATTAGCTCTTACAAGGGGTTGGTTCGTTGCCACAATGTTTTCCCTCCAGGAGCGGTAATGCAGGACGGCAACCTTTGCACCCTGTCCCAGACCAGCGTCAGCAGGCTGGGATCCATGACAACTGGGAACCTCCTCCAGCAAGTGAAAAATGCTGTGAGAGGATGGAGTGGGCTGGGTTGGTGGGACGAGGGAAAGCGAATACAAAGCTCACGAGGAGGAGAGCAGGTGATGTCAGCTACAGACTTTTTCGAGCACAAAGAGAAAATGCCGCAGCATTGATATTCTACGTCCCTTAACAGAGAAAGGTCTTTCAAATATATCTAACCACATGTGTTAGTAACTCTCCAAGAACATTCATAACTTGCAAACGGATGC
This sequence comes from Apalone spinifera, assembly GCA_030068395.1. NCBI lineage: Eukaryota > Metazoa > Chordata > Testudines > Trionychidae > Apalone > Apalone spinifera. Next base: position 22,796,420 of record JANRFK010000975.1, read on the forward strand.
TACTCAGCATATATAGGGGGATATTCAATTAGTTTTCTCTATTTTTTTCAAGAATGTGGTACAAAAAAGCAATTTCTCTTTTTTGAAGAATGTAATATCCCCGTGCTGTGGAAATACATCAAAGGGAAACGCAGAGAGCAGTATCCCTGCTTTACATTCTGAAAACCAGGCAAGAAAAATATGTTGTTTACCTGAATTTGTTTTTCATAAGGTCTCCCAGTGGATTAATAAACTAACCTTTCATCTGTGAATACCTGACCATACATGCCATCAATAACATAAGCGTCACCTCTTGCCTTAATACAAAGTTAGGGTGTAGGGGGAAATTGCATAAATCTAAACAAAAGTTACCAAACAGCTGCTGTCCAATAACCGGGAAGACAGAGGAATGTGCTCCGGATAAATTCCCCCTTCAGATTTGTTCAGCTGTTAGAAACAAGGGAGTCCTGCTTGTAGCTCATTGTCCTGTCCGTTCATTAGCTCCCCATCCTGCCCCACGGCAGCCAGGAGCGTACGAATGCTGAGCTGCAGATGGGCGTCTTCGCGCCAGAGATTCCAGCGCCCAGGCAACTGGCACCATGTTTCATTACAACTTTTTGATTTGATTTTTGCAGCACACTCTTCACCTGCAGCATGTACCGTTCTCCTGGCTGGACACGCCTCTCCCTAGAAAGACCCAAGAGAAATAACAAAACCTGCCAGCTTAGACATTGTTAAGCGACAGAAACCCAGCCCCCCGGAGTGGAGGGGGTGGAGTTCTGCTTTGGTTGGATTTGGTTCCTGCGGGGGTGTCTAGGAGTAGCCTGCCCACCGAGGGGTTCGGGCGCTCAGCCCACGTGTGGCAGGCTCTGCCCTCGAGAAGGAGCCACACCAAGGCCCGTAGCATTGTTCAACGCCTGAGGAGCTGGGCAGGGTTAGCTCAGTACGGACACCTGGGCCTAAGCGAAGGAGGGCTCACTCGGGGGCCCCCAACGACAGGAAACTGCTGAGGAGACGGACTTCGGAGGGGAGCTGGAGGGAGCAGCAAACACCGCCGGAGACACAGAGCCAGCAGGATTTGACCAGGCCGTGCCAAGAGGCCCAGGTTCCGTGAGGGACCGTTCAGCTCTCGGGCACAGCTGCAGGGATTTGCGCTCCACAGGGCTCCAGAAAAATGACCCAGGGGAAAATCAGGCTGCAGGAGGAAGAGGCCACCGGTGACCACTGGGGGCTTGTGTCTCCCAGCCAGGGCTCCGACACGAGGACTCGTCTGAACATCCCACGTGGCTGATGAGTAAATAACGTCGGCCCCCGCGTACACGCCGGCCAGGAGTAGCCCACTCGGACGGAAGCTTCGCCGGGAGGTTTTTTTTCATAACATGTTGTGACGCCATTTGCTTGACAGAGCCCATGAAAAACACCCAGGGGGGAAAGGGGAGAGGCTTCCAATAGTCACCGGGCGAGGGGTGCTGATTCTGGGAGACTCCAGGCCAATCCTGGCAGCCCTACAAGCCGCACAGAATGGACCCACGGCCCGTAAGGGGATACTGAGGCAGACACGCCACCCCTGTGTGCAGTGGGAGCGAGCCAGGGCTGGCAAGCAGGAGAGGGACGGGGAGGGGAATGCTCGCCGCACTGGGGGGGGGGGGGCAGGTGTTTACAAGTCAAACCTGATTTCCCCACATAAAAGCCATGCTGCAGCCAGTGTCTAAGGGGCTGGGCGGGTGGCTGGGAGGCCCGGCTTGCCCTGGGCGTCTCTGCTGAGCCTGCCCACAGGGGGCAAGCTCATGGCGGGGCTGGCAGTGTTTCTGGGAGGCCAGCTGGCCACTCGCTTCATTTCCCACAGGCCCCGCAACCCCTGCCACGGGGCCGTTTGCTCTGGCCTGTGACTGGCGAGAGGCCTAGAGAAGAGTCCCCCAGGACATGGGCTTTGCTGCTTAGTTGCTGCCTCCCAAACTGAATGGTGACACCTGGAAGTTTTCCTCCCTCGGTGCAGGAGCCGCAGCCAGACCAACGTCCGGGCTGCAACTCTGAAGAGAAAGGGAGAGGGGCAGGCGTTCCGTGCTCTGTCAGAACGGCCGACTGGACTCCTCCTCCCCCGAAGCAGCAGGCGTTTCCCCCTGGTGACTGAGACGATCTGAGGGGCTGGGGGCCCTGTGTTCAGAGCAGCGTCTCTCCTCCAGCCCCGGCCACTGCAGGGAACATTTAGGGGTTTTAAAAAAGAAAATGGTACGCTAAGTCTAAGTGAATTTGTGGCCTCTAGAGTCTGGCATGCCCTAATTGATTGATAGGTTCGGATTGTCAGCGCTTAAAGAGATAATTCAATTTCTAAAATCCTATTAAGTGGTGAAAGATTTGTTGATTGTTGAATTGTTTCCTATGTTATGCAAGTCATTTGGTCCGGCTCCCTTGGAAAGCCATTTCCCACGTATGAAAAGCTGATGACAGAGCCTTTGTTTCTGGCCTATTGATGCCTCCTGGCCATGCGTCCCAGTGGCCTCCCCGTGGTACCGACATTCAGGGGCTGTTGGAGTGACACTGGGATGAGCAGTGTGTGTGTGTGTGTGGGGGGGGGATAGCTCAAAGGAAGTTAAAGAAGAAATGGCAGAGCACAATGGAGCCGGGCAGCGGGATGACACACCCGCCAAAAGCACAACTCCCCTTTTCTGATTTGTGAAAAATCAACGGGGACATTGCTGCCATTAGCCCGAATAATAAGTTCTCTTCTTCCTGAATCAGTACAAGGATGGCAGACCAGTCCTGCCTTTCGCCTTTCACCATCCATCCTGCGAGCGACTATTCCCATCAATGCCCCCACATCACTGTCAGCAGGGTACCCGAGCGAACTGCCGCATGCTTCACTAAACTCGCTTGGCACCCAGGAACCAGCCCGTGGCCTGGACAGGTCGTCTCCTCCTGGGGTGCTTTTGTCAGTGTCCAGTTTTTCTGGCTACGGAATCCCAAGGCTAATGTCAAAAGGGATTCATGCATCTCCTGATGGCCACTGGGCCAGAGAGAGACTCTGTGTCTGAGCGAGTCCAGAACACACTGGCCATTTTTAGTCACATGTTCAAAACCAGCTTCTTGCGACAAAGTCCTTCCTCGGGACTCCTGTGGCTCTCCCCTTTCCCTTCGCTGGCTGCTGTGTGACAGGGCATGGTTATTCTAACAAGTACCGCTCTCTGAGCCCCCCCAGAGCATACTTCGAGGTGTAGGGTTGCCAGCTGTCCGGTATTCAACTGGACAGTCCGTTTTTTGCACCCTCTGTTCAATAAAAAAATTCAGAAAATACCGGACATGTGCAACGTCTGATATTTTCTGCTTTTCCGGCCGGGTACCCAATGGAAGCCTGGCGGGGGCAGAGGGAGTGGCTGGGGAGGTTCATGTAGTCAAAAAATATGATGCAGACTGTTGATTGTTTATAATACAGTTCCCATTCAGTGTTAAGCATAGTTGTGGTGGGGTTTTTTAAGCATGTGTGTTTGGTATTTATGGTTGGTTTTTTTTTGCTCGACAAATTTTTAGCACACGTTCGGTATTTTTTGGGAAACCATCTGACAACCCTGTTGAGGTGCCAAAGTAACAACTGTCATCTCTGCTTGTTATTCTGGTACTCTGACCCTGGGAAAGGTGGAAGATCGCACAGCTGCCAAGTGGCAAGTGACTTTCTTTTCAGGTTTCAGTGTCTATTCTTCTGTTCCATTTGCCACCCCCACATGGATGCAAAATCTCCTCCTCGTTTTGTTTCCATAGAAATCCTCCGCTGTAAACCCTTAAGTAACTATTTTATTTATAGTGTTCTATTCATGTCCTTTGGAGCTGAGGACTCCAGAAAACGAAATAAGAGAAAAGGCAGCTCTTTGAAATGCATCCAGACTTTTATTCTTTACATGACCAAGTCGCATTCACATTTAAAGAAAGTATCGGGGGATAAATTGCTTTCAAAAATATACAGTTGGATATAATTTTTCATTCTGTTAGATATTTCACTGAATTATTTTTTACATGTAGCAATAAGCATGGGTTCAGTTTTAATTGCATTTACGTAAATATGCTATTTTTATAAAAAATGAACTCTTTATAAATGTCCTGTGTAATGTTAGTAGCTTCAAATAAAACACATTGTATTTGGTAGGGCCTTTTAAAAAATATTTCAGAGCTCAGTAAATATGAATTAGTGTATATCATGATCATCATCATAACAATTAGCATTATTCTCTAATTAATGGGCAGGGCTGGCGGTGAGGCACCCAGTTGGAAAATCAGTGCTTTCTGCAGATTTGAGTTCCTCCCTGGGTTTTCACTGAGGTCTACAGAACTCGAGCTTCCATTTAGAAAAAAACAAACAACCCGCGTCAGAAACATTTCCAGCACCCCAGTTGCAAAGACAGAACCTTTACATGCTGGAAAGCGGCTGTCCGGCTGTCTGACTTTCCCAGGAGCCAGCCAGACAAACAACAGAGCGACAGCAGAGCTGGAAACTTTCCCATTACTCTCAAGTGAGAGTGCTAAATCGACAGCCTCGTTTCTGAGCGAATATGTGTTTAGAGAGCCATAATGCCACTGGTTCACATCCTACGCCTCTCCAGCAGCGAGGTGCACCCTCCTCAGCGTGAGAGCGCTCAGCAAGAACGCTTGAAAGGTCTTACAGTGGTGTCCAATTATTCCTGTAAATACTCAGCAAACTACTTGGGCCTTCACCTCTCTCAATAAATTAAAGTGTCTTAATTGGAAGTTCTGATTTTTAATACAGTCAAACTGCTGTACATTTGGGCACCTTGGGACTAGCGGTGATGGATAGCCACAGCCCAGCCTCGTGCCAAGAGAAGTCACAGATTAAAGTGATTATTTATCGCCAGAAGAGTAGGGCTGGAGCGGGTGCGGCTCTTCCTGTTGAGTGTCTAGTGGAAGAAGCAAGGCCTTGCAGTGCCACTTGCGTTGCCCCCAAATCCCTCTGGCCTCTTTGCAGCAAACATTCCTGTCAAAGCCCTGGTCTGCACGGGGGAGTTATTTCGAAATAACAAGTGTGTGTCTACACCACCAAGCCTGCTATTTCCAAATAGCGACTCCCCAGAGGAGTTCAAACTAACGACTCCTCAGTGGTTCCTGGGGCTCTAAGTCGTGGTAGCGCGTCTACATTAACGGAGCCGGCCTCCGACTAACTCCGAGGCTTCCCCTCAGTGTGGACGCACTATTTCAAAATGATTATTTTGGGAGTTATTATTTTGAAACAATTTCCCAGTGTAGACAGGCCCCAAGGGAACACAGGGGTGATTTGTAAATATAGCTCAAGGGAGGGGCCTACCAGATCTCACTGTTCAGGAAGTCACTTGTTCTGGGGAGCAGCTGGGGGTTCTTTTGTACAAATGCTGCCCACGGACCTTCGAACGCGCGTAGCCTAAGGAACTTCTCAAAGGGAGCAGTCTGTGTCAATCGCATGAGGAGTTGCTCTCGGTGAGGCAGCACAAGGTCAGGGCTACATATGGTGGGTCTTGCCCTGGCTGGCTTTTACTGAACAATTCCCTGCAGGGCGCTTGGCAGATCTCATTTGATGATACGCGAGTTTCCATTTAGTGGCTGTACCCGACCTCAGGGCTGTCAAGCGTTAGTGGCTAAACCCTTTGCTTAGGTCCAAGGGGCCAAGCACCGTCCATGTCCTACCCCGAACACGTTTCCACGTGTACAAGTATCGGGGAGAAATTCATGAATTGAGCAGAGTGAGTTGAGCGACTGACATTGGGACTGCCATTCAACGTTCCCTCCACTCTTTTCCATCCAGGTGCGGAATAAATGTGATGCGCACCGAGGCATGGGTGGATGTGCACCAGCAGTGGAAACACAAAACCAGCTGTGGGTGCTCTGCTAATCATCAGGATGGCATTTGAATCTCTCCTGGGCAGCTGTGCAAGTGCCTGGCGCACAGGGAAATGCCGCTTACAGGGAACGCCGCTGCCGATACAGCTGGGAAACCGGACAAAGAGATGCGCGGCTGGAGGGCCAAAGAGGATGTGCCGGGGAAGGGGGCGTGACTGCGTTTCCCAGAGCCTGTCCCGGGCTGCAGCATGTTTGCTGTCCATACCTCATTGCTACTGAAAGGAGACTTTCCCCAGCTTGATTCGATGCTGGACATCTTGCCCAGCCCCCACTTCTCCCTTTTCCTCATGGCCCCTAAATTACCTGCAGCCTTTTAGGAGGTGGTGCTGTCCCCGGGCGGTGGTTTGTGTTTGGCCACCGGCCTCCTCTTGGGGGTGGCAGCGTCCAAGGAGCCTGGCCCCTCTTCTGAACACGCAGTGCAAACAAAGGCAGCGGTTTCCTTAGCAACAAGGCCTGGCACAAGTTTGTGGAAGGGTGTTTTTAGGGTTTCAGACGAGCGGGGCTGCCCCTCGGAGGAAGTTAGGGGTCGGGTGTGAGCGCCGATTGGAAAACTGGCCTTTCTGCACATGTTCCTGTGAACTAGGCGGGAGGGCCAGAGACCAGCCTGTTCCCTGCCCTCCGCCCGGCGGTGGCTTGCTGAGCTATTTCTACTGTTCCTGGGCCAGCTCCTCTTCACTTTTCCCACCTCAGGTGAACCTGCTTTCACTTGGCTCTTGGCGCCTTTTCTCTCCGTGTCAGGCACTTGCAGCCCGAGCGCCTGGGCGTGGGAAGAGCTGTGCCGCTCCACCAGAAGGGGGCGCAGCCCGGGCAGAGGCCATGCAAGCTGGCCACGTCTCACGCCCGCCGTGGTGTGTCCCCGCTGTAGGGAGCGTGGGTCCTCCATGCCCAGTCTAGCTGTGAACGTTTTGCAGAGACTGCAAACAAAGAGGCCAGGGAGAGCCCATGTGGGTGGGTTGCCGGTGGGACCCAGCCTGACCAAACTCATTTCACATCGGCAGCCACATGGTCTACGGCGGGAACGACGTCTGGGTTCAAACCTGGGCTCTCGCGGTGACAAGCGCTGTATCCCATTAGCACTTCCTGGAGGCGTCTCACACACTGCAGCCCTTCCCCATGTGGGCTCAGATTTAAGGGCTCCATATCACAGCTTGGCACACCAGCGGGTTTGGAAGTGTTCGCACATGAGCACGACTGAGATATTGAACAGGCGGAAAGAGAGGGGCCTTCCTTCCTCTTCCTTTCCGTCCCCGCATTCAGATAATGAGTTTAGCAAAGGGGACTTCGCTCCTCTCCCCCGTCCCTTTGAGCCCTGAGGGGGGCTGGCGCAGGGTGCAGCTGAAATTCAGTCTCCGGGTTTGCTGGCATTTCCACATGCCGCTTTGAACCCTGGGCGCCGTGTCCAGCGTCACAAAGCAGCTGGGTTGAATTACAGCCTTGTATTCAGGTAGGAGCCGTGCCCGACTCTTGAGGCAGTCAAGCTGTCGGTGCCTATCTCTGGTGATGTGGGGAAAGCAGGAGACCAGATGGAGGGCTGGCTGCAGCCTCAGCCCCAGTGTGGGGCGGGCAGCGCTGCGGAGAAGAGGCCCTTCCCTCACGGGGAACGGCTTTCGTGGGAACTGCACAACAGCTAATCTGAAGCAGGCCCTGGCCAAGCACTTCTCTCGGGTTCCTGTCAGAGAAGCGCTGCCCCTCAGAGCCCCCGCGTCCCTCACCTCAGGCCCAGTGCGAAAAGACCCAGCCCATCTCGGTCCTGGCCCTTCGCTGGCCTAACGCGCGGCCTCTGGCTTCAGGCTGCCTTTGACCACTGGCCCCAGCATTGGTCTCCGCGGCCGCCCTCCGCCTGCAGGTGTGAGACAAAGAGGGATTCTTGAGCTGCTTCTTTCCCATTTCTGGTTAATGCCCCAGTTGGAATCTCAGACCCTTTTCAGCCCCCAGTCAAGCCTCCATAATCTGCGTTGACAGATTTGCTGCTCAGCCCCACTGTGACGCGTGCTCCGTCTGCCTAGTCTCCGTGCTCCGTCTCCCTAGCCTGCGCTGAACAGGCCCCAATGGACATGTCATCCAACAGCTGGTTCTCGGCCACGCCCTGCAATCAGTGATCAGGGGCGCTGTTATTTCCTTCTCAGGCCTCTGCCGTCCCATTTCCTTTCTAACCCGCCGCCGCCCATGCAAATCCACTGAGGCTGACTGGTACCAGCCCTGTGTGCCCTTGCTTCATTAAAAACAGCCAGGCCCGCGCCAGCCACCGGCCAATCTCCGAGCGCAGCACTAGGGAGAGGAAAAACTGACCGTAACTTTCCGCTCAAGTCTCTGCTCCAAGTTTCTTAGCTTTGGTTGCCCAACCGAAAGGAAACCCTCTTCATAACAGCTCAGTCTGCAACCATGTGGGTTTCTCACAGCGCCCCTCAGCCAGGAGACAGGCCTCCAAACCCAGCCCAGGTCTGTGTCGCTAGGCGAGGGCCTTCCCACCCGTTCTTTACGGGCCAAGAAAGATGCTTGAGCCACATCAATTCAGCTAATCTCTTAAGTAAATTAAACGTTAAACCCCCAAACGATTTAGATGTTGGCATAGAGAGGACAATTATTAAGTGTGCAGATGGTACCAGGCTGGGAGGAGTTGCAAGTGCTTTGGAGGAAGGGTCATAATTCAAACTGATCTGGACAAACTGGAGAAATGATCTGAGGTAAATAGGATGAAATTCAATAAGGACAAATGCAAAGCGCTCCACTTAGGGAGGAACAATCAGTTCCACACACACAGAATGGGAAGTGATTGTCTAGGAAGGAGTACGGCAGAAAGGGATCTAGGGGTCACAGTGGACCCCAAGCTAAATATGAGTCAATAGTGGGACGCTGTTGCTAAAAAGCAAACATGATTCTGGGATGCACGAACAGGAGTGTTGTGAGCAAAACACGAGAAGTCATTCTTCCTCTCTACTCTGCGCTGACTAGGCCTCAGCTGGACTATTGTGTCCAGTTCTGGGCACCACATTTCAAGACAGATGTGGAGAAATTGGAGAAGTTCCCAAGAAGAGCAACAGAAATGATGAAAGGTCTAGAGAACATGACCTATGAGGGAAGACTGAAAGCATTGGGCTTGTTTAGTTTGTGGTTTTCAAGAATCTAAAAGTGTGTTAAAAGGAGGAGGGAGAGAAATTGTTCTCCCTAACTTCTGATAAAAGGACAAGAAGAAATGGGCTTAAATTGCGCAAGGACGGTTTCGGTTGGACATTAGGAAAAAAGTCCTAAGTGTCCAGGGTGAAACACTGGAATAAGTTGCCTTGGGAAGTTGTGGAATCTCCATCTCTGGAGATATTTAAGAGCAGGTTGGACAGAAACCTGTCAGGGATGGTCTAGACGGTGCTTGGTCCTGCCGAGAGGGACGGGACTCGACGCCCACTCGACGGCCCTTCCAGTGCTAACGTTCTAGGATTCTATGAAACTCTTCAAACAGGCCGTGAGCCATGATGTGGGAGGCGGCAGAAGAGAGACGCGGGACACACATCTGGCCCGGCAGTGCAGCATGCAGGAGTCTGGAGGATGACAGAGAGGAATGGCGCTGTGGTGAACGCTCCCATGTGGAGCAAAGGCTCCGTTAGCCCTGAGCAGACAGACCTGCAACCAGGAGACCAGGTGCTAGAGGGAGGGGCAAGGCCAGAAGGGAAGTTAGGGAGATCCTCGGGATTCTGCAGCAGGATAACAGGAGCCCCCGGGAGGGGACATAGAAAAGCCTGTCGCCCCACGAGTACAAATCCTTTCTGAGCACCCCGCGCCGCCGGGCTGGGCAGAGCACACGAGGGAGCTGGCTGAAAGCTCTGGGCTTCGGGTGTTAGTGCGACAGCGTTAAAAGGGCAGATGTCGGGGCAGGCGCATCTGTAGGGCACTAACACCTGATCCATTAATCGGCCACCCTCTCCTGAAGCATCAGGGAACTGCCTGGCCGTGGCGGAGCGATTCTCTCGTCAGCTGGGCTAGTTCGCGGCCCTCTGGGAGAAGAAACAGTCACAAGCAGCGGGGAGTCCTGTGGCTGATGCCCACGTACATTTGTGACTCTGTAAGGGGCCACCGGGCTCCTCGTTGTGTTTGCTGAAACTGACCAGCACGGCGACCCCTCTGGGACGTATCCCAGGGGCGCTCCCAGTGCACATGGCTGAGGCGCCCACTGACACAGCAGTGTCCAGGAAGAAGCCATCAGCATGAGGGAGTTGCCTTCTAAGGAGAGATGTGCGTGTGCATGGGGCAAAACTCTGCTTCCCATCCGTGTAGGATCCCTGGGGTAGAGCGCACTGCCGGGTCCCCTTCCTGCTTTTGTCTGCCATCCCAGGCCTCGGCTTTCCGCTCGAGCCATTGTCATCGGCGCGCCCTTCCCCTAATTTGTCTTATTAATCGGAGACAGCGCATTGATCAGCCAGGCTGACAGCGGGGCTAGCGGCAGTCCCAAAATAGCACCGATTGCAGGTTGTAGATGTTAATCTCTTGCACTGAAAACAAGCCAACGAGTGCACAACTAGCGCCCAGCTTTCCTTAGGCGGGGTGTGTTCGGCCTTTGCCTGGAAATGCTTTGAAGGATGGACGGAGCAAAGGGGCTCCTGGTGCTAGGAGGCAGCAGGCGGATTGGAGGGGCCCGATGACGAAAAAGGTGCAAATGTTCAATGCTGAGACCCTGCCCCGCCTCGGGCACAGTTTTGGGAGCCAACTTTGGTTTTTCTCTCGGGGGCGGGAAGAGTCGAGACCAGGAGCGGCGTTCGCAGACCAGGAGCGGCGGCTGAGGAACAGAACGCCAGCGACTCCTTGGGCAGCACAGAGAGCTAGCACCCTGCACACACCTCCTCCCAGGAGGTGGACAGCCCCTTGGGGAACGCTGCCCTCAGATCCACAACATCTGCCCTGCACCGGCCTGCTTGCTTGTGTCTTTTTAGCTGCATGGGAGCCAAGGAGGACACACCCCGCAGCTCTCCCCTGCAACGCTCCCCAGCGAGCCCACGTTAGCGCTGCCTCCATCATGTGGTCCCCCGCGCCTCGGCAGTGCCAACCCCACGAGCAGGATCTCTGTCTTTCCGGAGGCAGTTTGTTTCATCACAGTAGCATAATAATGTGCTGAGAGGAGCTCATCGCGGTGAATGAATGTTTAAAAGCTCTCACTTTTGGGTTGTTGGAAGGAAAGTTAATTTGACAAACGGCAGGCACTGGAATTGAGAGGGCATTAACATGGAAATAAGAGTTAACCTCCAGCAGGGCAGATACAAGGGGAGATGAACGCATGCTGCAGAAGCTGTAGTTTTTCACCTGACGCGCACACTGTAAATACCGCTAGTGGCCTGTCTATTTATAGAAGGGTAATTTAAAGGCTAGTTCAGGAAAATCTGAATGACATCTCCTTAAGAGAAGCAATCGGAGGGTATCTTGGAAGATGTCATGCGTCTTCCCTGCTTTCTCTCGCAAAAATACTCAGATGTCCACTAAATCAATTTGCCTTTTGCTTGTAACTGCATTTGCAGGGCCATTCTTTTCCATTTTCCGTCACTGTCACACGTTAATTCATGGTGCAATTCACCGCCAGCACCAGCTCCCCGGGACTTAGATTTAAAGACAGTCTCACATTTCCGGAATGCACTACAAAGCTGGCTGGGATTCTGGTCTAAGCAGTTGTCTAATGTAAACATGACATCAAAATTAGGTTTTTCATGCATCAGGCAGTGGATATTGGATAAAGCATAACAGACTCCACTTTGCTCTTTGTGGCTCCAGAACCAACAAAGAAGCCCGGCCAGAGATGGAAATTCTGATGCTAAGTTCTTTCTGAAATGTTTCCTCTTTGGCTTCCACTCTTTCTGACATTTTAAATAGCGTTTTCTTTGGGCTTCACTTTTTTGGGGGGTCTTTTTCTCATTCTTTTTGCACCATTTCCATCTTCCATTTTTTACCAAGGAAAAGGGGTGGGTGGGATGGGGGGTCAGGAGAAAGAGAAAAAGAGGAAAGGAAAAAAAATGCAAGACCAAAAATTAAAAATCCAGAATATTTTTAATTAAAATAAAATTGTAAAGGAAAAATTTCATTTGGAAAAAAGGTTGATGCGTTTGCAGTGACAACAGCCTTGAATGAAAGATCTTGCCCAACTCTGCAAATCGCCTGTTTCACCCAATCTAGCGCAGAGACTTTGGGGCAATGTTCGCGAATGGCGCGCTCCGGGCGTGTGCCTGTGCCTGTGAGCGCAGGCGGCAGGCGGGTGTGAGGAAGTAGCAGTTGCACAGAGAGGTGGGCTCGCCACAGAAACGTACCATTATTTTTCTTCACACAAAGGCTACATCTACACTGGCGTGATCTTGTGCAAAAACTCTTTAGCACAAGAGTTCTTGTGTTAAAGTAGTTGCACAAGGAGCGTCTACGCTGGCATGTGCTTTTCCGCAAGAGCATCCGTGCCAGTGTAGACCCTCTTTTGCACAAGAAAGCTCTGATGGCCATTTTAACCATCGGGCTTTCTTGCACAAGAAATTCATGTTGCCTGTCTACACTGGCCTCTTGTGCAAGAACAGTTGCGCAAAAGGGCTTCTTCCTGAGCGGGAGCGTCAGAGTTCTGGTGCAAGAAGCCCTGATTTCATCCAGTAGAACGTCAGTTTACTTGCGCAAGAACAAGCGGCCAGTGTAGACAGGCAGCAAGGTTTTGCGCAAGAGCGGCCGCTTTGGCGCAAGATCGCGCCAGTGTAGACACAGCCAAAGTGTTTTGTTCAGAAGCTGCCTTGATCCCAGGCAGCTGTCACCTTCTCCCTTGGTAGCAAGGTGGAGGCAACCCCTTGGCGCAATTGCTGCATTGGTATCTGTGGTGTAGCTCAGTAAAAAGAAAAAAAGCTCCCCTTGGACTTTAGACTCCAGGTTCTTCTTTCCTCCACTCGCTTCACTTTCACGGCCAGGACTCTTCTCTCCCCAGAGGACACCCCGGAGTCTCCTTTTCCTCTGGGGGTTCATTCCTGGCACAGGGCTGTCACACAGAGCGGGTTTCATTACTCGCCACAGGCCTCCCTGTGGCCCAGAATCCCTCCCCCAAGTCCCTGGTATAGGACTGCCCCGGGTGCCCCGGCAGGACAGGTGCCTGGGGCCTGGCCAGGCTCAGAGACTCTCATGCTAACAGGCCTGTCTCTTCTTGCTCGGGGAGAACCTCGTTACCTCCGTGACTCGTTTGCATTGACATCACGGAGAACAGAAAGGCATCAGGAGCTGCCTCTTGAGTGTCCGGCCTTACCCTGCTTCCCAAGTGGGCATGAGCAGCCCTGTGGCGGAGTCACACCTCGGCAGCATCTGGGGGGTGGGGCCTCATGCAGATTTTGCTACGGCGCCATTTGACGGGGAGAGGGGTTCTCCCCCACCTCGCTCAGAGGGGTGCAGGTAGTGTGGAAGGGGCTAATTAACCAAGTAGGCTGCAGCAGGGGGAGAATTAGGCTAGAGAGACAAGCTGTAATGAACTGTGAGACCCAGGAGTGGTCTACAGTAGGTGATACATTCGATTTAAGATACACAGCTCCAGCTACAAGAACTCCGCCGCTGGACTCGACATACCTGAAATCGAATTTCTCCCGCGTCCCCACTCCCCGCTGCCGGAGGTTGACAGGAAAAACTCCCCCATCAACTTCCCTGACCCTCTGTGACTCCATGGAGTACTAGGGTTAACAGGGACATGATCAGAGTTTGATTTAGCAGGTCCTTACTAGACCCACTGAATCAAACCCCGGCAGATCAATCTCTGGAGCATTGATCGTCTTGTAAGTACAGACAAGGCCTCTGCTGAGCAGGTGCCGGGTGTGCTGGTACAAAGCTAGGAGGCTGAGAGCAGAAGGGGCTGCAGGGGAAGTGGGCTGCAGCCACTCCTGGGCAATTGGAAGCTCGGTTTAGACTCCAGGGTGGGCCCCAGCGCCGAGAAGCGCAGGGAAGGGCCCAGGGAACTGCCAACATGGCGTGGGAGTGACCAGGCTGAGGTTGCTGGCTGGAGGCTTCCCCTGCTGGAGCCGGGAGGAGCAGGCGAGTCCAAGTATCCCTACCCGCCCCTGGGAAAATGGCCTCACCTTAGAGACAAGTGGACACGTGGTCCTGGGAGACTTGGGGCCACACAGATACTGACCTGGCTTCCGGGCCGCACCACAAAGGGAGGAACAAAGAGCGGGAGCCAGCAAGGGAAGGGGCATCAGGTAGGGATGGAGCTAACCGCCAGGCCAGTCAGGAGCAGGCATCTTAAAGGGGAGCGAACCCCATTCTGGCCTGCTGCAGGTACCAGACCACGGGGCTTTACACAACATGAGGAACTGCTTCCTGCTCCACGTAAAAATAACCACAACGGCAAGGCCACTGCAACGCCCTGTTTTCCGAAATCGTGTCTCCGAGTGTCTGTGCCTGGCAGCTGTGCCACAAATCGATTGATCTGTCAGTGTGTGCTGGTGGGTGTCCCGTGGCTCTGAGCCTGGGATCTGGGTGTTGCCCCCGAAAACTCGTGGTACTTTATATATTTGTTAGTCCCTAAGATGCCACAGGACTGCTCGTTGTTATGAAAACCCCGTATCTGACGCAGCACAGCGCAGAAAACATATTTTGATGTACCAGTGCCTGGGTGGAATTCGCCCCCGTCCAGAGAGCCAGCGTGGGGAGTCCCAGGAGAGCCCCGCGTAACCCCGGAGCTTTGCTATCAAGTTGCATTTCAGGATGTAAGTAGGAGACTAGCAGTTCCTAAGGCTTGTGCTGGCCTCTGCCCAGGGCACGAGGTTCTGGAAGGTGAACTGCAAGAACGCCTGTTTCGCTCCCCGGCCCGTGTGCGACCACCACGCCACGCGGCATCTGCTGAAGAGGCAACAGGGCAAGCAGAGTGGCGAAAGACGTGAAAACCAGACAAACTCGTAACCCCGGGGAGAGCAATTGCGAACGTTGCATTAGCCGGGACTGTTTCTCGCCCCTCCAAGTCATCAATATTCCAACGTTCAGTTTTAACTGCAGCTGGGAAATTTCCTTCCACATTGTTTTGTTTGTCAGGACAACGTGCAAATTTTCAGTCAAAACCCTTCTCTTCCCGACTTTTAATAGTTACCGGCCAGCAAATGAAAGTAGGGGAAGGGAGTAAATTACATGACCTGTCTCTTTTTGTTTATTAAGAACTTCTTTCCAGCGTCTGAATCTTACGGAAATATGGATTCAATTTTCTCTTTGAATTGTGGATCAAGAAATGTTGCCAATACATATTTTTCTCTGTCAAAATTTCATTTAATCTGGAGTCTGTAGATGTCTTGAGAGCCATGTCTCCTCACAGGGTTATTACGGTGTGTGCCAGTTGTCATGTTAGCTTTAAATTGGAATCCAGGCGGAGGTGGCGGTACAGGCTCCTTAGCAGAAACAGACTGAAAGGGAGATGATGGGTGCCGTCCTCCAGCCTGACCACTGGGAGACAGTCAGAGGAGAGCACCAAGGCCACCCCGGTTGTAGTCCCACTTTGGCACGGACGTGCCTGTCCAGCCGATTGCTGCAGGGCTGCGAGGGTTTCTCACGAGCCCGTTCAAAGTGCAATGAGTTCGAAATTCCGTGCCGAGTCCGTGTTTCAGCAACTCGCTTTCCCCTCCGACTTGCTCCGGCTCCCTTTATTGCCTGGGGAGAAGAGCTGAAGTAGCCAGGAACTTCGTTGTACATCAGCCAGTCCCCCCGGCACTTCTGCAGGGAGTCCAGGGGAAGTGTCTCCAGAGATGGGACCGGCTCCCTGCTACAAGACGGGTCCGACCTTTCTCCAACCGAATGTGCTGGGGTGAGAACATGAGACGCAGTCCCACCGGCGGGGCGCTGCCGTGCGCTTTCGCAGGGCCCTGGAGACATTGCTTGTGCTCTGCATGCCCCTCTGTAAGGCGGTCTCACGGCTGAGAGAGCCTGTTTGAGCTACTCCCCCTGCTAAGAACAGCTGCTGGCGCCTTCCATTTCCTGGGTGCGTCCCCATTTGCCCCACACCTGGGGCTGGTAAAGGGGAATGGGCACAGCTGGCTTTTGCAGGTGAAGCCGCCTGAGCCCCGATCTAGCCGCTGGGACCCTGCCAGCCTTGTGCTGCTCTCTGGTGGCGCGCAGCTCCCAGGCAGATTCCTCCGTGGAGCTGTTGCCCAGGCTGACAGGCGACCGGCTAGCCAGGACATGGTCCTTTGGAGGTCGCTCGGCCTGCGGTCCACGCCCCCCAGTATTTTACAAGGTGGCGAGTGTCCCTCATCCGACGGCCATGCGGCGGCGCAGCCTGGAGTACACGAGGCCCCGGAGACGGCATCGAGTGCTCGGTGGTAAAACAGCGATGCTCCCGCGGGCACCGAACACCCTCAGCTGACGCGCCGCCCGGTGTGCCCTGTGCCAGATGCAGGCAGACAAGCGGCCTCTGCCTGGGCAGGGCTGTCTGGCGTTAGTGGCTCCAAAGCGATGCAGCCCTGAGCCCTTTAGCCCAAACCAGCAGCAGCCACAGTTACAGCAAATTATTCCCCCCTGGGGCTATGAATTTTCTCACTGCACTAAAACTGCTCAACAAATTGCTCAGGCCCAGCTCTGAGCATTCTCCCAGCAGCCTGGTGTGGTGGTGAGTTCGGCCTTTCTCGGGATTAACCTTCCCCCGCCTAAGCGGGAACAAAAAGGGAAGAACTGACTTGCGCTCAGTGTTCCCTCTCAGCTGAGTGCTTGGGCGGCCACCCAGGAGAGATTCTGATTGGCCCAGTGCCCACAGCTAGCAGCATGTGTTTCTATTGGTGGTGCACATCTGCATATGCCTCGGCGCACAGAACAAAATGTATTCTACACAGGGGGTGGAAAAAATGTAATTCTCATGCAAATGGTATGAATTGTGATATCGGATGGTTCGCACATTATCAACCAAGCAACCAATGAAGGTGCTCATGGTTCTTGATGTCTGTGTAGAATCTGGTGTTGATCATCTTCCTTTCCAAGTGCAAACTAATGGTTCTTATCATCTCTTGTAACCAGGTTCGCGGAGCCGCGGCGAGACCCACTCGCCAGCTGCACTGTCCGGCGTTCTGCGCATGCGTAGATCGCCCGAACCCGGCTCTTCCGGGATGTAATCTACTTGCCCCGGGCGAGTAGATTACATAGATTGTCGAGCCCTGCTTGTAACTATGTAGTCTTTAAGGTGCTACTAGACTATTTGTTGTTTTTTAAGTCTTTCCTGTTACAGACTCACTCGACTACCCCTCTGAAGCTTATTTATTCACTGTCTCTTTTTTTCTTCCTCCCCTCCATTTTTTTCCTTCTCCCCCCTCCCTCCTTCTCTTTTTTATTCTTGGACCTGGACTTCCACCACTCCAGTCATCTGAAGAAGTGGGCTGTGCCCACGAAAGCTCATGATCCCATCTACATGGTTTTTTAGTCTTTAAGGTGCAACTAGACTATTTGTTGTTTTTTAAGTTTTCCCTGATTTATTTCAGAGGGAGCATCAACCACTCCTGCTATTTTCTGTCCCTTAGCCCCCCTTCCCCCTGCAGCCCAGCCCAGTACGATGGAAGGAACAAAGCCATTCGTCAGACTGAAGCACAGTAGCTTGGGCAGCGTGAAGGTTGCGAGGGAAGGGGGGGGAATCTTTGCCTCACCCCCACTGTGCACACGCCATCACGTGCGGTACCTTGCACTAAGTGGCACCTGAGATTCTGGGCTTTCTTGCTTTAGGGACTTATACCTGGGGGAGCTACCCCAATGTGGCTGCACAGACCCGGGCCCCCCGTGAATACATGCTGCACTGGTGTAAATCAGGGCTTCCACTGGCCCCGCGCCCCCCAGTTTGAAACAGTGAGGACCTGCGCTTGGCCAGCCACAACCGTGCAGAAATCCCTCCCGGAGGGGAGCGGTTTGATTGTGCGTCCTCGCACGGCAGCCAGAGATTCGCACAAGTATCACCCGCCCGCCCGCGAGGGTTCCCTGGCTGTGGAAAGGCGTCCGGCCTCCTCTTGGCATTGCCCCCTCGCAACAGGGATGGCGGCAGGCTGAACCGGGTGGCGACACAGCCGCAGATACCTGCTTAACTAGCTGCTAATCGCCAGTCCGTCCCCCTCTCTTCTGCACGCTGACATCTAATCCATAGGGCTCTCCCAGAGCGGCACAGAGCTGCTCTGTGCCCAGGGAGGCAGCGCGCTGAGCAGGGCTGGCAAGCAGAGCCACGCTGCCAGATCCATCCCGGCCCAGGCTCTGCAGAGCTGCTTTGCACTGCCCCAGAGGAGAGGGGCTGCCCGGGCCTTGCGCTGGCCCAGATGCCCTAGTGGGAAGCCAGGGTGTTTGCGGGGCAAGGCAGGAGTGTGGCTGCACAAGTCTGGAGAACCCCCGGGCAGGCCGCGGAGGAAAGAGACGACCCCCCACTCGAGCGCAATGCCTCAGCAGCGGGACGAGGGCACGCGGCTGAATTGGTTGTTCAGCTGCAACTGGTTCCTTAGCCAGAAGCTCTCTCCGGCACATTTGTAGCTAGGAAAGATCCCCCCATCGAGTCCCGCCCCAAGTTTGCTTTGATGCCTGGTGCCTCGAGGAGCCTCCTCTGTCAGCTCTGCCCAAACTCTGTTTTCCATTCGGCTCCTCTCTGACCCACCCACAGGTCAGATTCTAAACCGGCAGCGGCGGTGGCCTTGGCCAGGGAAGTGTGAACATCAGAGCATCAGCGCGGCCAGGCTGGGTCAGACCCAAGGTCCATCCAGTCCAGCATCCTGTCTGCCACCAGCAGCCAGTGCCGGGTGCCCCCGAGGGAGTGAACAGACCAGGGAATTGTGACGTGGTCCCTCCTTGTCGCCCATTCCCAGTTTCTGACAAACAGAGGCTAGGGACACCAACCCTGCCCATCGTGGCTAATAGCCATTGATGGACCTCACCTCCGTGAATCTATCTAGTTCTTTTTTGAACCCTGTTAAAGTCCTGGTCTTCACAACCTCCTCTGGCAAGGAGTTCCACAGGTTGACTGTGCACTGCATGAAGAAAAACTTCCTTTTGTTTGTTTTTAACCTGCTACCTATGAATTTCATATGGTGACCCCTAGTTCTTATGTTATGGGGGCAAGTAAATAACTTTTACTTATTCATTTTCTCCACCCCGTCATAATTTTATAGACCTCCATCATATCCCCCCCATCTCCTCTTTTCTAAGCTGATAAGATTCGCCTGCTCCTCCGGGCTTCGCTTAGGGTGGGGACAGGAACTGGGGGGAACACAGGGAGTTCTTTTTTGGTGAAACACCACGTCTGACCTTCTGCATGGGGGCCTATCCAGACCTTAGGAATACAAGTGTACATGGAGATGTGAGCGACCGTATCCGAATATGAGTCGGCAATTCAGGGGCTGTTTGGGTTCCGGGTTTTCATGTGAGTCTCTCTCTTTAGAGAGGAGCTCGACACAAGATAACTCTTCAGAATCCTTGGATTGTAGACAAAGTCCTGGGGTTTTGTGATACTTGTCAGTGCTCAGCTTGAACTATTTTCCGCATGTATTGTTTTAGAGCGGGATTTCCCAACCTATGGGTCAGGACCCAAATATGGGTCGCCATTACATTTCAAAAGGGTCGCCAAGTGTCTCCCCATGTGGCTCTTCTCCCGTTTTTGCATTGCCTTGGGTCACCAAGTCATCCTGAATTGTCAAAATGGGTCCCCGCCTGGATAAGGTTGGGAACCGCTGTGTTAGAGGAAGGCAGGAGCCTCGGCACTTTTGGGGGTCCAGGCGAGAACGCCTAACAATCCTCTAGCAGAGCCAGCTTGGGGCGAGCTGAGCCAGCTTGGGGTGATCCAGACGTGGCTAGCCACTGCTGAAAGTAGCGCACGCCTGCACCTTTAAATGGCTTCTCTGGTTAACAGCACTGGAGACATTTGTATTTATGGGACAGGCTAGTTCAAGATCCCCCCAGTGTCTGGTGCTAATTAATTCTTGTATCTTGATGTGGTCTGTAGTGTAATTGCAGCGAGAAAATTAAACAGCAAGGGTTACTGCTCACAACGTCCTTGGCCACTCGCTCAGGCCACGTCGGGGAGGTATTTAGCCTGCCCCAATGTCCGTATTTAGAGTGAGGGATGGATCGATATTGCAAGAGCGCCACAGCATCCATGGTACCAGAGTTTGGGGGGTCCTTTCCTTGTAGGCAGATAGAGCCCGTCAGACAGCGGGCAGTTGCGGGACTAATGCATATTTCTGATGCGGGCTGACTCCCCCGCAGCCACGCTGCCTGGCGTGATTCAGCTGCGGGAGACAAGGGAGTGTCCAGGTGCACTCTCACGTGCTGGACGCGCCAGCAGAGTGAATTCAACTGTTCCCTTCCTGCGGCTTATTAGGACATTTCTCCTCCCTCATTCAGCTTCTTCCACACTGGCTCTCCAGGAAGCCACCGCGCTCCCTGGCACACTGTGTGTCAGTCACTGGCACGGGAAAGCGAAAGCGACAAAGGCGGCGTTCGGAGCAGTGTCGAATGCGGCGGAAATTGGCAAAGGATGATGCCTACTAGACACTCTCCCGTCGGCCGAGCGCCCAGGGTTCCAGCGCCACCCAGGTGCCTACATGGAAACATTTGTGGGCAAGGAAAGCCCCGGGAATGTCCTGCCTATGGACCTCCACTGTGACACCCAGATCTCCCCAGAGCCCGGGCAGAGCCCTGCAGCGACTGGGCATGCTGGCTAGCAGAGACCTTGGCCTCTGCACTGGTCGCTCCTCGGAGGACTTGCTTTTCTCCTGCTCTAGCGGGGAAATCAGGATTCCCGCGCCCCTTCTCCAAGTCAGCGCCAGGCTTCGCAGCATGGCCGGGAACGCTCCACACTGCCGCACTGACGCCCCCGGCCAGGCCTGTACCGCGGGGTGTGCCCAGGGCAGTGATCCTGCAGCACTGGGTACCAACTCTCACCACCTTTGGAATTTTACAGCGAGCCCAGCTCCGGGCTTCGGGGAGATCCTCGTGTCGTTTAACAAGCCCTGCTAGTCCTCGGGGTTGCAGAGAAAAGCTTGGCAGTGTGGCCAGAGTGCCCCAGAACAGCTCCCGGAGCAGGAGACAAAGCGAAGGAGCCACCCCACAGATCCTGGGGTCCCACCCGACTCAGGCCTTTGGAGTGTTTGGGGCTGGCAGTGCTGGTGACCCCAGGAAACAAGCGGAGAGGCAGAGTCTGCAGAAGGCAAGTTACTTCTCCGTGCTGAACAGAGACAGTCTTGGAAGCGAGGCGCGTGTCCTGCCTATCTGGGCACCTAGATCCACGTCTCATTGAGGAGATAAATCCCGTGTGGAACAAGGTATCGTTATCAGCTGGGATTTCATTTCCTGGCATCAAGAAGTGAGACTGGTAACAGATAACCCAGGAAGCTGCTCCTGGAAGAGTTTGCAGCGGTGCCTGGGACACACACCATTGTCAGTCTCTGCTGAGCAAGGAGTCCTTCCCTCGTTATCGCCGGAGGAGTTCTCGGAGCGACAGCGGCTGCTTAGCAAACAGGCCCGTTCAGGACTCAGCAGGGTCAGAGGCAGGCAGCCTCAGCCCTGTGGCGACCACTGGTCCAAAGCAGGGTGAGCTGTGCGGTAGGTCTACACTCGGGATCAGGCTGAATTAAGCTGCGCATCTTCAGCGATGTTAATTGCGGCACTGAGGTCGAAGGACCTTAACTCGGCTTTTGGCGCTGTCCGCGCCGCAGGAGCACGCTCCCCCTCCAACGTCCCTCGTTCCTCGCGGAAACGGGACTGCCGGCATCGACCGGCGCGCCCCTCCCCACTCGAGTTAGCGTGTCTCCACTAGACCCGCTAATTGGAGCCCTGGAAGATCGACAGCGGCAGCTTCGATCTCCTCTGGGGAGTAGCCCTGCCCTCAGCGGCCATGGAGAAAGTCCGTGTGTGTTTCTCCGGTGGAAGATGTGTCTGCGCACTCCTGGGGAAAGGTATGTGTTAGATGCTCGGGAGACCAGTGGCTCTGGCGTCATTTCTGAGAGCAGTCCAATGCTGGGGCAGTTTCCAGACATGTGCTGCCCATCGGTAAGGAGAAAGCCTTTTTCCGTAGCCATAGGGTAAGGCCTGAAACCCAGGGCCTTCCTCAGACCAACAGCAGCAGCCATTAGCTGTCAGGCAGGGAGGCCCCTCCTCGCATGCCGTCTACGTTACGTCCCACCCGGCTGTTCAGAAGGGGACCCGGCCCCTCGGGCTCCCGCGGTCGCCTGGTACAGAACGCCTCTCAGGATGGGTAGTCTGAGAGTGTCTCGCCTGGCAAGAAGCCGCTTCCCAGCAGCTGGGCTTGTGGAATCCTCATGCCGGGATGCTGGGCCTCGCTTTCCTACTGCTTGTCTGTAGGCTCTGTCTGCTTTGGAATCGGCTCTCTGATGCATCGTTAATGTTGCTAGGTGTTGACCCTCAGGTGGGCATGGCGTGGCCAGGTGAGTCCGGTGCCGCGTGCTGGGAGCGCTTCGTAAAATGTCAGTAACGTACGTGGGGAAGGACCAGCTCGGCTGGACGCAGGGGCCACTCTATCAAGTGGGGTCCCAAAGGTAGTTCTTTGGGAACCAGCCCCCGGGTCAGAGCTGCCAGGCCTCAACCCGGTGCCCCAGGAACCGGAGCCCCCAGATGGCCCTGATCCTGGCTGGCCGATAAGACAAGTTCCTCTGCCTGCTTGGGAGGGGTGAGCGGCGCCTGCTGGTGCTGGTGACTGTTAGTGCTTAGGGGGGAGGTAGGGTTTACTGGGTAAGGACCTTTCCCTGGGAAAAGACCCCCCCCACCCGCCAGGTTACGCTGGAGCCCCGGGAATGGGGGGCGGAGGGGCTGACAGAGACAGGCAGCAAAGTGATCTGCAGCGGAGAGACGGGCCGGGGGCCGACCGGCATGAATGTGGCGGGTCAGCACCTTGCAGCATCCGGCCCGTCGGGGGAACCACCCGCCTCCCTCAGCGAGTGAATGGGGCCTCTGCCTGGCCAGGGCCCTCTGGACAGCTCTGGGGGAAAGCCGCTCCCCACCGCCGCCTCGGCCCCTTGCGGTGCTAGCGCCTGGCCTGCTCCAGCCCTACATCCCTGTGGCCTCCGCTGCCCGTCTGCAGCTTCTGCTCCGGCGCCTTCCTCAGGACTTTCCCATGCGCAGGCTCATCCCCTGCTGACCGGAGCCCCCAGCCTGCCCGCTCCTCTGCCATTCGCTGCCGGGCTGCTTTCAAACCTCCCTCGGCCGGCTGCCTGCGCTGGGCCGGCTCCCCGGCGCTGGACAAGTGGGTGCCAAGGGTGTGCACAGGCTCAGCCAGTCAGAATATTTCCTCCGAGAGGCCCGGCCAGCCGAGGCGATAAATGAGAGGGGGCCATCTTGAAGGAGGCCTTAATCAACAGTTCAGACTTGTAGCCAGGGATGTCATAGTTCCTCATTAGATTGCCGTTATAATGCTCTGTAATTGGAAAGACGTTAATATCGACAGCGTGGTGAGGAATGTCCTGCTTCACCTTGCCCGCTCAGGATTGAATAATGGGGCAGATATGATGGATTAGGAAAATTCCCCAGTTAAGGTCCCTAATGACATAGTTTTACCGGCCCAATTAAGGTGGCTGGAGTACCTGGGAAAAACGGTCTGGTGACTTTCTCCGGGGGTCCCGCTGCTCTGCAACGTGTGGGCCCCTCCCAGGCAGAAGACTGTTGGAATTTGGTCCGATCTGAAAGGTTGTCACCCTGATTTCCCAGGAGTCTGAAGCTGGAAGACGCAGAAGCTGAAACGGCCCCAGTAAGACAAAGCCCCACTGCTGGGCAGCCTGCGGTCGGATTTCAGGACACGCTCTCTCGAGTTCAACGCCCCACATCCAGCCCTCCCCTTTTGCGACAAGCCCCCAAGCACACGGCGCGTGTTTTCCGAAGGAAGGGCCAAGTGGGACTCTCTGAACACAGCGGGTCAGTGACCACTTTATGAGTCACTGTTATCGGTGACATTTGCTTGGTTTCTGTTGCTGTGGGAGTGATGTCAGGGCTGCAGCCAGGTCTCTCTGGACGGGAGGTCGGGCTAACTGTGACAGGATGTCTGGCTCACTAAAGCACATTGCCATCTTGTCCTGGTGGCTGAATTATTCCTCTTAGTTCTGTGGCCAAGTGAAAGACAGAAGCGGGTGCAGAGCCTGGCTGCCCACAACGGGTGCCGGACACCCTCCCAGGGGCTGGAACTAGGGCTGGGCTGGGCTGGGGGTGCTGTGAAGTGGTTTCTAGTTTGGTTGGTTGGGTCTCTGTGCCCCCCCTATAAAAACTGTTCCAGTGCCCGTCTGCCCAGCCCTGCACTGAACTCCCAAAAGGAAGGGGGCTCGTGTTCACTCAGGCATCGGGGAGGGCCCGGCCACGCAGTCTGTAGGCCTCACCCTGCTCCTAACCCCTTTCTGCAGCCAACCTGAAGTTCACCCCAGGGAGAATGAAAAGATTTTGCCTGTTTTACTGAAGAAGGTTCCTTCCATTCAGGCTAGAAATATCAAGCCGGATCAAAACACGATTGTCATTTTTTTTCCTGGGATGCTGGGGCATGTTCTCCATGGCCTTCCACGTTCTCCAGGGTGTTCCATGTTCTCCAGGGCGTTCCATGTTCTCCGGGCTGTTCCATGTTCTCCA
>JANRFK010000975.1:22866217-22891078 GCA_030068395.1 Apalone spinifera
AATGGGTGTATATTAAAAAAAGCACCTTGCAGGTGCTCCAATGGGCAAGAAGAGCATGTGAGCCGCAGTCAGCGGCTGCCGAGTCTCGCTCCTGCTCATTTCAGGGTTAATGTGGTCAGGGAATATGCAGGCGACGGCTCAGCCATGCTCATTATTTCAATGCAGAGAAAAATCGGGCCTCGGAAGACAGAGCTAACTCCCCGAACATCTTCAGGCATGCAAGACATTTGTGATAAGGACTCGCGCCTTTCAGAGATAAGGGAACAAAATTGAAACATATTATACATAAACGGCTCCAGGCAATGAATCATTCTGCGAGGTCCTCGCCGCTGGACTGTGGCCATTACAACAAATATTATTATTAAATAATAATCACAATAAAATGAGGATTCTGAGGCCCTTTTGCGATTCTTGGCTGGCGGAATCTCTGCCTGACTCAAATAGGCCGGAAACAGGGAGCAGGCAAGTCTGGTAATTGGACTGGAACTCCAGAGGACGTGGTCCCCGCCACTGAGATTTGATGGCTTATTAAGCCCTGCAGGATACTTTCTGGGGCTGGGACTCCTAGGGGCAGTCGGAAGAGCCATCAGCAGGGACTGGCAGTGTACACTCCTAATGAAAAGTCAAAGTGTCGTCTAGGTTTCTGTCTTGTAATTGCAACGGCCATGGTGAGGACACCATGAAATCTGGCTGAATTAGCACTTCTGTGCAGGGAGGCCTGGTGCCTGAAGATGCACTGACCACCGTTCTCTCGCCTGCTCTGTGCACACACGCATCTAAGCCCACCCTCAAATGGCCTCCCCTCGCCCCAGCACCCCCAGCGCTCCGGCGCCCCAAAAGCAGGAGACAAACAAACACAAGCGCATCGCGTGACCCTCCAGGAGGCCTGCACGTGTGTGCAAGCTTATGTAAATCACACCAAAAGTGACAAGTTTTCCTATTAAAAGATAATTGTAATCAGGGTGCTGGACGTGCGGTGCACTGATGATGGGAGATAGACGGGCAGCGTGAAAAGATGGATCGTTTTAATTTGCACCAATTAAATTGAAGTTCATGGGATCATCTTCTTCAATCTTCATGAATACTTTATTTTCTGGCTGCTATGGAGCTATTAAAAAGAATGATTGAGCCGAGAGCTAGGCATAGTATATTTTATGAAATATCACCTTTAAAGAATTTGAGTGTGCCATTTTCATAATGAGTTTTCTAGTACCTAATACCCTTCTGTATTACTACATTTTTAAAGTGGATTGATCTGGAAAGTGCAGAAAGTGCAGGTAATGATACATTTTGCTAGGATAAGGTGGCTGATAATGTATCATGTTACTGCTCGGAGAATAATAGATGGCCCGGTGGTTAAGATGTGGCATTCCTATTTGGGTGGATGCCTTTGCAGACAAGGGGAACCCTCCATGTCTCTGGAAGAGAATGTTTCATTGCTTGTGTGATTTCTTCCTGGATTCCTATTTGGCTTTTCCACCGAATTTGTGATCTCAAAAGTAATCAAGGGGCCCTGAGTTCCAATGTTTGGGAAAAGCCAGTCCTGGGTGACTCTTTTCCCTGCTGGGTGCGGCTAAGCCCGGGCAGGAAGAAGGAAGGAATGTGTCATTGGAGATAAATCCATTCTCCGCCTCGCTTGGTTTCTGTTATTCCCACTTCAGTTCATCTGAGGAAGTGGGTTTTGCCTGCGGAAGCTCATGATGCTGTCTATATATTTGGTTCGTCTCCAAGGTGCCACGAGGACCTCTTGTTTTGAAAGCTACAGACTAAGCTGGTTCCTGCTCTGAGACTTTTCTCTGCCTCTGTGTTGTTTACTAACATTTCCTGGCCCTGCTCAGCGAGGGAGGCCAGCTTTGCGAGCCTTTCATCCCTCATTCACCACGGCCTTGGCAAACCAACAGGTGTGACTGTGTCACCCGGGGACAAATCAAAATACTACGGGGATGGAAAGTGGCGGCCGGTGAGGCTTGAACACGGGGCAGGTTGGTTCTGTCTTGCCTCTGCGGTGAGGGAATTCTACTCTTGATCTCATCTGAAATCTGGATGCCCAGAGGGGCATGAAAATGGGATGGAGGCCGGGCTCCCTCTCAGTGTTTTCATCCATGTGCAGAATACATTTTGCCATGTGCACTGAGGCATGTGTGGATGTGCACCACCGGTAGAAACACCTGCTGCCGGCTGTGGGCGCTCTGCTAATCTCTCCCGGGTGGGCGCCCCAGCATTCAGCTTCCAGGGACCACTGGCGGGGTGGGGGAGACTCGCATCTTACAAAGTTAGCCCATCTCCTTTAAAGCTCATGGAAGCTGCAGGTTTCTGTTGAGCCCGAAGGTCAGGGCTAGGGGGTGGCTTGGTTTATTTGTCAGTGTTAATGACTCCAGACAGGACGCTATCGCATATGCATGAGGCAAGGACCCTACCGTGGCTGGGGAAGGGCGTGGCTGGGACCTCAGAGGTTCTCTGAACGGCCCCGAGCCCTCGAAAGCGACGGTCTGGCTGGGCGGGGAAGCGGTCCTCACGCTCACCACGCTGCAGAAACAAGGCAGTCAGAACGCCACGTGGCTAACAAAGGACCAGAACTCTGGTCACCGAGTGCGACGCCCCGACGCACATCCCCAGCGGCACCCTGGCTCCGAACAGCGCGATGCAGCTCTCGCTGCACGGGCTGGAGCAGCAGCGATCGTCGTTAACCCTGCTGATCAATCAGGGCAGCACGTATCAATTGCTAGCACACAAGGCTCCAACTGAGCAGGTGCTGCTGCACAGGCCGAGTGGGGATCTCCTGGGCCTACGAACTGACTCGCAGAGCAATGTGCAAAACGGGCCTCGTGTCACTGGAGGAATGGCCCCGCGTCGGGACGCACACCAGCGGCCTGGCGGCGCCACAGCCCGGTGAGAGGGAGCAGGCAAGAGGGCTGGGAAGTGTCCACGTGAACCGTGCAGTCAGGAAACGGGGACAAAGCAGCACACTGGAATGGCCCAAGAAACGCTTGGAAATCTAAGACCCGTCGCTACATTGGGAGGGCAACCCCAGCTCCGGGACCCCGAGATGGCAGACACAGCTGGGCGTGTAATGAGCAGCAGCTAATTGATTCATTTCGCCCCTTCCCGCTGGCAGGGTGGCTGCAGAGTGCTCGTCCCCCCTTCCCATTGAATCACTAGCTGCATGCAGAGCTGCGGAAGCCACGGGCTGGGCACGAGCAGCTGATTGGCTGGGAGTATTCCCAAGTCAGTAGTTTGTAACTGGCCCCCCACATCACATGGCATTTTTCTGTCCCTTGATTGGATAGCGTAACTCCGCCAGTCCGCTGGAAAGTTTTAAAAAGCCTCTGGAGTGGGCTGTGACCTGACTGATGTATCAGCCATCAGACGAAAATGTGGTACGTGGCCAGCAAGGGGGACCCGGGATGGACCTTTACAGACTCGTGGGAAAGCCGTGCCAATGTCTGTGCCATCAGGGGACATGCAAACGGGCCTGGCTGGAGCAGCGGACTGGCAGGTGCTTGCTCTGGTCTCGTGATGTGAACGGACAGCTCTTGTCTGCGTCTGCAGCTTCGATTCCAGATCCAAGGGGAATCTCAGCCTTTCCGGCGACACTGGCGTGACGCGGGGTTATTGTTCACAGGAGGGACATGGCTGGCCACGTGCATTGGCCAACCCAGACCGTCTCGATGACAAAGGATAAATGGACCCAAATCAGGCATCAGGAATGGGGCACACAGAATTGTAGGGGAACGTTGGAACCCGCCTGGGCACTCACTCATGGGTTTCAAAGCAGCCGTTCTACAAAGGAATTTCACCAGCCAACTACAGAGAGAGTCGGCAGAACTGGAATTCATCTGCAGAACTGACACTGTTATCTTGGGCTTAAACAGAGACATTAACTGGTTGGCGCATTATAAAGCCAATTTCCCCTGCCTCTAACATGTGCATTTCCACATCAAAAGCTATGAATGGGACACATCCAGCCCACTTAATCATTAGCCTCATCAACATAGGTCCTACGATGGACAGGTTCTGCTGCTGCCGTATCTCTCGGTTTCTGTTATCTCCACTCCAATTCATCTGAGGAAGTAGGCTGCGCCCACAGAAGCTCAGGATTCTGCATATTTTGGTTAGTCACAAAGGGTATGTCTAGACTGCATCCCTCTGTCGGCAGAGGCATGTAAAATAGTCAATGAAGCGGGGATTTAAATATCCCCAGCATCATTAAAATAAAAATGGCCACCGCGCTGTGCTGGCTCAGCTGATTGTCGGCACAGCGTACGAGTCAAGATGCGGATTGGTCGACAAGGGAAGCCTTTATCGACTGCTCCTGTAAACTCGTTTCACGAGGCAGAAGGGAGCGGTCGACAAAGGCTTCCCCTGTCAACTGATCCGCACCTTGACTTGCGCGCTGTGCCGACGATCAGCTGAGCCGGCACAGCGTGGTGGCCATTTTTATTTTAATGAAGCCGAGGATATTTAAATCCCCGCTTCATTGACTATGTTGGGTAGCCTATTTTCCATGCCTCTGCCAACAGAGGGATGCAGTCTAGACATACCCTAAGGGCCCCAGGCCGGCTTGTTTTGCATGTGAATGCTTTAATGGACAAACGGCCTTGTGCCGTGGCATTTGGGAGACAGAAGGCTGAGGGGTAGTAGCCATGTTAGTCTGTATCTGTGGAATCATCAGCTGACAAAGTGGGTTTTACCCACCCAAGCTGGTGCCCTAATACGTCTGTTCATCTCGAAAGTCCCCAGGACTCCTTGATTCCAAAGCCTTTTGTGCTCTGCGGGCCAGGGGGCCGCTGTTGAGGTATCAAGTCCCTTTGGACCAGATCCCTTTTCATCTCATAGCAGCCCGGTTTCCCCTGGGAAAGCTGCAAGCCCTGAAGGGTGTGATCCCAGGAGACCCCTACCATGGCCTTTGACTCCACTCTGGACTGGTCTGAAAAGACCCATCTGCAACGACCAAGCTCGACAATTCCATGTCACTGAGCCTCGAGAACCGAGCTCGCGTCCCTACATAGATTGAACTTACGAATCGGCTCTGAGCGTGAGTTTGGGATGAGGGCTGAGATCGTTACTGACCTGGCAGGTCGTGTCGCCGAGCCTTTGGGTTTGGTAGACCTTTATTTAGCTTGGGTGTTGGGCGGGGGAAGCATGAGGCAGGGGATTTTAAGCAATAAGATAACACAGAAGCGGGTTTGTGCTGGCTTGGGAAATATTGGAATAACCACCAGCTTTGGGGACTGGCCATCCCATCTCTTGCAGCGCACCCTTAGCTGGACTGACCTTAGCTGGCCCCCATGGGACCCCAGATAGTACAGGAAGATAGGACCAGATACGGGACTTTAGCCAGATTAACCCTTGTCCTTTCGAGCCATCCAGGGCCTTCCCGAAGAAGCACTAGAAAAGCGAGGTCACTAGCAGACACAGACGGCGCCTGGGGACATGGCAGCAACCCCCCTTTGCCTCACACGTTCCATTATTCAAGAGTCTTGAGACTTGTTTTTGTTCCAGCATCTTCACTGTTTCCCCCAGGGCTTGGTGCTGAGCAATGACACCGCCCTGGGGCCAGTGACCCGCCTCGTCTTTGTGCCACGAAATTCTGCCCAGACATGGCCGGGAGGCTTCAAACAAATCACCCTCTCCCAGCTTCCACTCGCTCCCCCTGGGCGCTGGAGGTGGCTGCTAACGCACAAACGCAACCAGAGCGTGAGCCCTCCAGAGCGCGGGGCCAGGCACCCTCAAGCGGAGGAGGAAGGTAGCAGCACCGAGAATGCCCGGCTGCCACTGTGGGGGTGGACGAGAGTTGGACGAGAGTGGGGAATGGCGGGGCTGGAACCCAGCCCACCTCTCGTTTGGGACACACATTAATGAGATGCAATCGGGGCTCCTCAGGGCTCCCGCGCCAGGGACTGCACAGGCGGGATCCGTGTGGGGACAGGATTCAAGGTGTGCAGGCAACTGGAAATTTGGCATCTCCTGGCTTCCAAGGGCAGGACTTGGCCGGAGTCTCGGACCAAGGCTTGGAGCAGCGCTGGCTGCAGGCTGCATGCGGAGCTTGCGTCTTGTTTTCTCTCCTCCCGTGTACACGGAGGGCGGGCGTGCCTACCCGAGGGGGGCCTCATGCTGACGGGTGCGCTCCCAAGCGCGTCTGCCTCCGGGACTGCTCCGCCCAGGCATTGGGCACGGTGTTTATCACGCAATCCTTGCTTGGCTCAACACACCGAGCTCGGCACAGCCCCCAGCCCATGGAGTCCACCCTCCAGCCACCCTCACCCAACACTGCTCCTAAGCAGCCGTGGTCGGAGGCTATGTCCTTAACTCACGGCAAGCTGATGCGTGGGAACCAGACCCACCCCCGCCAGGCCACGCTCCGCTGTGACTGCCCCCTCCCACGTGTCCTGCAGGAGTCACAGCCCCCTCTGTGCCCAGGATTCTCCCTCAATGGGCAGCTGGCCCTCGAGGGAGCAAAGAACTGGAAGCAGGAACGTCCTCTCGAGTTTGTCCATCTTCTCCCTCCACAGCCCTAATAATTAATGATGTATAATTTAGGGCTATCGCATTTACCCTGATTGCAAGAGACCCTCTGTGCTCTGCCTCGCCACTGTTTAGTTTAATTGTCCTAAAATTGGCAATAGATTAAAAGAAAATAATTACCTCTAATTATGTTAATTAAATGGCTAATTCATTAATTAACGTGCGCAACATATTTTACTTGGACTGTCTGTGCGATGTAAGATTCTGTTTTCAGGAGGCAATGGTAGGCGCGGGCTGCATTGTGTACACCACGCCGCAGCCGGGTTTGGTATGTGCTGCGCAAAGCCAATCCGCTCCTCGTTAGTCAGACGATAGAACAAAACTATAAATAGTGGATCACAATTAAAATCAGAACAATTACTTTTTATCCATTACGCTGCCTTTTGCACAATAGCAGCCTATAAAAGGGAAAGAACAGTCCTTTAGATCCCTCTCTCCCTCTCCCTCTTTATCCAGAACTGTAGAGGGCTTGCTAATTAGGAAGCTTTTGAATTAGATTATTTGCATGTCTGAACAGGGCTAGGGTATTAACCATCCCCGAGGACATGCTATAATAACCTCTTCAGTGGCTTTTAGGGTCCCCAAGGAACCAGGAACTCCAAAAAAAGCCTGCCAAGGGAGGGAGAGTGCATAACGATTTCATCCAATTAGGTATGGATTAGTCGGCTCTGTCTTCAATCCTGCTCGCTGCGAGAAGGTGTTCTCCTCCAGGAACACTTGACAAAATCATGGGGGAAATTATAATGCAGAACCTAAATGAAATCGCAATACCTTAGCCGTTCCTCCAAGAAAGAATAAACTACAAAATCAATACAGTGGTGTATAAAGAAAAAAGAAACGCACCAGTCACTTTATTGCTTAGCTTCAAGCACAATCTCGGTGTTTAATAGTCACTCCTGGATGCCATAAAGTCAGACTCCGAAGGACAAATGTGCCTACTGATATGATTGGCTACAGCAGATTTTAATTTTTAAATACCACTGGTATTATTCCCCCCAGGCCGGCTTTCCGCTCTCCCACTTTCTGAGAACCAGCCGCCCAGGTCACGGTTGGCCAGGCGACTAGGACAAGCCCCTCGAGAGAGGGCGATTACCAGGTGCAGGGGTGTCTATGGCAGACATGGGCTTTGGGAAAAGCTGACAGAGAAGGTCAAAACCCATCTTCCCTCATGAGACATCTGCCTGGGTGGCCCCCGGCCGCCCCACCTCCTCCATCGTGGTCCTTTGGGGTGCTGGATCCCGAGGGGTGCTGGCCTGGAGCAGCCTCAGGCCACACAGGTCTTTCTGCTCGTGCCTCTCATAGCGCCTTGTGCTACGGGTGAACGTCAGGCCTGTCCTCAAAGCGAGAGGCCGGGAGCAGCCCTGCCCCTGTTCTCCCAGACCTGGCCCTTCCCTAGTCTGCAGAAGAGCAGCGTGAGTGGGGACCGGAGAGCAGCCTTCAACTCCCTGCAGGGAGGTTCCAGAGAGGTTGGCGAGAGGCTGGTCTCTGGTGGCGGATGGCAGAACAAGGAGCAATGGGCTCAAGTTGCAGCGGGGGAGGTCTAGGTTGGAGATCAGGAAAAACGATTTCCCTAGGCGGGTGGGGAAGCGCTGGGCTGGGTTCCCTAGGGAGGGGGTGGAGTCTCCATCCCTAGAGGTGTTTCAGTCCCGGTCTGACCAAGCCCTGGCTGGGATGGTTGAGTGGGGCTGGTCCTGCCTTGGGCAGGGGGCTGGACTGGATGGCTCCTGACGTCTCGTCCAGCCCTGGGATTCCATGATTCCTTCCCTGCTTCTCGTCAGTGTCCTGCTGGCAGGCCGGCCCTTCGTGCCCTCACTGGCGCAGCCTGCTCACTGTGCGGCACGGCCTGTGTTGTCCTCTGCTTGGCCCCTCTCCGGGCCGGTCCCCTGGGATCCAGACATCACTCCGTGGGAATGGAGGGAGCTGGCACGCCCAGGGCCCAGGGCACCCCTGGGAGCAGGAGACCTGTTGGGGGCTCCGCCATGAGGAGGGGGCTGCCAAGGGCTTGGGGAAGCTGAGGGGAGGGAAGCGGGATGCTGGATGCCCCGGATTTGGGGGGCACTGATCCCCAGCCACACCAGGAGAATGGTGCTCCTTGCTTCTGCTGGTTGGGCATGGGTGGTGGGCGCAGGCCCAGCTGGGGGAGGCAAGTCCCCGCCCCACCCCTTTTGCCCAAGGCCCCGCCCCCTTTTCCAGCGGCCCCGCCCTTTCCACAATCTTCCCCTCCTGTGGCGCCAAACCCTGCCCAACCCCAGCCTGATCCTTCCTGGTCCCCTGGAGGGTCGGGGCAGCCGGGCCGCGTAGGCAGTTTTGGGAAGGCAAAGCCTTCCTTTGCCCACATTACCCACTGCCCATGCTGGCTGGGGCACGCCTGGCTGGGGTGGGCTCACTGGTTGTCCGTCCTCTTGGAACTCAGCTGCCAGAAGGACAGACGGATGAGGTGCGGATGCCTCTCCGCTGGGGGCTCCTTGTCCA
Organism: Apalone spinifera; assembly: GCA_030068395.1. Classification (NCBI taxonomy): domain Eukaryota; kingdom Metazoa; phylum Chordata; order Testudines; family Trionychidae; genus Apalone; species Apalone spinifera. Next base: position 22,875,215 of record JANRFK010000975.1, read on the forward strand.
GACACCGAGCTCCCTGCACCCCAGTCCTGGCTGCTTCACTCCGGTGGGAGCTCTGACCAGCCCCGGGCCCTCTTTCCTCAGCCACGGGGCAGAGAGGCGCTGAGCTGAGGCTACACTGGGCCTTCCAGGGTGTCTCTCCCCATGCGCAGCATCTGAGAACTGGGGAACCAGGCAGAGCCCTCCAGGAGCGGGAGGCACCCAGCCGGAGCCTTAGCAAAGGAGCCAGCCGGCATGTCTGCACAGCTCCCCTCTGCCCGCCCAAAGGCCTCCTGAGACAGGGCTGGTCGCGCTGGAGTGGCGCAAAGGAAGATGCAGGGGAGCCCGGCGAGGGGCTGGATGCAATGAAAGCCAGTGTTCTCACTGAGCCGATTGATTTTTTTTTTTATTGCTGGGATTTAATTTGAAGGGAGCTAAACTAAAGCTTCATGAGAAATATGATTATTATAAAATGCTCCAGGAGTTAGCTGGGCTCCTAAGACTGCCCCTGCGGGGGTCACTCGGCGTCGCCTCCCTGCACCGCACCTTGCTGCTTGCACCGGAGCTGGGATATTGCTCTCTAATTGGAATGGATTTCGAAAACAGCAATAAAAGAAACGACCGAGCCGGGGGAAAGTGCAGCCCTGTGTTGTGTAAATCCAAATGCTCACGAAGGGTTCACCTCCCCGGCCCGTCTCCAGACACTGGCGGGCCGGCTTTGCATACACGACACCTCGGGAAACAATCTGAGCAGTCCCCTAGCAGCCCTACCTCCCCAAAAGGAACCAATCCAGGGACGATCCAAATCGTTACTCAGCCGCGCTGCTTACCCTGCGGGCGTGGCACAGACCCCTGCAAGTCTCCTCCCCATCCCTAATTCTTAACTATTGACTTGAACCCTGATGCAGGAGATTTTATCTCCCTGCCAACATGTTTTCTTAACACTGGCTGTTATAATTCTGGATAGTGTTACTATCCGGACCCACGTCCAGACCAACATCTCCTGGAGTCTTGCTGTGTTCTTGACCTCAACGTCTTACTGAGGCGCTGAGTTCCACAGTTGTATGAAAGCTCATTTCCTTGGATCAGTTTTGAATGTGCCGCTTCTCACGGATTTCCCTTGTGACGGGACAGGCAGACCCTGCACTGGAGAGGAAGGTCCTGGCCCCACGCCTCTACAGGCTGCTGGAAGAGTGGCAGCCCTTGGAGGGGAGCTGACAGCTCTCGGAGCTCCTGAGAAGGACGCTGTAGGAACTTTCCGTGGGAGGCCAGGCTCCAGTGACCTGGCCCAGCAGAGGGAGGAGCTGTGACTCTCTGAAGGTGGAGCCTGTATCTTTGTTTTAGTTCCTAACCCCATGGGAAGGCAAGGCACTGACGGGCCCCACCCCCGCTCTTCAGGAAAGCATCTTAGGGACGCCAGTATGCAGAACGCAAAGGTGCTTTGGACAAAACACCTCACGGAACCTGTCACTCTCATGTCCCCCTCTGCTGGGTCTGTCGGTCTTACTTTGGTGTGTGAATCGCTCTTGGATGCAAAGTTAGAAATACGGGGCACGATGGTTTATGGTCTTAAAAGTTTAAATGAAAACCATCCAGGGTGTTTCCAATGCTGGGACACCTCAGGGACTGGGTGTCAACTTAATGACTTGATAACAGCCTGGTCTTGTCTCTTAAGTTTGAGCCGTGGTTGGTCCTGGTTGGTCCATGTGAGCAAACCAACGTATACTGGTAAACTAGTTTGTAATAGTGACCCCTTAACTCCATTCATCGGAAGACGTAGATGGGCCCATAAAAGCTCAGGAGCCCATCCACATGGCTTGTTGGTCTCTAAGGTGCTTCAGGACTATTTGCGGTTTTTTAGTCTAACCAGGTCCTTTTCCATGGAAGGGGGGAATGTAGAAACAAGGGATTCCCGCCCCAAAGGAAATCTATGTAAACTGAGACCGACAGACCCAGCAGAGGGGGACATGAGAGTGGCAGGTTCCATGAGGTGTTTTGTCCAAAGCACCTTCGAGTTCTGCATACTGGTCCCTAAGTCGATTTCCTGAAGAACGGGGGTGGGGGCCATCACAGACTGGTAGGGAGGAGCCCAGGGAGTCAGCCATGGGGACCCTCAGGGCAGGACTTTGCTGTCTACCCTGGGCCTGGGCTCCTCTACCAATGATGGAAGTCGGTCCGTCGGTGGGGACCCTGGCTGAGGGGAGCCCTTGAAGGCACAAGAGTCTGACCCACAGGACCCCGACCTCGAGGGAATCTCTGAATCCTTCGCCGAATCCCAGACATTCCCCCATTCTGGGGTTTTTATCTTTGGTGGCCGGGCCAGAGGGCCATGTCAGAAAGGACAGACCCCCCAGGGCAGAGCTGGAGTAACACAGGGCTCCCAGGAGGAGGTCAGCTTACCGCAGCCCTGCTGAGCCAGGAGGTAGCGCCGGCACCGAGTGGCTCCCCGTCAGTCTCCTTGTACTCCAGAAGGCGGAGCAAGAACTTCTGCTCTCCAGCTCATAACAAAATGTGCTTCGTTGTCTTGCATGCTGGTCACCCATCTCAGGCCACACACCCAGGCCTTTCAGCCTCTCTTGCTAGCTGAGTTTGCAGATCCCGAGTGATCACCCTTCTCTGAACGCCCCTGTCATTCTGCAAAACCTCGTTGGAGTCGGGGTGAGCAGCCTGCACGTAGTATCAGGCGCCGGGGGACCTGGCTGAGGGGAGACCTTGAAGGCACAAGACCTGGGGGGAACTCGTCCAAGCAGCCACATCCCCCCTGCCCCGGCAGCCCAGTATCCAATCAATGCCAACCAGCTCACCTTGGTCCACCCTTTTCTTGGCAGGGTTAAAGAATTCTAGCAGATTAGTGAGTTGCAATTTTCCTTTGCCGAAGCTGCTAGTGGGACGCTGTCGTATCATGCTCATCCAGGCATTATATTATTCTCCTTTTAATTATAATTTCAAACAGTTTACTAGGTACAAATGTAAATGCTCAGATCAGCCTAAGAGTCTATTAATCGCCAATTATTAAAATGTAGATAACACCACCTAGATACCCTCTGCTGGACTGGCTGTCTACACAGGAAAACAGGGCTGCTGCACGCATTGTCTCTTAACAGCAAGGGGCACGCAATATACACGCCTTTAAATAGTCCTTGCTTCCGCAAACAGCCTGGGGATGAGACAAAACGGGGATGAAGATACACTGCAAATCAGCCTACACCCGCCCTGCCTGCTTTCTCTAGCCTCTAGGCATTCTCTAAGGGCCCAGACTTGGCAAGTCAACGTGTAGGCACAACCGATGATGAAGGTACAGGCCTGTCTTCACGGCAGGGCTAAAGCCAAACTAAGCTTCACAACTTGAGCTACGTCAATTGTGTAGTTTACGTCGAAATAGCTTATTCGGCTTTTGGTGCTGTCTGCACAGCAGGAAGTCCAAGGTAGAGCACTCGGCCCCCGACTTCCCTTGCTCCTCATGACACGAGGCTACAGGAGTCGGACTAAGACGTCCTCTAGCTCACCAGTGTGTCGAAATAACTGCGCGTGTGTAGACGTGGGCTATGTTGTTCTGGAATAACAACGCTGCTGTGTAGACGTACCCTATGGATGAACTTGTCACTGAAGAACTCATGTGCGTGACATGGGATGAAAATGGTGCCTATCCTGCTGCTGAGCCTCACGCCCCGGCCCAGCCTGGCCCCAGCCAGCCGCACCATCCAATCTGGGGACTATTTGACCCCTTGTGTTGTTTCACTGACGTTTGTCCAGTTTCTCCTGATCTGGAGACAGCTGGGGCATATTTTCTACAATCAGGTAGACAAAGTTGTCAAAGTTCAGGGACGTAGTTTCACCCTCGCTCTATTTCTTTTCTGCCAGAGAGACTATAATTACACCGTGCGCGGAATTTAAAGTGCAGTATCCCGCCAGGCTAGTCCGCCCCTGAGCGCTGGGCCGCCGCCCCGCTCACCCTGCCTATAGCCGCCGCTGCTACTTGGAAAACTCAGAACCGAGTCTCCGGTCCACAGCGGTAGCCTTTGGGATGGTTTCTGAACAGCTCTGAAACCCAGGGGTGCAAGTAACTGAACATCTCTTGCAGGGACTGTCCTATTGCACCCCGGGCCCCTTCCCGCCCTCGCAATAGCTCCCTTCTGGCTTTGCCTGCAGCTCAGCCAGCTCTTGCTGGAGCCGCCCAGGGCCCCCGCTGACTGTCCACTCTGCTCAAACCCTGAATTCGGCTTGAATGGAAGACAAGAGTCGCCCATGTCCAACGACCCTGCGAGAGAAGTACCTGCCCAAGCACTCGACCCTCCCTACCCCGCATTAGTGGAGGTGGAAAAGGCAATGGATCCCAGCGCAAACAGACATTCAGCTAAGTGAAAAGAGCTTGAGAGAAAATGAGGGCTGCTCACATATTCCCTGGGCACCTTAAAACCGGAGTCCCACGCTCCCCGTGGCAGGGGTGGGAAATCTGGCCAGTGGAAGAATGGAGGCGAGGCGCCAGAGCCTGCGCAGAGAAGATTAAAAAAGGAAGGTGGAATGAAAGTTCCCTGCAGCCTAATCACATCTCTTTGGGAAATGCAGCACCAGCCCAGCCGTGGAGCCAGCTGAGATCAACGTGGCCCAAGGGATGGGCATTTTACGTAGCTATAGCCAATTGTAAACACCTTTGGTGTGTGCAGGGTAGTAACGCCGCATGGCCCAGCCGGTACGGGCAGCTGTATTGCAGGAAAGCAGCTAAACGGGAAGGCTGTGGAAAGCCAAGTTTGTACCTTTTCTGTGCAGCGCTAGTGAAAGGAAGAGAGGGTGATAGCTGCTTACCATGAAGGGATCACTGCACATCTGAGACGACCAAAGGAATCCGCCCGCGATGGGTGTATAGAGGCTGCAGAGCCAGACGTAGTCTGGGGGAATTCCGCCTTCCTAGCCTCCCCCGCAGGCTGCCAAACCTCCGGCATTGTACCACAGGGCAGGCCAGCAGGACACGGGCTAGGGACCGCTGTAGTCTCCCCTCTGAGAGGAGGGCTGCTGAATAGTGGTCCCAATTCTGGGCATGCTCCGCTCTTCAGGGCAGGCCGGTTTTACAATTTTCCGGAGATCGCGTGCAGACTGTGCTGTGAACGTGGCCAGCGAAACTTCGACCCCCTGTCTCCAGCAGCTCCGAAGCAGAAAGGAACCTTCTCCAAAACGTGTTAACCCAAAAGACAGTGTCCGGCACTGTTGTTTCTAGCTCCCCCCAGCAGCGACACCGGTTGACACTGCGCCCCACTAGTTAACACTGTGGAGATATTTGCCGTCAGAGCTGCGTAATGGCTGCCCAGAAGACCAGTGCCAGGCTGTAGGCCACGTGTCTGGCCTGGGTTTCATTTCCCTGGGGAACGGGCGTTACTGCAGTGTCTGTCAGCCTCCCTGGGCTGGAGACCATGCAACCCGGCCCATGCAGCAGTGAGAACACCACACCCCTGCTCCCTCCCAGCCCGCTCCTGTGTGCACGGTTAAAACATTTGCAACAGGCAACCCTGAACGCAAAGTCCAGGTTTGCAGCAGCAGCTGCAGAGTTAAAGCTGTTTGATAAACTAGTCCCCAACCAGGGCCCGCTGCTAGAAATGTTGCCTAGCTCTTTAATAAGCTCTTTGCGAGGCATGATCCGGGAGCACAGGCACAGAGATTACTGCGCACCCTCCCTGTTCCAGGCTGCAGAGAGAGGGTGAATGATTTGCAAGGCGCTGGGACATGGCAGGAAACACGCCTGCTCTGAATGTATTCGTTCTCAAGGGCCCTGCCACGGAGTTTTAAACAGTAAAGTGCTGCATGTAAATAACGTGCGTGGGAAATCGTCTTCCCCGGCCTAAGCGGCCATCAGCACCGATGCCCCAAGTCTTCCTGGCATTGGGTCCCCCTCCCCCTGAATCCAGGCCCTGAACCGCCTGCCCATGCCCAGCCTGTGCCAAGGACAGAATTCTGCTCAGTGCTGAGCTGGAGGGAAAAGCTTCCAGACGAGGGGGGTGGAAGTTATTTATTAACGACTTGACCACGTTGCGTGGGGAAGCGCCCTGCTCCTTGAGTGACTCGGTGGCTTGGAGCAGAATAATTTCACTCCATTTGCTTTCAGCTCCCCTGCATGTATCCTGCTTGAGCGTCTCCCCTGGCCACTGTTTGCTCTTTGGATTGGCAAGCTCAGGGTGAATTCCAACCTTTATTGCTGAAAGCCGGCAAATCCAGTGGCAGAGAGAGTCAGGAATCTCCTTGGCTACGTGACGTGCCCCGTTCTCAGGGGGTGAAAGCAGCCACCTGCCAGCATGAAGGGGTGCAGTATTTGGAAGCCGATCTTATAGCGCTACGGCTGTAAGACAGTTTAAATCCTTGGTCACCACACATTTCCAATCCAAATGACCCAAATCCCAGGGGGTTCTCCTGCAAAAACCTGGAGTGCTCCAGCCAGATTGCCCTTGTTGGTAGGCGAGTTTCACACCTTGGTGACTGTGAGGTCAGGCTGCATCCTTGCCTGCCCGTCCCTGCTGAACTGGGGATTCGGAGACAGCTGTCAGTACCCTCTCCTATGCAGCATGGGGAAGGCCCTGCCTTTGCCTGGGACTCACTGGCAACGTGTCAGAAGGGAAGCGAGAAGGGTTAAAAGCCGCACGCATCCTGTCTTGCCAGCTGCTGCATTTCTTTATGCCTTGGGGAGGGAGCTGTTGGGTATGAAATCAGGAGAGAGGAATGTGGGGCCAGGAACCGAGAAAGCTCCTTGGAAAGGTTACCTAAGTAGTGAACGGCTCAATTTTTGTCTCAACTTCGTTCCCTCGTGAGGTAAAAGGTTCACGCAGAGGGCCATAAATTCCTGTCACATTTTGTTGCAATCTCGCTAGGGTTTTATTACTTGGAGTGCTGCTTTCAAGAGGGGGAATTTTCCAAGGGCTTCGGGCTGAGGTGGAACCACATTTATATTGCACTGAAGTTCCTTTGGAGTCTCCTTGAGACAAGTGGCCAGCAAGGCCTGACGTGAAGGCCTTATCAGTCACGCCGCAACGGGAGTCAGATCATGAATTATCTCCGGCCTAGGACCGGCGCAGGGAGAGCTGGATTGTGGGCCGCTGGGTGACAATAAACATGTCCTGGGAATGTGTCCTCCATCCGTCAAGTTCAGATAGCAGATCTGGACCTTAACTACAGCTCCCCATCGCTAAATCTCCATGTGACCCACAGAGGAGATGGAGGTTAGCCTCAAGGGCATCTGTCGACAAGGGACTCGAGAAGGAAGTTTATAACTGACTCGCGCTGCAGCTGTGTAGCGGGTAACTCAGAAAACGTTATCTGATTTGGAAGGCCAGCTGTAGTTTGGAAATGGGGCGTTATTGCATGGCTGGCTCGCGTCCGGCCGGGCGCCGGGCAGATGAAAATGAAGACTCTTGGCACACCTAGATCCTATCTCTACGCTCATTTCTCTGACCCGTTTACAGCGTCCGGCTGTATTACCAACGACTTTGCCAGAGAGGCTGCCCGGGAAAGAGACACTTGCTCACTCCAGCGAAGAGAAGAGAGGGAAGAAGATAATTCGGTGCAAAGGAATCTTGCTTTCCAGTTTTGCAGCCTGGGGCGCGGGCCATGTGGATGGCTCCTCTGTCGCCTGCCCCGCATCACGCCCGGAGAAGGACAAGCTGCTTGGGGCGCAGCCGACACTCCCGCGGCCCAAACGCCAATTACAGCTCAGTAATGTGGCCCCCACGCGGGGCTGGTCCCAGACACTGGGCGTGGTCTGGGGCAGGCGACAGAGGAGCCAACCGCACAGCCAGCCCGGCAGCTCTTCCACATTCACGGCCTGCGCCCCAGGCTGCAGAATTTGACTCTCAGCTTTCTTGGGAAAACAAAGGCGGCTGGTTCTTGTGTACCGATGAAAAGCAGGGTCCCCCAGCACCGAATTAGCCTCCCGAGTACGGCCGGGGCCAGCGGCTGTCAAACGTTTTTTCTCATGATCCAGTTGCAGAAAATTGTTGATGCTGCAACTCAACATAAGGGGACTGGAGAGGGGGCTGAGGATGGGCTTTGGGGTGCAGGAGGAAGCTTCAGCTTGGGGGAGTCAGGGCTGGGGCAGGAGGGGCTACCTTGAGCAGCTCCCTGCAGCGGGGGTCTAAGGCAGCGTCCTGCCTCTCCCGGCCCCGCAGACCAGGCTGTGCCCGAGGCAGCCGGCAGTAGGCTCCCAGCCTAGGGGAGAGTGGAGCTAGTGCTTGGGGCAGCACATGGAGCCCTGTGTGCCCCCCCCTCCGCCCCTGCCTAGGAGCTGGGGCTGCTACTGGCCGCTTCTGGGGCGCAGTGCAGCCAGCAATGCAGGATGGGCAGGGAGCTGCCTTAGCCCCCCACTACCCTCCTGCAGCGACGAGACCCAGCGCCCGACGTCCCACGGCCCCATTCTGGGTTGCGACTGTTCGTTTGAAAACCACCGGCCTAATGACACCTGCCTGGACAGGGCCGGGCCGGGCCGCTGGTAGAGCAACCGGCCGCAGCCCAGCCTGCCGGCTCCCCGGTGCAGGCTGCGATTCCCAGGCCGTTTTTACAGCCTCCCCGGGAGCGTTTTGCCACATGAGTTCCCGGGAGACCCCGAGAACAATCACCAGCCGCCTTCCAAATCTCTCACTTACCCTCAGCGCCGCTTTCCAGGAGCGTGTATGCGTGCGTGTGAGCGCGTGTGCGTGTGCATGTACATGCATGTGTGTGCACCTGTGTGTGCGCACACATGTGTGCGTTCACGAGCGCATAAACGTGTGTGCTGAACCCTGTTCTGGTGAAGCTCTCCCCTGGGTTGGGCACCTTTCCAATTCCACTCAAGCCCTATTTGTGGAGAGCGTTTCCCCTCTTCCTTAGGCTCCTGGGCTGCTCCCAGGCTGGCCCACGCAGTCCTGGGTTTCTTAGGGTTCTGTCACCCTCGGCTTCTCTTTCTCCTGCAAACAGGTAACGAGGAACGCGGGCTTTGGGACTAAGCCCGTTTGCGTTTCCTCCATCGCGGTGGGGAAGGGAGAGCGGCGGGAATGCTGTCTCCAAGGCCAGCGTGCGCGGAAGGCAGAAGCCGCACTGCCGGGCTCACAGGAGACCAGCCGCTCCCCTCTGAGAGGAGAAATAAACCAATAAAACCTGAACTGAAATGTACCCAAGTACCGATGCAATGCGTGACTAAAGTAATGAAGGAAAGCGGAGCCCTGCGTATCCCAGCTAAATACAGCCATTAAAAAGCAGAACCTCTGTAAAATTTGTGATAAAATTACAATTTAATTTGATAAAGATAATTTATTAGCCAATACCTCATTGCACATGTTAATAGCTTGTGCTTAAATAATAATAAGCTTGATTGCTATGCAGCCATTAGACTATTTTTTACATACAGTTTAACTGACCATTTTGTATGGGCGTTTGTTAAAAAAAGTAATTATCAAAGTCCTGAGCAGTAAGTTAATTTCTAATGAAAGGATAATTTTAGTCCAATGGTTTTACATTTAATTAACTAACGCTACAAGTGACTTGAAAGTAGAAGGTGATGCTGAGGCGTTTTGGTACTGGATAGAGGGCCGTGCTAGGAAGGAACCCGCCAAACGACACCCAAAGAGTGGGGGAGGTGGAGACAAGCACGAAGACGAGGCGCTTTGGAAGTAACGTGAAACGAGAGGCTATAAAGAGCCTGGCCCCCCACCCCCGCAGCGAGCGGGAAACGTTTCGGTGCGTCTCTGAGCGGTGCTGAGGTTGTAGTGAGAGCCGGTATTTGGAAAACGAGACAGCGAGGGTTTGAGAGTTTTTGAAGTTGCCTCTGTTCTCACTGGCAATTTCCGCATCTCTGCATCGTGCCCAGGGTGAAGTTAGTTGCTGGGGAGTGTAGCAGAGAGACTAGAATAGGAAGCCCCAGCTGCGATCCATTCCATGCCAGTGGCCTGCGACTCGGCGAGGTGGCAGAGCAGCGTAAGGGGGGCTGGGGTCTCTGGCCTGGAGTGCGCTGGAATCCGTGGTTCTTCTCATCGTGTTCCTAGATCCGCTGTGACCGGCAGGCCCAGGCCTGCTCATGGGAGATGCCAGGGTCAGTGGGAAGTTGTACGTGCTGGAGGGAGGGTGCACAGCCGGCGGGGGGACAAGGCTCCAGACTATCCTGAATAACAGGGCACCAGAGAACAGGGTGCTGGCCAGGCAATGCGGCTGCCCATCAGCTCTCTGCAGGTGGCTGCACGTGGCAGGGGAAATGCTGGCGGAGAGATGGCTAAACAGTGCAGCTGTGTCGGCGTAGAGGCTTTCTTAATGCAAGTCCCGGAGGCCCGAAGTTCTATCCCTCTGCCTCCAGGGATGCAACAGCAAGAACCCTTCTCCCCTATTAATTTTGGGTCTGCACACCCTAAACTCAACACTCCGGTCCTCTGAAGAAGTGGCTGTGCCCACGAACGCTCATGATCCCATCCACGTGTTTTGTGAGTCTCTAAAGTGCTCCCAGACCATTGCTTGTGTTTTGAGTTTATCCTGTACAGACCAAGTTCCTTAGGCAGAGCAGGCCTGTGAACCGGCTCCTGGGACCTGCTCCATGCACCTCCCTCTCACTACCCCAGCCAAGAAAACACAAGCCCAGGAAGTCAGCCGCAGAGGGGCTGACCTCGGGTGGGACCTCGGAAGGCTGAAGCAGCCGCTAACGCACAACCACACTCTGTGGCTTGGGGGTCACCCTGCAGGGAAGTGGGACGTGACCCTAAGCCCCGGCTGTCAAAGAGCCTCTTGCAAACCCTGCAGCCAGGGGCGCTAAGTCAGCGCGGGATCAGAACGGGGAGCAGGAGAAGGAGGGAGATGAGCCGCCAGGCGTGCCGGTCATGTGTCCTAGTGGAGCAGACGGGCGGTAAAGAGGGCAGCACGTGCAGGCGAGACACAGACGCCTGAGAACACAGCCCCGTCTCCATTCCAGCCCGTTCTGCCTGGGGAGAGCCTTTTTCATCCCACCAAAACACCAAGATTTCAGATAAAAACGGTCTCAGATTAGGATGAACAAGCCAAAAACGTGCGATTTTTTGCAAAGCGATATTCTGAAAATGTTTTCATTTGGGCCAGCGGAAACATTCCAGGCTCAGCTACTTGTAGCGTTTTGTTTTGATTTCAAACATTCCTTTTATTTTTTAAAATACAAGACGTAAAACGTTTCCAAATGAAAATGCAAAACGTTCTGGTCTAAAAATGTGGACCCAGGCTGTTCCTGACACTGTCTAAATGGCTCTATCTCCCCCCCAAACTGATGTACATTTTGAAAAAAAAAGGTTTAGTTGCAATGACATTTTTGGATGGAAAACTGTTCCAAGAAAACGTCTGGACCAGCTCTGACGTGGTCCCCTCCGCACGATGCTGCTCTGCCCCGGGATGGCTCCTGTCCGGGAAACGCCACGCCCTGAGGAGAAGCTCTCTTCTGAGGGGAAGCTCTCCCACAGAATTGTGGCGAAGGAGCGTGGTGCACGTTGCTAACTGCTCAAAGCCCAAAGCAGAGAGGGGAATGTTACTTAGGCGAGTGCACCAGTTAATTGTTGAGGACACAATTTTCACAAGTGTCTAAGGGCACGTCTCCATTACGCGGCTTTTAGCGACGCGGCGCTGTTGACGCAGCCCTGCGGCGAAGCGTCAGCGTGTGTGAATGCTGTGTGTCGGCATGTTTGATGACAATATATTTCCACCTCCAACAAGGGCGTTTCGCGTTGTCAGCAGCAAGGCCTCCTTGCCAACGAAGCAGTGCGCAAGCTTCTACTTGCTGTGGCAAAACATTTTTGTTCATGGGGATTTACGTTGAGCACCTGTGAATGGCAAAAGTTGTGTCGATCAAGTACAAGTGCAGCCCCAGGCTAAGTCAGTGTTTCTCAGCCAGTGGGACAGTCCCCTGAGGGGGACTCGAGAGAAGTCTGGGGGGTACGTCCACGCAACTGAAATTTGAAGAAAACTGAATTTTTGTTGTAAGTTTTACAGCGCTTTATTATTTTTGTACTTTTTACAGCCCAAAATTTCATCGCCCGCCCGGCTACGATTAAGTTGTTTAAACAAATGTGTTGCAAAGGGAGAAAAAAATTGTGTGTGTCTGAAAACTGAAGGTACCGGGGGTACTTTTTTTTTTTTTAAAGGGGTACTTTGTTAAAAAAAGGTGGAGAAACACTGGGCTCAGCGACCCGAGGTTCGAGTCCCAGCGAGAGCCATCAGCGTAGCGCTTTTAAGAGCCTGCATCGATTCTGAAAATGAGGCTCATTCTGAGTCTACCTGCCGAGGTACAAAACTCTCGCCTGACAATTCCAAAAGCAGCCAGTGAGTGAGAAGGAGCCTGGCGCCGGGGTTCCTGGAGGATTTAAACCAGCTCTTTGCCTGTTTGAAATGGCCCATCAGCACCGGGGCAGGCTGCACAGGCAGACGGCGCAATTGCAAACGGGTGGTGCTGATTAATCAGCCTTTATTCGTTATGAAGCCGCACGGCTGCAACAAAGGCTCACTCAGGTCTGCTGAGAACATCTGGTTTTGAAAATGGAAGTTTAGCTTCCATCCGAGCTGGGGCTGGTGCAGGGGTCTCTATGGCCTGTATCTTCGACTGGCCTTGCCTGCATTAGGCGTAAGGGAAATGTATGCGGTGCTGTGTTCTGCCGGGGGTGGGGGGATTCACCCTCCTGCATTAGTTCCAAGTGTGCCTAAGTCCTTGCAGAAACCGCCACAGGAGGCTATTTTAAAATGTTCTTTCCCAAGAGCTTCCGTCTGAATGAAGAGCAAACTTTGTGCTGACCAAACACATGTTAAAAATTCATGGGGTGTTCTTTTATTGATAGGACCAACGATGCCATTATACATTCACCAGAACCATCCGCTGCAATCTCCCCCGGCCATCCAATCGGATGGGTTTGGAGCAGTTGCAACGGGAAGGGAGCCATTAGCACAATCCCGTGTCGGCTGCTCCCGTCTGCAAACACACCAGCTTGTTCCTTCCTGAGCTCCATTCCTGGGGAGCCACGTCTGCCTTTATCCAGCTGCTGGGGTGCCTCCAAGACGGGCGTGGTCGCTGGGAATGCAGGCTCTAGGCTCAGTTCCTGTCCATTAATAGAGACTTTTCAGCCCAAAGAAAATGAAACTGCAGAGGGAGTTTGCAGCTCCCACTAGAGTTAGCTCAGGTCTATGCTACAGGAGAAAGTCGACTTCAGATACCTGACTCCAGCTATGTGAATAGCGTAGCTGAGTCAATATACCCTTCGGTCACATTTCTGCGGCATCCCCAGTGTGGGAGGTCGATGAGACAAACTCTCCCATCGACTTCTCTTACTCCTCAGGACCTGGTGCAGGCCGAGAGTCGCAGGAGGCGCTATCGGCAGTCGATTTGGTGGGTCTTTACTAGACCTGCCCAATCGAACCATGGGAGATCGATCTCTGTGCACACAAGCAGTCCCCTGGCATTTGAACTCACATGTGCGGAAGCGTTTAAGCGATGATATTTCACCCATGTTCAGAATGTCGGGGTGTCTCACCCTCACCCCAGGGCTTTGGGGTTTCCCGTTTGGCCGGTTTCCGGTTTTCGCCCCGGAATCCTGCATCTGGTGAGGGAGCTCTTCCCTCAAAAGGCCCGCCCCCAGGGATGGTGTCACCGGCCCCTTTCCACCTGCTGGGAGGCTGCCCCACCAAGTTAGCTATTGATTTACAAGAAGCGTTTTACCCTGGTGCTCAGACTCGTGCAAGTAGATGTTGTGCTCAATCTCAAGAGATTGCCACAAGTGTGGAGTAACCCAGCAATAGGCACAGTGTCTGCGTTTGGGGTCAGCTGGTCACATTTTCCAGTTCGGCGCAGAGTCCCGTCTGCTTGCCAGTATCTTATCGTCTGAACGGTCTTCTCACGGTACTTATGACCCATGAAGCGCTTACAATTAATTCATTTAATAAAGTGCCTGGCGAGCAATAATTAGAGCCTGGAGCTTCTGTTCTTATTCCAAGTGTCCCCCGAGTCGTCTGAACCTTCTTGGTCTGAAAATGGCAAAGGGGGTTTGGCCTCTTACTTCCATAGTGGGTCTGTCTACACTGCAAAGCTATTTCGGGATACTGGAGTATCCCAAAATAGCTATCCCGTGTCTTCACGGCAAGCCCGTTATTTCCGATGTCCCCGTAACCCTCATTCCATGAGGAGTAAGGGGCGTTTCGGAATAGTTGCTTTATTTCAAAATTCAGTGCTACGTAGACAGCGCCAATCGAGGAAATAAGCTATTCTGAAATAGCATCAAAATGAGATACGCAATTTGTGTATCTTATTTTGGGCTATGGTAGATGCAACCCGTGTTCCCTCAGGTCTCCACCAAACCAGCGAGAGCAGAGTTGTATGCACAAGATTGATGCACACACCTAAAAATGAGCTCTTCTGAATCCCAACAATTTTCCATTTGGCCATGTGTGGGGAGGGGCTTGGTCATATTGTCAATGCTATCGGCTCGTTCCCGGACTTGAAAAGGCACTTTGCCCCCACACAAGTGCACAGGGAGCCCTGGGCACGGGCCCGAGATTAGGGGGGACCCACATTTCAAAGCTGCCCAAGGTAGTATTTGTGGAAACCAGGTTTTTATTTGCACACACATGTCCTTGGGTGGGGAGCAGCTCCCCACTTGTCCTGTCAGCGTGGAGAAGCCATGTCACGTGGCTGGCGTCACCAGCCGCACCTCCCCCCCTCTGAAATGTCAAATATCCACGACGGGGGCAGGAAGTAAATAATTCCCAAAGGATACCGACTGCAAGCAAGTCCCTTGCCGTGAGGGAAACCCAAATGGCAACGTACCTTGCGTAAGGTGGGGGGAGGCCTCATTTTGACTGCAGCAAAACATTGTGATAATTAATGAGACAATTCTCGCTCTGCTGTAGTCGGCATGTTTGAATGCTCTGCCTAGCGCCTGCCTCATGCAACATGCTGGTGGCTCATGTTCAGTGGGAGAGACACTCAGACAGCAAATACAGCATGGAAGAGTATTCGGCAGCCGGGTGCAACACGAAACTGCTTTTTTCTGACTTTGTGGGCATTTCTTTTTCATTCAAAATAAACCTCCCACCAAAGACTGAGCTGATCCAGTTCCTAGGGAAGGGGCCCAGCCAACTGGCACGTGATGAGAGAGAGAGTCACAGGGGTTCACGGACACATCGTTTGGTGCATCCCTGCAGTATAAAACTTTCCACGGCTGCTGCTGCTCCGTACGACCTCGGAGCCCCTGCAGCACGGCCCTCTCCGCGAGAAATCCATCGGAACGGAAATAACCGGGCCGCGCTAACGCCCCGGCATGGAAACGGGATGCACAGCGACGTTGCACTTTCCCCTAGACTACTAACGTCCCCTGTGATAAAGTCACTTTGTGTCAGAGATGGCAAATTATGTATGCTAATGACTTACAGGAATTTCAGAGTTGCCCTCACCATAATTAAAAAGGTGTCACGTTATTAGAGAAGGGATGGAGTGATGGGCTTGGAGCGGTGGTGGAGATTTCTGGTTAGCGATAATTACCAGTGATGTATTTCCTCTCGCTGCCTGCCAGGTTTGCTACATTTTGCCCATTACGCTGTAATGTGCTGGTTGGCACGGCTGCGCACATCACTGGCCTCTCGGGCGTGGAAAAGAGCAGAGCAGCTCCAGGGCGCCCCAGGCAGCAGCTTTTCCCCAGGCAGTGAGCGGGGGGCGCTGGGATGAATGTGACAGACGGGTCCACGGGTTACAATAGCGCTTGGAAGAGCAGTGCCCCTTCCTGCTTGGAGGCACAGCTCTGGCTCTGGCTGCTGGGCGAGGAAGTAGCTGCCCGGGGCGGGTTAGCCCGGCAGCGCTGCTGGAGAGGTTCTTGGTTTTCCTCTCAAGCAGCTTGTCCTGCAAGACCCAGGGGCAAAGGGCCACGTGCCCTGGTCGGCCACGTGCCTTCAGGAGAG
>JANRFK010000975.1:22919502-22926851 GCA_030068395.1 Apalone spinifera
GCCTTTGCTGTCCCCTTAATGTAGGGGATGAGCTGGGGAAGGAGGGGTGCCGGGAGGGGCCCTCACCTTACAGGGATTCACCCCATGGGCAGGCCACACAAGGCTGCTGTAGGCTAGCGCCTCCCTCAGGACTCTTTTGGCTTAAAGCCCATTTTGCCCCATTTCTCCCCCCGCTCTGTTTGGGCAGCAGCCAGAATGTAGCCCCTGCTGGGGAGCTGCGCCATGCGCCGTCGGTCCAGGCCTCACGGTTCCTCTTCCAGCCAGTCCAGCTTCCTCTCCCGCGTGGCCACAAACGGCCCAGTGGCAAGGGGGGCCCTGCAGCCGGGGGAACTCCCCAGCAACTTTCCCCCGGTATTTCCCAGTGGAGACACCCAGGGAGGAATTCTGCCCACACGGCCTCGGGGCGCAGGGTGTGTGCGGCCATTGGAATTAGCTCCCTTCACAGGCTCCCAAAGGGGCAGACAGCTGGAAGCGGAGTGGTGTGGGCATCGGCAGGGACACTGGGGAGAGTTACCGCCCCCGTTGGGCAAGTACCTGGGCCTCATAACGCTGGCGGGTTTGCTCATGTGCACGAATGCCGCAGCTGGCCACACACGAGCAGCGCTGGTGCATGGGCTCGGCTGGGGGTCTTCCTGCACCGAGGACGTTTTGGCACATCTGGAAAGGCTGTTTGGGTAAGTCGGGGTTACTGCAAGGAAACCACTGGCCCTCTGCTGATTCACACCCGCTAAAGATCTGGCGCGCTGGATTTCTGGGGCGTGAGCTGCTGTGGATATGGACAGGCGGCCTCATTGCAGCAGGGGCTGCTCTGGGCAGCCCAACGGGTGTCCAGGAAGGATGAGTTCAGGGCGAGGCCCTGAGTCGTGCATCGGCTTCCATCTCCTTCGCGCCTCCCAGGAGGGACACTGGTTGCGGGAAGCAGAGCAGCTGTGGGCAGGTGAGCGGTGTGAGCCAGCTCCCTGCTGTCGGGTGCTGAAGGGGAGAGGGGTTTTGTTTGGACAAGAACTACCCGGCTCAATGCCGACGCTCCCACTTCCTCTTGAATAACAAGTGCACCCCGTGTCGCAATGTGCGTGTAAATCCAGGGACGGGAAGGACCCCGACTGTGAGCAGGAACTTTGTGAGGAGCCGGGTAGCAGCTGGCCTGTGTCGGAGGAGTCTTGCTCTGACGTTTGCATTAAACATGGTCAGGCATTATTTGCCTCGAGCAGGGAACGTGCGTTGGTTGTAACGCTCAAGGGGCCAAACGCCTCCCCAAAGCGCACTTCTCTTCAAGGAACTTCCTTCCCCTCCCGGCTTGACGTGTTCAAGGCCAAGCTCGTGGGCTCTGCCGACCAAACCAAGGGATGTCTCTGCCTCCAGGGAAGGAACGCGCCGCGCGACCACGGCTCTGTACGCCGGGCTCCGACCCGAACCCAGCCCGTTTCACGGCATGGTGGCCACTTAGCAGTGGGACCCACACGCCTGCTGGGCGCGGGCACTGCCCCAGGGCGCGGCACCGACAGTCAGCTCAGCAGCCTTAGCTGGGAGCCAGCCGGCTTGTCGCCCAGGCTGCAGCGGCCCAGGCCCGACACCCCAGAGGACCCAGGCTCAGCTCTGCCTTCTGGCGTCTTTTCCTGCTGTGAGCCACTGGCTCTGGGCCACAGCACCCTACCAGTCGCCCCGACTACATCAGCCTCTGCAGCAATGGGACACGCTCTGGGCTGTGGCTCAGCTATCTGCGTGGAGCTAGCCTCCCGCCCGTTCCTGCCAGCCGGGGCCTGCAGCGTGCCACGTGCTCTGGCTCCACGTCTCTCCCGTGGTACCCAGGTAGGCCCCCGAGCAGCGGTGGGAGAAGAACACCGAAGCAGGAGCCTCTCTCGGGAGGCCTTGGAGGTTGGCAGCATTGGGCGGGGAGGCCAGAGGCCGATGGGGGAAGCGGGGTGTGGGCGGTGGCAGCGCGCCTGTGTCTAAGCCCCTCGCTAACATGAGGGCGTGGGGAGGAGAGACAAATGAGGGGGCTCCACGCACCACTCCTGCCACTTCCTGTTGGGGTCCCCGGGTGGGCCCCGTTTCTGCCATCCCTGCGTCTGGGGTCTGGATTTCCCACCGCTCCGCGCTGGTCACTGCCGGTCTCCCACTGGGCTCTCAGAGCCTGGCTGTCCGAGGGCCAAACACTTCCACCCACTTGCGGTGGGGCTGGGGGCGCTCAGCCCTTCTGGTAGTCATAGGAGCAGCAGAGCAGCTAGGCGGGGTCAGAGCCAAGGTGGATCCAGCCCAGGGTCCTGTCTAGCGACAGCGGCCAGTGCTGGGTGCCCCAGAGGGAGGGAACAGAGCAGGGAGTCATCAAAGCATCCCTCCCCCGTCGCCCCTTCCCAGCCTCTGAGGAACAGGCGAGGGACCCCCTTCCTGCCCAGCCTGGCTGGCAGCCATTGCTGGACCCATCCTCCATGAATTTAGCTAGCTCTTTGTTGAACCCTGTTCAAGTCCTGGTCTTCACCACATCCTCTGGCGAGGAGTTCCACAGGTTGACTGTGCGCTGCGTGAAAAAAACTTCCGATTTGTTTGTTTGGAGGGTCAGTGTTTAATGGCTGAGGGGGCCACCAGAGCCTCTGGCCTGACCCCTGCACCTCACAGCGCCACGCACGAAGCCCAGCAAAGTCCAAACTATCCGGGGCCCTGGGAGACTAGACTAAGACATGCCACAGCGCACGGGGGGACTGTGACGCCCGAGGCCACTGCACTGCAGGGAAATGGCGCAGTGGGACACACCCAGATGACCCCGGCCGGTGGCCCAGTCCCACACACTGCTGAGGGGAGGTGAGGACAATTCCTCCCTGGCCCCACGCATGGGCACGAAGCGACCAGCCAGGGGTTTGCGAGGGCCAATGCTCAGTGCCGCCCCAGAGCCCTGGTCTGGCTGGTGCTCCAGAGCAAAACAACCAAGATCAGCCTGGCGAGGGGATTTTCAGGGGTGGGCACCTAACTCCCCTGGGTTCCTTTGGCCCCCACAGCCTTTAGCGCACTAACCTGAAATGCGAGGTGGGGAGGGGCTGTTAGGCCAGCTCTGGTCCAGGCCTGCCTCCCGCCTTCTGTGCCTCTGTGCTCCATCCTTCACATCTGGCTCTGCAGACCTGCGTGCGGCTGGGCTTCAGGCCACTATTCAGCAGGAGCAGCGACGCACCAACTCCTGCCCGGGGGGCCTCCAAGCACAAGCAGGCCCTGGGAAATGTCCTGGCACACTCAGATTTCCTGGTACAGTCAAGATGCTGCGGTCAGACATTGGCAGAGTCCAGGGCCGAGCACAGCCCAGCCGTGCTGGGGCGTGTGTCTGTGAGGGACGCACGGGGGAGGCACAAGCGAATTCTGAGCCCGGAACAAGTTTCGTTTTTCCTCTTAGGAATCGGAATCCGTCTCTTCCAAAGCCTTGCCCGCCTGCCTGGGTTTGGTGCTTTCTCAGGTGGGGAGCCCCCGCCCTGGTTTAGCACCGAGAGTTTGAAGCAACCCTCTTTAATTGTAATTCAACTACTTGTGATATTTTGGTACCAATTAATATTGATTTTACAATTGGTTTACAGAGATGCTGTTTTATTACTAATATATTTAATGTGCAAATCAATAAGAACACTTGTTTGGCTCTCTCCCTAGAAAGTAATAAAATCAAATATCTCAGGAGTAAAATGCTATCTGATCCATAAATGGCAGCAGCAGATGCTTAATGTAATAGTTAAAGACTATGCAGCATTCTTGGCAACTTCCATGCATTTTCCACACACGCTGTACCCGAGCAACGCTCAATAACTTCCTAGTTACAAAAAAGTTTGGGCCATTGACTGGCGCCATTCCAGACCTGGAAAGCGCCCCACGTAGAAGAATGCTACTGGACCTTAAACATGTCCATATGATGCTGTGTGTCTCAGCAGTTTGTGGATCGCATGGAGAACATCCTCAGTTACAGCCTTCTATCCCTTACATCCATAACTAAACCAAAATGGCTCCTCGGACTCCCCCGACTCCTGGCCGAGGAAGAACAGCCTTGTGGAAAAGGGGCACAAGCAACAGTTGTAGGTAGCAGGTTTAAAACAAACAAGTAGGATGTTTTTCTTCACTCAGTGCACAGTCAACCTGTGGAACTCCTTGCCACAGGATGTGGTGAAGACCAGGAATTTAACATATAGATAGCTAGATTTGTGGAGGTTAGGTCCATCAATGGCTATTAGCCAGGATGGGTAGGAATGGTGTCCCTAGTCTCTGTTTGTCTGGAAATTGGTGACAGGTGAGGGAATCACGTGAGGATTACCTGTTGTGTTCCCTCCCTCTGGGGCATCAGTATTGACCACTGTGGGGAGATAGGATACTTGGCTAGATGGACCTTTGGTCTGACCCAGTCTAGCCATTCTTATGTTCTTATCTTCAGTTGTAGGGAAGAATGTGTGGCCAGGTCTCCACTAGACCTGGAAGGTCAGGCTAAGGTATGCTATTCCAGCTAGGTAGAATATATAGCTAGGGTCAGCTTACCTTAAGCTGAGCCTGGTGCCGTCTTGATAGAGGCGACAGGAGCGAGTGCTCCTGTTGGCTTCCCTTACTCCACGTGACTGCCAGGAGTACTAGCGCTGACCAGAGCTGTCTTCAGCATTTGATTTAGAGGGTCTAGTTAAGACCCACTCAATCAAACGCCAGAAGATTGATCTCTGGCATGGTTAAGTGAAGACATGGCCTGAGTTTCTGTAGCCTGACAGCTACCCAGTGCTTTCAAAAGATGTGAACAGCAACCGAGGCCTCTTGGAAACATTTGGGGGGAAATCTAGACACAATTCTGCTGCTATGTCATAGCATTCTGCTTTACTTTTCTTCCCTCAAGCTTTACTGCTTGGGATATTTGTGGGAAGAGACGATTTTTGTTCCCCCCGTTCTTTGATCTTTCTGTCTCCCCGTCTACTCCGCCCTTCTCAATCTGGACTTCACCGGCTTGCTCCTATGTGTGATGTAATCAATGGAGGAGGCACAAGGACGGAGGCTATTAGGAAAATAACTCCTGCTGGTGTCCTGGTGTAGAAGAACAGGCGGGTTGAGTGGGTGAATTCAGAAATACAGAAAACTGGACAGAAACCTGGCGGAAGCCCCCCTGAGGTCTCCAGGGTGCAGAGGACGCAACGAGGACAGAGGGTGCAGCTCTTCTTAAGTTCCAGTGGCTCACGCGGGATATTTCAGTATTCCGTCAATCCCCGTGTGCCCACGAAGTACGACATGGGCAGGAAAAAACCAGGCTGCTTGATTGTTTTTAAGTTTGCAACACATGCTAATTGAAGTCTTATATTGCGGAGAGAAAGAATTTGCCTTCAGCTGGTGGAGATGATTTATGGGTGAGCAAATAATGAACTTGGCACACAGTAAATAATAAAGAGAAAAATCTTACAGTTTTAATTAGCCAAAAATAAATGACCAAGCATAGGGATGAATCTAGAGTCCCCGCATCTCAAGTTCTTCATCTTCTCTTCTTGCCAGCCACAGGCTTTAATGAGCACGGGGCAGAAATATAAAATCAAAGGAAGTGAAAAGTGAAAATCCCTTCTCGAGAAAGGCTGGAGGAAGGAAAACGGATTGGATTGGCTGCATTTTAACTGGTTTCCAAAGTTCCTTTAGAACAACGTATGTTCACACACACTCTACAGAGTCCCTGCCTCCATGAGCACTTTTCTGGCTCCAGAATTAGCCACACAGGGACGTCCACAAGAAGTGAAGACATGAAGTTAAAATATAAGTAGAAATGTTTCTGTGCCCCCTCCATGGTCAGCTCTGTGAGGCAGGGAGCCTGTCCCCCTCCGGATTTGGGTGCTGTGGAGTACACTGATCACAAACATGAAATCAGAAATCTGTCTGTATATGTTAGAAATGTCTGTCTGTCTGCGAGTCTGTTCAAGGACTCCTAAATGGTCAGTGCGAGGCCCACCACATTGGGCAGGCAGCTTCTTCTTCTTATAAGTGAAAGCACGGTCAGGCTTTGGTTGTGCCAAGAAAATAGGAAGTGCCAGGAATGGAATTGTTTTCCATAACATGCCAAGGGAGGGGCTGCTGTTGGAGGGATGCGATAGGAGAGTGGCCAGTGGGGGCAGCTCTACCACCATGGGACTGGCCCGCAGGGCTGGGGCTCCACCATCTTGCCTGCCTGCCACCAGCCCGGGTAAGTAGACCCCTGCCCTAAACCTTCCCCCAGGCCCTTGGCCGCAGCACTGGGAGGAGGGGAAGGCCCCTGGTGGCTGGCGGGACTGGGGGGAGACAGAAGGCCCCTGGTAGCCAGGCGGGGGACAGGCCTCACCAGCTGGGGGGCACGGGTGAGGAGAGAAAGCCGCTGGAGAGAACCCCCCATCCTGAGCCCCTCCTCCTCATGCAACCCTCGTTCTTGCACTCTCCTATGTCCCTGGCCTCCTGCCCACCCCCCACATCTCCAAGGCTCTGCCCTGACTCCTGCACCCCGCAGAGTACCAGCTCCCTGCCCTGATGGACCCGGCCAGCACCGGCTGAATCTGCTAGTCATACCGAAATAAGCAGTGTTCGGTCAGCTACCTGTCCCAGGGACCCCGTCCCGAGGAGGGCTGGGAGGCTGAGCTCAGGTGAGAAGCCGCTGTCTGTTACCCACCTTAGACTGGCTTGTGGCTGGCAATGGAAAGAGCTGCGTGCCACATGGGATTGGCCAAAATGTGCAGCAGTGTCTGGGTCTCGGATGCGGCGGGCGGGGGGTGTTTGTGTCAGGGTGACAGGACTGTAGGCAGCACTCAGGGGGTGTGGGGAGGACCTGGCTGGCTCTCCTCCCTCACTGAGCCTTTGACACCAAGACAAGGGTGCGGAGATGACCCCATAGTTCTACCACGACTGGCCTGGGTGGGCCTGGGCCATCCCCACCTCAGCAGCTGCTGGACTGACAGCCCAACTCCCACATGAGTTTTCCATGGCTGTGTCCATGCCGCAGCCCAGAAAGTCCCCACGGTCCCTGGGGAGGGGCAGGATTCTGCCTCAGTGCAGGGGGCTGTGAGCTATCTGGCTGGTCCTTGTGGTCCATTGAGGGTTTTTTCATTTGTGCTCCTAGGACAATGGAGTTTCCGCTCCACAGGAAAGTCCACCACTCTGCAGCTTGCTTCCGTACAGAGCTTGGACACAGCAATAACGTTTTGAAATTCCCTGGGCAATGAAAATTCAGAAAAATGTTTTGATTCCGAACTCTGCCTTTCATAACGTCAAAACGTTGCCTAAGTAAGGTCAAATGTTTCAACAATGTCCAAACACAGGATAAAATCTTACATGCTATATTAAATAGATACACACATTGGCTACGTCTACATTGGCGCTGTTTTGCGCCAAAGCTATGCAAATGA
>JANRFK010000975.1:22943901-22961397 GCA_030068395.1 Apalone spinifera
CCGGGGCTGGGGGCCTTGCAGCGCCCTTTAGAGCTGCCATCAGGCGCCACGCCCCCGATTGCAGCTGTAAGGTGCACAGCGCGCTGGGGGGCGGAGCCGTGCATGCGGCGTGTGCCCGCGGCGGAGCCACGCATGCGTCACGCGCCCGCTGCCCGGGCCGCAAGAATGGCTCGAGCCGGCCCTGCACACTAGCGCTGAGTCGGCATAAGAGCCCCAGCGGGCTGCGGGTAGATGTGACCAGGGACAGATTTCACCGCGGGCTGCGTTCAGGCTCTACCACAACCACCAGCTTGGCATCCGAATCGATGGGCTCGTCCTCTTGGCAAAGTCCCTTTTGCGTGGACACGTGTTTTATTCTCGGCCGGAATTCGCCTTCCCCACAGCGATCTGCACTGGACGGCATGGCAACCCCCCCGCGGGGGCACCGACACGCTGGGGAAACAGCAGCCCGCTGGCAACCTGAGAAAGGGCCCTGGAAGGAGCGCTGGGCGGGGATGGAGCAGGCCGAGCACAGGCCCTCCCGGCGGTAGTGGCAGGAAGTTCGAAGGGCTCATTTTCCCGCCTTCTTGACTGTTTGCCAGATGGCCACAGCTGCCCAGTGGTCCAGGTGCCTGGCCAGGGTTTGCTAATGGAGCTCTCGGAGCCTTTCGTTTGCTCCTTCAGCCACGGCAGGGCCCACTCCTCCGTGTTGCATAGAATCGCACTATCCTAGAGCACTAGGACTGGAAGGGGCCTCGCGAGGCATCGAGTCCAGTCCCCTGCCCACGGCAGGACCGAGCACCATCTAGACCAGCCCTGCCAGGTGTGTGTCCAACCTGCTCTTCAATATCTCCAGCGATGGAGATTCCACCCCCCCCCCGGCAACTTATTCCAGTGTTTCATCACCCTGACAGTTGGGAAGTTTTTCCTGAGCTCCAACCTGAACCCCCCTTGCTGCAGTTCCAGCCCATTGCTTCTTGTCCTGTCCTCAGAGGCCCAGGGGAACAATTTTTCTCTCTCCCCCTTGTGACACCCTTTTAGGGACTCAAAAGCTGCTCTCGTGTCCCCTCTCAGTCCCCTTTCCCCACATTTGCAGCTGGCGAGAGCCGTTCCTAATGCTGGAGGGATGCAGGCAAGGGAGGAGCCCTGACAACCACGTGGTATTCCCCCCAAGAGCGGTGGCAGTGTTGGTGTCAGTTGCTGTACATCACCCTGGACTTTGCTACAACAGCCCCGCTAATCGACTCAGAGCGAACAGAGGGCCAGGGGCCTAAGCCAGGTTCGGTCCTTTTTTCTGCCACCCTGGAAGGCCTCCGCAGGCACGTAAAGCAACACGCCGGGAGCAGCCTCTCGGCTTCAGGCAGAGGCAATCGCTCTCCTGTCGCCAGGGAGACGAGCTGCCACCCGCCGCGCAGGACACAGAAGTAACAAGGGCAACCCGCTCGGGTTCCAGCTCTCCTGGTGACTTGCACGTCTGCTGCCGGGTGTTTCCCGGGTGTGGAATCCCACACAAAACGTAGCCATCTTTAAAGCACCTAAAAAGGCCTTTAATAGGCCAGTTGCAGGGAGCCCTCTCTCAAAGCTTTGGGCGACCAGTTTCCCTGCCGAGTCATCTTCCTTCCTTCCCAAACACAGACTCCGAAGGACATTTTGCACTTGAGAGACTGTTATTACGAGGGGACTGGGACATTTGTGTGGATTCACTGCCAGTCCCCAGGGAAAGCATCATGGTCGGGGGGGTTGAGTTTGCGCTGCTTGTACTGTCCTGGACCGTGGCAGGAGCGCACTGGGGGTTTGCCAGCTGCTCTCTTGTGGTCCCATTAGTGTCTTCTGGCTAGTGCTCCTGTTTTCATTAACAGGCTAATTTGATGAATCCCCTGATAACGTGTCCACTGCAAATCAAGGGTCCCATGCTGCTCTGGTTGGCTGCAGTCTCCGCACAGTGTGCCCCAAGTGTCGGGCAGATTCCAGCCTGGGGCCGTACGGTGCTGTCCATGGCATGCCTGAGTGCTCATGCGCAGGAGAGAAGACCGGGCCCTTTGGTTCCCCACACCCGCACTCCAGCTCCATCAGAGCCGGCTCCAGCTTCTGCAAGTCCTGGGCGTGCTCAGAGGCCAGGCAGGTTCCAGCCCAGAGCCACGTGCCTGGCTCTCCGCAAGATGTCGGATCCAGTCAGGTGGTTCAGACCGCTCTGCTCCTGCCATTTCAGGTCCCCGGCGGCTCTTCTGCATCCTCGCTAGCGTCTCGGGAGCAGGCCTGGAAACGCGAGCGGTCCGGTAGGAAGTGACCTCAGTCCCTCTGCAGCCCAGCTCTTCATGCAGGCGCCTGCCCTTCTGCAGCCCCCGAGGGACGTGCCAGCTGCCTCTTGACCGTTGGCCCGGGAAGTCGCAGCCAGGCCTAGCAGTGCGCAGGCGTCCCGACCCTGGGACGAGTGAAATCCAGCTCTCTCCTTGGTGGGGAGCCTTTGGACCCACTGGGTTGGGCCGCCAGTTGCAGGTCCCTTGGGAGATGGAGCCTCCTCATCCGCCGCGGCTAGATCACAAGGAAGGACCGAACCGTTAACCCACGTACGTGCTGTCTGCTCGTTGGCCACCTGATGCCGCTGTTCCAGGGCTCCCCTCAGGCCGCGCCGGGAGCAGCTCGCTTGGCTGCTCTCGGGCGGGTCCCGTCTTCCCTCTCCAGGCAGCATTTTGTGTGGCCGGGCGGTTTTCATCTTCCATCTCTGGCCTTGCTCCCCGGGCCCGCATGGGGCCTGTCGTCACTTTGTGTTGTGCACTGCCGCTGGGCTCCGCTGCCCTAGCACTGTCCAGCTGCCTCTGCCATCAGCCTGTCCCCGGCAGAGGGGGCAAAGCTTTGGGCAGTGACATTACCAGGGTGGGGGAGCCACTGGAGAACACTTACAAAGTCCACCCCAGGGTCCTGCCCCCGCGCCGGCCTTACTGTGTGGTTCCCGCTTTGATTGTGCGCCGCGCTCGGCACCCACTCCTGCCTGGTGTGTACTTTGCAGCAGCCATCAAAGCTGAGGTTCGGCTGCCTAGCAAGGCACCAGGGCTTGGAACCCTATCCCCAGCCTGGGTTTATTGCTCCGCGCCAGCCTGCCAGGCTAACTGAGTTTGCAAGCTCCACAGGGAGGGGACTTGCCCGGTGCATACCTGCCAGGCTCCGGAATACCAGCGCCGGGCCATAGCTGACAGTGACGGGTCTCTAATATGTGGATGGCTGAAAATGAAAGCGCAGACATGTACGTCTGTCCACTGGGGGGCATGTTCTGGCCAGCCGGCTCCTCTGCAGCAGGCATCTCACCGAACGGCAGGCAGCGTCTGCCTGCATCAGCAGCCCCGCCACGAGGCCCTGTGTGGAGATCAGACTCCTTGCTTCCTCGGGGAAGCCTGCTCCCGGCGAATGCAGACGCCCCCGGCTCCTCGCAGAAGGAATCGCTAACACGCAGAGCCGCTCTGGCCGAGCAGAGCCTGCAGAGCACGGCTCCTGTGCCAGGCCTGGCTCCCCAGGGCCGTGGCAATTCACTACGTGCAGGAATGCTTGTGAGTCCCTCAGAGCCAGCGCCCACCCAGCCCCGCATCCCAGGGCTGGCAACGGCCAGCTGCCTCGAGAAATCCCACCGCGGCAAATTACAGAACAACCAGCCCAGAGGGGGAGTTTCCCTCCAACTCCCATTAGTTAAAGGTTGATTTATGCCCTGAAGCAAGGGAGCTCATTTGCCTTTTCTCCCTGTGTCGAATGTAACTGTGGATCTTCTCATTAGCCGTGGAATCTTCGGATCCTTCTCAGATCACAGCATGAAAATATTTTAGGGTGAGACCAGGATTCATGCATAAAGATTGGGGGGTTTCATCAGGCCCTAGGGGGGCCTCCGTTTTCAAGGGAGACTGTCAGTTTAGGTGCCGATCTGGGATGCTTCCAAAGGGGCTTTGTTATCAGACGATGCTGAGGACCCACCCTCTGAAAACACAGGCCCTTTGGGAACTGTTTCCACCCCCTCCTTTTTTTCCTTCCCCCCTCCCTTCTCCTCTATTTATTTTGGGTCTGCACACCCTAAACTGAAAACTCCGGTCATCTGAAGAAGTGGCTGTGCCCACGAAAGCTCATGATCCCATCCACGTGTTTTGTCAGTCTATAAAGTGCTACCAGACCATTGGTTGTTTTTTCCGGTACAGACTAACTCGGCTACCCCCTGAAGCTTCTGGATTCCTACAGTCATTTTTGAAAATTCGGGTCTGTGAGAGTTAAGGGTCCACTCACACAAGTATCACACGAGGGGCAGCCCGTTCCCAAACCAGAGGTTCACCGAAGATGTTCACCCTGCTGGAAAAAAACTGCAAAAATCATAGTCTGCTGAGAGGAAACTTACAAGCAGGAGCAAGGGCCTTAAATAACCAAATGAGCAAGGCATTGAAAAACAGTCATTCAAGTCTAGCCAGGGCTGAGGGGTCACAAATAGGCAGGAAACTGTTTCTCCCCGCCTAAGAATTGGAGAGTTGCAATTTTTCCCCATCTTGAACTGGGATAAAAAGTCAAAATCTCTGCAATTTTCATGAACAAACAAACAAACAAACAAACAAAAAACAAACAAACAAACAAACAAACGCCTTGGGCAACAGGACCACGGGAAGTTTGTGTAGACAATTTCTTAAGGCAGGGCTTGGCAACCTTTTCAAACCGAAAGAGCCAAACTATATCAGAATTCAGAACAAGTGGTCAACAAAGAGCTGCATAAGAATGCCCATTTGCATGACTGAAAATATACAACTTAATATTATTGATAATTGACACGATCAGCGCTCGATAAATTATATGATCTACGTACCCGTGGTGAGTAGATTGTAATCCAGAAGAGCCGGTTCGGGCGATCTGCGCATGCACAAATCACCGCCATGATTCGGCGAGCCCTGGACATGATTAATAATAGCATAAATGTAACATTGTTCTCACAGACTTTATTTAATGGGACTTCTGATGCTGCATTTTTTTGCACATTTCCTTGAAGTTTACATCGTCACTGGTCAAACTGAGGTCCATGCAGGCATTCAAGCTAGATGAGTAAGTCCACGTTTTTAAAATTTTGAATTAATGTTTCACTTTAATTTTAAAAGTTGCATGCATTTTGGGACTGACAAAAGAGCCAGATTTGGTTCCATACTGAGCCAGATTTGGCCCGAGAGCCAGAGGGTACAGACTGCTGTCTTAAGGTTTCATTTTGGGTTCAACCTTTTACATTAATTTTTTTACTGATATTTAATAGATTTATGATGAAAAATTAAGAACCTTTTCATTCTGAAAATATGAAAGCAGGACTTTGGGATAACTTCAAATCTTTTTTCAATTGCATGTTTCAAAACAGGAAATTCATCAGACCTGACCCTTGCCTGCAAACGCTTTCAGATTTGACAAGCGCTTTCAGGTTTACAAAAAAGTTTAGTCAAAAAATTTCCAACCAGCTGTATTCACAGACCCTGCTAAGATTCAAAAATGCATTAGCAGCTGTGTCTTCTAGCTAGCTCTCACATGGGCTTGTCAGCTGGATAAATAATGCAAGCTAATTGCTAGAGAATCATAGAATCACAGAACACTAGAAGTGGAAGAGACCTCGAGAGGTCATCAAGTCCAGTCCCCTGTCCTCAGCAGGACCAAGCACCAGCTAGATGAGGGAACCTTTTTTGGGTTGGGGGTTACTGACCCACAGAAAAATCATTTGGAGGCCACACACAAGGGAGAAGCAAAAAACCAAAACAAAATACCCTCCCGCCCCCACTAACGTGGCTCCCAACTGAGGAGAAAGCCCCTCTTGCCCACCAGAGCCCAGCCTAGTAGATTTTCGTGTGCTCCGGCCTTGTGATGGGGCAGTAGGGGGGCTCTGAGCCTCAGGGGCCAGATCTAGGCAAGCCGGGGGCAGGGTCTGAAGTTCCCCACCCCTGATCTAGATCACTCCTGACAGATGTTCATCTAACCTGCTCTTAAAACTGTTCAATGGTGGCAATTTCACAACTTCCCTGGGCAATTTATTCCAGTGTTTCACCACCCAGACAGAAGTTTTTCCTAATGTCCAAGTTAACCTCCCTTGCTGCAGTGTAAGCCCATTGCATCTTGTCCTGTCCTCAGAGGTTAAGGAGAATATTTTTTCTCCCCTCCTTGAAAAACCCCTTTAGGTACTTGAAAGCTGTTATATCCCCTCTCAGTCTTCTCTTTTCCAGACTAAACAAATCCAGTTTTTTCAGTCTTCCTTCATAGCTCATGTTTTCTAGAACTTCCGTCATAGGTCATATTTTCTTTGGACCGTCTCCAGTCTCTCCACATCTTTCCTGAAATGTGGTGCCCAGAATCAGACACAACACTCCAACAAAGGCCTAATTAGTGCAGGGTAGAGCGGAAGAATGATTTCTCATGTCTCACTCACAACACACCCGTTAATGCAGCTCAGAACAATGTTTGTTGCTTGTTTGTTTTTGCGAAAGTGTCACACTGTTGACTCCTATTTAGCTTGCGGTCCATTACAACCCGTAGATCGCTGTCTGCAGTACTCCTAGACAGTCGCCTCCCATTCTGTGTGTGAGCAACTGATTGTTCCTCCCTAAGTGGAGCACTTTGCATTTGTTCTAGTTGAACTTCTTTCTGTTTACCTCAGTCCATTTCTCCAGTTAATTCAGATAATTTTGAATTATAATCCTGTGCTTCAAAGCACTTGCAACCCCTCCCAGCTTGGTATCATCTGCAAACTTAATAATCATACTCTCTATGCCATCATCTAAATTGTTGATGAAGATATTGATTGTCCCAAAACTTACTGCTGCAGAATCCCACTTTTTCTGCCCTTCCAGCATGACTGCGAACCATTGATAACTACTCTCTGAGAACGGTTATCCATCTAGTTATGTACCCATCATATAGTAGCCCCATCTAGGTTGTATTTGCCTAGTCTACTATATATTTGAGAGAGTTTGTACGTATGTCTGTCTGTTTGTCTCTGTGCCTGAGAGGAGAAGCCAAGTTAGTCTGTAACTGGAAAAACTTAACCAACAACGAATCGTCTAGCAGCCCCTTAAAGACTAACAACACATGTAGACGGGATAATGAGCTTTCGAGGATACAACCTGCTTCTTCAGATGAAATGTGAAAATGTCTCGGTGCCTGTCCATCCATCTATGAGCCCATTTGTTCAAGAACTTCTCCTAAACGGTAAGAGCTAGCACCACCAAATTCGGTATGCCACCTCCTCTTATCAGAACACAAAGCAAGGTAGAAGCAGCCACTAGCCAAGGCACGTAGCCTCTGCCACCCCAGGCTGGCCTCAGGGAGCAGCCACTGGTTGGGCAGTATGGCCCCACTGCCCTGAACTGGCTCTGGGGAGAAGCTGCTGGCTGGGCTGCGTAGACCTCGCTGTCTTTGGCTAACCCTGGGGAGCAGCCACTGGCTGCCCCCACCCCTTGGTCCGGAGTCCCTCCTCTGCCCCAACCCTGACTCTTGCACGCCTCCCACACACATGCAGACACCTCCTGAGTAACGCTGGGTAAATCTTCTAATTTATTTATAAGAAGATAATGCATGACTGTATCAAATGCTTTACTAAAGTCTAGCTATACCACATCTACCACTTCCCCCTAATCTACAAGGCTTGTTAGCCTATTAAAGAAAGCCATCAGGCTGGTTTGACATATTTGTTCTTTACAAATCCTGTTACTTATCACCTTATTAACTTCTACATGTTTGCAGGTGAATTCTTTTACTATACGCTCCATTATCTTTCATGGCACAGAAGTTAAGCGGACAGGTCTGTAGTTTCCTGGGTTGCTCTTATTTCCCTTTTTATAGATGGGCACTATATTTGCCTTTTGCCAGTCTTCAGGAATCTCTCCTGACTTCCATGACTTTTCAAATATGATAGATAATGGCCCAGATACCTCCTCTATCAGCTTTCTAAGTAGGTTTTAACTTGTTCTTTTCTTATTTTAACTTCTGAACCTACCTCATTTTCTCCAGTATTCATTGTGCTAGCTGTCCAATCACTACCAACCTTGTTGGTGAAAACTGAAACAAAGAAGTCATTAAATACCTCTGCCATTTTCATGTTTTTTTTGTTATCGTTCCCCCAAGAGTAATGGGCCTACCCTGTCCGTGGTCTTCCTCTTGCTTCTAATATATTTGTAGGATGTCTTCTTATTGCTTCCCTTTGTGTCTCTAGCTAGATTGAGTCCATTTTGTGCCATTGCCTTTCTAATTTTGCCCCTAAATACCTGTGTTGTTTGTTTATATTCATGCTGTTGTAATTTGACTTAGTTTTGTAGGACTCCTTTTTGATTTTTAAGTCATTCAAGGTCTCCCGGTGAAGCCAGGGTGCTCTCTGGCCATACTTCCTAGAGAAGGCCGGAGATCTTGTGCCAATTTCAAACCAAACCCTTTGGGAGCATTACAAAATTCCAATTCTCTTTGTTTCTCCCACTTTTGTGGTCCAGAAATGTACAGCCATGTGCTTTCCATAGAGCGGGGCAAGGCCTGAAGTCCTTGATTACCTAGAGTTTTGCCTGAGCAAGGAGTGAATGGAAACTGAATTAGGGCTTCAGGGTTTAGGCCAGAATATGTACATTTGGTAGGACACGAGAAACAGTGTTTGGGCCAGTCCTGTGGTTCCAGTGTGACTCCTTGCTCCCAGCTGAGAACAGTGACCAGGGGCCCTGTACATCCAGCATTTGAGATGGGAGAGAACGCCTCTTGTGCTTGGGGCCACGCGGGCCTAGCAGTGGCAGGGTCTTCCAGCAAATCTCCTGCAGTTCTCCTGGTAGCAGGGAGCTTGCTGTAAGGGACTGATCCAGAAGCCGCCACCACCCATTAGAGACTTACCTTTGGCTTTTGGGTCACACTCCATGCAGCGATCACTTGGGAAAGTCGTGCGAGGAAATACTACGGGTTTAATCAGTGTCGTTCACCCCCTTTCTGTGAGTGCCGCCACTCAGTGCCGCAGCCTGCATCAGCGCTCAGTCCTCCCTGCATTCATTGCCAGCTCCGCTCTTCCCCTGCATTTCCCCCGTCCTTAAACCGTACTTCCAAAAGAGCCAATTTGTTTCTATAAGGGTGAACCAACTAGTTCCTGAGAAGACATCAAATAAATCCGCTTCATACATTATTTGTTAACTTCATCAAATAAAGTACAATTTTATGGCTTAAATGTCAATCTCCACAGCTCATTGAGTTCTTTAAAATCGTGGAGAGGCTTGCCTGTTTATAGAAGCAAAAATTAGGCAGGCGGCTTTCAGCCCGTGCAGGAAAGCCTTTGATTCTCACACTACAAAGAATCACACAATCTATTCAGCGTGGAAAGCGTGCACATTTGACAAAGACAATTTGATTTGTCCCTCGCATTTAAAATATTCATACTCCTTTGATGGACTAGAGTTTTATAAATATGGATTATCACTAACTGGCACAGGCAGCCGGTTGCCAGCCGAGTTCCACGAGGCTTGTTCAGAATGAAAGCATCCAATAAAAAAAATCATTATCTCTGTCTAAAAACCCTAATCAGGAGCGTTTGGTTCATTTGCGGCTCAGAGGTCGGTAACTCACTTTAACTGCTTCTATGTTGGTGTCATTCGGCAGACAAGGGATTTTGCGGTTTCACTCCTGGCGCCTGGAAAATGCTTCCAGAAGCTGGGAAGTGGGGACGGCGGGAAGGAGGGAGCGCAGAGTCCAGAACTGGACCGCTGACACCCCGAGTTATTTAACATCAGCCAGAAAACCAACCCGCCAGTTTGGGGGGCAGAGACACACCTGCCACCCTGCGGGGGATGGCCAGCCGCAGTGAAATGAGCGAGGGAGGTGACAGTCCCGTCTGATTTCAGTGAAAGTCCTGCCAGCCGCCCTGCTGCAGCTGAACCTCTCTCTCTCTTCTTGTGCTATCCAAGAGGCAATTATTGTGCAAGCAGCGCGCACACACTGTCGGCGAGTATTCGCATCCACGTCGCCTGGGAAGGAACGGCTGAGAGTAAGACTGTAAAGCCAGATTCCATGGGCAGAGTGCAAAGCTGCAAGGAACTCAAAGGTGCGCAGTGACCACGCGGCTGCCCTGAGATGCCCGAGACGACCGGGCGATGTTTATTTCATTGTTTGTATTTCAGCGACTGTCTGGCGTTTGTGCAGCAGCTGCGCTCATGCTGCCTCCAACCGTCCAGCACAACTGCCTAGTCAATGCCCAGGTCACAGGCCAGAGCTCCTCTAAGAGCACCTGTGTTGCTGCAGAAAAGGAAGCTACCGAAGAGACCGAGCAACAAACGTCATTGGTCATTAGAGCAGCTGCATGCGTCAGAAAATGAAATCAGCGTTTCAAGTTGAGATGAAATGAAGGGGCATGATCCAAAGCCCATTGGAGTCAAGGGAAAGACTCCCAGTTATTTCAGTGGCGTTCGGACCAGGCTCTAAATCTCTCTCTTTCGCTCTCCCTCTCTCACCCCAGACACACAGTATGTTGTGCATGCACACATATACACACCTGTTAGAGATTTATATGTCTTGGTGTGTTCTGTAAAAACAATTGTATAAATCAATCAGTATCTTTTACTGGCTTAACTCCCATTCTTGCTCGTGAATTCTGAGAGAGGTGCTGTGAGTTACTACCTGCAATTCAACATGCAAAATAGCTGCAGTCTTCAGCCCAAAAGTTTATTTAAGTTAAGAAAACACATCCCCAGATTAAAAGGAGTATTGCACACTGTCAATTTTCAGACATTGCCATCAGGAAAAAAAAATTACATTTCAGGCTGACGAGCGACTAATCAAGGCAAGTGAAACGGTGCTGCAATAAATTACTCCACAGCGAAATAAACCACACAAACAGACCGATGATAATAAATGTAAATTATTTCTCTGAAGAAATTTTCTTGGTATATGAGTAATACGAACCATCAGGAAGGAGTCTTCCTTAACATTAATTACAGAAAATGACAAGTGAGTTGATGACTGCAAAGGCTCATTATCGGAGAACATATTCACAACTTTGCAATTTGCGCGAGATGTACTCGGGCTAAATTAATCTCCCTTCTTTGCATGAGCCTCTTCTAATTTTCATGTTATTAACAGGTTTGCAGTATCACTCAGTGCTTGTCACTCTAATCAGGTTTCGGCATGTTCGCAAAAGCGAAGTGTCATTTATAAGGATAAGCCCTCATAATGGCGCTCTCTTTCATGTGGAGAATTCTACAAGGTTGCTTTTAATAAGGTCCTTTAATCATCTCCCTTTGCTCAACTTTTGGCCCCTCTGTTTTTTTATGAAGAGTCATTAAAAGACTTTGAAGTTCATCAAGGATGAAAAATTCATGACATTGTTGCAGGAAAAAGGGAACGAAAGATGGAGGACGGGGGGACGGGTGGATGGAAGGAAAGCAGGACAACAGCGAACTTGGTTTCAGTGCAACCTAGCTGGCAGAACTCCCGGTCTAGCAAAGACCCTCCCAGAGTCCGACTCCGGCAAACACACGTTTTCCCCGTTTAGTGGTCACATGACTTCCTGCTTTCCCAAAACAGCTAAATATCTAGCTGCAGCATGTGCATGTGCAAGGTTCTCTAGCTGCTGATCAGCTCTGCCTCCCCGCTGTGGGAATGCAATACAGAATTCATCGTTACTTCCAGCTCCGCTTCTTCTTCTTCTAGCTCCCACGCGATACAAGTGCTGCGCATGGCCAAGCGGGGAAGCAGCTCTGTGCACTCCGCCGCAGCGGGGCTGCTCTTCTCTGGCAGGCGAAATATCTTCTGCAGTAGCAGTTGGGAAACATGCGTGTTTGCCTCCTCCCCTTCGGGCTGGATTCACTCAGGGACGTCACAATCCATCATCTGTGATATCACAACCTGTTACCACGGTAGCAACTGGGGCCACAAAGCCCGCAGTGGGACGTCACTGAAGGAATCAGGTGGGAGGAGCCGGCTAACAAGAAAGGAAAGGTCTTTGGTTAGCAAATCAATACCTCTGCCAGGAGCAGGATGGGGCAGCAGGCAAAGGGAACGCACGCTTCACTCTACATTTCTCTACGTTCGCGGAGTAGCTGGGCTTCTTTGAGGTTAACTTTCTTCTTTGATTTGATAGCTCTGGACTGGTGTTTGTGACGGAGCCATTGAACACAATGGACGGAGGAAGAGAACTTTATTACATTTTTGAAATTCATTTACACAGGGCTAGCATAATGAATGGCCAGATCTCCTGTGAATGTTGTCCTGGAAGCGACAGTAATTTAGGTGGACGTAAACCAATATGGAGATTAAAATGTTTAAGCCGTGTGCCATAAAATATATAAAAACACAAGGCAGAATTAACATATCAAAGTTTAGCATTATAAGTAACGACAGGTCAGAGATCAGGTTATGTCTGCAAAATTGCATTTCAGTGTAATAAATCCATTCAAACACCATCCAGAGACACAAATTAAATCTATAGATGAGGCAACTGTGATCCGTGGAACGTGCCGATGGAATATTCAAGTGCAAACAACGTAGTAAAAGAGGAGAGTGAATCTATTGAAAATGTACAGCTGTTCTGTGTGTGTACAGACTGTGTTTGCACTCACACTGTACACAATACACACACAACCTTGTTTGGACAGACATGACTTTCTGACTGTGCACTGCTTCTCTGCATCACAAGCCGTTAATCATCATCGTGCTCTCTCGGAGGCTGGGCCTTCCCCGGTGGACCTCAAACCATTTCCTCGGAGAATGCTGTGGCTGGGGAGGTGATCCGCTGGAGCACGCTCCACTGACCAAGACACGGCGGGTATCGAAAGCGGGAGAGGGGCGGGGGGCGGGAGGCAAAGAGGGAGCTGGGCTGCTGGTGGGGACTCTGCACCCACCAATGCTCCCTGGGGGTGCTCCAGCCCTGGAGCACCCAGCATTGGTGCCTGTGAGTGCCGACGAGGTTACAGACCCAGGGGCCAGATGCAGCTTTCCCAGCCCAGCTTAGCGCCGTGACTGCAGGCCCAGGCTATTGGTCTCAGGCCTGTGACTCCCTCAGGGGTTCCGCTTGTCTCTCTCCGCCCTGCCTTGCCCGCTGGCATCGCCTCGCCCATTTCCCTCCATCCGCCAGTCTCCCGCACGCCTCGGCGGCCCCCGGCCTCTCAGCGCTTGGCTTCGCGGTTCCATTCGCTCTCCTCTCCTTGGCTTTATGAGGGAGTCCATTTGTTATGGAGGGAGGCCGGTGCCCCTCCAGGCACACTCCCCACACAGCCTCACTGAGCATCTTCAGTCCAGGGGAGGTTGTGAGGACCAGGACTTTAACGGGGTTTCAAGAAAGAGCCAGATAAATCCATGGCGGTTTGGTCTGTCAGCCAGGCGGGCAGGGAGGGGTCCCTGGGCTCTGTGTGTCGGGGGTTGGGAATGGATGACAGGGAGGGATCACGTGAGGATTCCCTGGTCTGTTCACTCCCTCGGGGGCACCTGGCACTGGGCGCTGGCAGCAGACAGGATCCTGGGCTGGCCGGCGTGGGGTCTGGCTCAGCCTGGCCGCGCTGGTGCTCTGAGGTTCTTAACTGGAGGCAAAGGGTAATGGAACCGCCTCTCCTTGGCTGCTGACCCAGCCAAGTGCAGGCCTGTGACTTAGAGATGGCAAATTCCCCGTTCCGTTCCCAGCGAGCCCGGCTCCCCGGCAGCCATCGACACCCCACACGGGGCTCGTCTTGCCTCCTGCCGGAGCAGAGGACAGGGCGGGCAGAGGCAAAGGTCTGGGCATGGCGGCTGACTGAATGGTGATTAAGAAGCCCCTGATGCTT
Organism: Apalone spinifera; assembly: GCA_030068395.1. Lineage (NCBI taxonomy): Eukaryota > Metazoa > Chordata > Testudines > Trionychidae > Apalone > Apalone spinifera. The sequence continues at coordinate 22,957,635 of JANRFK010000975.1, forward strand.
TTGGGAACTCTTGCAAAGGAGAAGGCAGACTTTAATAGACATGTTCATTTCAGCAATGTGTTTTGCATGTAATAGCGTCAGCACACTTCTCATTCTGGCAGAAATTCCACAGATAATTGGAAAGATCTAAAAATGAAAACATTAAAATTTGCCGTGTCATATGTTAACTTTTTATTATTGTATGATGCCAGTGGTCCACTGACAGATGCTGTGTTATTAACATTTGATTAAAAATCACTTCAGGTCTCCAGCAGCCTGTTCAGAAGAGAACATCTTGACAAGCCTGGTGGTTTGTGATTGACAATTAATAACATTCCACGTGTCACAACATAGTGTGACTTATGGGTGCTGGTGTAATGCAACACATTTCATCTGAGCGCTTCAAATTGGTACACAGAAATAAGAAAGAAAAGAGAGAGTCGAATGCAGCTGACTTTGATTACAAACAAAAGGGATTGGAGATATCCACATGCTCGTGCCCACAATAGATTTATAGCCATCAGTGAGCCATCCACTCTGCCAGCACGTCCGCTGGAAAAGAAGGGACTTTGCTGAGTTCTGCATAATTACATGGTTCAAACTTCCAAGAGGTGCAAAATCCTGTTCATCAGACCAGGCTGTAACTGCTCGGTTCCAACAGTCAGAGCCTGAAAAATCCAAGTCTCTGCCCATTTAACGCCACGTTACCAAAAGAACCGCTTCAACTCTGCTCAAATGCAAGAACTCGTGTGCCCAGGGAGATGAAGGCATTTTGTGAGACTCAAGTCCAGAGGAGTTTAAGAGTCCGTCGATACGAGCTATACTGCAGGGGATTTTGTCACTTGGGAATCCATTTTTTAAAGGCTGAGTCTAAAGAAATAACGAAAGTCGTCCTGTTCGGAAGAGGCTGGACTTTGAGATCTGGCTGCAGGGTCACTGGCTGGAGCTGGGTGAATTTCAGGAGGAGGCATGAGCAGCCTTGTGTGCATTTTGCAGGGCAGTTTCCCTTTGAACACAAGGACCGTCTTGGCTGCACTCCAGCGAGGGCCCGGACTGGGAAGCTCAGAGCGTCCCGGGCAGCCTGCAGGAGCCACGGGAACAACGCATCTGTGCGTGAGACGCTCCGATCTCTCTCTCGCTCTGGAATGTTCTTTTCCCAAGCGCTGGGGGATTTGTGCACCGCGCCCACAAAACCTGCGCGCTCCCCGGCAGGTTCCACCGACGCCCTGCTGGGCTCGCGAGGGACGGCAGAGGGGAATTTCACTGGACGGGAGACTTGTTTCCTGTCGCTTTCCAAAGTAAGGGCCTGGTTTCTGCCTACGCAAGGGGCCCTGCGCCGCACTCTAGCGGCATAAAAGGGCCTTGAAGGGAATGGCAAAGCCCTGCTGAGAACAGACCCTGCACTAGTGGCTGATCTGAGGGCTCTGCCACGCATGGACCGGGCGTGGCTTTCCTGTGTGCCAGGTCCCAGAGCCCACAGGAGAGGCGGGGAAGGAAATGGAGGGTTGGACCACGCTGCCCCGGCACCACGCACTGGACAGGCGCTTTGGATGCTGGAGGCCCCGCTGGGGCAGCTCTCTCCGCTCTCACTGCACTCGGGAGGAGCAGAGGCGCAGGCGGGTTCAGCGTGGTAAGCGTGATGGACAAAGCCACGTCAGGCATCGTGCGCCGGGTCCCATCCTGTTCTCAAGCTGGGGTGGCGTCAGTGTTTGGCCAGGACACTCTCTGGAAATGCCAATGGCGAGCTGCTGTAGGTGGCCCTGAGGGAAAAGCCCCAGTTCCCAGCCTGGCAGAAGGGGCGCTCTATAGCTGGAGGCTCTCTGGAGAAAAGGGAGGTGGCAAAATTTGCAGTGAACCCAAACTGCTCAAGATAGTTCAGACCGAAGCAGACTGCGAAGAGCTTCTAATGGATCTCACCAAACTAAGTGACTGGGCAACAAAATGGCAAATAACATTTAACGTTGATAAATGCAAAGTAATGCACATTGGGAAAAACAATCCCAATATTCCATGCAATATGTGGGGACTAATCTGGCTACAACTACTCAGGAGAGAGATCTTGGAGTCATTGCGGATAGTTCTCTGAAAACATCCACGCAGTGAGCAGCAGCAGTCACAAAAGCAAACAGGATGTTAAGAATCATTAAAAAAGGGAGAGAGAATAAGACAGAAAATATCTTATTGCCTTTATATAAATCCACAGTACGCCCACATCTTGAATACTGGTACAGATGTGGTTGCCTTATCTCAAAAATGCTATCTTGGCACTGGAAAAAGTTCAGAAAGTATTCTATTAATTTCAGCATTGGATTTGGGCAGGACCGTGATAAGCGCAGCCCCACGAAAGTTACACGCTGCCGCAATGCAAACACTTCCCACGCCTGAAGGCACGAGGTGGGGGAAACAATGTCGTATTTCCCTGGTTCTTGTGGGGAATACTTCAGAGAAATGTGCCCTCCACTGGGAGCTTCAAAACCATTTCATCTAATTTTTCTTGATGTTTTGATCTGCCTTTTAAACAAGGCTTTTGTCACTAGCTTCCAAGGAGACAGGCAGCTACGACATCGCACTTGAGACGCCCCCATGGTTCGTGTCAATGCCAGCTGATGGCTGTTCAGGCTCACAGTGCCTGGGAGGGATTGGCAGGCTTGGTCCCTTGGGCACAGCTGTGGTCCCACACCTGGCAGGCTCACCTTTGAATGAGCCCAGGAGCCGCCGGCCCCTAGAACGTGGAAGCATCATTGCACACACGGGGATGATTCCATCGAGGAGCTGCCTTTTCACCATTACCAGCGTCGGGTCACAGAACCCTAGACCACTAGGACTGGAAGGGCCCTCGAGAGGTGGTCGAGTCCAGTCCTCTGCCCGCACGGCAGGGCCAAGCACCATAGAAACCATCCCTGCCAGGTGTCTGTCCAACCTGCTCTTAAATCTCTCCAGTGACGGAGATTCCACAACCCCCCCAGGCAACTTATTCCAGGGTTGAACCACCCTGACAGTTGGGAAGTTTTTCCTAATGTCCAACCTGAACCTCCCTTGGTGCAGTTTCAGCCCATTGCTTCTTGTTCTGTCCTCAGAGGCCAAAGGGAACAATTTCTCTCCCTCCTCCTTGTGACACCCTTTCAGATACTTGAACACCGCTCTCATGTCCCCCCTCAGTCTTCTCTTTTTCCAAACTAAACAAGCCCAATTCCTTCAGTCTTCCCTCATCACTCATGTTCTCTGGACCTTAAATCATTTTTGTTGCTCTTCTCTGGATCTTCTCCAATTTTTCCATCTTGAAATGCGGTGCCCAGAACTGGACACAAGACTCCAACTGAGGCCTAACCAACGCAGAGTAGAGCGGAAGAATGACTTCTCGTGTCTTGCTCACAACACACCTGTTACTGCATCCCAGAATCATGCTTTTTTTGCATGTGTCACAGTGTTGACTCATATTTAGTTTGTGGTCCACTATGACCCCTAGATCCCTTTCTGCAGGACTCATTCCTAGACAGCCACACCAACCATTGCAAGAGTGACCAATATGAGGTAAAGGAATCAATGCCCTGTGCTGGGGGGAGGAGGGAGCAAAGACCCCCTGCTGGAGACCTCAGGGCAGTGGAGAGGTCCTCCAAGCAAGCTAGAGTGGCTGCATGGGAAGCAACCAATCAGGGCACAGGGGGCGCCATATAAAAAGGAGTGTCATAACATAAGAACGGCCGTACCGGGTCAGACCAAAGGTCCATCCAGCCCAGGATCCTGTCTGCCGACAGTGGCCAGCACCAGGTGCCCCAGAGGGGGT
>JANRFK010000975.1:23021954-23034627 GCA_030068395.1 Apalone spinifera
AGGGCTGGGCCACGGAGGAGGAAGGGCTGGGCCGTGGAGGACGAAGGGCTGGGCTGCGGAGGACGAAGGGCTGGGCCATGGAGGAGGAAGGGCTGGGCCGTGGAGGACGAAGGGCTGGGCCGCGGCAGAACTGGCCCTGCTGCTTGGTGCTGGTGTGGTGTGAGGCAGGATGCTCAGGGGGTTCTGGGGTGACAATGCTATTGGCTTGGAGGGCAGCCCTTGCAGATGCCCGACCCTCGAGGGCAGCCCCAGCGCAGTCAGGCCGCAGCGCCCCACCCCAACCCGTTGCTGTCTCCTCATAACGAGGGGCCTCTCGGGCTTGCAGCCAGACTAGTGCCTGAGGCGGCCTAGCACTCCCCTCTCAGCCTCAGACGCAGCCTCTCCAGGCCTGGGCAAGGGATGCTGGGGACGAGGCAGGGTGCTGATCTGCCGTTCACCTGGCTCTGGGCACTAACAGGGGCCCCGATTGTCCCCAAGGCAGCTTGTGCCAGCCCTGAAAGCATTGCTAGAACTGGAACACAGCGAGGCCCACAAAGGCAGCTGGTGAGATGGAGGAAGCGCCTCTGTGACCTGTGGCTTGACGGTCAGGCCCTTTGGCCATTCCCAGCTCAACGAACCCCAACACTGGTTTATTTGTGGTGGGGAGTCTGTTGAGCTTGGCGATAACGTCTCCGTGGTGCTAGCTCCGCCCAACATCTCTGCAAATGGCTCTCGTGGCAGTGGGGTGTGAGTGGGGCAGTCCCAGATGTTGAACTGCTGGGTAATGCCACCTAGCCACCCTGCACATTGGCTTTTCCCCCATGCAAAGTGGCGATAGGACTTCTGAGCATGCAGCAGCATTGAGTGCACAGCCAGGGAAGCCTTCCCGTCCGGCCACTCCCCTTCAGGAGAGACTGGTCCCATAACAGAGCTGTCAGCTGGTGCTTTCTGCATGGAATGTGGGCCGAAGGAGCCCAGAGAAAACGTGCCATGTGCTGCACTGCAAAGCCCGGAACGCCTGGGCAGCCTTTGGCAGCTGACCCAGCTGGGATCCCATTCGCCAGACCTCTTCCCAGCGCCACAGGCTGTGGGCCACTTACAGGAACATGCTGCTCTCTGCTGCTCACTACAGATCCCCCCACCAGCTACCAGTGACTGGACCAGCAGGACGAGGCCTCGCCCGGGGTCCAATCAACAGGGAGGTCAACTGCAGCCTCCCGGGTGGTCCTGGAACTCATTCCCGCATCAGGCCCCAGAGCATGAAAGACTCCCGGGCTCAGATTGCGAGAGTGCTCCCGTTTGCAATCGGTCGGAACGAGTTTCCATTTAAAGGCTTGTTTCGTGATGGGGGAAAGCAGAGTGCTCTGCCTGTTGTTATTTATTCACACTCAGTACTAATAAATAATAACAAAAGTAATAACGTGGCGCACCAATGACAGGGCTGCTCCACAGAAAGCATCGTGGGCACCACTTTGTAACTTCGGGCAGAATTATCTCGCCCTCTGTCTCTTTCAGTGACTGCGGCTCCTGTTTGACCCCAAACACAGCACGGGGCTCCCAGCTCCCAAGCTGCCAGCATACGTGGGGTGAGCAGCTGGACTGGATTGAGACATTATCCAGGCCTGCTACAAGTGGGGATAAACGTCTTGTCCCGTAAGCGTTGTGTTATCTTTATAATTTAATCCATTTCCCTCACCAGCCCAGCTTCTTGTTCCACTAGACAAGGCATGTTTCAGTTTTCACCAAGAAGGTTGACAGCGATGGGACGCCTAGCATGGAGAATGCCGTGAAAATGGGCTAGGTTCAGACACCAAAATAGGGAAAGCACAAATTAACAAGTTAAATGTCTTCAAGTCACCAGGGCCTGATGAGATGCATCCCGGAATACTCAAGAGCTGACTGAGGAGGCCGCTAAGCCATTCGTTATTCTCTCTGAAAAGTCATGGAAGATGAGAGAGATACCAGAAGACTGGAAAAGGCAAATATAGTGACCATTTCTAAAAAGAGAAATAAGGACAACCCAGGAAATTACAGACCAGCCAGCTTAACTTCTGTGCTGGGAAAGATAATGGAACAAATAGTTAAGGAATCCATATGCAAACATCTGGAAGATAATAAGGAGATAAGTAACAGCCAGCATGGATTTGTAAAGAACAAATCATGCCAAACCAACATGATAGCTTTCTTTGGCAGGGTAGCAAAACTTGTGGATAAGGGGGAAGTTGTAGATGTAGTATACCTAGACTTTAGTAAAGCATTTGATACAAGCTTGCATTATCTTCTCATTATCGAACTAGAGAGTAGTTATCAATGGTTCACAGCCACCTGGGGATCTGCAGGAACCAGTTCTGGGTCTGTTCTGTTCAATATTTTCATCAATGATTCAGATAATGGCACAGAGTACACTTATTAAGTGTGCAGATGGTACCACGCTGGGAGGGGTTGTAAGTGCTATGGAGGGTAGGGTCATAATTCAAAATGATCTGGACAAACTGGAGAAATGGTCTGAGGTAAACAGGATGAAGTTTAATAAAGACAAATGCAAAGTGTTCCACTTAGGGAGGAACAAACAGTTTCACACACACAGAATGGGAAGTGACTGTCTAGGAAGGAGTACGGCAGAAAGGGATCTAAGGGTCATAGTGGACCACAAGCTAAATATAAGTCAACAGTGTGACACTGTTGCAAAATAAACATCATTCTGGGATGTGTTAACAGGAGTGTGGTGAGCAAGACACGAGGAGTCATTCTTCCACTCTACTCTGAGCTGATTAGGCCTCATCTGGAGTATTTGTGATGGCACGTTGGGGTTTTCCCGTCTCCTGCACCCTGTAATGGCACGGACAGACTCCACCAGCCAGCAGAATAGAGGGAATTTATTGCTTCTCCAGGATACAGCACAGAACAGATGTCATCTGGTTACAGGGCAGGCCTAGGATGCCACAGCCCCCCTTGAGATGGCGGAGACTGGGCCCCTAAATCCCAGCCCCATTGCCTAGGCTGCTTCCTCCATGATCCCAGACAGAAACTAACCCTCTTCCAGCCCTGCCCCCCAGCCAGGGATTCCACTTTCCTTTGTTTCTCTCCCTGGGGAGTAGCTGGTCGGACAGGTTGAGAGACCCTTGCCTAGTGACTCATCCCCTGCCCTGCTGGGCCGTGCTGCAGACAGCCACTGCCCAGCACAGCAACCAGCAAGGTACCCACCCTACATCACACCCGCTGCCCAGCATAGCAACCAGCAAGGTACCCACCGTACGTCACACCCGCTGCCCAGCATAGCAACCAGCAAGGTACCCACCCTACGTCACACCCGCTGCCCAGCATAGCAACCAGCAAGGTACCCACCCTACGTCACAGTATTGTGTCCAGTTCTGGGCACTATATTGCAAGAAAGATGTGGAGAAATTGGAGAAGGTCCAAAGAGTAACAAAAATGATGGAAGGTCTAGAAAACACGAGCTCTGAGGGAAGACTGAAAGAACTGGCCTTGTTTAGGCTGGGAAAGAGAAGACCGAGGGGGTGATAACAGCTTAGAAATACCTTGTCAGGGCTGCTCCCCACTCTGGCACTCCGGTGCAGAAGGTGAGGGCCTGCAAGAGCTTAGAAGCCTTCCCTCTCCAGGCACCGGTTACCAAAACTTCCTAGAGGACAGATTCCCTGGCTCTGAGAAACAAACAAACAAAATAGCTGCTGACACCATCTCATTGGAGATTTTTAAGGGCAGGTTGGACAAACACCTGGCGGGGTGACCTAGACGGTGCTTGGACCTGCTGTGAGGGCAGGGGACTGGACTTGAGGGCCTCTTGAGGTCCCTTCCAGTCCTAGGGTTCTATGAAATGCTGAGACAGAGACGGGTCTTGCCCCAGAGTTGCAATCTATGAGCCAGGCTCTGCAGAGCTAGATGCCCTGGCTTAACGGGAAACACCAATGTGACTCAATCTCTGCAGTATTGGTGCCGAAGACGCTGCCCTTGCGAACACGTCCATGCTGAGGATCGTTGCACACACAATGGCAATGCACATGCATGCAGCCAGTCGTAAGCATCAGTAGGGTTGGAGACAGACAGGGTTCTTTGCAGTCACACCAGCCTCTGAAGCATTTCCTCTAGGGCTCCGGGCACCTCTGGGGCTCACACCCCAGTCATCCACTTCTGCAAATTCCATTTGTATTATTGGTTTATTGGAAAGAATCGGTCAGAGCATCAGCAGCCAGTAATTGAACAGGGGTGAGCGTCGCCAGTGGGAAGCCCCGGACAGGCTGAGCCAGGCTCCGGGTCAGCTCAGGAACAGGAAACAGCTCAGGACAACATGTGGGCTGGCCAGCAGAGCCGAGCTGTCCTGAAAGGAGAGCAATGCTGCATGCTGACTGCAAAGAATGTCTTTTCTCAGGCTAGGTCTACACAACAGGGAAACGTCAAAGTAAGATAGGCAGCTCCAGCTACATAAATTACACAGCTGAACTCAGTGTACCTTGATTGGCGTTTCCCCACCATCCCCATAGCGGGAGGCTGATGGGAGCAAACAGTCCTGTTGGCTTCCCTTACTTCTCGCAGGAGCAGTAGTACCGGTGCCCTCTGAGTTCAATTTAGTGGGTCTTTACTAGGCTCACTAAATCGTACACAGAAAGATAAGAACATAAGAATGGCCAGACTGGGTCAGACCAAGGTCCATCCAGCCCAGTGTCCTGTCTGCCGACAGTGGCCAATGCCAGGTGCCCCAGAGGGAGTAAACACACTAGGGACTCCTCATGTGATCCCTCCCCCGTCACCCATTTCCAGACAAACAGAGGCCAGGGACACCATTCCTACCCATCCCGGCTAATAGCCATTAGTGTACTTAACCCTCCATGAATCTAGCTAGAGGGTTCTTTTTTGAACCCTCTTAAAGTCCTAGCCTTCACCACATCCTCAGGCAAGGAGTTCCACAGGTTGACTGTACGCTGAATGAAGAAAAACTTTCTTTTGTTTGTTTTAAACCTGCTGCCTATTCATTTAATTTGGGGACCCCTAGTTCTTATATTGTGGGAATAAGTAAGTAACTTTTCCTTATTCACTTTTTCCACACCAGTCATGAATTTATAGATGTCTATCATCTCCCCCTTAATCTCCTCTTTTCTAAGCTGAAAAGTCCGAGTGTTTTTAATCTCTCTCCATAAGGACCCGTTCCAAACCCCTCAACATTTTTGTTGCCCTTTTCTGAACCTTTCCCAGTGCCAAGAGATCTTTTATATCACAGCAGCGTCGATCTTCCCCAGAGTGAAGACATGGCCCCAGTCCTTCTGTCTCCAGAAACAGGCGGTGGCAAAGCAGAGGCGCTGCAAAGCAGAGGTCTACACCAGCAAATTGCACGGACTATGTGAGGTCAATGTAGGTTAGCTTGGGTAAACCTGAGTGTGGATTCTCTTGTGTTGGCTTCAAACAGCTTCCAGCAGCTTAGCCTGGAAATGTAGGGCCCTGAGCTGAATGCCGGGGAGCCAGGTTTGCATCGCTCTGAGGAGCCCCCACAAGCCTGCTCTGGTTTAATGATGTGGGTGCAAAACGGTACCGCTAGTTCTGTGAGTCGTGGGTGGCGGGGATCAGAGGCAGGAGAAGGCGTCGCCTTCCCAAACTGCCCAGCATGGCCCCGCCCACACCGCATCCCCATCTTCAGCGTGGCCCCCGAGCTGCCGACATGCTGAGTCTGGGGCTGCGTGCTCCCTGCCCTCTCCATGCTCCAGGCCAGGGAGGCTCTCGGGGGAATGGCGGGGGGCTGGAGACCTGCCCCTGGGGCGCGGGAGACTTGGCTGCTGAAGGGGGCAGGGTCTCAGGTGGAAGAGGTGGGGCTGGGGGCTTGTCTCCTCCCACCCTAGGTTCACCCCCACCCCCCATGATCTGAGCACAGCAGGTCTCTGCTCATTTGGTTCCCATCTCGTGATGCAGCTGCCTCCCTCAGCTCCCCAACCCGCCCCTCCTTTAGCCAGCGCTCAGGCGCTTCCAGTGCATGCTGGGAGAGGATGAACTAGACTTCCCCTGCAGACCCCTCCGTCTGTCTGGCCTGACGTCCCTCGGTTGGGCGAGCCGGACGACTGGCAGGGGGCGGGGATAAGGCCTCTTTAATTTAGGGCTAGAGAATCCAGCCAACGCTGCCCAGTGAAAAGCAGTGCGGCAGGAAGGGTTTGTGCTCGATTGTATTAGTTTCACTGGCCCATCAGCCGCGCCTCCATGAAGTCACAGCTGGTAGAAATAAGCCCGCTGAAAACACCCGGCCGGGAGAGACACAATGGCGTTAAAGGGTGCCACTCGCTGCTGGGCCCTTTCCCTTCCTGCTCCCCAGCACGACGGCCTATGCCTGAAGCGAGTCAGGTCACTTGCTATTTGTCAAAGGGAGCCGCGTCCGCGGCCCCCGGCGATGCGCTGATCTCAGCACGGCCCCCTCTGGACTGACCCAGGCATTTAGCCTTTTCCAAGAAATATTTACAGAAAGGTCAGCAAATGCTTTGTGACAAGATGCTAGCGCGTCCCTAACCTGCTCGCTCCCTGGCCTCGCGGTCCAGGCACAGCGCGCACAGGAACCGGGGCCTGCACGCTGGGTTGCTAGCCAACCTGTTCACATGCAAAGCACCCTGGCCCATATGCTGGATACAGACGGGGGGCATGTGTTTCGGTAGGTTAAAAAAATCTGTGCCGGGGACAAAAACTAGGTTGACTTCTGGCATCTGTAGCGCAGGCATCCTTCTCAAGGGAGGTGGTCCAGGAGGAGGCAGGACCTGGGGTCCAGGTGCCCCCCTTCCTGGGATTCGCCTAATCCCTGGGCGATAAAGTCTTGCCCACTGTCTGCCCCAGGGAATAGGTGAATCAGTCAATACAGTGGAACCGCGTCAAGAGGGTAATGATCACGTGATCCCTCTCCTGTCACCCGTTTCCAGACACACAGAGGCTGGGGACGCCATCCCTGCCCATCCTGGCTAATAGCCATTGATGGACCAAATCTCCATGGATTTATCTAGCTGGAGCTGGGGAGCGAGCCAGCACAAACAGCCCAGGTCCCAGGGCTTGGGGCATGTACCTGGGATACGGGAGAGCCAAGGGCAAGTCCCTGTTCCAGAGCAGGGTCCCCCACATCGCAAGGGAGTTCCTGAGCCACTGGCCTAGCAACAGAAGGGGGCCCTGGCCTCACCACCCGCTCCCATGCCTCAGTTTTGGGAATGATGCCTGTGAATCTAGCCCCAAACCCTGACACGTCCAAAGGAACCTTTTCACCATTTCCTCATTTCCTTCTTGGACGGCAGCAATTCATCGGTGGTGACACGAATTTACGAAATGCTCCACTCAACCCACATCTGCATTGTCCAGGAAAACCTGGTTTGTCACCCGGCTCGAGTTACGAGTGTGCAACAGCATTAGTGAATCCGGGCCTGGCCCCTGTGCCCACCTCTGGCCTCCATGCGCAAAAAGGGAGCGTGGCGTTCTAGCGCTGCGAACGCACCTCAACGCGACACGCACACAGACAACGCCAGGTGTGCTCCGCTGGGCCGCATCCTGGTGGGGAGAGGCCAGCAAACAAATGTCTCGTAGGAACGGAAGGTGGACTGTGGCGCGCAGGTCCCTAGAGTAGGCTGACTAAGCAACCGCCTCACCCGCCGCCTTCCTCCAGGTAGCCACTCGGCACGTCCTTCCACGGGTCCAACCCTGACCCATGCTTTGCTAATCCTACCATCCGCCCACCCCACCCATCCACCTATCTGTCTCTGTCTGTCCGTCCGCCAACCCACCCCATCCAGCTCTCTCTCTCTCTATCCATCTCTCTAGCTATCCTGTGCCTATCCCCCCAGGATCTCAGCACGGAGGAGTTAATTCATGGGCCAAGGGCTGATCCATGCGCTGGGTTGGTGTAGAGCAGGGACCAGACTCCTGAAGGGCTCATTTCTCTATGACAGCACCAAGCGAAGGTCTAGCTGGCGCACCAGCCGGTGCATGTTGGCCCATGGCCAGCCTGAGCCCCCTGCCTGGGCAGCAGCTACCTGGGCATGGATGTGCAAAGGTCTCAGTGCTGCGGGGGCGAAAGGATGTTGTTTGGAAGATGTAGTCACTGTGAGGGAGAGGAGCTCTGCTGCCCCTGCCCCTCCGGCCTCTGCCTGGTAAGCCCCTAGCCCCGCTGCCAGAGGCGGTGTGGAGGGGTCTCTGCTGCGAAACTCCGCCCTGCCCCACACCCAGTGGCTCACAAGCGGCTCACTGAGGGCACTCCACGGCACGACTCCTCCAGAGCCAGAGCCCACGTGTTTCAGCCGCAAGCCGCATGGGGAGAAATCCTCCTAAAACCTGCACATACGGGAGGGTTTTCCAGCGTGATACTCGTGGCAGAGTTCTGCTCTTGCTCCAAAGGATTAGAGGGATAATTCTATTACCATTTCTAACAAGATTAGAAGAGCCGGTTATCCAGTTAGGGAGGTCTGTGGAAACAAGCCGCAGCATTGTGAAGGCCCCCGGCTCGGGGTGGGGACCTGGCTTATGTTGCACATGCACCCCAAGCAGGTTAAAGCACAGGCAGGACATAGAAGGGGTGAAAGGGTCCCAGAAGCCACCTGCCCTAAAGCATCCTGGGAAAGTGGTGCAGAAGGAAAGGGGGGACAGGGCCCCAAGTGCACCAAGAGGGACAGAGAAAATGGTTCAGAGGAAGCCCATTGGGAAGAGGCGAGAAGCTCAGGGAACACCATCACTGGGGCTGTGGCCAGGGAGAGAGCGGGGCCAAGGCCCCAGGCCTGATACAGAGCAGGGACGTCAGCAGAGTGTGGCCGCTGGGTCTGTGCCCTGCAGGGGAAGCGGGGGGCACCGGGCTGGCTTGCGTAGCACACGGGCTGAGCGCTGCAGCGCACCTGGGGCTGGCGATGGCGAGCGTGGGGTGGCGGCTGCTCGGCTCGCAGCTCTAATCCAGGGCGTGGCTGCTCCCACAGAGCGTGTCAGCAACGGAGGGCGGATCCCGGGGGCACTGTGCACGGGGATTCGGTCCCATCACTGGTGTGAGTCTCCGGGGGCCACTCGGCAGCTTTTGGCACCTCCCAAGCCCCCTTTGCCCTATGCCCCTGCTGGTCTGTCTCGCCACGTGGGAACCAGAGCGTTTGGCGTGACTGGGGGGCTCTCCGTCCGGCCTCAGTGGGACCAGGCTCTCCCGGATGCCACGCCACGCAGGGAGGGAGGCCACACAAGCACGTGGAAGCCTTTCCAGTCTGCATGGCAAACCCCTAGGGTGTGGCACCCGCCTGCCTTCCAGGGCCAGGGACTGGGCAGCACCATGAGCGGCTGCCAGGCGTCAGTCAGGCTGAGAGGCCACAGCGTTGGCTGAGGAAAGTGGGCGTGGCAACGTAGAGCTGAACGGTGCTGCTGACCCCGGCCCAGCATCCTTAGAGCCCCGCCCAGCAAAAAGTGAGAGTGTTTCCTCCCAGCCGCACTAGCGGAGACGTTCTCCCCTCGCTGCTTTGCCGAGAGCCGTCCTGCCGGGAAGCGGGCACCAGCAGGTTCAGAGCTGATTCCCAGGTCAACACCAAGCGTTTGAAGCCAAGAGTTCATTCTGCGGCCTGCAGCTGGAGGAAGAGTTTGTGGCAAACAATGTTGCTGATGGATTTCCTCTTTCTCACTACGAGCCAGTCGCAAAATACATTGTTCCAGTTATCTGCCAATTTCTGCCCGGCATAATCCTCAGCCTGCCAGCCAAGGAAGCTCCCGGCAGCAAGAGTTTTCACTGCCAGGGTGGTTAGTTACATAGAACACTCGGTGTGTTTTGTGTTTCCTGATAATTTATGCAACTAACAAACACCAGCATGGATCTCTAATTGTGTATCTGAGCATCATATTTTCACTGACGATTAGTTATGCAGTTCAGGGAATAGGCAAGCATTTGAGCTTAAAATGTGCCTCTCCCGGGTATTCACATGAGTAAATCTCACTGTTAGAATATCAAGAGGAAGTGGATGTGAAAGGAGGTGCAAACGCAAGGGAAGGAGTTTATTTAACTCTTCACTGAATATGTGTGGAGAAATATTTGCAGCATCACTCAGCCTAGCTCTGCTCCTCACTGTGTCTGAAACCTTCCTGGCAAAAACCAAAATGCCCTGCAAGCTACAGACACAACGCCAGCCCGCAGCCCTCCCGAGCTGGAAACCAGCAACTCCTGGCTTTGTTGTGGGTGTCCTCTATGCTGATTAACTGATTAATTGATATTTAATTGATTGCCCTGTCACTGTAGGACTTTAGCGTGTGCTGATTGTCTCACTGACTATGACTACGATGTCTGAAGAACAATTAGTATAAATCCATAGAAACTGTAAAACAAAAGACCCGGAAACGTGAATGGCTGGTAACAATGAACTGAGCCTGTGCGGCAATAGCAGTAAGATGATCATTCACCACTAGGAACTGGCTTCCCTATTGCTTTCAAAAATAACTATTTAGGAAAAATGGGAGTTTTGCAGCTTGTCGGAGATAAAATCACTCCGGTGGCTGGCGCCAGCGCTTACTGCACCCGGGTTGTCCCTTTGAAAGACCCACAATGCCGTGCAGCTTGTGCATCCCTCTAACACTGGTCTGCTTGTGACATAAAAGTGACACTCATTTGTAAATGCTGCTGTAACTAGACACGTTGCTGCTCAGCCTGGCCTGTCCCAGCGAAGGGAGACTGGAAGCTTCGGGTGCTATGAAGAGCCATTCAAAGGTTTGCATCACCCTGGGCTAACCCCTTTGCAAGAAGTTGCTTGGGGAAGGTGTGTCTGCGGGGGCAGTGAGAAAATGTTCAGAACCAAGGGCTCACCATTTACCTAGACAACTGGTGTTACCTTGATTCCTCCCTCGAGGAGGAGCAGCGGACTCCTAATTGCCATGTGCACGGTATGTGCCCGCTGTCCAGGAGGGAGGTTGGGGGCTGGCATATGTATATTACTTGCGGTGTTGTTTGTCATCGGCTTCTTTAACGACTTTAAAGACACTAGAGTTACAACATGTAGCAATCTGCCCTTTCCTGCTCAGACAAACCCTTTATAGGCTTGTTCCTGTTAAATGGACGGCTCGTTGGGGGAAACAGTAGGAAACATCCCATCAGAACTGCAGAGAGCTTTTCCCAGCCTGAGCCAAGGTCTGGGGCTAGCACTGGCTGCTGAGCTATGACCCCGACAAGCCGTGTCTTCACCGAGACCAACGCTCCTCAATAACAGCCGCCCGCCGGGGGGGTCTGGGTGACAGAGACTTTGCTGTTTCAGATTCTGCATGTTCCGTCTCGCCTGGTGGGGTCATTTCGAAGGCACAGGTGATGCTGTCTGGTGAAAAGAACAACAAGGATGTGGTGGAGAAAATAAAGATTTAATCGAGAAATAAATAGTTATCCAGGCAGAGCCCGGCGTTCACTGTGAGCAACAAAGCTAAAGGAAGGATCGAGAGGGAGTATGAAGGATTTTATAAGACCAACCGGTTTTCAGAAGAGTCACCCGAGCATTGTAACAACGTTGTCTTGCTGTATTAGTTTAATGTCCACTTGAATCACTGACCTTAGGATCTGAAAAGTACTCCATCTGGAAACGGATGATTTTTTCCATACAACGTGACAGAGGGGCTGTGGTTGCTTCCAAATGCAATTTTACGTTCACTTATGGAAATGCATTGTTCCTGGGCTACTTTAAAAAAGAAACCAATATATGTTCTCTTGAAAGGGGTTAGACCTCAATTATTTTAGAGCCATTGTGTACCAAAGCAGTGACATTCGCTGTCAGCGTTGCAGTGCTGAACCAATACTACCCCCTTGTGACCAGAACCTATGAATCTCCTTGTGCTGCGAATGTTTTCGCCTGCCAGGAGAGGACCGCTGCAGTTGCGCAGGGAGCCCCTTCCTGGGGGGTTGAGGGGGTGAGGGACATTTGGAAAAACAGAACTATTGGGGGGGCTGCTGTCCGTGAGCCTTGCTCGGGCTTTTCGATGCAACGATGAACAGGTGCCTCTGAATGCCAGTCTCAGCTCTTCCCTTCGGGGTGGGCAGCGATTTCTGTCTCCGAGAGCAAAAGGCAAAGCCAAGACGGGGTTCATTGCTGCATCTCCCTAGCACTGCCATTTTCCAAGGGAAAGGATCCAGGGCAGGTAAAAGCAGGAACATCCAGGAATTCCGGATAGCAGAGCCCCCCTCCTCTCTGACTTCCTGGGTTCAGGCTTGTGTCTAAGCCCCCGGGTGCCATGTGAAAGCTCTGTTGTTATAGCTCCCCCAGGCAGCCAGCAGCCTGCTGAACCACTCAGTGAGACTTTCGGAGAGTCCACCTGATCCCTCTTGCCATGACTGGGCCTCGGGTGAGTCCTGCACTTGCCTGTTGGTTAGCACCAGTCTTCCCTCTCCCTGTGTGCCGTTGCTCACTCCTCGTGGAACGCCTGGAGGTCACTTCAATGGAAGTTACTCACAGATGTAACCTTAACACAACATTCTGCGCTAAAACAAAAGGGCCTGAAATCTCGGCGTGCAGCCATGCTGGGCGTGGTACGAATGTGACCCACAATCTCAACCCAAACATTTCCCCTGCCCAAATCCCAGGCCCAGCTCCTGCTCCAGAGCCCCGCAGCCTCTGGGATAAAGCTGCGGCCAGGCTGGGTTATGCAGGCAGAACTTAAAGGCCGCCCACTCCGTGGCATTCACCTACTGACACGAGTGCCCCTGCACACGGCGATGTTAGCCAGCCTCTAGCGGGGGGGGGGG
>JANRFK010000975.1:23049338-23065449 GCA_030068395.1 Apalone spinifera
CCCCCCCCCGGTCCCTTGCCCCCTGAAAACATCGGCCCCATCCTGGCTGCGGCCGGTCAATAACTGCCAGGGCAGAAGTGACCGGAGGCAGTCGCTGGGGTGGTGGAGTTCTCCTGCGCCAGTCGCTGGCCTCTCTAGGACCCGCCCGCTCAGTGCTGAGCCCCCGAACGTCTCGTTTCCGAGCCCGGCGGGGAGGAAGGATCCGTTCTGGTCCCATGGCAGCGGCTCCTCGGGTGCAGGCCATGCAAGCCAGCAGTGGCAATCCCCCCTGTCTCCCACGGGGCAACCCCCAGAGCTGGCGCTAACAGCCCTCGCCGATGGCTTCACTTCTGCGCGCACACGGGGGCCGCGTACATTTGCACCCAGGCAGACTTGGGCCCTGAGCAGAGGGAATATTTATACGGACGGGTGCAAACCCACCACCGGGGAAAGCCCCCGAGCTCTGCGGAGAGCCGCGACACAGCTGAGACTCTGAGCCCCGTGTGGACAGCGGCTGCTCTGCGAAAAGCTTCCCTCGGGAACCGAGCCAAAGTGCTGCGTTCTGTGCAGCGTTCGCCTCTAGAGCAGGGCCCCCCCTTCTCCCCCTGCCTGGTGCGAGGGCAGGGTGATCAGTAGGACGCCCCGCACGGGTGCAAAATGCCATGAAATACCTGCCGCAACCCCCTCCCCCGACTGAAGTAAATCAGACGTGACTTTGACAAGGTGAAACCAAAGAGAGGAAACCGATCCATTCTGCACAGGGAATCGATCTCCTCCCGGGCCATCGATTCTCAGCCTCCGCAGTGTCAGGCTGCCTGATCTACATTTCTATCTGCATCACTCGCCAGGGCGTGATGGAGAAGCCCACTGGGTGCCGGGCTGTCTCCACTCAGCCCCTCCCTGCGCTGGCTCCGGCCAAATCCACCGGGTTTTAAAAACCATCACAGTTATCCGTAGGGTAAGGTGACTCCCCGGGGTCCCAGCCCACTTCACAGCTTGATCTGCCTCGGGCCCGCGTCTGAAAAGGCCACAAGCTAAGTGAGGACAAGTTCAGGTGCCCCAAGAAATTCCTAGAATCGAATTACAAAAGGGAGACCTCGAGAAGAACCGCTAAGCGCCCACTGCCCGAAGCGGAGCCCCTCTTCTTACCGGCTGTGTGGCCGCTAGCTCCCTGTGCCGGCCGGAGACGAGACCCCACACAGCTAATCCTGGCACTGGGTGACTCACGGGCACTGGGGGCGTCGCTGTGCCTCCAATAGCACCTCCTAGGGCTGCTCCGGGCAAAGGGAACATGCCCTGCACTCGCCCACACTCGCCATTGCTGCTCCAGCTCTCCGGGCCGGGGCCGTGCACAGCTCAGGTATGTGCCTTTCTCTGAAACCTGCATCCCCCTGCCCCCTGCCCCTCCTGGGCCCAACGTGCCAGTTGCTATGGGGCTGGACATGGCCCGAGGCTCACGGGGGCGCCAGGGTAATTCATGGCCATGGTGGTGGCCCAGGAGGGGAGATGGCCCGCAGTGCGCCAGGGCTGAAGGTGATCGTGCCAGGCTGGATACGCAGACGCCGGGCTCTGGTCCCGCCAGGGAGGCCAAAGTCTGCCTGTGGTTGCATGTTCCAGGGACACTGGCTGTTGCGGGGTGCAGCATCCGCGACTGTAGATTGTTACTCCAAGGCTGGATTTGGCCCAGTCTCTGTCTCAACAGCACGCACCCTAACAGGGACCCCCCTCCCCGACATGACAAGAAGGGAACCTCCACGATGCTGAGAAAAAGCTGCTGCCTCCAGTTCCTCAAATGCACCTCAGCCTAGGGCCAAGCAGCCCCCTGCGGAGCGGGAATTGCAACCCCCTTCACCGGCAGAGAGGGTCCTGGCTCCCCATTAGCCGCTGTGTTACCAAGTCCCTTGGGGGGAGCAGCAGAGCCCCTCACTGCCGTGCCTTGCGAGAGCCTGCTGCCGGGGCCGGGCGCCGCCGAAGGCAGCTGCTGTCGTATGGCTGGTGGGCGCTGGCGCAGTTGGACTAACACTGGACACAACTAAGGTGAGATCGGCCCCGACGCTCTGCTCCGGTTCTCCCAAATCATTTGTCTCTTGAGCAGAGTCTGGGGTCGAGTCCTGCCCGCCGCCCCGGGAGTGACCCCCCATTGCACTGCCCCACTGAGATTGGTCCCAGGCCCTGTGGCGGGGGGGAGGCTCTCACTGCTGCAGCGGGCCAGGCCGTCTCTGGCGGGAGCTAAACCAAGGATGTCAGGCTCCGAGCTGCGTCACGCACCTTCCCCAGCATGGCTAGCACTGCACAGGAAGCAGCCCGGCGCTCCAGCAAAGCGCCACGCTCCGCGGGCTCAGAGCAATGTCAGGGGCAACAGAGGCAGCCCGAGGCAGAGCCAGCGCAAACCTTCCCAGAACAGCCGAGCTCTGACAGGTGGGCAAACGCTGGCGTACGCGACGGTCGCAGCTCGCCGGCTCTGGCGCCACGCCCCACCTGCATCATGCGCCGGCAGCAGGGGTGCGGGAACTCCAGCTGTGCGCGGTGCCTCCGGCCTGAAGTGACAGCTGGCGGCACGGCATGGCACAGCCGACCCTGGCTCCCCTCGCGACGGGCGGGCCAAGGGGTCACGGTGCCAGCGGGCTCTGAGGAGGTCAGCTCCCTCCTGCTGAAGGAGCCGCGGGGCTGTTCTGAGGGGGACGGGCCAGGGCAAAGGCAGCTGACCCTGAGGCCGGGGGCCTCTCACCTCACGCAGCACCAGGGCCTGTGTCCTCCCCGCCGGTCACATGGCAGCACCGCGGGGCAAAGGGGCACCGGGCACTTAGCTCAAAGGAAGGGACGAGCAGGGGCAGCAGGTCTCCTCTGATCCACAGCAGAGGGGCCAGGTGCCATGAGTGCTCCGCACAGGCTGGGCTGTCGTCTCCAGGAGCAAGGCTGCTGCCGGGCCCTTCCCCTGGGCTGGCAGAGGAACCACGCCCAGTGCAGAGGGCCCAGAGCAATAGGAGCCTTTTTCATACCTGCATCCCAGTCAGCGTGTGACCCGCCCTCCTCAGCCGCGATCCCGGCCCGCTTGCTAGTTGTGCGCCGCACCGAAGCACTTGACACTTGTCTTCACTGCATTTCAGTTTGGGGAATTGGGACCAATGTCCCGATTTGCGACGGTTCTTTGGAATTCTGCTCCTCTCCTCCAAAGCGCTGGCGACCCGCCCACCGCGGGGCCACCCGCACACTCTCCACTCCGCTGGCCGTGCCATTCATGCAAATATTGCCTCGTACTGCACCCTCACTAGATACGCCTTCCCCGCGTGCCAGCACGCCACTGATAACTCCTCGGCATCTGCCAGCCACTCGTGTGACATTTCCCCAGTGTGCTTAGGAGAGGGTCCTGGACGACTTGCCAAAAGCCTTCCTCAGACGAGGCTATATCACGTTTACAGCTTCCCCCGCTCACAAGCCCGTAGCCCTCTCCAGGAAGGAGAGTCAGTTGGTTTGGCATTTGCCCTTGACAAATCCCTGCTGGCTATTCCTTGTCACCCTGTTAGCCTGCAGGTGTTTGTGAATGGCTCGTTGAATCATTTGTTCCAGTATCTTCCCAGGATCCTGTCCGAGAATTCCCTCTTCGTTCCACTTGATAAAGAAATGCTATGCTTGCCCTTCTCTGGTCTCCTGAACCTCAGCCATGCTCCAGGGCTCTCAGCGGTGTCTGCTCACAGTTCTGAGGTAGTTTCAGCTAGTTCCTTAAGTTCTCTAGGGTGACTTTCATCAGGTTCTCCCAGCTTTAATACATCTGATGGATCTAAACATTCTTTAACCTGATCTTCCCCTGGTTTTGGCTTGTGTTCCTTCCCCCTCGTTAATATTCATCGTGTGGCATATCTAGTCACCACGACCCTTTTTACTGTCGAATAAAGCAAACTGGGCATCAAACACCTTAGCTTTCTTGATGCCGTCAGTTCGTCGCTCTGCTAAGTGGTGGCCCTACCCATGCCTTTGTCTTTTTCTTGCTTCAACGTACCTACAGAATCTCCTTTTTATTGCCGTTTTGTGCCTGGCTCGGTGCAAGTCGTCGTGTGCCTGACGCGTTCCGATTTTGGCCCTACATGCGCGGGCTGTTCTTTTGTTCTCCTCCTAGCCATTTGTCCATGTTTCAGACCATGACCCAAGTCTCTGCTTGCGTCAGCAGGTGGCACCGTCAGCAGCCTGCATGGAGGCTGAGCCCTGGCGGAAGGAGGCTGCTCTTAGCGGCCCCAGAGTCGGCCTGGAATTCCACGTGTGGGTCCTGGCAGGGGAATCCGGGGGAGAATAACGCTCAGACAGGTTGTTGTGAGATGTGCAGTCACTCCTGGACTTCTGGCAGGATCTGCTTTGGGCCGCCAAGGCACGCTAACGTTTTGCAAAAAGCACCGCAGAACAACGAGCTCCCTGAAAGCCCGAAAGTGGGTCTCTCTCCCCAGCAGAAGTAGATCCAACAAAAGCTGTTACCTCCCCCACCTTGTCACAGTTTAAACAAGCCGTTGTCAGGGTTAGGGACAACTCGTCCAGCACACACATTACAAAACACTGAGCCATTTTCAAATCCTTGTCTTTGGGGAAATACTTTGGGTGGCTTTTAAACTTTCCTCCCACGGAGTCTGCAACCCAAATGCTTCAGCATTTTGCTAGTGCCTGAGAAGCTATGAATGGAACTCACTTAGAAGTTCTAATTTCATTGTTATGAAGTGCAAAAAATAAACACCTGGCTTTAAGAGCATTGTAGGTATTTAAAAAATAGCGCTGCTTGAACAGTTTAAAGCATTATCGGCAACACACCAGCTAAAGACTCCAGAGTTTCAAAATGATTTGATTTTTAAGCTGATACTGCCCCTTTAAGTTGTCTGTCTTCCTGCAGTTATTCCAAATGAACTGCATGCAGAAGAACAAATTTGAAAATAGGGAGTGTCTGAGAACGTGGTAATTGTTTATGCAAAATAAACTGCTGCCACTAATCTCTGTCGTTATGATACATCTGAACAGTATTTCAGTGACATTCCATTTCCCATATCAATTCTTATTGCTGACATTACATGAGGCGAGAGGCCAGCAGGACCTAGAACGAGGCCAATTTCCCAAACACCGTTTTACTGAGTACAAACCAGTTGCAAAATTTCACATTTATTGTTACAGATTAAAGAATAGTTAACAGTATTATGCGTGAAAGATTTGCTTCCAAGTAGCAAATAGATGCCCCGTATTATTCTTTCCTGTAAATAGTTGTTGTTATATCTTATTCATCTGGAAAATAATTTCCAACAGCCATGAAAATAGTGGATTTCTCTGTGAAAATGATAGTCAGAGCCCAGGCTGCTGACATATAGTAACATGATTCACTTGGACAGTTACTGACTGCACATCCAATTCATTTCTTCTCTGGAGCACCAAGTTATTATCTGAAATGCACAAGGTGTCTGGGGGTAACATATGATCAGCCAGGGACGCTTTTGACGGCTTGAAGAGCAATCAATAAAAATTGTCTCCAGCAGTTTTGTAGAGTAGGGAAGTTGGTGGTGAGATGAAGTGATGGAGATTAAGTAGTGGAAGTCAGTGCCCTGGTGCTGTGAACCCTGGTTTTTAATTAAAGATCCAAAGTGGCTTTTTATTTAACTAGGGTATTTTTCCACCAAATCCTGTAGCAATGGGAAATGCCCCTTTATTCTCTGTGTGTGCACATGCACACGTGTGCACCATATGATGCAGCTGCTTTCTTTGCTGTCCCCCCACAGCCCGTGGTGCACTCCCCGCCAGGTGGGAATTTACAGTATCTGGTGGCACAGATGTTCCTGCAGCTCTGGAGCAGCCTTATCTCCCGGCTCCATGTGGCATTGCGGATGCTGCTTTGCCGGGGTGGACAGTCCTGCTTGCTCACTCTTTAGACACGTGATTTGAGAACAGGCTTGGAAGAGCATCGCCCCCAATGAAAGGCTCTGTGCCGACGTGTAAGCTGTCCGTGCCCCTCCGTCCCTGGGGCGATTCCTTCCACTGCAGAGGCCTTGGGAGTTACTGGTCCTAGCTGACCATCATTTGCTTTGGATCCCTCGTTAATGGATCTGTGTCTGCTCCCACCTGCCGATTAACGGAGTTTTGCAAATACCATCCCAGGTGCTGGACTGGGCTGTCTGTTTACCTCCCGAGAGTGCCTGGGTTTTCTGGCTGGCCCATGGCGCAGTGTCTTCTGGCTGCTTGTGTGAGCAGTGGGCTGTTTGCTCGGTCTGGCAGCAGGAATCCGCCTCGGTGGAAGGGCTGCGGAGAGGTTAACAGAGATTCCTGCCCTCCTGCCATGAAGCTAGAAACCACCTGGCAGTGGCTGTTTCCTTAGAAATCCGTGGAGTGTTGGACCAGGGCTTAGCGGAGGAGAATCACCTCTTTCTAATGCCCTCTGGGAATGGTCTCCCGGTAACCGTAGAAGAATGCGATAGAGCGTGGGCAGCGACCCAGAACAAACACTGTTACGCACAGCTCTCCCCGGCAATGCTCCCTGGCGGGGCTCATACCGTGCATGCAGACCCCCGCCGCTCCTCCTGTATCGGTTCTGCCCGACTGTCGGAGGGTGACGTGTTAGCGCCCCCAGCGGGGCCAGGGTGAGTCTTTGCAAGGCTACAGGCTGCGTCTCTCGGGTCAGCGCCACAAAGCGGTGCTCCTGCAAGTGGCAAGGCCTGGCAGTCTCTCCGCCCGTCACCAGAAAGGGCCCATCGCGCCAAGGTGCGAACCAAGCCGGCGGGTCCCCAGGCCAGAGTTCAGAGCCGTGGACGCGCTGCTAGCGAAACGCCAACAGGCGGAATCGAACCGCTGGAGCTTAGTGCCCGAGTACACGCCAGCAGGTGATTCTCGTTCTTCTCCCCGGGCGTGGTCCTGGTGCCGCTCGCTGGGACAGCCCAGCAGGTGCGTGGCTTACACTGCCACCGGCTCGTGCAGGACTTGGGAAGGGACCACCCCCAAGCACCGCCTGTCGTCCCCGTGGGCTGTGGCTGTCCTGGACAGGCCTGCTGGCCCTCCTGTCCATTGGGACGGAAGCCAGAGTGTAGAGGGGCTCTCTGCACTCTGCCTACACCCCCTGCCTTTGGGCTCTGCCAAGCAGCCAAACCCCTCAGGGCTCCAGGGACCCGCTCAGCCTGGTCCATACCACGCTGCACTCGCGCTTGGCTCATCTCACCTGGCGCTTCACCAGGCCCACATCCACCATCGCCTCCAGGGAGTGCACAGCCTCGTGTGTGTGGCTGAGGCGCTGGGGCGCCGGGCCCGGCCTGCCCCCACCACAGAGGTGAGGAGTAAAGATGAAAGAAGAGGGAGGGGGTTGTGTTGTAAGTACAGGTCGGCGGCCAGCGGAGGCAACCCCCGGGATCTGTTGACAGCTTGATGAGGGGCTGGTCACGCAAGGGAGCAGTCTCACATTCCCCAAGGGGTGAACCTGCCCAGCTCCGACCTCAGCCTGGCTCACTTTTCAGGCCGGGGGGTGAGGTGGCTCAGATAAAATGCAGCTGACCCGAGCCTTGGCCAAGACTCACCTAGAGACGGCTGGAAACGGGGCTTCACTTCTGTCGCAAAAATGTCCCTTTGGTTCACCAAAATACCCAGTCTGGAAAGGGCTGACAAGTGGAGAATGGCTCAGCCGTGTCCTCTCTGGTAAAAGCTTCTGGGGACTCGAATTTAGGAAAACGGCCCCCAGCTCCACTTCAAACGGTGCGGGCGCTGCCAACCCAGCGGGTCGTGGACTCCACGTGTTCCTGCGTTTCCCGGCGCAGGCCACCAGAGAAGTCACCCCGTGCACAGAAGCAAGCGCCTCTCACGTGGTGGGACTTGTGCATCGTGGCCAGACAGGCAGGGCCCAGGATTTCCAGCCCCACTCGTGCACAAGTTTGGCATTGGAGCAGCCACCCCTCTGGCTCTTTGCGGAGGCAGTGAGGCCTCACCTCTCCCGCTTTTGCAGCTGTCTCTGCCCTTGCTGCAATAACGTGCCATAAACCCACTCAGAAGAGGGGACTGGGTTAGGCAGCAAGACCCACCAGCCTCACGAAACACCCTGGGGAAGCGTGTGCCCTCCCCCCCACACCTTATGGGAACTGGCTTGTGAACACGACTGTGCATGATTCTGAGCTGCTTTAGACAAAACACCTCGTGCAGCCTAGCGATGTCAACGTTCCAGTCGGCTGGCTTTGCAATCCTGGTTTGGTGCATGTGCCGTTCTTGTAGGGGAAGTTAGAAATATGAAGTGCGGGTCTGTTTATCATTCTAAATGTGCTGATGAGAGCCATCACTGGCGCTCCGGAAACATAATGGCTTGGTGATCAACTCAACGACCTCAAAGAGCCTTGTTTGTCCTGTAAGCCCAAAATGTGGCAGCCATGTGACCATGCCACCTGGTACTGGAATCCATTTTGAACCTGGTATTTTTCCATGGGGATGGGAGGGGCAAACAAAGGATTCCTGCCCTGGGGAAAAGTAATGGGAAGCAATCAGCCTTTTTCTCTAGCTGGCCTTTGGAACTGCCTGGCCCACCCAAAGAGGACACAAAAGAACTCTGAAGAAGGCGGAGGACCCAAAAGAGAGTAAAAGACCAACTCTGATTTGAACCTTACACCTGAAATAAGAACAGCTGTTTAGGGTAAGAATGGTCATGTAACAAGTTTCTTAGTGGATTGGAATTAGCTGTGTGTTTTCTATTCATTTTAATTTAGTAACATACTTTGACTATTTTCACTTGTAAGCCCATAAATCCTACTCGTCTTTTGTTTATCATCAAGCCCAGCGTAAATAATTGTTACCTGGGGGAGCAACCACTGTGCATCTCTCTCTTTCATTGATAAAAGGGGTGGAGCTTCTGAGCTTTCTCTTGCAAAACTTTTACACAGAGAAAGATGGATTCGCTTGGGATTTTGATCTCTTTTGGGAGTTAGTTTCCTGGGTGCTGTGCCCTAGAACTGCATTCTCCCAGGGCTGAAGTGGTTCACTGTCTGCCTTGCTCTGCAGAGTGGCAGTAACCCCAACTCTGTGCCTTGTCTAGGGGAGAGCAGAGGACAGGGTGGTGGGAAGCCCCAGAGAGCAAGAAGATGGGTGTCAGTGGCATGATCAGCACACTGGGGGACAACCCCAAGAGGATTTCTGTGAGTCACCCCGTCACAAAGTGGACAAGGCAGAACTTTCATAGCCATCCCCAGGAGCACGAGCAACTTACAGGCAGCTGCATGAGAAGCCTAACTCCAGGGTGGTACCCGAAAGGCACCTGGGCCACGGCAGCTGGAATAGGTGTGCATTACAAAGCCAATTTCCCCTACCTCTAACGTGCGCATTTTCACATCAAAAGCTATGAATGGGACACATCCAGCCCACTGCATTAGCCTCATTAACAGGGGTCCTGCAATGGATAGGTACTTCTGCGGTTGGTTTGTGATAGTTGCACTCTAGTTGATCTGAGGAAGTGGGCCGTGCCCACGAAAGCTCATGAGTCTATTTTGGTTAGTCTCTAAGGAGTCATAGGAGCACTCCCTGTTCTGACCACAGAAAGGGCCAAAAGTGAGGGAGAGTGGGAAATAACTGGTAGACCCGCCAATGATGCTGCCCCAGTTTGATCAGCAGAGCCAGCTGCTCGCAAGCGTTCTGGGTTCGCATGCACAGCAGCGACATGCAGGTGAAGCCCAGGTCTGGCGTGGTGGGACGAAACCTGGGGGCAGCATGGGCCTGACTCCCAAGGACGCCTCTTCAGAGGGAATCACGAGGCTCTGATGGGCAACATTAAGCTCCCCTTTCACACACCTCCTGGGATCCTCAAGCACGGCTTGACCGCCCAGGCTGGACCCGGACCACTTGGCTTAATAAGAAATGTATAAAAATAATAAAAATGGAAAGGCCTGGATATTATTTGTCAAGTGTGTGCCGAGTCTCACCCAGTTATTTCACAGATCGTTCTAGTGGGAACATAAGTAAAACACATTAGCAGTAATTTAAAGTTGCTATGTGCACTGATTATTTATATCCCCACATAAAAGCCCGGTCTCTCTGTGCTGCGCACCAGCCTTGATAAACTGTGTATGTTAAATCACAATCTCCGAATATGTGGACAGAATCTCCAGGCGAATATTGTAGGTTTTTTAATATATAGAGAGAGATAGATCCACTCTTTGTAAGTGACTTGTTTGGTTCAAGTGTCTCGCTAAATCACACTATACATATAAATAATAGATAAGGGAGACTCATATCCTTAATATTATTCTCATGTCTTATTAAACTAATATTTCAAAAAACTTTTATTTTTCCTTTAGTTGCAGGTCAACGCTAAAGTTAAAAAAAAGAAATTACAAACCAGCCCTGACACCTCACAGAAGAATGGGAGAGGTCCCTGCAACGCACTGGCATGAATGATTATTCTAATTGCCTGGAGATGCCTTGTGAGAGATGGAATAATTAAGCGGTGAGGTGATTGAGACCTTCAGCACCTTTGTCTGTGGCGCCTCTCCCCTCCCCCAACCCACAAGGCGGAGAGGGGCCTGTTTCTGAAAGCGCATTTTATTTTTCATTTCATCGCCGTGAACATTTGATTTGATTTCTGGCCATGGAAATCTTTTGCTGCATCCGGGCGATTTCTTAGAGCCCTTTGTGCAGAGCTCTCTGCAGCAGAGGGGGAGCCAAAGTCAGCACCTGGGTCTCTGCTAAGGCTTAAAGATTTGGGCAGAAAAGGGCCTGCTACTGTGCTTAGGACAGCACACCCAGACTGACATCCACATTCCGTGTGTGTCTGTCATGCTTATGCTGTGTGTGCGCCTGTCACCAGTGTTCCCTGTAAGCTTGGGCAGCCACTTGGGAGTGATTCAGATGCCACCCAGATGATGAGCAGCACATCCACAGCACCCGCGGGTGGTGCACATCAGCCCGTGCATTGGTGCACACAAACAAACATTATTCCGCACACTGATGGAGCAAATGAGAGGGAACACTGCCTGTCATTCCGACTGTGTGTACACACATGCATTTACTGTCACCTGCACTTTGCATGTGTGTCTGCACTGTCAGACGCTGGGGGATGTGTTTATACACCCTCCCATTCAGACGGCGTGTGCGCATGTGTGTACATTCAGTAGGTTTACTTTGAAAATGAGGCCAAGTTGTTGCTTAATGTTATTGTACATACACATGAAATAGTTGCAGATTTGTAAGGTGTGTCTGTTACATAATAACTGGTTGCTATGGGAACGTTGGTGAATTTGTGATGCCATGAAGAAGTTCATGAGAGTTAGAGTAGGTTGGAAAATTTTTGATGAAACATTTTTTGTTGGGAATGACAGTTTGTTTAAACTGATTTTTTTTCATGGAAAAGGGACAGGAGATATTTTTTTCCACTCCAAACATGTGGACAAAAGGTTAGAATGTGTAAAAACTGTTCTAGTCCACCATTCTCAAAATGAAAAGTTCTCATTTTCCAGTTCAAGTTGAATTTTTATGCTGAAATTTAAGCTAATTATAGTTTAAAAAAAGAATTAAAATAGTCACAATCAAAATGAAATGTTTCAAAATTATTTACACCAACTGTTTCAATTGACCCAAATCAATTTTCCCCTTAGATTTTTGGTTTGGAACAAGTTTGAAATTTTGCATTTTTGTCTCTGGGAAGGCGGCTCGTTTGTGGGATAGGAAAGCTGATTCCTGGCCATCTCCAGTCACGACATCCATGAGGAAACTCTGAAATGATAACGATTTAGGCCTAAACTTTCATATGTGGGGCTTGAAAGGCCTGCCCCCATATTTAGGTAATGAAGTAAGTAGGCTGATTTTCCAAAGCACTGAGCACTGTAGCTACCACTTCATGGATATTTGGTGTCGCAGTCTGGGGTGAGGTGCCCAGCAATATTCCCACTAATCTTTTCCCTCTATGAGAGGATTTTTCCATCCATGTGCAGAATAATTTTATGTGCACAGAGGCATGTGCAAATGTGCACCACAAGATTAAAGACCAGCTAGCTGTGGGTGCGCTGCTAATCAGCTGGGTAGCATTTGTGTGGCCACACAAGTGCATAGCTTACAGTGAATGCTGGTGCCCAACATTAAGTTCCTCTAACTAAAAAGGCAGGAAGAGTAAATGGACACTGCCAGCCATGGCCAGAGTATGCCCCTGTCCCGGCGGTTTTCCAGAGGCTGGTGTCCTGGGCCCTTTCCAGGTGCAGAGGAGATGTCCTGCCGTAGACGCCGGGAGGAAACGCAGCACGTAGCGTTTGGATTGGCAGTTTCGGCGCTCCTGGAAGTGACATGGAGAGTCACTAAGCCGCAGCGCCTGCCGACGGGCAAAAGCCAAGGCCAGCACTCACTACGCTGCCCTGCTCATCTCCGCCCAGCGTACAGCTCCCGGCCCTCGGAAGAGACAGCGTCTCGCCAGCTCCCACAGCCAGGCTGGGCTAACAGGGTCGCGCCGCGTGACCTAGGCAATGGGGGACAGGCTGACGATGCTGGAGGATCTCCGGGCCTTGTTTTCCTGGGGAGGCGTACGACAGGCCCTCTTGCTCATGCTCTTCCGCCAGTGTGTGGTCACATTTGCACCAGGCCGCAAGCTGTTCACTGTTCCTGGGGATCCGGGATCTCTGTCAGCCGGCACCGATGGTTGGGAATTCCAGCTCTGCTGCGGGATGAGGGCTCTGTGCTGAGCCCAGGAGAGCACGCGCGGGATGAGCTGAGCTGGCGGGGCGAAGAGGGCAGGGCAGGGCCGGCAGCGTGCTGCAGGGACAGTGCGGGGAGGGGCACGCGCTCTGCTCAGCCTACGCAGGGCTCTGGGGGGCTCGGGGTGGAAGAGCAGGTGCTGTTGTGTCAGGCGGGGGCAGTCCTGCCTCGGGAGGCATTTCAGCCCCGGGCTGATGTGAGCTGGCAGAGCTGAGTGAGACGAGCACCCCGCACCTGCTGGCACTGCGGGTTCCCTGGCCCTGCCCAGGCGCGGGGCACTCAGCAGCCGGGCAGCTCACACCAGGGGCTGCTGGCACGGCTCCAGAGCACTCTGACCCGGGGCCAACGGGCAGCGCGGAGCCAGCCAAACGGGAGCACATCTGCAGGCGGCAGGAAGCCACTTCTTGGCTGGCACCATTGCCTGGGGACCCGCCTGCTGGTGATCAGCTGCGGCCTGCTCGGAAGAAGCTGCCCCCGGCGCGCAGGAGAGAAAGCCAGCAGCACCCAGAGGCACAAGCACAATTCTGCCAGGCAGGCCTGCTGTAAACACAATGCATCAACATTTGTGGAGAATTAAAACCCCAAACATCTGCTGGAGCCGTAAGTGGCTCGGTGGCTCCTGGTGCCGACAGGGGAGCTGCCGCGTCCCAGCACTGTCACCGTGCGAAGGCCTGCCCGGCTGTCAGCGCGGCCGTGCGGGGGCGCTCCGTCCCCACGGGACGCGCTCAGGCCCGGCGCTGGAGCCCGCGGGGAAAAAGGTGCAGCGAGCGCGAGCGGGTTCGCATTGTTTTAGTTACACCTGACGCCAGAGCAGATGTTTCCCTTGAAGCTTGGCGCTTGCTGCAAGGCAGCCGTGGAAGGCGGGGCTAGTGCCCCGGACCCAGCAAGGCCACGTCCCCGTGAAAAGTGACTGGCTGGTTCTCATCCCACAAGAGCCTGAATGAGGGAACATCACTGAACTCCCTGAGCATGTGTTTGGGGCTCAAAGCCTGGCAGCCCCAGAGCCCGGGAAGGACGGCACCTTCTTATGATCTGGGAGGGCCCGTCTACGCTCGGGGATGATTGTGCAGGAATAACAACTCCCCGGATAACTCTTTCGCAATAAGCGCTATTCCCCCAGGAAAGCCGGAGTACCGATTTCGAAATGGCGGGCTCGGTGGTGCGGACGCTCCGCTTGTTACTTTCAAATAACTCCCCAGCCAGACCCGGACGCGGTGGCCCTGCTATAGCCATGTTGCAGGGGGCTCGGTTTTCGGTGTGCGTTCAGAGCCCAGCAATAGTGAACGAGACGGGGGATGGGTTGAAGACCCTTCAATATTATTCCACTGTTGCCTTTTGCACGCACTTTTCTAAAGCGGTACAGAGCTGCAGCCCCTGACACCTTGTCCCCTTTGCAGAGGCTGGACAGGGTTAGGGTTGTGGCTCCCTCCTAGGATGTGAGAGATGGGAGGGCAGTTCCTGGCTGGAATTGCTCCTCTGCACACTGGGGCTGACGACCCTCCCTTCAGCCATCTCCTCTTTAGACCTGGCTGGGTCTGTGCTGGCAGAACCCCCTGCCATCTGAAACGCCAGCTTATCGAAAGCAAATTATTTTGCAGGAATGTGTAACCTGGGACCAAAAATGTGTCTACAAAATTGAAAAAGCACCTTTTGATCGTGGCTTGCTTTGGCCTTTCCACAAGGCAACTTTCCACTTCTCCATTTCCAAAGGACAGCTTCTTGCAATGTTGTTACAGTTTATAATATAGACTATCACATACAAAAATCAGAATCAGAATGAAATGTCTTGGTTTTCATGAAGCAAAAACATGTTGCTCCACCAGAGGGTTTTTCCCCAATATTTTATTTATGGGAGATTTGAAATGTGTGGGGTCGGTTCGGCTGGGAGCAGCAGGCAGTTCAAAACTGCAAAATTCCCCTCAGAAGAAAAATCCAGGTTGCACCCAGCTTGCATTTTGCATTTGTCCAGCGCTTAGCACAATAGGCCCCGCTTGCATTTGCTGCAGTGCCTCTGCCTGCCTCTGCAAACCAAGTACAGTCATGGGAATCATGCTGCCGCCGCGGGGTTGTCTCTGAGCCGTAATTCCATGGGGAGAGGCCAGAGGCCAGAGCTGGCTTTGCACTGCCCTGTAATAGGCACTGAGCAGGTAGGAGGTTCCATGAGACACAGATGCAAACAGAGGGGAGTGCTTGGAGCTGAGCTGCCCGCAGCTTGTCACACGGCTGCTGCGGCAGTGCCGGTTGTCATTTGCATAACCTTTTCAAACGAGGCGTGTTTACTCCCGCCCTCCCCGGCGCTAATTGCAGGGGAGACGGCGCCTTCTTCAGAAGTGGACACGTTCAGTACGGCGCGTTTCTGGCACACCCGTGTCAGGACAGACCGGCCCCTTGCTCAGGAGTGTGTGTGGGGACGGGGGGGGTGGAGATCCACAGACGTAACATCTTCAGTCCCTGGGACTGTCATTGGCCGATAACACCTGAACCCCCGTCATTACACACGGAGGCGGGGAATGATTCCAGCGCCCTGACCCCCAGAGTGGGCATTACTGTGAGATAATTGCCTGCACCTGGCAGTCGGGCTGCTTGAGGCAAAGATAAGGGTGGCTAATGTACCGACAAGGTCAATTATTCGATAAGCCTCATTCCCGAGGTGCTTGCTGCTGTTAGTGATTGTTCCAATTAAAAATCTGTATCAATTAGGGGATCTTCGAGCTTCTCAATTAGATGGAAAAAGTTTTTATACTTAATGGGGCAAGCATGAATCTGACTCCCTGGGACAGAGGGTGGCGTTAACCGCTTCAGGGCTGCCCTGCCACAGGGCCGGCAGGAAGCCCATCAGCCTGTCCTCAGCCAAATTCCACCGGGAGCAACAAACACCCCCCCCCCCCCCCCCCCCCCCCCCCCCCCCCCCCGCCCCCCGTCCCACAGCCCAGGAAGCTGAACGCTCAGGCAGAATCCAGGCCCGTTTGGGTTTGATACCTTTGCTCCCTGGCTTGGGCCGGAGCAATCGCCTCCCTCGTGCCTAGCGATGTGCTCCGCCTGCGTCTGCCTGCCGATGCCAGTCCCACAGGACTATGCCCCCAGGATTCCTCACTCTGGCGGCGCAGGGGGCTGCATGCCCGTCCGGTCTCCGCAAAGATCAGGGCGAGTTTGGTCGCACACGGTGGTCCTGCACACGGGTTCTTGGGCCTGGTAATGGCGTGACCCCGCCCCAGCAGTGTTGCAGCCAGGCTGTGTCCACACTGCAGGCTTCTTGCGCAAGAAGCTTTTTGCTGAAGAGATCTTCCGCAGAAACGTCCTGCCCGAGAGCAGAATGCACTTTGCACTAGAGAGCAGCCAGACTGCACGGACGCGCTCACAGGAAAGCGCTGATTGCGATCCACAGCATGAGCACCGGGCACCTGGGCTTTTCCCTCTTTCCTGGTTTTGCACAAGCCCTGCTGCCCGTCCACACACACCGTTCTGCACAAGCCCTGTT
>JANRFK010000975.1:23065549-23077366 GCA_030068395.1 Apalone spinifera
CACACCGTTCTGCACAAGCCCTGTTGTCCGTCCACACACACCGTTCTGCACAAGAGCTCTTGCACAAAAAGGCTTATTCCTCGTAGAAAGAGGAATCCCTACACCGCTAAAAGCCCTCTGTTCTGTTGAGTCACTGTACATTGACTTGTGCAAAAACCCGTTGTGTAGTCGTAGCCTCAGGGACCCCAGGCAGTAGGAGGGCAGTGGCAGAGGTAAATCATTAACAAACACAAATGTCTCACCTGTTGGCTTTGGTACCAATGTATTGCTCATTACAAGATCATCAGGGTTTCAGATACAAACAAAAAGCTTAACTGGGGACTCACGAACATAAGAGCAGCAGAGTGGCCAGACGGGTCAGACCCAAGGTCCGTCCAGCCCAGGGTCCTGTCTGCCGATGGCGGCCAAGGCCGGGTGCCCCCGAGGGAGTGAGCAGAACAGGGAACCATCCTGTGATCCCTCCCCTGTCACCCATTCCCAGCTTCTGGCAAACAGAGGCTAGGGACACCATCCCTGCCCAGCCTGGCTAACAGTCATTGATGGCCCTAACCTCCATGAATCTAGCTAGCTCTTTTTGGAGCCCTGTTAAAGTCCTGGGCTTCACAATGTCTCTGGCGAGGAGTTCCACAGGTTGACTGTGCTCAGTGTGAAGAAAAACTTCCTTTTGTTTGTTTTAAACCTGCTGTCTGTGAACTAAAGGGATACCTGCCACTGGCTAGTAGTATTCATTATTTGCATTGCCACAGCACCCGAAGATCCTGGTCTTGACTCCCCGATGGCTGGGGTCACAGTGGGGGTCACGTTTTATCAAGGGAACCCTGGGATGCCGTTGAGGTGGCAGAGCTCGGGATGCAAGGAACGCGAATCTGCCCCAGGAAAGGAAAAGCTGCACATGGGAAAAGAGGGAGGCAGAAGCCCTGGGTGTGGGGGGCACAGGCAGGTGGGGAGTCTGGGATGCTGGTTCATGGGTGGGCTGGGCAAAGGGAAGGGCTAGGCCCTAGCACAGAGAGAGGCCAGGGGCTGACTGGGCCTCACCCGGGATCTCTGCGTGGGATGCGGCAGTGACACAGCGGGGTCTGAAGCGTGAGCAGTGTCTGTACCAAATGGCCCTGGCGTTTCGTGCTAGCGCATGGCCTCTTGCTCCCTTGGCTGGGCTCTCTGTGGGCTGGAGGCCCGTTCTCCCGGCCACACCCGTAAATCTCTGCACCTGGCGAGCGGAAGGCACCTTTGGCGAGCCCGGCGCCAACAGGCCACGCAGAGAGAAGGGCTGCCAGGTGTCCGGGATTGGCCTGGGCAGTCCGGTATTTTCTGATGTTTTCCCGGCCAGGAGGTGGGAATTCCGGGTGCTTGCCTGGTTCCACAGGGGAGCTGGAAGACAAGATGGCGGACGGAAAAGCCTCAAAAGCTTTTTTTTTTTTTGCTCAACAACTTTAGTCTCCCCCTTTTTTTCCTGAACAGAGTTTTTTCCCGGTGGGTTTTTTGGGGGGGTGTTCGGTATTTTGGTTAAACCATCTGGCAACCGTGGCAGAGAGTGCTGGGCTGGCTGGGGGGTGCAAGTCAGCGTTGCTCCACTGGCATCCAGCAAGGGCCTGGCTCCCGCCTCTGCGGGGGTGACAAGCGCAGCGGCCGCGTCCCCTCACGGACACCACCGCGGGGGCCGCTCTGAGCATCTTTTCTCTCGGACAGAAGCCCATTGGAATGTCTCGCCTGCTCCAGCAGGAGAGGAATGGCGGCTCCAGCGCCCTAGCTCCCGTCTCTGTGTGGCGCGTGGGCTGCCCTGTGCTAGCGGGAGCGCTGGGCTCCGAGGGCGCCGGCGCTCTCCCCCTGCCGCCGGAGCGGCCGTCTGAGGCAGTGACAGGAGAACAATGCGCTATGTAAATAACTTCCAAGCGGAGTTACTCATTATTAATGCCGACAGCTCTGAAGGCGAAAGCAAACAGCATTTGGCAGCAAGAACTTTTAATGAGAATGTCATTAAGGCCTTCAGTCTGCAAGCCACAAAGAGCTTCCTCGCGCACCCCCGACTTCTCTGCCTCGCACTCGCTTTCCTGTCCACTCCACATAAAAATGTCATTTGTTTTTATAACCCCCGAATCCGGGCTCGCGCGCACTCCTTTTATTAACCAATTTATTAGCAGGACAAGAGCAGCCAGCTGGAGTTGGAGGGCAGTGGCTTATGACCCGTTTTTAGCAATCGCCCTAATTATTTATTGCTATCAGACAGCAGCCTTTCTATAAGCGAAACCCTCTCTTCCCAAGCTGCCCCATGGGTTTAAATCAATCGAGTGTAGCTCACGTAATGCACAATTATTAATAAGCAATCGCTTGCGATCATGCTGCATAATATCTTCTCTTCGTCCCGGATGGGCTCACACAGCAGGTGCAATGAGGCTGAGGGCATTCGGGACACACCACAAGGGCTCCTGCGTCTCTGGGCCAGACCGGACCGGAGGAATATCGCTATTGGAAGCCAACAGAGCACACACTGTTGTGGCCTTCGACACGGTGGTGAGACCCTCCAAATGAATTACATTCTTCGGGGGAAAGCTGGGCAGGTTGGGGAATTTCATCTCCTTGGGAAATCTTGGCATTTTGAAATGTGATTGCATCCCCAAACCTAACAAAAAGTCACATCCCAGAATGGACATTCAGAAAACCTTGGACTGGGAAACATCACAACACTTCCTTTTGATAATTCTGAAACATTATAATCTGAAATATGAAATACAGATTATATAACAATAATATTTACATCTGTGGTTTAGTAACATAAATATTCAATATTTCAATACAGCTCAGAAGTTGAAACAAAAGGAATCAAAATGACAAAGTCAAAAGAAAATATTTCTACCCTGTTGAAATGAAAAAATTCGTCACTGAAACAAAACAAGAAAGTCAAAATCACTTATTTCTGCTTTCTCCTGGTGACATTTTCATCAAAATCGTCACCTTTTGGTGGAAATGTTTCTATTTTGATTAAATTGTTCTGTCAAAAACATTTTCAGCCAGCTGTGCTTGGGGGTCTGACTTCAACAAGCATAGCTCCGCTGAAACCAGTGCTGAGCACCGTTCCTAGGAGCTCAGCCTGGCCGATGCTGTTATGGAATCTGAGTTATTATTTGCTGTGTACGCAGGGCAGGGATTTTTATCTGCAGTGGTTTTCTACTGGAAGGTGAAGCAGGCAGGCAGGGGTCGGGCAGAGGGGATTCCTGGAGGCGAGGACATAGTGCACATTCCCGGAAGGAATTGCACAATCATACCATGAAGACCCTGTTCTAAGGCGCTCCCCCTCCTTTTTCTCAGCGGGGTGCATGTTCTTCCCTTCCCCCGACACGGCACTCAGATTTGATTCCTTACATAATAAAATGTTACTGGCCTTTCAGAATCGTTACCGGCTCAGCGGCTGGTGCTAAAGAATTGTTCTCTGGTGCAGCTCTGAGCCACGTCAGTCTGCAGTCTTGTCTTGTGTTGTTATTTGCTGCTGACTGCACGGTCCCTGGGTTAGGGTATGGACCGGTGTGCAAGGATTACTCTCTCCCGGCGTGGGCGGGCCTGCCCTTAGCCCTCGGATTATTTAGCAAGGTTTCAATGCTAAGTACTTTTAATCGATCGCACAGGTTAGCTGTGGAATGTGATGAGCGCTCAGCGCTGGTGAAACGTGTGTTCCCACCTCAGTAGGCGGGAGAACCGGCATTCTGGGCCACGTGCCCCTTCCTCAGCCTTCCAGGTGGTACCTGTATGGAAAAATCCCTTCCAACGGAATGGGGCTAGCAAAAGTGACCTGATGTTTCATTATTATTATCAATCACCATCGTAGCACCAGGGCCCAAGTCACGGCCTGGGTCCCGTGGGCCGGTGCCGAACAAAGAGCTGTCATCTGGTTTCTTTGCACGTGGACTGGGGCAACAAGGTACGGGGTCTTCTGAGGGTGGAGCCAAAGTCACATCACATTTCTTTTGGACAGAAATAGTCTTGAGTTCTAAAAACACACTTTAAAAAAAAACTTTTTATCTACAGATTTTTAGCTATTTTACTGGAATTTTCTCTTGGCCATTTTCACTCCTCGGTTACTGTTTTCAATTTTTCAAATCAGATTTTTTTTTTAAATGTGATTTTAAAAAAAAAAGTAATCCTACCCTGGGACTAAGCTGGTAAAATGATTCATTCCAAGAACATTTTCATTTTGGAAGCAGAACATGAGAAATAGCAAATGATACAAACCACCACTTTGGACTAAAAATGGATTTTAAAAATTTCACATAAAAATGCACCAAAAATGAGTGTGAACGATTGGGCATTTCCCACCATTAGTTTTCATTTTCGACTCTCTCTGATTCTCCGCCGGCCTAGCTAGGTCCCTCTGCGCAAGGATGTGGAGGTGGGAGCAGATACCCAGCTCTGGGGACAGAGAAACAGGTGACATGACCAAGTCCTTGTGAAGGAAACCAGTTTTGTCAAAGCCCTGCAGCTGCCCCACCTACTGCGCAGGCCCAGGAACACTGTGTGCTCTGGAAGTGTCTCTGGCTCTAAGACTCGGGGCAGAATCCAGGCCAGAGTATCCCAGGGCACCTCCCTCCATCTGCCAGTGCCACTGCCCGGGGGTACCAGCTGTGATCCTTGTAAGCTGGGTGCTTGGACAGCTGCCCAGAAGAGATTCAGATGCTGCCCACCTGGTTAGCAAAGCACCCGGCGCCCTCAGCCGGCAGCAGGTGTTTCTACTGGTGGTGCACATCCACACATGCCTCAGTGCTCAGAACAAAATTGATTCTGCACTTGGATGGCAAACATTGGAGGGAACATTGGTGCCCAGAGGCCTTGAGGAAGGGCAGGGACAGCAGCCCCCCCGTGGATTTGCCTGTCCCATTGTGGCTGCCAGGAGCCCTGTGCTCAGATTCCTGTGCTGAAGCAGCTGCCTGGTGCCTCCCAGCCACTAGCGCAGAGCCGTCCCTTCGACCACTTGTCTGGTGCATGCCGGGGCGCAGGCTGAGCTCCCCACCCGGCCATGGGACAGGCAAAAGCCGACAGAAATTAGACCTGCCGAGTCACTGGTGCAAAGGAGGCGACCTCCCCTCCCCCACCACGTGAGAGACCCAGCCACGGCCACACAATTGGTACTGAGCAGTCACCAGCCACGAGAGCCCCTGCTCCCAGTTCAGCGCCACTTCCTGCCACGCGAGGCCACCCAGGGCACAGCACCTCCCCCGGAAGCTCTCACTGAGTCGGCCCCCTCTGAGCTGTGGTCCCTGCCCGGCCTCCCTCAGCCAGGGGCGGGCGCATGCTTGTAGGGGAGATGCAGTGAGCTCACTCGGACTCCTCTCTGCCCGGACCAGCAGCAGCCTTGCTGAGCCAGGCACCTCCCCTGCCTCTTCAATGGGCCGGGTTAGCCTGTTTGATGATGCACGTGCTCCAGCAGCCCAGGCAGTCAGCATGAGAAACAACCGGCAGGTCTCTCCATTTTCCCTTCCAAGTTTGCGTGGGCCTTTGCGAGTCCCTGGGGGGGCTGAGGCTGCTGGTGCCTGAGGGGGAGGCCCTGGAGGCAGGAACACTTGCTGTGGATCAAGAGCTCCTCTGGGTCTGAGCTCAGGTGAGGCCTGGCTGGGCGGCCGGATCCTTGAGGAGACGCACCTGGCTTGGAGCAAGTGACTCCCTGCAGCGGGCAGAGGTGAAAGGGGAGCAAGAGCAGGTGGCTTTACTTGCTTCCGCAGGAAAGAGTCTCCTGCCAGGGCCAGTCGGGCAGGGCTGGGAGCGGCCTCTCGGGGCAGGCGGGCGGATGGGAGCCTGCCGGCAGGGAGCAGGCTCCAGCAGAAAGAGCTCGGATGCGGAATTCCCCTACGGAGACTGCAGCTTGGAAACGCTGGGAGTGACCCGAGAACAGGTTACAGCCCCGGGTCTGAGGCTTGGGGCCCAGTCTGACGGACGGGGGTTCCGAGAGGAGGCGGGGAATGGACAGGAAAAGCCCATGTGGAGGTGAGAAGCATCTTGATGGGGAAACTGAGGCAGGGAGCCTGCAAAGTGGCACTTAAAACACGTGTCTGCTAAGGTGTTCCGGGCTTCTGAGGTCGGTGGATGATCCACACTTCCTCGCCACATAAATCCTTCCACCACTGGGGAGTCAAGAGGCTAGTTACCCTTCCGAGGGGAAGTGTCTCTGGTTGTCTGAGGCCTAGAGCCATATCCCTTCCCGGGAACGGGGCCGGGGCCGGAGCGCATACTGAGGGTTTTGGCACCCCCAGTAAAAGCGCCTGTGGAAGGGAACCAATGATGTTGCAGGGGCCAGGCAGGGCGAGCTGACGCGGGGGAGGGCAGACCATTTATTCCTACCCTCTGTTTCCTGTCCTTTAACCAGTTACCAACCCATGAGAGGACCTTCCCTCTTATCCCATGACAGCTTATTTTGCTTAAGAACCTTTGGTGAGAGACCTTGTCAAACGCTTTCTGAAAATCGAAGTCCACTATCTCCCCTTGTCCACATGCTTTCTGGCCCCTTCAAAAAATTCTACAAGATCAGTGAGATGTGATTGCCCTTTACAGAAACCATGTTGATTCTTCCCAACAAATTAGGTTCATAGATGTGTCCAATATTTCTGTTCTCTACTATAGTTTCAACCGGTTTGCATGGTACTGGGAACAGGCTTATTGGCTTGTCATTGCCAGGAACACCTCTGGAGCCCTTTTGAAACGATTGGTGTCATATTAGCTCAATGGTGTCATTGGGTACAGACCACGATTTCTCTGATAGGTTACAGACCACACTTAGTAGTTTTGCAATTTCACATTTGAGTTCCTTCAGAATTCTTGGGTGAGTGCCATCTGGTCCTAGTGACTTATTATTGATTAATTTATCAATTTCCTCCAAAATCTCCTCTGTGTGGGTTTTGGCTCCAAAAAAATGGCTCAGGTTTGGGAATCTCCCTCATGTCCTTAGATAATGAAGACCGATGCAAAGAATTCACTTCGTTTCCCTGCAATCGCCTTATTGTCCTCGAGTGCTCCTTTAGCATCTCCATCGGCCCAGGGCCCCGCTGGTTGTTTAGCCGGCTTCCTGCTTCTGGTGTACTTAAAATCTTTTTTTACTATTACCTTTTGAATCTTTGGGTAGCTGTTCTTCAAATTCCTTTTTGTCCTTCCTAATTATACATTAATTGTATACTTCATTTGCCAGAGTTTATGCTCCTTTCTGTTTTTCTTCTAAGGATTTACCTTCCACTTTCTAAATGATGCCTTTTTGCCTCTCAGTGCTTCTTTTACTTTGCTTAGCCTCAGTGGCACTTTTTTTTTTTTTAATTTGGGGTCTACATTTAAGTCGAGCCTCTATTATGGTGTCTAAAAAATGTCCATGCAGCGTGCAGGGATTTTACTTTTGGCACTGTAACTTTTCATTTCTGTTGAACTAACTCCTCATTTTTGTGTAGTTCCCTTTTCTGAAATTAAATGCCACAGTGTTGGGCTCCTGTGGTGTATTTCCTGCCACAGGAATGTTGAATTTAATTATATTATGGTCACTATCACCAAGCGGTCCAGCTACCTCTTGGACCAGATCCTGTGCTCCACTTAGGACCAAATCAAGAATTGCCTCTCCTCTTGTGGGTTCCAGAACCAGCTGCTCCAAGTAGCAGTCACTTGAGATCTCAAGAAACTATCTCTGTAGCCCATCCTGAGGTGCCGTGTGCCCAGTCAATATGGGGATAATTGAAATCCCCCACGATTATTCAGCGTTTTTATTTTTATAGCCTCTCTGATCTCCCTGAGCATTTCACAGTCAATATCACCATCTTGATAATATATCCCTACTGCTATATTCACATTATTAGAGCATGGAATTACTATCCATAGAGATTCTATGGTGCAATTTGCTTCATTTATATTTTTGACATCATTAGATTCTATATTTTCTTTCACGTATCGTGCTATTCCCCCACTGACAAGATCTGCTCTGCCCTTCTGATATATTTTGTACCCTGATATGACTGTGTCCCTTTGATTATCCTCATTCCACCAAGTGTCTGCGATGCCTGTTATATCAATATCCTCATTCAATACGAGGCCCTCTAGTTCACCCATCTTATTATTTAGGCTTCCAGCGTCTGTGTATAAGCACTATAAAAACTTGTCACTTTTTAGCTGGCTGACATTACATGGTGTTATTGAATGAGATTTTCTTTCCTTTGACTGTTTATGATCAGATCCTGCCAGTATTTTATCATCTTCCAACCTCTCCTCCTTCCTAGGACATAGTGAATCTCCATTAATAGAGCCTCCCCTAAGAGATGTCTCTTTCCAAACCACGTGTTCTTCCACACCCGTCAGCTTGCCCCCAGACCTTAGTTTAAAAACTGTTCAACGACCTTTTTAATTTTATGAGCCAGCAATCTGGCTCCATTTTGGTTTCTGTGGAGCCCATCCTTCCTGTATAGGCTCCCCCTTTCCCAAAAGCTTTCCCCATCTCCTGCACATAGCAGCAAGGACGGAGAGTGCTCCCGGGTCTGGCAGGGCTGGCAGAGAACGTGCACCCCCCAGGCCGACCTCTGTCCTCGGCCGGCAGCTCTGGCTCAGATGCTCTGCTGCTCGTGGAGAACCGGAGGGTGCCTGCCTGTCTCACCAGCTCTGCCAGCAGTGGGCACCTGGCTCTGGGAACCCTGAGACCTGCTTCTTGGGGCAAGCCCAGAAGTAGGGTTGCCAGATATTTTCACACAAAATACTAAACAAACCAGGAAAAAAAATTGGTTGAGCCAAAAAAAAAAAAACCCCAAAAACGGGGGACCAAAGTTGTTGAGCAAAAACAAACAAAAAAAAAGAGGCATTGCACCTTTCAATCCCCCCGTTCCCCACTCCGCCCGCCAAACGCAGCAGGGAAGAATGTCCCTGCCGCTTCCGTCCGAGAAAACCAGAAAATACCGGACATTTTACATGTCTGGTATCTTCTGCTTTTTTACTGGACAGAGGCCACAAATACCGGACTGTCCGGGTGAAAACTGGACACCTGGCAACCCTAGGCCAGAGGCAAGGCTGGTTTCTGGGTGCAGGCGCGTCAGTGCTCTCCTCAGGGCAGGCCCCAGGGCCAGTGCTGGACTCTGGGCTGGGCCTGCGGGAGGGGCAGAGAGTCGCGCTGGCACCAACACAGGGAGGTCAGCAAAGCAGCGTGGTCAGGTGCCACGCTGGATCCCTCCCAAACGGACTTCCCCCTGCAGGGCCGCAGTCAGGCCGGGAGTCCGGCCAGCAAGGGAGATCTGCCCTGGTGCTCTCAGGCTGGGTGTGCTCACGAGGAGGCCACGTCTTGCAGACCACCGAGGCCACGTGGCCCCTGGGAGTTCTGCTCGGCGAAGGCCACAGAGACTGGTCCTGCGTGCGTGAATGTGAGCTCAGCGAAATAGAAACAGCCCTCGTTTCTTGGACACCATCAGTCAGAACGGCCACTCTGGACCCAGCCCGACCCCTGGTCCCTCTCGCCCGGTGCCCTGCGTTCTGGCTGGGCCAGAGCCAGGTGCTTCAGAGGGATGAAGAGAACAGGGCATTTACTGTCATCCAGTCCCAGCCTCTGGCAGTCAGAGAGCACAGAGGTATGGCCCTGGCCAGCGTGGCTCATAGCCAGTGAGGGCCCGTATCTAGTTCTGTTTCCGACCTCGGCTCTGCTTCTAGCCGGCCCAGCCTGCCTCGGCACGGAGTCCCACAGGCTGGCTCTGTGGTGGGAGGAAGCCTTTCCTTGTGGTTGTTTTTCAACCTGCTGCCGTTTAATGTCACCAGGTGACTCTGGGGCTTGCGGAAAGGGGTGGGCAGCGCTCCCTGTTCCCTTTCTCCACAGCAGCCCTCTCGTCATGTCCCTCCCCCTCCCTGGTTGTCTTTTGTTAAACGACCAGCCTAATCTCTGCACATACTGAAGCTGGGCCGCCCCCTTCCTCGTTTCTGGGGCCCTTCCCCATGCTTTCCCCAATTCTCATGATCCTTTGTTGAGATGGGGCAGCCAGAACCCCCTGCAGTATCCAGGGTGTGGCTATGCCTTGGCTTTACACAGTGGCGCTATGATATTGTCTCTCCGATTAGCGGGGCCCTGCCCTATTGACAGCCGTGAAAAACACGTCACGGACTGTGAAATCCGGCCTTTGTGAACGTCTACCTGATACTAGGCGGATTTCACAGGGGACAGCGGCATGTCTCAAATTGGGAGTCCTGTGCTGGGGGGGGGTGCACACATGTGTGTGTGCGTGTGTGTGTGCACTTGTGTGTGTGCACTCACTGGCAAAGTTACTGCAAGGTAAGGGCTCAGAAATAAGCGTGGCGATACCATGACCTCCCCCCCCCACACACACAATAACCTTGCAACCCCCCTAGGATCCCTACAGTGAATGCTGTGACACGTCCCATTTAAATAGATGAAATCACGGACCTTAGTATCAAAAATTGCATGACTGTGAAATGGACCGAAATGGACTGTGCCTTTGATGGGTCCCTACTTCCTAGTTGTCCCTTTTCCAATGGTCCCGACCTACCATTCCGCTCGCTGTTTTGGCTGGTGCTGCACTCGGAGTGGATGTTTTCAAAGAACTAGCCACAGTGACTCCAAGTTCTCTCTCCTGAGGGGTAACAGTTAACTGAGACCCCGTCGTTCCATATTTAGACTTGGTCTTTTTCCCGGGTGCGTTAGTTTGTGCTTATCAACGTGCATTTTCTCTGCCATTTTGCTCCCTTGTCTCCCGGTTTCCAAGGTCTCTTTGATACTCTTTGCAGTCAGCTTTGGACTCAACTGTCTTTAGTTTTGTCACCTGCAAATTTTGCTGCCTCTCTGTTTACCCCGTTTTCCAGAGGATCGATCGATCTCTTGATAGCGCAGGTCCCTGTTCGGGTCACGGCAGGACAATGGTATTTACCTTTTCTCCATTGTGAAAACGGAGTGTTTATTCCCACCCGGTTTCTGATCTTTTAGCCAGTTACTGATCCATGAAAGAACCTTTCCCGTTATCCCATCATTGGTTACTTTGAGTGTAAGACCTTGTCAAACGCCATCTGAGCACTCTTTGTCCGCCTGCTGGGTGAAGGGGGAGACGTGATTTCCCTTTACAAAAGCCATGCTGACTCTTCCCCAACATATTGCGTTCAGTCATGTGTCTGATCATTCTGTCCTTCGCTAGAGAGTCAGCTAATTTGCCCGCTCCTGATGTTAGCCTTGACAGCCTGTAATTGCCAGGATCACCTCTGGAGCCTTTTACAAAAATCTGTGTCACATTAGCTACCCTCCACCCATCTGATACAGCGTCCGGCTTGCGCACTGGGTTACATACCACAGTCGGTCGCTCTGCACCGTCGTATCCGAGTATAAGTGAATCCCACCTGGTCCCGGTGTCGTGCTGCTCTTTAACTTATCGGTTTGGTCCAAACACTACTCGCCTGACACCTCGACCTGAGCCTGGTCCTTCAGCCTGTCAGGTGAGGGGAGCTCCTTCACACCCTCTGCTGTGAAGACCAATGACAATCATTTGTTTAGCTTCTCTGCAACAGCCTTGTTTCCTGGGGTGCCGCGTTAGCACCTCCCTAGTCCGGGGCCCCGCAGGCTGCTTGGCCGGTGTCCTGCTTGACGGGCGCTTCCCGGGGTTTGGTGTTTCCTTTTTGTGGCAGTGTATGACGTGGCCCATCAACTTGTTTGGTTCTGGCCTGCGCCTGCCGACTTGCACTGTGGCGTTTGCCTGGCCCGCGGGCTTGCTCCTCTCTAGGGTGACATCCAGGCTCCCTGGGGACCAGCTGCTCTCAGAGAG
The DNA here is from genome assembly GCA_030068395.1 of Apalone spinifera. Lineage (NCBI taxonomy): Eukaryota > Metazoa > Chordata > Testudines > Trionychidae > Apalone > Apalone spinifera. The sequence goes on from JANRFK010000975.1 coordinate 23,077,294, forward strand.
GGGAGGGAGGCTAGGAGGAGCCAGCAACCCCAGCAGCATAGCGCTAGCACCTGTCCACGCAGTGCCCCCGGGA
>JANRFK010000975.1:23119646-23129843 GCA_030068395.1 Apalone spinifera
CAGCACAGCACAGATGTCATCTGGTTACAGGGCAGGCCTAGGATGCCTCAACCCTCCTTGAGATGGGGAGACTGGGCCCCTAAATCCCAACCCATTGCCTAGGCTGCTTCTTCCATGATCCCAGAGAGAAAACTAACCCTCTTCCAGCCCTACCCCCCAGCCAGGGGCGCCATTCCACCTTCCTTTGTTTCTCTCCCTGGGGGGTAGCTGGTCAGACAGGTTGAGAGACCCTTGCCTAGTGACTCATCCCCTGCCGTGCTGGGCCGTGCTGCAGACAGCAGCCAGTGGAGGTCACTCCCAGCCCACTGCCCAGCACAGCAACCAGCAAGGTACCCACCCTACGTCACATCCTGTCACTGGCTCGTTGACAGAACTGAGCCCGTTCCCTCATTGCAGGGCTCGTTCGTATTGTCTCTCCTTGGGAGTGTCATTCTCAGCTGGGTGAGGAAATCTTTGAGAGAAACTCCCCTTCCCCAGCCGGCTGACAGTTTCCACCTGTTGGGATTAAGTGTTGGGGACAGGCGGCTCTTCACCACTTCCACTGGAGTGAATGGTGTGCTGCACTCTTTGCACACTCCATTGCATCCACGCTGACTCGGGCCACTCCAAGAGCTGACGAGCTTCGCCGTGGTGTGTCTGGTGTTGCAGGGGCAGAGGAGTCATCTGTTTCCCTGACATTGACTGTTAGTGTCAGGCAGACAGGCGGGGGGATAATAAAACATGAAAGACGCATTAGCCCAGACCATTTGTCTCCCAGTCACCTTGCCTAGGCAGCACGTTAATGGACACGTTCAGATGTTAGAAAATCAGCTCGTTGGTGTTCAGCATCGCTACGGCGACTGTTTAGGTTGCGCTGTACTGCTAGTAAAGTTACCAGAACCTGTTCCAAGGATGTCAAGCCCCTAATCAACCTGCTCACATTTCAAAGCCAATTCAAATACACCCAGTAAGCACCGCTCAGAAAGCCATTGTTTGCTTGAAATATTTTCCTTGCCCAGATAAAAACTGGGCATGGCAGTTGCAGGAAGTAATGATAAAATACACTGATGGGCTCTCCTGGCTTCAAATGACATTTTAATTGCGTTTTGCATTGTGGTTCGTAAGAGCCATGTGGCAACGGAAGAGTCTTTGTTTTCCTTCACGTGTGAATCCAGAATATCGGTGGAATATTGGCTTTAATGAGAACTGCAAAGGAAATGAAGTCTCCAAACAATTGTGGAGGCTGTCATGGTAAATTGTTTTTTAGCTCTTCAATCCTTGATTAATAGAACAAGGCGCCAGTTCAGAATTCATATGGATTCCAAATGAAATTTATCATTCCACATGGCGTGATCTTTAGGAGCTAGCTTGTCGGCTTTTGGAGCTGGCACCCATATGTATTCAATATTAATTAGCAGAAGCATGTAATAACTTTGGCTGTGTCTGCATTAGACGTCTCTCCGTAGCAGTTCCCACCACTGCTACTCTATAAACATCCTGTGGCTTTTGCAGCTGGACCGTGCACGGGGCTTGCAGGTGGAGCCCGGCGCGGGTACAAAATCTTGTATCTGCATCCACATCGGTATCCGCAAAGAGGAGCCGCGGACACCAGCGTCCACGGCAGCGGGTATGAAGCGCTCGGCCGCCCGGCTCCGGGTGTAGGCCGAGTGCTCACAGGAGGGTGGCGATTTTCCTTTAGCTTGTGAGGTTGGGACGAGGGATTTTGCGCAGGAATTGGGGGGTCTCCCCTCCAGGGGATTACCGCGGCGGGTGTGGCACGAAGATGCCGGCGATCTCTCGGGGTGCGGGCTAGGTGCTGGACCTCAGGGGCCAGGCTAGACTTTGGGAACAGGCAGAGATTGGGCCACAGAAGGGGAGGCCGGGGGTGGGGAGCAAGCCCACCCTGCGCAGTGGCAGGGCTGAGCCCGGGGCTGGGCCGGGGTACGTGGACTTGCAGCGCCACTCAGGACTGGCCCAGCCTTGCCTCCGTCACTGGAGCCCGGTGAACGGGCCACCCGAGCGACGCTGTGACCTGTGCGTAGGCAGCAGGACTTGGCCTGGTCCCTGGGGGCTGACGGCCGGTCCTGGGGACTCCGTTCTTGCCGACTCGCGTACAGACCCACCACCTGTCAGGAGCTGGTAGCCGGGGCCTGGTAACCGCCTCTCCGAAAGCCCCCTGCCTCCCAGGAAACGTGAGTCCGGGGAAGGCAGGAGCATCACCGTCTCCCGCGTTTCTCCTCTCTCCCAAGAGCCATCTGGGCAACGTCCTGGTCGACATGAAGCTGATTGACATCAAGGACACGCTGCCCGTGGGCTTCATCCCCATCCAGGAGACGGTCGACACACGTGAGTGCGATGTGCGGTAACGCCCGCCCCCCGCGCCGCGGCTGGGCAGGAAGGGAGCCCGGGCCCAGGCTGCGCAGACGCCTCCCACGGAGCTGCTCTCGCTGCCCACCGGGCGTGGCCCTGGCTGCCCTCTTTGCAGGGGTGGGGGTGGCTGGGAGGGCAGCAGAGCCGCGGTGCAGGCGCCCGCTCCCCTCCTGCGGAAAGGCAGGGCTCAGGGGCGCTGCTGGTGTGGATGGCGGTGGTGGGCTGGGGGCTCAGAAGGCTCCCAGCCTCCCTGGCCATGTCTCAAGCTGCTTGAGCCCAGAGGATGCCTGCCGCAGGCTCCCCTGCAGCTCAGTGCCCCATGGGCACTCTGGCAAGAGGGGGCAGCTTTTAGACCCGGCAGAGCCTCTCTCGGTTACCTGCTCGGCAGGCTCAGCTGCTGGGTCTCTCCTGAGTAGCCTCCTGAAAAAGGACCTTTTGTGCCGCATCAGACCTCCGGCTAGTCCCACCAGACGGCTCCTTGCGGGATCCGGCATGTGTCCTGGGCGCGCAGCCCTTATCTCCCCCACTTCCATTAACTGCTCCTATCTCCTGGCTACACAAGGCCCCTCTCCTGTCAATGCCTGATGCCTCCCAGCGCTGAGCAAATTGGGAGCCCTGCCCGGGGAGCTGGGGTCCACAGAAGCCTCTCTCGCCGTTGCTTAGAGTGTTTCCAACCTCTGGAACTCCTCGCCAGAGGACGTGGTGAAGGCTAGAACTTTAACAAGGTTCAAAAAAGAGCTGGCTAGATTCATGGAGGTGAGGTCCATCGATGGCTGTTAGCCAGGGTGAGTAGGAATGGTGTCCCCGGCCTCCGTTTGTCTGGAAATGGGTGACGGGGGGGATCACGTGAGGACTCCCTGTTGTGTTCCCTCCCTCTGGGGCACCCAGCATTGGCCGCTGTGGGCAGACAGGACCCTGACCCCGTCTGGCAGTTCTTAGGAATGGGGAGCCCTCACCAAGAGAGGCTCTGCCAGGTCTTTAAAGCAGCCGTCCCTTGCCAGAGCGCCGGTGGGTCCTCTGACCCCGTCACGCCCAGACGGCCTGCTTGCCCAGCGCAGGGGCCGCTCCGAGGGCCAGCACTAGGCGGGCAGTGGCTTGTGGCTCTTTGTGCTGCAGGCTGGCTGTCCCCTAGCCATGGGCCCAGGCCTTGCCCGCATTCCTCCCCCTGCCCGGAGCGGAGAGGGGGCCTGGAGAACTCTTTCCCGCCAGTTACTGCTGGGCTTTGCGGGTTTTCCTTGGGTGACTCGGCTCTTGGCTTGCCAGCTCTCTCCAAAGGGCTGTGAGGTCCAGGGCCTGCCTGGCTGAGTGGCCTGGGCTAGGTTCACGGGGCTCCGCAGAGCAGCCGGCGGGGCCCTGGGCTGGCCATGGACAAAGGGACGTCACTCTGCACAGCTGGGCCCCGATCGTGCAGCAGCTGGAGCCCGGTGCACGCGGAACGCTTGGCTGTCTCCAGCCGCGAGCTGCTGCCTCCCTGGGGGGTCCGGCCCAGCGGAGGGTTCATTCTGTGCAGTCTGCTGTCGTTGGGCTCCCGGGGGTGCCCCGCACTGTGCTCTCTGGCTGCTGGATCAGCGCCTGCGTAAAACGTGTCTCCCTCCTGAGAAGCAGGAAGCGTCTGCAACAGGAGACCATCCGGCCCGAGCACCCCTCTTGGTTTCCAAGGCAAATGTGACTTCCTGGTTATTCCTGCCTTGCTCCCCGTGCGGTAATGGAGCAAGTGTTGCAGCGCGTCTTCCCCTGGGCGGTGTTAGGGGTTAACCTGGTCACCGGTTAGCTGGAGCTTTCTCCTCCCCCGCCACGTGGTCCAGCCAGCCGGGCCGTGGGGGGTGATGGGCCCGGAGCAGTCCTCACTGTCTGGGCCGTGGTGGGGCCAGGGCAGCCCCCCCTACCCGCAGCCTGTGATCAACTGTTTAAACAGCTTGTTTAACCAGTTAACTCCGCTGGGTGGTTTTTACATCCCTAATCCGCGGGGGAGGGGCGCCATTGTGACAGCTGCTCCAGTGCAGAGCCCAGTGTAGACGGGGTTCAGGGGAGACCGGAATCCGCGGGCGGGCTGCTCTTCGTTGCCGCCCCTGGGGGCCGGTCTATGCGAGACTGGCCACGTGGGAGGGGCCCCTGGATCCGGGATTGGGCAGTGAGGCTGGTGCCTTTCGCCCGCGTTTGTAAGGGGCATACCGGGCAATCCTGAGTGCCGTACAGCCAGTGGCCCGGGAGATCCGGGACGCGGGAGCAGCTGCCTGGCAGACTATTGCAGAGGCTGTAATTCTGCATGCTAGGCAGCGTCTAATCTGCTCTGGAGATGATGGGGTGGTGCCAAGTCCTGCTGAATAACAAATCTTGCATGCCACACAAAAGGGCTTGCGCTAGACTGTCCCCTCGCACAGCTTGGCACGCTTAATTTGCAGCCCAGCTCCTGTTCCTGCCACCAGTCTCTGCATAAGCTCTGAAGTTGCAATAAATATCTTTTATACCCTGGTCATGCATAAAAAGCAGCCTCTAATCCCAGCTCCCTTCCGCAGAGGAAATGGCTTTCAGAAAGAAGAGGCTCTGCATCAAATTCATCCCCCGGGATTCGACGGAGGCTGCTATTTGCGATATCCGAATCCTGGGCAGGGCTAAGCAGGCCCCTCCACAGTACACGTTCATAGGGTAAGTAGCCCCTTCTCCAGCAGCACTCCCAAGCAGGGAGGTTAAATATCAGTTCATGGAATAGTCAATTAACCTTGTGAATTCTCATTGGTTAGTCGACTGTTCTGTAGTCCCCGGGGAGCCCCTGTCCGGGGGAGGGGTCTGCGCTCCCGGACCCGGCACGAGTCAGAACTGAGCGGGGCCACTTCAAATGCAGAGCCGGCCCGAGGGCAGGTCCAGGACCCGGTGCGAGCCGGGACTGAGCCGGGCTGCTGGCCAGCCTGCTAACACGTGTGCTGGCGGGGGTGAGGGGGAAATGCGCGTAGTCAGTAGCATTAACCGATACGCTTTTGCTTGTCAGTTAATCAACTCCACTGTTACATCCCTAGTCCCAAGCCCGGCACCGCGGCTTCCTTCAGGAATCTCCGGGGGGGAGCCGTGTTAGCCTGTAACGGGAAAAGTAACCAATAGTCCTGCAGCACCTTAGAGACTAACAGAACATGGAGATGGGAGCAGGAACTTTCGTGGGTACAGCCACTTCTTCCGACGAGTGGAGTGTAAGGGGCCCAGGTTCCAAATCAGTAGCTGGGGAAGAGAGAGGATGGGCGGGGGAGAAGGAAAAAGAGAGAAAATGGTCAATTTGAGTGTCCATGCCAAAGGAAGCTGAATGAGTGGATACTGAGTGCTCTAACGTACCCAGTGCTCGGATTTTATGTCCTTAGGATGTGGAATGTGGCGGGCCATCCCCGCAAGGACTTGGTGTAGACCTTAACTCATAAGTGAAATTAAGTTCTGCAGCCTCCCTTTCGAGCTGGTTTTTGAAATTGGTTTGCAGTAGTAAGGTAACTTTACGGAGTGCCCGGGCAAGTCAGTAAATAAGTGGGATTTTGCAAGTGTTAATGATCGTGAAAAAGCTCTGAGATCACAGAGGGAAGGTGTGATCTGTGGGGAAAGTGTTACACTGCTCGGGGTGAGAACTCCCCTTTGGGGCAGTGATGTTTCTGGGTGGAACTCACCTCCGATATCCTGTGTGTACGCTGCATTTGCTAATTGCTTCTCTGTTCCTTGCAAAGGGAACTGAACAGCATGGGCATTTGGTACCGAATGGGCCGGGTTCCACGCAACCATGACTCCTCGCAGCCGGGGACACCTCCTTCTCAAGTACCAGCTTCAACACCAGCGCCGAACCTGCCCAGGTAGGTTCTGCCCCTTCTCAGCATTCTCTCTAGCTGCCTCCGCGCACGTATCGCGTCTCAGCCAGCAGGCACGGTCCCAGTGCAAATGAGCATGTGCTCCACCCCGATGTGCCTGCATTGCACGACAGCCTAGGGGGTGAAACGGTCTCAAAGCCGACAGACAGAACGAGGCCGCATTCGCCAAGGGCAGCCCGTTGGCGCAGCACGGGAGCAGGCCAGACGGCTGTTCCCACCATCCCCGCCCCCGCCAGAAAGTAGAGCGGGACCATTCATGCCCTTGGTGGATCCTGCAGGCTCCTTATGTGAGAGCAGGGGACACGTTTTCCCCTAATCCCCAGGACTGAAGCCCAAGGTTCCCTCTTCTCAGTTGTGGCCCAACCTGCAATTTTAGGCCCTGCTGCTGCAGTTGTGGGCGGCGGGGCCAGCACACCAGGCCTGCAGAGCAAGGCCTAGAGCTGCTGGTGTAGCTGGCACCAGGCCGATTTGAACGTGGGCCCTCTGGAGCTTAGTGTTGGAGCCTCTACGGCTTGAGCTACAAAGCCAGCCGGCTCAGCGTAGGCTGCAGAGCTCCCTTGTTCTTACCTCGCTTGTTCTTACCTTGCCCAGCATAGCAACCAGCAAGGTACCCACCCTACGTCACACCCGCTGCCCAGCATAGCAACCAGCAAGATACCCACCCTACGTCACACCCGCTGCCCAGCATAGCAACCAGCAAGATACCCACCCTACGTCACACCCATATCCTTGGTGGTTTTGCTTTTCTGTACACTTGGAAGAGTGGCAGTCTTAAAATTGGCTGGTCAAGGCTTGGAACGGGGGTGTGTGTGTGGTGACTTTATCCTGGTTAAGGCCCGTATCTGGGCACCGGCCTGCTCCCAGGACCCTAAGCGTACTTGCAACCTAGTGTATTGTGGAGAATTCTCAGCCGTCCCCTCTGGCTTGTTATGGACCAGTCGCGTCCCTGGAAGCTGGGCTGTTTTGCTTGTGCTGTGTGGGAGCGGCCTTGCTGCAGACCCCCTCGTGCACCCAGGCCCCGTGCAGAGCTGTGGGGCCGGCGGTCCCTCGCGGGGATATAAGGCCAGGTCAGCACCAGGAGCCCTGCAGGAGTTTGCGGGTTGTTTTATCTGGAGCCTTGGTCTTGTTTCAAAATTCCACCCGCTGCATAAATAACAAAAGCGTGCGAGACCGACGGGAGACGTTACCGTAACCTCGTCCCTCTCTGTCCGTGAGGAAGCTGCAGGCGAGTTGCCGTGGTGACGGGGAAATGCTCTGAGCACACGGCTGTCCTGCATCACTCCGTGTGGAAGGGTCTCTTGGTGGCCGAGCAGGGCGGGCCCTACGCAGGCCCCGGGGCGGTTGGGAACAGGGCCGGAATTGGGGCTGCGAGCATCGGCGCCTGTCTGAAGAGAAGTGTTTACAAGGCTTATATATTTTATAACCTCTTGTTGTACAGTTTATGGTTTACAATGGCTGCAAGGAAATTGGATCAGTTTTGTTTTACTCACCAAATAAAACAAATGTCAAAATAGTCAATATAAAATGTATTCTAATTTGGCTGAGTTAAAACAGCCAGTATGCAGTGGAATAATTGAACGTTACATTAATTCCTCCTAGCAAAAGCCACCTGTCTGTAGCTGGCGCTGCTCTCATACCCCATGTATGATTTGCAGGTAACTTTTACGCTGGAATGAAAACAGCCCAGTCATTCAAGGCATCTATTCTGATCTGGGTTTCTTACATTGCTTATTTATTGTCCAATATATTTTTAGAAATAGAAATGTATATAAAGCAGCTCCTTGCAAGCATTTCAGGTTTAGAGGAGAAATGTTTGTTACTTGAAAAGCTGTTTTAACACTTTATTGACAGGGGAATAATTTATCCAAGCTTAGTGTCCGTGGAAAATTGTAGTCCCAAGTAACTTTGTATTTGAACGTGACTGTTGAGATAAGGGAACTCACTTGCAGCCAGTTTGCCGTTTTATTCCATGTGGATTTATTCCAGAAGTAGCAGCAAAAGTCTTTTCTGAATAACGAGGAACACCAAGGCAGACTCATCGACGAGCCCAGGATGCAAGTCGTGGTGTTGAGCTTTTAGCTTGGTCAGAGAGTTGAAAGGATCCGCTTCTGTTTCTGGCTAGTTTTTATGAAAGACCTTGAGGTGGTGACACTAGGCAGTGAGTGCTCAGGGCTGTGGGAAGCTCACTAACCCTGTAGAGATGTACAGATAGACACCGGCACCGCCAGTGAGTTACTGCAGAGCGGAGCCCTTCCGTGGGGGGGCTTCTTCATACATCTGGTTTCATTTTTGGGACATTTGGAGTATTGTGTCCAGTTCTGGGCACCACATTTCAGGAAAGATGTGGAGAAATTGGAGAAGAGTAAGAGAAGAGCAACAAAAACAACTAAAGGTCTAGAAAACATGACCTTTGAGGGAAGATTGAAAGAATTGGGCTTGTTTAGTCTGGAAAAGAGAAGACAGAGAGGGACAGGATAGCAGCTTTCAAGTACCTAAAGGGAGAAGGGAGAAAAATTGTTCCCCTTGGCCTCTGAGGACAGGACAAGAAGCAATGGGCTGAAACTGCAGCAAGGGAGGTTCAGGTTGGACATTTGGAAAAACTCCCTGCCTGTCAGGGTGGTTCAACACCAGAATAAATTGTGGAATCTCCCTCCCTGGGGATATTTAGGAGCAGGTTGGACAGACACCTGGCAGGGATGGTCTAGACGGTGCTGGGTCCTGCCGTGAGGGCAGGGACTGGACTCGACGCGCCTCGAGGTCCCTGCCAGTACTAGTGTTGTAGGAAGGACCATTCAGAAATCCATCTTCTCTTGCTCTGGGGTTTAGTGCCTCACTGGCTTTCTCAGGAAGTGATGCCTGTGGTGGGGCTGAAACTGTCCCTCTGCTCTCAGGACGTCCCTGTTCATTGGCCCGCTTGCTGCACCCAGGATCCCTCCTCTCCCTACTAGGAGGAGGGGTGGGGATGTTGGTTTTTGTTGCTTGGGCGCTCTCTGGTCCGTGGTGGTCCCTGCTCCGAGTGCCTGGGCCCGTGGTCCCTGAGACCGAGCCCCCAGGGCCAACGGGAGCTTGTGCCGTGAGCGCGACCTCCATTGACGCACACTGAGTCGCTGCACGGGGCTCTGTGCTGCAGGCAGCGTGGCGCCGCACACTGGCCGCCTCTCCTGCGAGAGGCGACGGCGTGAAGGTCCGTTCCGTGGACTGCGGCACGTGGAGGGCTGCTGGGCTCTCCTAGGCCTGTGGGTGAGCTGCGGAGCCACGCCCTGGCGCTCAGGAGCGAGATGCGGCCCTGCGGAGGGGGCTGGTGGGAGTCATGTCTCTGCTGGAGCTGGCGCTGATGCGGCGCGGCGACGGCTGCACCCTCGCCGGTGGGAAGGTGGTTTCCCCAAGAGCGGGTGCTAAGGGTGACAGTTCGGGCCTCGCCTTGCTGGGTGTGACTGGCCACGTGGCCAGGGAGGGTCAGTCACGTGTTCGGTGTCTAGGGACTAAGCTGGTGAAAGCTCCGTGCCCGGTCGGCCCAGCCCGCAGCTCTGCAGGGCGGTGTGGAGGGGGGTCCGGCGTTCTGCCCTGCCCTGGTGCTCTCAGTAAATCGAACCTCCGCCTTTCCGGGTGGGCGGGAGCTCTGACTTCTGGCCGGCCTAGGCAGAGCTGCCCCGCGCCTGCGGAGGCCTGTCTCAGCCCTTGCGTGCCCTCGGGGCGTGCCGGTTCTTGGCTGGCAAGTGCCTTCCCACGGCGGGGCTGGAGCCTGCGGCGGAGCCATTCCAACAGGCGGCTGACAATGTGTTGGCTCCGCACCGGACATCGCTCAGCGCTGCTGGGGGTTTTACAGCGACGGGGAATTGCCGGGACCATCGGTCTGCGGTGGTGACTCTGGGGTAGTGAGCACTGCGACGGCAAAGGACGTGTCACCCGCCTTCCCCCTTCCGCCCGGCAAGACCCTGCTTCCAGGCACAACTTCCGCCTGTTGCTGGCAGTGGTTAATGGCTTGCGAGGGGGAAGGGGATGCAGGCTGCAG
>JANRFK010000975.1:23129943-23140840 GCA_030068395.1 Apalone spinifera
GGGGGGAGTGTGCGCTGCTGCAAACTGCAGCTCCTGTCCTGCCAGTAGAGGCCGTGAGCACACGCTGTTATAGCTAATGAATCGGAGAGCGGTAGACATGCCAGTGTCATTAATGGCAAGTCGGAAATGGACCTTGTCACTTCCTCGCACCGGGCGTGCAGCCTTCCCCAGCCTGCGGGCCTCTTCCTCTGGGCGTGGAGCGCGGACAGCGTCTGTGCCGTTGTGAGCTTCCCAGCGCTGGGCTCTTGGCCCAGGCGAGCTCGGTCTGGGCCTGGCCAGAGGGCAGCAGGCGGGCCGTGTGAATTCTTGGAGTCGGAGCAGCGTGTGTGGATTTTCTTCCCGGTTCTGTTTTGAATGGTAGAGTTACTTGCGCATACTGGAAATACACGGCTTGTTCCCCTGCCCGGCACGTAGCTGGGTTTGTGACAGGACTGTCATGAGGGGGCAATGGTTTGGTTTTAGTGATGGCGTTTGAGCTGTCTGCAGGGAGATATAATGCACAGGGATGGAAGTTAGTAGACGTGGGGCATCAGAGAAATCCTGAGCCGGTCTCTCTCCCACACAGAGGGAGTGAATGGAACAGGGAAGCTTTCAACTGTCTCCAGTTTTGTTTGGGTTTTAAAACTCGACACACGTTCGTTAGAGGTACCAGCAGCCGAATCTCTCGTGCACGCCTACCCCGGAGCTCATCAGGCGTGAGCACGGCCTGTATTCTTTGAGCCAAAGGTTCGAGTCACTCTTACAGTGAAAAGCAGTCGAATGTCCGTAGCCTAACAGCCGCTGGGATTTAACCCTGTGTGCGGCGGGGGGTGGGGCCAGCAGTCGGAGAGCGGGTGTGCTCAGTCGGGAGTTGTGGGGAGGCCCAGGCCGGCAGGGCTGACGGGGTGCCCGTCAGGAGACTGGGCACTTCCAGGAGGAAGCACGGTCCCCAGCCCCCCTCCTGGCACGGCGGGAAGCACATTACAAGAAGAGGTGCAACTGTGCTGGGTGTTCCCCCCTCGCACAAGGCACATGTTGAGAGCAGAGGGTGGCAAGGCAGGCTGGCATGTCGGATTATTTCCTGGCAGAGGTTTGTGGTGGAACTTGCACTAACCCTGCACGGCTTGCGTCCAGCTCTGCCACATGAAGTGGCGAACATGGCGTAAAGTCCCGTACATTTTAGTTCTAGATGAGCTGTTCCCAGCCCTGAGGAGCCCACAGAACAGCTGAGAAAGACATTAACTGCGGGTCAGAGCGGGTTGATTTACTCTGCTTGGTTTGACGGTGGACGGAGAAGTGTCAGGGAGTTTGCAGACTAGCGAAGCTTCAGTCTTCCCAGGATTGTTTTTCTTTAGAGAGCGTCCTTTGCAAAGGCACACAGCCATTGGGATGTGCTTTGGGATCACCGAAACTGGCTTGCGGTCAGCGTTGCCTCCCTATCGTGGCCAATGAGGTTACTCCGAGGCACGATTCTTGCTAATTAAAAACTTTTCTGGCCTTCGGGTGGGTTTAATTTTCTTTTGAGCAGGTTGAAATGTCTAATGTGCACCATCAGTATTGAGGTCGTGTGTGAGTGTGTGTGTGTGTGTCTGTTTTGTTTGTATTGGTTGTGCACATCCAAACACACACACTCACATTTTAAAGCAGTCCCTATGCGTGGAAGAAAATATATTGAAACAAGGGCTATTTAACAAGGAGCAATGCTTATGATATTTAATATGAAATCAAATAAAAAAGAAAACTAACACTGCCTTTGGAGTACACGTATCATCAACCTTTCTAACCGCTTGTGACGCTGCAGACAGGGTTCCCCCGTTCCTGCACCCCTGTAGCAGCAAGAACAGACTCCGCCAGCTGGTAGAATAGAGGGATTTATTGCTTCTCCAGGATACAGCGCAGCACAGACGTGATGTGTTTACAGGAGGCTGAGCCAGGGTACCTCAGACCCCTTGAGATGGGGTTCCTCGGCCCCTGGATTCCAGCCCTCTCCTCAGACTGGTTCCTCCATGATTCCAGCCCAAGATTGACTCTTCCCCCAGTTCCTTTGTTCAGCCTCGTCCCTTAACTTGTAGAACTGGTTTTAGCCACTGCCCTGGGGCGGTAGGGCACCCCCTGCTGGGCCGTGCTTGCAGACAGCTGCCAGTGAGGGTCCCCCACAGCCCAAGCACAGCAACCAGCAAGGAACTTACACTACACCACGCAGCTCAAGCTAGTACTTGCTACTTCTGCCTCCTGAGGGCCAGAACTCTACCAGACAGCAGAGATCTGGCCCCAGTGCAATACGGTTTACCATGTATTAATGAGTAACACAGGATTTAAAAAATGATTAAGATCAGAGTTTTAGATTTCTGCAACTCTCCAAAAATGTCATTAAAATAATCGTTTTTTCTCACCGTAAGCCATTAACACCCATGTAAACTCGGCTTGAAATAGGATCGTGCAAATGTCCTGCCACCCCTCCCCCATGCAGCCTGCTCCCCCTTCCCCAACCCAATCAGCCAGAGTGGACTGCAGAGAGTCAGACACCACAAACAAACTGTTCCCTGCTTCCACCTCACAGCAGGGATGCCAGCACCCACCCACCCCCTTTTCCCCCACCTGTCCCATGCAGTCAACCTCTACCTCTAAGTTTCTGCCTCGTTCTCCTTGCGCAGATGAGACTCTCTCCAAACTCCCCTCCCCTCTGACTCTCCTGCAGCCAGTTACTTACTCACTCACTCCCCACTTGTCTCCTGCCCCCAGCCACTTGTTCCCTGCTTATCCCCCTTTTTACCTGCTCTGGGAGCTGCTCAGTGTCAAGCAGGAGAAGCCCCGGTTAGCTGCTTGCTCAGCGAGATGACGCCCCTCCCTCCGTCGGTCAGCTGAGCTCCCTGCCTGCGTGGGAGCTTTGAACGTCTGAGCTGAGCTCAGGACACCGCTGTGTGACTGCGCGGGCAGGCAGCTTACAGGGAACTTCGCTTGTGGGATTCATGCAGAGGAGCAGGGAGCTTAGTTGTTATGTACACCCTTTGGGGGAACGTTTCTCTCACCTCAGCAGGCTCTGCTAGTTCATACAGTCTCTTCCACTCGCATCTACTCTGGGCTGCCACCTCGAAGTATGGGAGGGTGTATTTGGGGAGCAGCTGTTCCATTAGTTACTTTCACCATTTTGCCATTTCTCCAGAACTTTTCTAGAGTGTATTGATCTTTGATTTTCGTCTGTTACTGTCTGAATGCCTGGCAGCGCTTTTCCTGGGTGTGATTTGGGGGAAATGGCCTTGTAAATGCTGAGCATTTTGTGGGAGTGAGGCTGCTGTTTCTAGTAATTTGGGCCCTGCCCCTCCAGCCCCCTCGAAGTCAGTGACAGTCTTTGCATCGACATCAGGGGCTTTGGCTTGGGTCCCGTGTTTGCCTCTTCAGACCGAGTCAGGGTGCGTTTTGCAAACAGAAGTGTCAATTCTGAGGGAGGCTTGTGGATTTGGGCTTTGCCATGTTCTGGCTGGTTTGATAGTATTTAAAACCGTCACTGTGGACTCCTCCGGAGCCTAACTTCATCTCGTTTGCGTATTTCTGTCCCTGCTCCTCCCCACAGCCCAGTTTCAGTTCTAGAGAGGAAGGATGTGGAACGCTGCTTGTTCCTCCCGCAGCAGCCTGCAGAGACCGAGACTGTTCAGCTAACCCAGCAGCTTCCTGAACACGCCCCAGTTACCATCCCAGGCTGTCGCTTGGTGATGCTGTCCTCGGTGTACAATGCTTTAGTGGCTCCAGCTCCCAACTTCAAGTTGGCTTTGTTAAACTCAGAGGTTTAGTGGGACCTTCTTCTCCCTCTGCCTCCTGTTTGGCCACTGTTCTATTCTGCTGGTTGAAATGCATCTGATCTTATACCCTCTCTGTAGAGCAAGCTGTGGGAGGAACACTCGAGTTTGGATGGCGGGTTTTGTACGGCAGCCAGGCACGCTTTGCTCGGACGGACGGGTTTTGCTCCATTTGCTCCTGCTTAGAAGTGGATACTGGTGACTCTAGTGCCCCGTGCCCCACCGTGCAGGGGTGAGCAGAAGCGAGGTCACGCTGAATACGAGTGCATTGCACCAGCACCCTGGGCATGTGCCTTTCCCCCTGCCCTGCTGCTGAGTGTGGCCCGAAAATCTACAACTCCGTGGAAAGAATCCCTCCCTGCCTAGGAGCTGCGAGACGTAGGGGTCGGGCACCCCCAGCTCTGTGGTGTTTGCAGAATGGGTCTTTGGCAGCTTGGAATGAGCTGAAATACTCGCCAGGCCCAGATGTGGCTTGTTTGCGGCAGTGGGTCGGGGGCTTGAGCGCGTATTTGGTGGGGTGCGATTAACCTAAGTCGGGGTGGCCAACCCGCAGCTTGTGAGCCGCATGCGGCTCTTCAAAGGAAAAATTGCGGTTCCTGTGGTCCCTGCTCTGACCATTTTCTCCTTGTCTGAGCTGGGCGCCACTTGGTGCCACGAGATCTGATGCTGTGGTCGACGGAAGCCTGCTTGGGCCACACGTGGCTCTTAAAGAGGGCAGCTTTTTTTTCCCCCCCCTCTCGACAACTTCTTTCCCTCGGCTCTGTGCACTGTATCCACCACTATTTTGGCTCTTTGTCTATAACGGGCTGGCAACCCCTGGCCTAGGTTGTCTGGGAGGAAGGCCATGTCCCATGGCAGTTCCCAGCCTTCCAGCTCTGGTGCCCGTGAGGCAGGTTTGGGAGCAGCGCAGGGACTCCCGTCCGAGAGCAGGCCAAGATGCTGCCGGTTCAGGTGGCCATATCGCTGTGTGGCTCCATACGTTTGGCATGACAAGTTCTTATCCAATAAGGGTGGAATCGTGCACCACGGCAGTCCCGGTTACCCGTTGAAACACTAAAGAGCATGAGTCCGTGTGCTGTCTCTTGACCAACTCTTACGCCATGTTGCACCTGATCTGACCGGCAGCTAAAGCCTCTGTTGCTTATTCTGGTGGCCATTGTGGATCTTTTGGGAGTGAGTTATGAAGCTTCCTTTGCTCTCTGGCATTTCCCCCACACTCCTCTGTTACTCTTGATAAGTGTTTGCTCCCTAATTGCAGAAGCAATTTGTCGTCTGCATGCAGACAGTCATGAATAGCTGTTTGGGACCGCTGGGCAACCCTTTGCCAGTTGGTGTGAGTGCCTCTACAGTAAGCCTCCGAAAACTGGCCCCACTATGTGCCCGACCCAACCACTTGGATGGGCTCTAGCGACCTTGGCTGCCATCTGCCATTTTTGTTGCAGCATTCCATGGGTTTAGTGAGTGAAAGAGCAGCTGAGAGAAGGGTTACATCACACCTGCGTGGTGGTTTGGGTACCACCGGGAATGGTTCTGGAATTGTCAGTAGTTAATTGTTGTAGAAAATGTTTTTTCCGGAATCTGTGTATCAGAGGGTCCACCTGGTTTTATGTGCGAGCGCTCGAGAAAATTGCTTTGAAAACCTGATTCCCGGGCTCAGTGGAGTAGACATTCCTTACTCGCCCAAGTCCACCTTGTCGCTTGGAGAAAGTGTGTGTAAGTGAGAGTGTGTGTGTGTGGAGGGGGGGAAATGCCGAAGAAAAATAATTGGCATTAGTGTATGTTAATGTGAGTTGCTGTTCCTTAATATAAGAGATTTCGCTAAAGTACTAATAATTACTGTTAATATCATTCAGTGGAAACTTTCAGAGTAAACGAGCAATGGTTGAAACACTATTTAATGGCATGCGGCTGGCATGATAAGAATGCAAATAAGCGTTATTAGCCTAATGATTTTGCTGTCGCCATGGCTGTGCAGCAACACTGTTGTGAATATGTCACGCAGCACCCGTGAATTTGGAAAGTGTGTCAAAACACAAGTTCAATTAGTTTGCTCTAATTGTGGCTCTAGAGAGTTAGTAACTATATCACTCCTCATTAAAAGAGATTTTCTCATATGGATGAATGTACCGCTCAGAGGAAACTTTCAGAATCCCAGAGAGGAGCGGGCTTCTGCCGAGAGGGAGGACAGGCAGAGTCCGGCTGCAGAGCTGGCACAAGCACTGAGTGGAGGAAGGGGGCGCCCGGGGGTCCTGGTGCAAAGAGTGGGGGGGCAGTGTCCGGCCCACAGGGGTTCTGTGTGTGACCCACAAGACCGTTTGTTACCGTTGCCCATGCGCGGGGTTGCCAGATTCCGCTGCTTTCTGGCCGTGCCAGTTTTTCCGACCGGTGTTACTAGAGTGACACGCATGTGAAGTGACGGGCGCGCTCTCTGCAGCCAATCCCGGCGCTGCTATGGTGCAGCCACCCCCCGCACGTTCTAGGGATGCAGCTGGCCTGGCCTGGCAGACCGTCTCGGTTATGCGACCTGGTGAGCTGAGGGCGGCCGCTCCCGCCCGCCGTGCTCTGAGATCTCTCCCGACGGCGCGAGGAGAGAGATGCGTGATGGAGGCCCCAAAGGGTCTCCAGCTCCGGAGTCCCAGAGCCTGCCCTCGGGGCCCTGATCCTGCTGGAGAAGCCAGGTTTGCTCTGCTGAGCCCGGGGCGGGTGCTCCCAGCATGGGCAGACAGACTCACCTGCTCCATTCACGCTAGCCTGCTAACGGTACCGGCTTGGGGCGAGATTGGGGGCGTGGGGCTGGGCTGGCCACCCCCATGCAAGCCCACCTGCCCCCTGGCTCCCAGCTGGGGCTTGCACAAGCCACTGCCTGCACTGCAACAGCCATGCTGCAGTTCTCAGCACAGTGGCTGGAGGCCGTCTGCCCATGCCGGGTGTCGCCCGCCCCCTGCAGCATCGGCCTGTCTTAGGAACCTGCCAGCGCTGACACATTAGCACAGAGCTGGCTGAGCAGCAGCCTCCGGCACGGCGTGTGCCAGTCCCACCCCGTGCCCTAGACCCGCACCCTGAGCTCCTCCAGCATTTGGGCGCCTGCCTGGGTGTGCTCAGCTGAGGCTGTGTGAGTCAGCCGTGGCGCCACGCCAGCGGCAGACGGGGCCGAGCGGTGAGCAGCGCTGCTGGCTGCCAGCAGCATGCGTCCTGGGGAGAAGGTGCCTGCCGCCCGCAGTAACGCAGCCAGGGCTTGGGACGTGTTGGCCTGGAGCTGCTTGGTGAACCGCACCCTCTGCAGCCCCCTTGGCAAGGCACCGCTGCCGAGAGGAAGGACCAAAGGGCCAGGTGCGACCCTGGCCCACCGCAGACTCTGGGTGTGACCGTGAGCCAGGCAGAGAGAGCCAGGAGCTGGGCCCTCTGGTCCCCACCTGTCCCATTCCCTGGATGGGGTAACAGCCGCCCTGGCCTGCCCCCCGAGGTTCCCGGAAGAGGAACGCGTGACCAGGCTGCGGAGCGGAGAGGCTGCGGGACGGGCCCTGTAGGGCCATGGCGCGCGTGCTAAGCAGCAGCAGTGCCTGGGGCAGGGCGGAGAGCGCACGGCTGGGCGCAAGCGTCCCCTTCGCCTCACGGCCCGTAGAGCGTCAGTGTCTCTCCTCCTCCCGCTGCCGTCTGCCTGTGGGCAGCTCGCACGGGGCTCCCGAGTGGAGCATGCCGGGGGTAGCACGACAGGAGGCAGCTCCAAACGGGCAGCTGCCCCTTGCCCTCAACTGTCCACTGGGCCCAGCCCCACCGCCCTCTCCCCTTCTCCATAAACTACGCACCGAGCCTGGGCAGGGCCAGGCGTGCCCCAGTGCGCCGAGGAGCCCCGGCTTCGTGCCGCGGCCTCTCTCCCAGCACATCCTGCGCCAGAGCTGGGCGGCCCAGGCTGGCTGCTGACAGAGGAGGTGGGCAGGGAAAAGGCTGCACAGCCGCGCTCCAGGGGGCATGAAGCCAGGCTGGGGTGTCGGGCTCATTCCTGGCGGCAGCTGCTGCAGGAAAGTCCTCTCGCCGTGGCCTGGGCGTCTGCCCCAGGGGTTCCCCACGCCCTCCGTCGAAGGGCACTTCACACACACAGCAGCAGACCCAGCTCCCTGCCAGGGAGCCCCGGCCTGGCTCAGGCTCTGCATGGAGGAAACTCGCACCCAAATAGCGACCCGAGCCCTCAGAGCCACATAAATGGTGTTTGAGAAGCGCCCCCCTCCGCCTGGCGGTCCCGTGTTCCCGACAAAGGGCTGATGCACCGTTCCTGCGTCAACGTGCTCTTCTCCGCGAGAGCAGGCTGCCAGTTCTTCACTCTCAGGTGAGCAGCTGGGAACGGGTTAAAGGCGTAATTGTGTAAATCTTCTAGGCTTTCCTCCCAGCTCTGGGATAATTTGATGAAGAACTTCACCCTAATTAAATATTCAAATGAGGAATAAGTGTCAATATGGCTTCCCATTGCCTGGAATGATGATTAATTGTATTCAAAACTCTAGTGGCCACTGTAATCTAAACCAAACCGTTGCTGTTGATTATTTCTGCAACACATTTGCCATGTTTTTGTTTTAAAATTTAAACTAGTAATTGATTTGCCATATGCTACGGAGCTGCACATGCTTTCACACTGTGTGTTTAGGAACTTGGGGAGTTTGTAACTGGGATTTTCTTGCTTTTTTTTCAATGGCAGTCTATTTTTTTTTCCCCCTTCTACAATGCAAAATGATTTGGCTTTCACAACCCATAAGGAAAATTCATTATGCAATCAAGTTAGGCGGTATGCGTTATATTGATCCTGGCCAAATGTTTGCATTCATTTCAATAAATGAGACTTGTGTTTCCTCTCGCCCACCCCACCCTGTCACATTTTTTAAAATTAGAATGGAAAGTTCTGATCTTGCACAAGCAGCGTTCTCTTGTCCCGTTCCCTTGCAGCTCTGTTTCCTCCGTGGCGAGGCCCTGCACCTGGTTTTGCTCTAACTGATGAAATTCCATTTGGCTCTCCGAAAGAACGGGCGCTCACGAAAGAGCTGAGTGAACGGGAGAGAGAATCCAAAAACATTTCCATTTATTTGGAAACCTCCTCCTGCTCGACAGTGCCCAGGGTTCACTAGTATTCCATTAATACCCCGCTGACATTCCTCACTGCACAGGAGCATGTGAGAAGCAAAGGAGGGGCTCGAGTGGTCACCGAGAGCACGTTTCCAATGGTGTGTTCCGGTTTAATGTTCGTGATTCATTCCTCCGAGGGGTGGACGAGTGCTCGAAGCTCAGAGCGTAACGCTGCTCTTTGGGGTTAGGACGAAGGAAGGTGGCGCTGAGAGATGTGCCGAGAGCTGAGTATGCTGCCACGCTCCTGTGTACTGGGCTGGAATGTACATGCCACCGTGGCACACGGCACGTGCGAAACCTGGTGCTTGGTGTGACTTGCCAGGAAATGATGGGGGTAGTTGGGTTCTTTGTTCGCTGTTGTGACGTAGTGGGGGTGCCCCCCCCGTGCTGATTCCCACTGACTCACCCACATGTTGTGATGTAGTGTCAGCTCCTTGCTGGTTGCTATGCTGTGGGCTGTGGGTGACCCCTCCTGGCCTCTATCCTGTGAGCACTGCCCAGCAGGGGGGCTGCCTAGGTCACGGAGACAGAGACCCGACCGGTCAGACCGGTTGAGGGCAGCAAGGGAACCAAGGAAGTGAGTGTTCGGGGGAAGAGGCAGTCTTGGGCTGGAACCATGAAGGAGACAGACTAAGGAGGGGCTTGGGTTCTAAGGGCCCGGCCCCATCTCAAGGGGGCTGAGGCTGCCTGGTCCTGACTCCTGTAACCACGTATGATGACGCATTGGGGTTTTCCCGTCTCCTGCACCCCCGTAATGGCACGGACAGACTCCACCAGCCAGTAGAACAGAGGGAGTTTATTGCTTCTGCAGGATACAGCACAGCACAGATGTCATCTAGTCACAGGGCAGGCCTAGGATGCCTCAGCCCCCTTGAGATGGGGAGACTGGGCCCCTAAATCCCAGCATCTTTCCCTAGGCTGCTTCCTCCATGATCCCAGACAGAAACTAACTCCCTTCCAGCCTTGCCCCCCAGCCAGGGCGGCATTCCCCCTTCCTTTGTGTCTCTCCCTGGGGGGTAGCTGGTCAGACAGGTTACAAAGCCCCTTTTGCATAATGACGCGTCCCCCTGCCCTGCCGGGCCGTGCTGCAGACAGCAGCCAGTGGGGCTCCCTCACAGCCCAAGCCCAACCAGCAAGGCACCAACGCTACGTCACACCACGTCACAGCTGTGCTGTGCTGTATCCTGGAGAAGCAATAACCCCCCCCGTTCTACTGGCTGGTGGAGTCTGTTCTGGCTGCTATGTGGCTGCAGGACCGAGGGGAACCCCGACGCGCTGCAACAGGTATGGCCCAACCCCGGGTTTGAACAGACTTCTTCTTTGAAGGCTCTTGGGGGTGTGCAAGATTGTGACCCGCAGCTTCCTCATTTTGTTGCTACAGTAGGAATTCCTCGGGTAGGCCGGTTTCAGCAAACCCAATGGGGAGTCTTGGTGTGCCTTACAGGCGGACAGATGTATTTGGGCATCAGCCTCTTTGGGCTGGAAATAAATGGGTTAGTTTTTACGGGGCTGGTGTTTTTGCTAGGCCCATCCTCGGTAGCCCTGCGGGTTGCTAGGAGGTGTGTGTCCTGCGCCTGGAATGCAGGCTGGCTGGGGTGCTTTTGGAAGAGGTGGCTGAAGGGTGCTCTCCCCAGGGAGAAGATTCAGGATAACGCCAAGATTTATTCAAGCTACAGTCACCCTTTAAATGGTAGAGCTCAAACGCCCCCTTGGCAGGCTGTCTGGTCCTCTCCCTAGGAGCCCCCCATTGGGGTTACTGCTGATGCATGTGGAAGAAGTGGCAGAGCCCGCCGTGAGCGAGAGAGACTGGCATCCCTCACTGTTAATTGTCCAGATGGCTCGTCAGATTTCTTAAGAATGGAGGGAAACGTGTGTAACGCATAGAAGCAGCGTGACCAGGGCCGGCTCGAGCCATTCCTGCGCCCCGGGTAGCGGGCGTGCGACGCAGGCACGGCCCTGCCCTGCGGTGTGCTGCGCCCCTTACAGCTGCCATCAGGCACGCCCCCCCCCCC
>JANRFK010000975.1:23155606-23180744 GCA_030068395.1 Apalone spinifera
GGGGGGAGTCCAGCCAAAATGCAGTCACAGCCCCCTTAATTGCAGTGTGTCCCGAGCGGGCTTCCGTCAGGCACTGGTAAATGCAGAAAAAAAATCGTCACGCACAAAACAAAGTAACAAAAGCAAAGAGGAGGTGGCGGCTCACCTGTGAGTTGCTTCTGGAACACAGTTTGAGAAACACTGCGCTAAATCAGCCTACGCTGGATCGATTGCTGACCCGTGGATCCAGCCACCAGTGAAGACCTGCCCTTACTAATTAGACTCAGACTCCGGAGCAAGAGCTGCAGGGAACTGGTGGCGTCCAGTGTTTAAAGCAGGAAGAATTTCGGCAGCTTCGATTCAGTTCTGTGGAGGGAAGAGAATAAAAGGAGTTTTAGGAGCACGTGATTGTCCCAACACCGCTCTGTGACGGAGAGAGCTGGAGGCAGCAAAGACCTTGGGAACACGGCGTATTTCTGAGCTGGGGAACCATCAAAGCAAACGGATTCATGGAACGAATGCCACGCTCCTTTTCCGCATGGGTAACGGAGATCCTGGCACTGGTAGCTGGGAATTTCCTCTGCCAGGTGTGTTGCAGTTATCCGGCTCTGGGAACCCTGGCACTAGCATGAGAATCAGGCTGGCTCGAAGCCGTCAGAACTTGTCATCAGCCCAGTGGAAGTTGTCAGGTACCCCAATGACGTGCAGCCTCTTAAAACATGGGCGGCTGGATGGACGGACAGCTGCCCCCCTTTGCCTGTGGGGCACATTTGGAGTGGACATCAGGCATGCAGGAGAGAGGTGCTCAGTAGCTCCGTAAGCCATGGAGTTACTGCCAGAGCTCAGGTTCCCACATGCCTTCATCCCTGGCTCAGAGTTCGACTTCGCACAGCCCCTCGCCGTGACACGGCATCGGCCTCTTCTCCCCAAAACGCCTCAGAAAGGGTTTGCCACCACAGGGCCACAGAACCTGTCCTGAACAGTCCGGTTGTAGAACACTGTCCCCTACCAGCAGTGCAGCCTGGGGTGGCTTTGCTCTCAACTCCTTTGACTTGCTGTTGGCTCAGAGGATTTGGGAGCTCGTTGTACCCGCCACATGAAAATGTTTCTTTTTGATTGGTTTTCCAGTTTTAGAAAGAGCGGAATATTAAATATTTCATTACATGTCAGCCCCTCCTCCCCCCCAGCTGCTTTTTTCCTTTTATAAAACGTCAGGTTATCCATGCCATGGTACTGCCACGTCTCCTCGATTATACATTTGCTTAAGGTATTGTATCTTTTATGTGCATGTAATGAGGACAGACGTTTTAATCAGAGGTTAGTCATTTATTTTTGCAAACTATTGTTTTGATTCATCATTTTGCAGATAATTAAATGGTTCACTTGGCACAGTATGTCTGCTGTATTAAAACAGGTAATTTTGAAAAAAGAAAGATGCTATTTTTTGGATCACTGCACAAGAATTGCTTTTATCTTCATCTTTGAACATAGTTTCTAGTTGTTTTGCATTTACCTTCTTCTGTTCAGGTACGTTAGTGCGCGCCGCTCTCTAGAGGAAAGGCCCTGTGCTGCATTTTGTCATCCCCACTTTTGAACTTGATGCGTCTCTCCAAAAACAAGACGCAGAACCAAATTGAAGCGTGTGGCACTGCGCTTTAATCAGCGAGTGCGTAATAATAGGCCAGTGGCGGCGTTAGCCACAGGGTTGGGCTCGGTTGAAACCACCTCTCTGGGCCAAGGTTAAAGTCTGCCTTCGCTCGTGCCCGATTGCCGTTCCCACCCTTTCGGAGAGAGACCTGCACACTTCTAGCCAGCCGCTGGTGGGGGAGGCAGAGGTCCTGTGTAAAAGGCAGCCCCCCCCGGGGACTATTGACTAGTATTGTAAGAGTGAGTGCGTGTGTCCTGAAATCAGCCCTCTTGCTGCGGGTGGCTTGCAGCAATAGGTGAAGGGAGGACACAGACTAACGTGCACACCGCTCGAGTGGCGCCCCAGGGCTGCTAGTAACAAGGCTGCTTTTCAAACAAGTCAATTCAGTGTAAAAAGAAGATGATTGTTTATGTCAACCACTAAACTGCAGAGGAGGCGTTTGCTTCCATAGGCAAAGCGAAAGGCTTTGCTCCCGCACTGCTGCCTGGGTGTCTCTTTCCGGAGCGGAGTCTCTGCTAATGCCGGAAGCTGCCGCTTGGGGGGGAGTGCGCGACTGCCTTCCCCAGGCCCATATCCGTTAGTCCAGGGACTGTCTGCGTCTCTCGCTGTCCAGGGATTGATCTCGCTCCTGTCCCAGCGCCTCCCGCACGTCGACACGCAGAAAGAGCAGGAACCTCCCCAGGTGGCGGGGTGGGCGTGAAAGGAAGCGAAGTTGGAGCGGCGGGGTGTTGCATGAAGTTCGGAAGGCGACGGGGTCCTTTGTCCTGCTTGTTTCTGGAGTCGAGTTCCAGACCCTGAACTTGCAGACGCCCACCTCTCTTGGCCAACAGTTCTGTGTTTCCAGTGCCTCGCAGTTACAATGAGACAGGCGGTGGCTTTGGAGGCTGCTGCGCTCTTAGGACAGAGACCTTGAACAGGACTCTGCTGTCAGTGAGGAGCCAGCGTACCTGGGTGATGTGCTCGCGGCAACTCCTGTTGCTATGCAGACAGACTGTTCCATCTTGTACCAGTTGCTGGAGGAGTGAAGCAGCCGTGTATTTGTTTTGCTTGTATGAGTACCATAGTTTAATTTTTTTTAATCGGAAGCTGCTGTGTAGTTTGGATATTTAAACAGTTATTAACCGAATGACAATTAACAGATTGCATAGACAGATTTTCTTTTGAAAACCTCTGAAATTGAGTACAGTTTGCAAAACTATCACAGCATAGTAATGACAATGAATTTTGATTTCCCGGAACTGATATTAGACTCCTTATTAAACTATGTGCATCTGCTTTTAATTTACTCCAAATAATTGGAAAATGCAATGAAGCTTTCCAATTAAAGTACGGCTTTATGCTGTTTAATAATACCCCCATAATATTATAGCTTATGAAGTGACAGGTGAGTTGGTGTATGAATAAAACATAAAGGCAGCAATAAGGGACAGAAAACCGGAGACAGTTGTTGGGGATTTTAAATGCTGGATGTAATTTGCATATATTAATCTCTTCTTTTCAGCCTTATCAGGCGTTCTTCAGTATTTGAAGTTAAAATAGCGTTGACAGGCGGGAGTACGCTTAGTTTTTTCAAGGATTTATTACTTGTATAATTTCTGATCTTTAATAAGCAGATATGACTGATCCTCATAGTTCTATAGAAATCAGTTAATTGTTCCAGATGGCGTGTACTGATTATGCAAAATTACTTTTCACACCATTTTTTTTTTGTGATGGAGTTTGGAGTAAAATTAAATTTTTTATAGCCTTCTTATCATGCTGTTTTACAGTGGTTTTTGCACAGAAGTTGAATTTAATCTACTATATTACATTGACCAGCACAGTTACTTTAATGGAGCATTTTGTGATTTGACAAAGAATAATAGGACACATTGCTCATTGTTCGTTACTGTGCTACTAATAAAAAGGAGTTCTGGTGTAGAGAACCAGGCTGTTATTTCTGAAGAATGCATAATTCACATGGTTAAAAATGCTAAATTGATACAGTGAGATGTTCTCTCTCTTCTGGATAGAAGATCTGGGCAGAACAAATGAAAATAGTCTTGTTGCTACAGATTTCGCCTAATGAAGAAGGATTCTTTTAATGACTCGTGTGGTGAAATTGTGTGGGGCTTTTTGCTAGGAGACGCAGTCATCCAAGTGTCATGCACTGAGCCCGACTGAGAGGTGTCAGTGGTGGTGTTCCCCCTGATTAATGTAATCCGGATCACTCAGTGGCATAATTTCATAATTGAAAAGCATTTATTAAAGGTGGTTGGGTTTCATTTATCTAATTGGACGCTGTTTATGGAGAATAAACCACACACACAACACCCCTTTCTGGTGAGGTTATTGGGATTCATGTCTAACGTTGACTGAACTGTCAGATTATCGCGAAGAGCCCAGAACCTGCGACGCTGGCGTATGTGACATGGTTGCTGCCTTTCTCTGGGGCCGGCTCTTCCAGGAGGCGGGGGTGCATGGGAGAAGGGCCCCAGTCTTCCCCCGCTCACCCGGCAAGGAAGGCAGGAGGCTGTGCCCGCACTGATGGAAAGTGGGCCGCGCACAGGAAGGCGCTCTTTCCCGTTACAGCCTTGTCGTCTGTATCCAGTGGCGCAGCGGTGGCTCCAGAGCGCACGGCGCGCTCTCCTTCCTGCTCGGTCATCAGCTGGAGGAGGTTTGTCAAAGAAGAATGCCCGATTCTGCCCCGCTGTCTTGTGACTTTTCACTGTCTGTCCTGCTCTCGCACAGGCAGGACGCGAAGCTTTTCTTTTGGTGGCTCTGATCGCCATGTTTTATGAGAGTGACGTTGGCTGGGCGGATGGTAGCTGGTTTTTTCTGCATTTGACAAGTTGAGGAGGTAGGTTGTGTTAGTTAAAACCAGAACAAACAGCCACCTCAAGTAGCGTGCTCAGCTCTGCATCAGAGTGCTCGTTCGCTTCTGGTGTCAGCCGGCAGCGGGAGCTAAACAGCATTGGGTTTTTGTGCGGCCTGCTTTTTATTACATAGGACAAATCTGGGCATGAAATCCTGAACGGTCACCTTTTAGACATTTATAAAAAGGCTGAGGGTGTCGTCATGCTTGGATTTAATGAATCTGACTAATCTTTGAAAAGCAAAACAGCAAAATGTTTAAAAAATGTAGATTATAGAATTTAATTAGAAAATCAGGGACACAGGAAATGGTCTTTAAGAGTGCTTATTTTAACTCACTAAAAAAAGACAAGTAATTAACTCAGCCATTAAAAGGCTTAAAATTTCATGTGTCTCCCCTGCAACTGGAAAATTGTTTTCTATATAGTTATTATATATCGGAGTAATGGTATAAATCAGAAATGATTAGAAAATATTTGTTCTAATGAAGTAATAATTTGGTAGTAATGCTTTTCATCAGCATAGCTTAAGGCTACATTGGGTGGACAGGCTTTATGTGGATTCTCTAATTTTAATCTTTAAAATGCTATCTAATGTCTCATTAAGACTTGCATATAATGTATCTTAAGTACAGTCATTAAATATAGTTTAGGGAGATTTATGTGCAGATATTGCTTAAAGATGTTTTAATAGGCCCATTTACTCTGATGATATTAATGATCTCTTAACACATATTAAGCTTCTAAAACTAGAGGTCTGATTCTCACGGCGAACAAAACAACTTAGAATCTGTAAATGGATTGGCTAATCCAACCGGGTTGGTTCTGTTGTTGGTTATTTGTAATTGGTTCCTCAAATATTCTCTTGAATCTGTGTAACTCTTTCAGGGATCTGGCAGTGATCTCGTTTCTGTGCATTCCCATGTATTCCTACGGTGTACGTTACACAGGGCATCCGTGAGGTCATTCAGGCCTCTGTCATCGTATGTTGTATTTCCTGGGCGTGTTAGGGGTTAGCGGGGATGATTGTTTCTCATATAACAATATGCGACATAGAGGGTGCCACTTTCCCACCTCCCTGTTTGACTATCCTGGACCCACTGTAAAACGGTGCACACATTCGTTCAGCTCATAGCAACAAGAATATATTTATAGAACTAAATTAGGTACTTTTAAAAACCAGACCACCACACGACCAGTTTCTAAAATATTCTAAGCCTTTGTGATCATGGAAAATTTGGGTGCAGAAATGACTTATGCATAAGTAACAAAATCTGTTCATTTCAGTAATGTCTCTTTACTTCCATATCTCAGAGAATTATTGCAAACAGAACTCTCTTGTTTCAGTTGCTAAACTCTGCTATTTAAAAAAAAAAAACCCTTCTGAGTTCAGAGACTTTTGTAATTACTAAATTGGTTTGTTAGAAGAGTATAATAGCAAATTTCTTCTTTTCATAATTGGACATTCCTTCCCTGTGGGCTAATGCATGCACAGCCCTTGCATACACAATAAGCTGTGCATTTGAAAAGCCATAACTAGCTAATAAGTGCTCTGGTGTCATCAGAGAGTAATGGTTTGCTGATTAGCATAATTAATGACAAATGGTGGTGTGGAATTGGTGGATTGGTTTAGCGGATGATGAATGTATCGCAGCTCAGGTTGGATCCTGCCAAGTAGACTTTGCTGGCTGTCAGCCCTTCTGTTCTCGCACAGGTAGACCTCATTAGTCACCATGCGAAGGTGCCAGCTTATTTTCACTGCTGTTGTGAGCACGGAAAACTTAATAATACAAGCGATGGCGGTGGCCCTGTTTTCTTTACGCGTTTTCTCAGCTCTGTTCTTCCTACCTAGCCAGCAGCTCGCTCCTGTTTCATGGCCAGGGAATGAAAGCCAAATGCCCGCCTGCCCCCGGTGGCCCTCCCGAAAGCTGCGCTAGGCCTGAGCGTTGCTTTTGCAGCGGAGAGATGAATTGCTGAGAGATTTTTGTGGCCTGTGAATGTTCTTGTTCCTATGAGGGTAGGAGGCCTGCAGTAGGCAGCCACCCATGCTCTGAGATGGGCACGTTTCCCTCTGACTTGATTCATCAAGGTTGATTTGCATTCACAAATGAGACGGATAAAAATGGAGTTACCTCTTCACCTTTAATGGGGCGGGGAGGATTTCTGGGGTGTCTTTCCTTTAAGTGATAAGCAACTCCTCTACCAATAAGGATGCAAATCCTTAATTTGCATTAGCAAAAATGGCTAATTATTATATAGATAATTAGCATCTGGAAATGAGGATTATCTTAATTACAAAGCACAATTTCCCTAATAGCTACAAAACTGTAAGTTTGATCTGTGAGAAGACTGGTGACTATTATTATATAATTAGTAATCATATTAATGGTGTGGAGTCTTTAGATATAATTTGCATATGCAAATGACATTTACCTGCTAGAAGTATGTGGCCCTTCTAAATGACTCAGAAAACTTACAACTGAAAATACTTTCAAAACTCCAGCTTCCAGCGTGCAGCTTGCTGGGATGTTAGGAAACGTTGGCCCCAGGATGGCCTAGTGCCCGTGTGGGCGAATACGGCCCAGGGTGGGGGAGGATGGCGACATCCCCAAGAAACCATCGTGTTCTCACCCCCACTCTGGTGGCTCTGACCATTAAAAATCCACCGTTTACTGCAAAGCAAGGTGCCCCCCTTGCCCCTCTGCCTCTGCGGCTCCTTGCGTACCGCCTTGCTGCCGTCTCTCCTGTGCTGCGGCCGTGTCTCGTGGGCTCTTTGCGGGGACATTCTGCCCTTGGGCCTGAGGTGCCCAGTGCTGGCTGCGTTCCCTGGCCGCGCTGTGGCAGCGGCTCTGGCGTGCAGACTCTCGCGACGGGATTGCATCGTTAGCCGCAGGCCGACGGCGGAGATGTTCTCGGGGCCCTTGTACCGGCCGGTGTGTTTACTGGCTACAGTCATTTGAACACGAATGCAGCAGCTGGGTGGGTGGGGTCGCGCCGCCAAAGTCTGTTACCCAGAGTGCTTTGCAAGTTCCTAGCTGCTTCATGGGTGTGAGAATGCCCAAGTTCTGGAACCGACGGTCTAAGGTGCCCATGCCCGAGCCTGGCCGGCCTCCTCTGACACTTCTGCACCAGTGCTCGTCCCACCGCGCGGCCGGGCCCTGCCGTGGCTTGGGGCACCCAGCGCTGTTCTCTCCTCCTCAGGCTTTTCCGTCCCTGGCCTGGGGGGGATTGGAAGAGCACCGAAGGAGCCGACAGGCAGGCCGCTGGGCAGAGCAGGAAAGTCCCCTTGCTGTTTGGCCTGCGCACGCAGGGAGAGCCGGGGAAATCAGCTGCCGGGCCCCTGTGGCTGCTCTCGTTCTGGAGTGGAGCGTCCTTCGCGCGCTGGAATTTCCTCCTTCTCCGGAGGAGAGAGCCGGAGCAGTCAGAGCTCGCTGCTCCTTAGTCACAGTATCCGCACAGAAGGGGTGGCCAGCCTTTGAGTTTTGGCTTCACGCCTGGCAACTGATTCACCTGAACTTCTGTCCGTCTCCGGGTCGAGGCGGCCTTCGTGCTGGAGATGGGGCAGAGGGCGTGGAAAGAGATAAAACTCCTGCTCTCCTGGGAAGAGGGTCTGGTCCCGCGCTGCACGGCAGGCCAGGCCTGCGCCAGCCCAGGGTTGTGCCCTCTGTCTGCACAGAGCTGTGGGAGACACTCCAGTCTGCTCTGCTGATGTCCCGGGGCAGTTCACTGTGTGGCCGGGTGCTTCCCGCCAAGACATCGTTTAACCCCCCGCGCTGCTCAGGGAGAGTCGGGTGTGGCTGTTCCTCCCATTCACTTTTGTGGAAGGCCTGCATGACACTTCCCGGTGGGGGCCGCCCCCCCCCGCGCCGCCTGCTGTGCCATAAACCCCGGACAGCACGTGCACGATAGGTGACAGCCTCCTAAATGGAGCCCTGCCGAAGCAAAACGCTCCCCTGCACGCGCTGCCTCCGCTGGGGTGAGGACGTGGGAGGGAGCCCGCCGTCGGCAGCACGTCGCTGCGCTTCGTGCGGGGCTACCAGGGGCTCGCGCGATGGTGGGGACAGCGTCCGACTGAAGACTGGCCATGGTTACTCCTGGGCCTTGGTTCCTCTTCTCCTGCAAATTCATCTGCCCTGGTTCAAAGGCGAATCCCAAGCGCTTCGCTCTGACCTGGGGCAGCCCGCTGAGCCAGGTGCGACACGGTATCGGTCAGAGCCGAGGAGAAGCCACGGCCACCTGGCAGGCGCCTGTACCCCAATGCACCAAAGACCCAGGGGCTAACGGAGGGGCTGGAAGCAACGCGAAGGCCAGCCGCTCTGTCGCAGCTCATGGAGAGCGAGGCCTTTGCCTCCTCCCACCCTGAATCACCAGCGTTCAGATCTCAGACCAAGCGGCCGATCTCGCCGACAGAGATGTGCATGTCCGGTGAGTCCCGAGGCGTCTCGGTCTCGTTACTCTTACCACTCGCTGGTGGAAGCTGGAAAAGGCCCCAGCTCCCAGCCCGGGGGGTCAGGCTTGGGGGGAAGGCTCCGGGAGAGGCTTGCGCGGCCGTCCCTCTTCCGTCTCTGCGAAGGGCCAGCCCACGCGCCCCTTGCCCTTGCTCTGGTGTAACTGATGAGGGGCTCTTGCCAGGGAGTGACACTTCCCCAGGTCACTGCAGCTCGGCGGGGCGGGGGGGGAGGGAGCGGGGGTGAGTCCAAAGAAGGGTTTATTAAAAAATGAATCACATCAGTGTCTTTGTTGCAAACACTTGCCACTTGAGGGGCCCTTTGAAGTCTCTCTGCCTGCTGCTGGGGCGGGTGCCGCCTGGCGTGGGGGCTGTGTGGCTATCCCCGTTCTGCACCTGACGTTTTTGTGTGTGAATAAAATCAAAGCCAGGGCTGCCTTTTCAGGTAGTTGGTGTGCTGGGTCTGCCGGCACGGAACTGCCCGCGCTGCAGCAAGTCTGCAAAACCCCGAGACACAGAGCAGCTCTAAGGATCGAGTTTGATTAACACGTGCCATTTTAATGTTTTAATAATAATGCAGCCAGCTCGGGACAAAACACCCGCCTCCTCCTTTTTGTAAAGGTAAAACACAGCGCTGCCAGTGCTCGCTGCACACCGAGCCTTTTTTCGGAAGTCACGAAGGCTTCCACTCAGCACAACTACTCATGCGGGTGTGGGGGGAGCTACCAAGGCCCCCAGTATCTGCAGCAGCTCCAGTGTACAGTGTCTGATTTGCCAGGCAGGTCTCAGCCCTCGTGTGGCCTCCCATGAGCTGTCTGCTCCTGTTCTCTGTTGTTCTTCGTGTGAAGGACGCACCCACCAGTGGGTTTATGGCGCCGGAATTGGAAATTGCGCTTTGCTTCATGTGCAGATAAGGTTCTTGTTCTTCCTCCGAAGGTGTTCATCCAAGGGGATTCCACTGAGCTTGTTGCAGGGTTGTTCCTTGCTGGAGCGCAGAATTGTCTCGAAGAGGGAAAGTCAGCCGGGGGAGGGGGTTTCATTTGGGGACCGGCTACAGACCTGAAAACCCACCGGCAGTGCAGCGTGCCTGACTCCAGGCAAGACCCATTTTGGTCACACTCTGCCGCGGTGACACGGCAGGCCATTATCCGGTGAACTGGCCTGCCTGGGGCTTGGTGAAGGTCCAACGCTTTCACGAAGGAACAGGCTGAACTCAGCAGCCTGGTGCTGAGCTTTCAGGGGTCTCTGGCCCGTGCCTGGGGCAGCCGGCCTGGCAGTGCATTCAGCACTAGGATTAAAGGAGAGACTAACAGGCAAGTCAGGTATTTCCCCTGTGGCTGGGGAAATGTCCCAGGCTCTTCTAACAAGAGGCCTGGCCACCCTCTTCGCTAGCGAGGGGGGATCCGAGCATGCAGCGCGCTCCCCGGGGATGCGTCTCTTCCTCCCTAGGGCCTGGCAAGCTGCTTCGTTTCGTGCTTTCTCCCCCGGCTTGCCCCTGGGCTGGACAGGCTGGTGCTGAGTGCCCCGCCCGTTGCGGCAGGTCAGGACACAAGGTCTGCGTTTGACCCTCTTCTCTCCACCGCTCGCATCCCGGGGCCAGATTCTCAGCTCTCCTGAGGCCATTTTGTGCCACGCACAAGTACTTGGACTAGCCCGCGGGGCCTGGCCCGTTACATCCCTAGCAGGGAGGCCATGTCCCGGGTGCTTCGGAGGCAGGAGTCCCCCGACCCTTCCCTGTCCGTTATGAACCTTGTGCCAGTGGGGATGCTGCTCTCGCTTGCACCGGGGCCGAGCGCCCACCCCCAGCTCTCTGCAGCACGGCGCTGGGGCCAGGACCTCAGCGGCTCGGCTTTGCCTTACATAGCCCGGACAAAGACCAGCCCGGGCGTCCTGGGAGAAAACCCTCCGTTCCCTTTGCAGCTCGCCAGTGCCGCCCGCTCTCCAAAGCACGGGGCTGTCCTTGTGCTCCTCGTGCAGGTCACAGGCTCTTCCCCTCCCGCAATGCTCCTTGGGACGGGGCTGCTTCCGCTGGCTCTCATTAGGCCGTTTGACTAATGACTGGAGGGGGCTGCGGAGCTGCTCGGGGACGGACGGACTCTCGCTAGCCCTCTCCGAGCAGCCTGCAAAGGCAGCCTCTGCAGGAATGGCACAGATGGCTGGCCCCAACAGCAAAGCAAACTACAATATGTCTTGGAGACACTGTGAGGCTGCAGCTTATTTGTCATGTCATGGAAGCCGACTGGGTTCGGGAGCAACTTTGTCTTTGCCCCTCTCCTGAGCTGGGAAATTATTTACAGGAGGGCTGCTCGGTTGCCTGGGAGAGAAGCGGGAGGCGGCCCACAATACACTGGGGTCAGTTTCGTAGCAGTTGGGGACTGTTCTTTGTTTCTGAGTGCTGGGGTTTTCTTTCAGCCCATCGATCAGCGAACGCAGCCTCTGG
The DNA here is from genome assembly GCA_030068395.1 of Apalone spinifera. Lineage (NCBI taxonomy): Eukaryota > Metazoa > Chordata > Testudines > Trionychidae > Apalone > Apalone spinifera. The sequence goes on from JANRFK010000975.1 coordinate 23,166,973, forward strand.
CAATGACAGGCCTTCATGATGAGCAAGGTGTTTGGTAGCGTTGCTGCTGCTTTGCCCTTGTTAATGATATGCAAATGTATGCTGGTGGCAGTCCATCTGGGAGGAAGTCCACCATAGCACAGGAAAACTCACATGAGCTACTACTTAGGCTTGATGTTGGAGAACCATGGACAGAAATCCAGAGGTAGGGGCTTCACAGTATCAGACAGAGAATGCGGCTCATGTCAAAAAACTCCTGTCCTTCTTGTGATCCACCCCAGGCTTCTGGAAAGTGTTTTTTTTTCCCCCCCTATTTATCCATAATTTTCTGCTGTTCAGAAATCCTACACCATTTCTCCCATTGCTTCCCGTGGCGTGCTGCGGCTTTTCCCATGTGTGTAGTAAAGCACTGTTAGGACAAGGGCTGAAACTTGGCTGAAAACAGAACCCTGACCAGGACGTGTGGAGGAGAAGCAAAGCTTTCGGCTGTTGGAAGTTACCGCTTTGCTCCGAAAGACAAAGGTTATGGAGAAGTCTTGTAGAACTCACTGGACATTCGAACCGCTTTCTCGTGGGATTATCACCTCTCTGCTTTTGAGGCCTCTGGAGTGGATAAAGTTCTTGGCATTCGAGTTGCTCTCTAGTGCAGAAGAGCCAGGTGGAGGGCCAGGCCTCGTTTGTCGCGGACAGAGAGATGGTGCCTGCCCCACGAGGCGCATCATCCAGGGAAGATCCTAGTCCATTAAATTCGACTAGCTCTCCCAGGGAATGTCTGTGGAGCCCATTGGCTGCGTCCCTACGGCATTCTCCAGGCGTGCCGCCGAGGGAAAGGGTTCCCATCCGCCTTGCACAGGCCTTCCTCAACAGGCTGCAGCCGCCTGGAGTCATCTCGCTGAGTCCCTTCAAATGGTGCAAAGCTGCAGGCAGTAGGTGAGAACGAGTCCACTCGCAAAGCACAGCTGTGGCCCCAACTGCATTGCAGGGCTCTCTCCCACCCACTGGGGCTAATGGAAAACCCCAAGCGTTTTCTGAAGCTGTGCTCGACGGCCACGTGTGCAGGACGGCAGAGCCGGAGTGTGTGTCCCCTTCCCCGCGCTCTTACAGCTGCGGAAGCACTGCCTGAGGCGGGATGACTGCCGTTCCACGGAGTCCAGCTGCAGTCGAGAGCCCTCGTGGCCCTGCCCGGTTGAGGCACTGGAGGAGGACAGGACATAGGAAGGTGTCTAAGGAGCGTTCTCGAGGGAGGAGGAGGATGAACACAGTGCAGCTTCCCTGCTGCCAGAGCCTGGGAGGTGTGGTGAGGCCCCATGTCCTGCCTGCTGAGCAGAGTCACTAGGACCCCGGCACATCAAGTGGGCCTGTGCCAGCCACCTGAGAGCAGAACTTGGCCCTTGAGGCTGCTGCCTTCTCCAGCTCCCCTTTGGCCTTCACACCTGCTTCACCTCCATCTCCAGCTAGCAACACAGGAGGTTACTGGGTCTCCCAGCCGCTGCGCCAGTGTCCTGACCATGAGGACTAGCCGAGGGTGTGTGCCTGGTGCCGGAGTGAGGCGTTACTCCCGCATGGCTTTGGCATGTCCTGGCTTGCCCAAGCTCTGCTGCCTCTAGCAGAAGCCGAGTTTCACGCACACACCCTGCTTCTGTCTGTCGGCAGCCGGCCTGTTCTGCCCTGGGACCCTCGCTTCTCCTCCTCTTCTGAGTGCCCCGCGGTCTGTCCTGTCCGCTGGAACCCCTTGTACGGCCCTGAGCCCATGTCATCACCCCAATGAATAATCATCGTTACAGACAGGAGGGATCTTCCAAGGGGAAAGCCATCTACATGGCCGCAGCAGAGGTATCACCCTTGTCGCTCAGTCCTGCACACGCCCCACGAGGCTGAGATTTGCAAGGGAGCTTCAGGGAGTTGGGTGTCTGGCTCTCGTTTGCGTTGCAGTGGGATTTAAGTACATTGGGCCCTTCACCTCTATTGAAAATCCCAGCCTCAGACAGCTGGCAGCCAGGTTTCCAGTTCATGGGCTGGGGTATTTCTATGGCTAGCACCAAGAGGCTGCAGCCAAGATCTAGGGCACACTGTGTGGAGCGCTGTACAAACATACAGAAATCCTTGCCCCAGAGTACTTGAGCAATGTATTCAATGCACTATCTGATAGTAGTGAGGCTGTATCTTTTAGCATTTGTCTTTGGTGTCTGCAAACACAGCATGGTGTCTTTGCTTTAAAAAAAAAATCATTTAATTTCACAATGGAGTGTGCTCCTTTGTCCAGGGAGCTGCCAGATTTGAACTCCTGAATTGCCAGCATCCTGTTTTGATCGTGAACTTGTTCCTACGTATTCCCAAGTTCCCGAGGCAAACAATGGAGACTTATTTCCCTCTGGTAGTTGTTTGGCTGAAAATAAAGTTTTCTTTAACCAGGGGAGCCTTGCCATTTTAATGAGACTGTTTGACGCTATTTTCCGAGATGCTCATCTTTGTAAAACACAAATACTGCACGAGGCTTTCGCATCTGGGGAGGGGCTCCCAGAAATTTGTACTCCTGCAGCAGGCTGTTTCTAGAAACAAAGATAACTTGGCCGTTACACGTGGCAGCAATATATTCGTTGTTTTTTCTATTGGATTAGTGATATTTAATTTTCAAGCAATAAGGAGGGATGCTTTTGCAAGGGGTTTTTAATATCGGCAATTGAAAATTCCTTTGTAAAAGGTTATGCCAAAAAAAAAAAAAAAACCCAAGAAATTCAAAGCATCAAATCCTAGGGTGAGAATTTCAGCGCAGAAGTGGCTGTTATTTGCTTGGGACTCTGGGTACATCAACTCTTCCGTGGCTGCATCTCCCTCCACAGTGGTGTGACGGATTAGTGCTCACTGCAGTGTGCACACGGAACCCTCCAAGCACTAAAGCAGCTATTCATCTATACCCAGGAGCTAAATATGACAATGTTAGCATTTTTCATTTCCCTGACGTTACCATTAATAAAGCAATGATCCAAAAGAAGCTTTGCTGAGTCTGTTCTTTATGCTTCCATCACTCACGACTAGATAATTTCACACAGGATCGTTTTTAAATTAAATGACGATAAAAGCGCTCTGCTGTTCTGTGTTCACTAGTTCATAGAAGTCTATCAAGTCATTAATGTGTCATGACAAACTGCTAGATGGATACAAGAGTAATTAATTATTTGCATAAATAACAGGTTGAACTTGGTGCTGTGAACCACAATGGCACGTACATCATATGGAGGGTGTCTCAGAACTTCTCACAAAGGGCCCATAAAAAGAGTTAAAATGGAACATCTTTGAAATCCTATTTTCTTCATTTTTAAAATAGTCCAAAGCTTGGCTTGAGTTTTGATGCTCTTTGTTATAAAGTTCTTCATTAATGGCCATTGTAAGGAGGCCTCTGATCGCTGGTGGTTGCAGTGAACAATTGTACGGATTTTTATAATCGCTATTAATCACCACATATTTTTCAAGATAATCACAGCAATTATTATTTAGAGTCCTCTTGTGTGTGCACATTGTGGAAAAGAAGAAGTGCTTATTATAGTGAGTGGTGTAGTCAACTACAGTCTGAAGTTCTTTGTCATCTAGAAATTCATTATGTAAGCTGATGCCGCCTATGAAAGTTCGTCAGTGCCGTTAAATTAGGGTAGCATTGGCAGATCTGAGTATTTAAATCTGGTCGCTTTGCTAAAAATATAGTTATTCTAGGAAGATGAATTACTAATTTGACAACTGAAGTTTAGTTGGAATCTACAGCATTAGGAAGAAGGCAGCATGTATCGCACAGTGGGCAAAAACGGGTGACAGAGTTGGAGGGGAAGGGCTCACATTAAAGAGAGAATTTGAAAGTGAGCTCACAAGTTGTATTTATAGGATTTAGTTTTGTGACATGCCCTTTAAAGGTTAATATTCAATCTTAATAATTTACAGCAAATTGCACCTGGAGACATATCAGGCCAGTTATAAATGAATTCACTGTTCTGCAGTTCTGCATGAAATGAGAGAGTATCATTTTGGCCCCAACTTCCGGCATCTGCTCCTTCCTGTTTGGGGCGGGGCAGGGTCTCTGGGAAATTTGGTCCATCTTGTTTTGTAGGAGTGGAATTCTCGCTTTGCGCTCTCGGACTCCTTTCTCCAAAGCCCGCGATGGGCTCCCTGAGTTAGGGCCCTGCGGGAGGAGCTGCACCGGCGACACAATCAATAGCAGGGAAATGTCTTTCTGAAATGCCTTTTTGCTTTTCCAGTTTTAATGTGAAGAGGGTGCAGGCACCTCCCTAACGTGAGACCGATGCCGTGGGCCTAGTTATACGGAGGGAAGGAAGCCACTGTCCCTGTTTCTCTCCCTGCATTTCAAATTCCGTTTTCCAGTGCCAGGGGACTGTGCTTTTCCCAGACTGGGTTCCCACCGGGAGTGGGTCCTGACTTGTAATGTTAGGAGGACAGGATTGGGTTTCTTGGCGCCTCAGTTCCTAGTGTCAGAAGAAAAACCTTGAGACTTAGATGGTTCCCACCCATTTCTCCTGGGAAGAGACACTGTCCCGATGCCTGTCAGATCCATCTAGGCAAAGACTAGGCAAGCCAGGAAATGGTGTCTGGATACAGAGTACATGTGGCTGCTAGGAGGTAGAATCAGTGCAATGTAGGCCTGGAAGGGGCCTTGAGAAGTCATCAAATCCAGCCCCCTGCACTGAGACAGGACCAAGGAAACCTAGACCGTCCCTGGCAGCCATCAGTCCAGCCTAAGCATATTAAGAAGCTTTTAAGCCAACTCCCCCCAGCACCAGCTCCTGCTCCCTTCGCCCCCCGCCCACTGCTGCCTCTGATACAGAGGCAGCAAGCAGGAGGAGAGTGAGTAGTCAAGTAGCGACTTAGCTTGTCGCTTGCGCCCTTAGTCCGGCCTGGTCTTAAAAACCTCTGGGGATGGGTTCGCTGGTTCCAGTCAAGGTGTGGTGAGGAATAAGCAAAAGCCATTGCTCTGACACAACCGTTCAGAGGTCTGCTGTCTGTGAAAAGTGCCCGCCTCTGCCCAGTGCAGGGGGCCCACGTGCCAGCTGTGAAATTGCCATCCCGGTGTGGTGGGACACTGGTGCACTCCGAGGCCGGGTGTGTCGGGGAGGGCAGATGTGCTAACTGCTGGCATCTGATGCTGGGATCTTTTGTGGATGAAGAGAGACGGTTCCAGGCACCGTGCGCGTGGGTTTGCGCAGGCCGAGTGTTTAAATACTGAAGTTGATGCCGTCTCAAAATGCATTTCGGATCCGTGTGGTTACTGTGCACTTAATGGAGGCGAGAGTGAGAATCTCTGTAGGACTCGTTCCTCAGGATGAGGCATGGTTGGAAAATAGCATAGGGTGTACACGGCTCTGGCCTGGAAGATGCTGCCCTGCCAGGACTGCGTTAGGTGGGTTTTACTGGGGGCTTCTTCACCTTCGATTGGATGTTTATTTAAACTAGGGACGTGAAATCCCGTTAAAGTTAACTGGTTAAACGAGGGCCCGGCTGGGCTGCAGCACGGTGGGCCTGGTCTGGCGTTGTGGGGAGGCTGCTCTAGCCCAGCCAGGCTGCCAGGTAACGGCTTACCCGGTAAAAGTGATACTTACGGGATAACTGGTTAACCCTTTACATCCCTAATTCCAACCCATAGGAAGAACGCCATTCTCTATTCAGTCTTGTAGGGCTTTAGAACTGGCTTTCAGCAGATCCCTGTTCGTTTCTTGCCTCTTTGAATTCTGTGGCGCTTTCCCGAGAGAGAGGGGTCTGTAACGAAGCCGTGAGTTGGCCAAGAATGACTCGTACCCGGGAGGCTTGCAGCCAGTCGCTGCCTTGGCATGAGTTTGCTAGATTTTTGGAGGAGTCTGGGAGCGTCACACGGGAACTCAGCACCCAGCCCCGGGGGGAGGAGGCGAGGGTGAAAGGGGGAGCGGTGGCGCGGACACCATCCGGCGGCATCGGTAGAAATAAGGATTTCTGGTTTGGGTTTCTGGCAGGCTTAGCTTGGCTGTTCTGCTGTTCAGCCTGCCCAGAGGTCGCTCCCTGGTTAGTCTCAAGGCCGCGCACAGAGGGAGAGCGTTCGTCTTGGTTTCTCAAAGACATCGCCTAGGTGATGGGAGCCATCTTTCTCCTTAGCCGTATCAAGCTCAGAGGTGCCCATGCTCCAGCTGAACAGGTCTGTGACCAGCCAGAGTCATTAAAGAGCTGCTGGCATCTCCTGAAAAATGGGGGGACTGATGTATTCTGCCCTGGGAGAGCCAGTTTTCTCTAGTTCTTTCCCTTGATGACTCCCTAGGGATGCCCCCGTACATGCTGCTTCCCTGTGCCACGTCGCACACCCCTCTCCTCCTCGCAGCTGTGTACAGCAGTGGTGATGCTCAGCTGTAGACATGAAGACGTGGAAGCAGAAATGTGCAAGACTCAGCTCTGTTTCAGATCTGTCCTGTCTGTGAAATATTCCGTTTCTCCAAGAGTCCTAGATGTTAAGTCCTCAAGCTTTGCTGACTCTTAGATCTAACTTCTTGTGTCTTCCCTTCGCCTGTCTGAGTTACAATGAACCCTTCAGCGACTGGCTGGTCGCTCTCTCGGGAGCTGCTCTCGGACACTGTTTTAGGGGAACGTCGGCAACAGCCAGCCAAGGAGGAATGCGAGAGGTGGGTCAGGCCTGTCACCGTGGACAGTGACCTCTGAGACTGCAAACACAGTCAAGGAAAATATTAATTTTTAACAAGAAGTGAGAAGAACTTTGCTGATCAAGGACGATTATCCATAGCAAGGCTGCTCGTGCAGCAGTAAAAAGGGCAGTCGTTCCAGCGGCCAGGTTCCTGTGACAACTGCTAACTTGGATAGCCGGAGGAAGATGCAGGCCTACCCAAGGCCTGTGCTGGACAGACGCCTCCGTCTTTTGCCCAGGCGGGAGGGAGGGGAATTTCACTCATGTGCATGTCCCGGAGGGATGTTGAAACCCGGGCAATCAGTTTGCCTAGCGTTTAACTGACTAACACAGGATCCCAGGCTGGAGAGCTTCTGCCCCCAGCCCTGTGCTGGGGCTCCCGCCAGCCCCCGCCACAGCCACCCCTGTCCGTGGCCGGAGCAGCCTCTTGCCCGCGGCAGGCGGGGAGCTGCTCCGGCCCCCTGTGGCTACTGGTTAACAGGAACCAGGAAGCGTTGCCCATTGAGGGCGAGACTAACTGGGTACCCGGTCACCTTTAACATCCCTAATGTCCTGAATATTAAACTTTTGGCAGAAGAAGTCATATGCAGAACTACAGCACATCCCCACGGGCGTGGGAACCTTCCTTTTTCTAATGACTGTTCCATGTCATCTTAACACAGCCCTGGCAAGCATGTAGGAGCAGCGGAAAAGCGTTGCCTGTGACTGTGAGGTAACGAACACTAGCCAAGTGCGGGGTCCTGGTGGCTCCTTCATTTTTAAACTGCCAGTAAACACTTGGCAGCTAGATCCCAGAACCTGCTCACTGCAAATGCTGCTTCCACCAGCCAACCTGGGGGCCCCATTTTATGGTGATCCACTGGGTTTAGCTTTGGAAAGCGAGTTTCCTTGCCCCACCGCTAGCACCACTCCTGGTGTTGCTGGGCCCTGTGGAGGGCAGCACAGTGCATCCGTACGAAACGCTGGCGCAGCCTCTGGCTGAATGATCGCAACGTTGGCCCGGGAGTTGCTAATAGCTTTGAAAAGAGGCATCGGAATGCAGACCCTGAGCTCGGCCCTGGGCCCCTCACAGCCTGCCAAGAGCTCTGGCAAAGCACAGGGAAAGGACTCGGAGCTTGGGGATTCTGCTTCTTTTCAGTGCAGCGTTGGAGCAGCGGGCACAGAACCGAAAGCCTCCTTCGGATTCCACGGAACGTCACTCTGACCCAGCTGCTAGGAAACCGCCGTTCCGCGTTGTCCTGCGGCCCTGAGAGAATCGCACCCGGGGCTGGGGGCCAACGCGGCCCCTCTCCAGCGGATGGCAGCTGCAGCTCCGAGTTCCCTGGTCTGTGGGCTGCTCGGTCGTCATGCAGCATTGACATCGACGTCGATTGGCCCCTCGGCCTCCCTGGTGAGTTGCCAGGAGCGTCACATTGGTGCTAATGGTGATTTGAAAGAACCCCACCCTGCAGGGCTGGCGTCTGCCGCTCCTCTGGCATCGAACTATGCACAGCAGCCCCGGATGCTGCCTGGCTCCTCCTGGAGGGTGGCCGTCGGCAGTCGGAGGAAGGGGGAGAGTCGGGCCCCACGTGGTAACGTGACCATGCGCCACATCTCGCGATTTCCGCTTGGATGGAAAACATACTGAAACCACCCACTCCGTCTGCAAAGTCCTAGGGGCCAGGCCGGTGCTCCGGGGGTCGGGGCAACCGACTGCCCTCTGCCCCACACTCACATCCTGGCAGCCTCCCCATCTCCCTGCGGTCCTTGTGCTTTATTAGGGAGGACTTAGGCTCCGTATTGCCCTGGGCGTGCCTGGGAAATGCTCAGCCAAAATCCTCGCCCGCAGAATGTCCACGTGGGCAGCATTAGTGGAGCAGGACTCAGTCTTGGGGTGGGATCAGACATCCCGATATCAAATGTCCTGTTGGCCATTTAGAGTGCGATTCCGGTGAGGAAATTTGGGCTTCTGCCCCAAAATTGTAACAGCCACTCACAAGGCTGGGCTTGGGGAACGTCCGTGTGAAAACCAGCATCTAAAATGGCTCTTGCGCAGTGTCCGGGGTTGAACAGTCGTGGTCCCACCTGCACTTTGTTGTTCAGCCTGCCCAGATCAACAGGCGTGGTGAGTTCAGGACTCCAGCGCAGCGGAGACGGCCGGGGAGAATTTCCAATGGCAGGGAACAGAAGAGTCCCGGTGTGAAGTGAGGGTAAAAATACCTGCTGTATCCACTGGTTTCTTAGGAGAGATTGGTCGGAGAGCAGCCTGCGTCCAGCAGGGCTCCAACCCTGTGCCAGTCAGTGCGTGTTCTGCAGACTGGCCCACCTTCCCCAAACAGTTGACCCTGGTGCCAACACAGGTACAGGGCTGGTGGGGGAGAAAACACTTCACTTTCCCCCCCAGCTTCCCTGCCCCGCGAACAGGACTGGTGCGGGGACAGCTCAGTGCTTTATTTGTTTAAACTCTCCTGAATCGGGAAGTGTTTCAAATTCTCGACTTCTGGTGCCTGCCTCTAAAAAGAACAGCTGAATGAGCTCATTGTTTTCTGATTTTTCCCTTTAATGTATTTTACAAACAGCCTAGTGATGGGTCTGACACGCTGATTCCTATGTATGCTGCTTTCACTTTGGGATTACAGCATTAATAACATACTTCTATGCAGCGTGCCATTTTTAAGCATGATCGTTATGATAAAGGGCATATACTTAATTACAGGCCTGCTTAATTACAGCTCTGTTGAAGCTCGTTTGTTTAGGAGAATGCTAATTGCGCTACTGAGCCTTTGGCACACCCTCCCTTTCAGCTGCGGGGTTGCTCTGTGCTGTGTATCAGCGGGTTTTATAACAACAGTGTCAAAGACGGAGGGAGGCCAGTGACACATTTCTGGGGATGTTTTGCTGTGTTCGAGGGACTTACAGCCGAGCGCTGGGTCATTTCTTTCATCTGTTTACCAACAGCCATTGTCTGGCTGGCCCAGGTGGCTTTCTGCCAGGGTAGGGAGTGCTGCTGAGCATCCAGGTTTGAGAACCCGCATGGCTCTGTTACTGTTTCTCATCTTTTTGCTGCCCCACAACACCTGGCCTCCACCTGGGCTAGCTGGTCAGAGAAACTTAAATAAAGCCCCTGGTCAGTGTATGAAAACCTTCCTGCAGCAGTGACCTGAACTCGTCCGAGTTGGCTGAAGTTACACACACTGCCCCAAGAGTTACAGGGGTCCTGGCCTTTTCAACTCCGAGCCCAGAAACATGCCCAGGGGCTGCGGCTTTGCAGGAGAAAACCTGTTCGGGGTTAAGGTAGAGGCCACCACTGCGAGCCTGACACTTGTTTTGGGGACATGGGCCCGTCTGCTTTTTCTCACAGCTGAAATTGATAAAAAACATCAGAGCGGCCAGACTGGGTCACACCAAAGCTCCATCTATCCTAGTATCCTGTCTGCCGACAGTGGCCAATGCAGGTGACCCAGAGGGAATGAACAGCACAGGGAATCATCACGTGACCCCTCCCCTGTCACCCATTTCCAGCCCCTGTCAAACAGAGGCCAGGGACACCATCCCTCCCCATCCTGGCTAATCGCCATTGATGGACCTAACCTCCATTAATTTATCTAGTTCTTTGTTGAACCCTGTTAAAGTCCTGGTCTTCACAACATCCCCTGGCAAGGAGTTCCACAGGTTGACTGTGTACTTCTTGAAGAAAAACTTCCTTTTGTTTGTTTTAAACCTGCTGCCTATTAATTTCATTTGGCGACCCCCTATTTCTTAGGTTATGGGATCAAGTAAATAACTTTTCCTTATTCACTTTCTCCACACCAGTCATGATTTTATAGACCTCTAGCATATCCCCCCTTAGTCTCCTCTTTCCTAAACTGAAAAGTCCCAGTCTTTTTAGTCTCTCTTCATATGGGACCATTCCAAACCCCTCATCATTTTTGTTGCCCTTTTCTGAGCCTTTTCCAATGCCAATATATCTTTTGTGAGATAAGGCAACCACTTGTGTACACAGGATTCAAGGTGTGGGCGCACCATGGATTTATACAGAGGTAATCGGCTATTCTCTGTCTTATTCTCTATCCCTAGTGTAATGATTCCTAACATTCTGCTTGCTTTTTGACTGCTGCTGCAAATTGAGAGGCTGGGTTGAACCAGATAAACAGGGTGGAGAACTTATAACCAGGGGTGGCCCGACCATATAGGTGAACTAGGCGGTTGCCTAGGGCGCCAAGTTAAATGGGGCGCCAAATGGTGGCGCAATATCATGGAGGGGTTTGGAGGTGGGGGTGCCGATTGCATGGTTCGCCGAGGGCACCAGTTGCTGGCAGCTCGTGTAGGGCCGCCCCTGCTTATAACCCCTCTGTAGACTTGGAAACGTGCCCTTTTCCGAATGTGATGGGAATTGCTGAAAGATGCAGATTCCAAAAATACAGGCGCTCACCTGAGCTCCAGTGCCTTGCAGCGCTTTCTCTGTGGGTGCAAAGCCAGTTACAATGCATCTAAGGTCCTTACTTGGATTTAAAAGAAGAAAGAGCCAAAGCCTAGGAAAACCCACCCATACTCCTAGTGACTCAAGGCTGCACTCTGCACAGCTAGCCCACTCCCGGGTGTTGGATACTCTGGGATTTCGCTGGCATCTGCTTCCAGTGGACTGGGTGTTTGGTGCATTACAGCTGCAGTTGGTTATTTACGGTCTAATGTTTTCAGCAGTGGCAAACGGGCGAGCTGGAGATTCTATTTCATCTCTCGTGGCAGGATGCTTTCTAAAGGGCTGCAAACACATTTCCAGTCGCCTTCTCCAAACCCTTGCCCCGTAAAACGCCCGTGGGTTGCTTAGTTCCTTGTGTTCTGCTGGACTCCCGGGGGCTCTCTTATGTAGCCGTTTATATGCAAACTCTTGTTACGCAGCACGAGGTAAATGGAAGTCTGTCCTTTCCAGCCATCTGCATTTCTTCTGGACTCCAGACACTCTCTTCTGGAGAGGCTGGTTCTGGACGCGGCCCAGCCAAGCTGGGAGCAAATTCACAGACCCTGGGCCAGAATGATACTGGCTGTTACGTGAACATACCTGTGCTGCGAACTGGCAATCCGACTGGGAGAGCGATTGGCTGACGTTCTTGCCCAATGTTGATGCGGCTCGCACGCCTTTGGACACGCGGGTTGTTACTGGACACCAGAGTGTCAATGTGAGATTTCAACCCTCGGTTCCTCTCTGTTTTTCAGCCATGGATGGAGTGCCTTTTATGATCTCCGACAAGTTCGCCTGTGCTCCTGACGGGGTAAGTGGCCTTTGTTATTCTGTAGGGTAAAGTTCATCCACGTGCACAAAGGAAGGCAGCGAAACTGGTGCATGTAGTTGGTGCATCGCCCTGGCCTGGTGCTGGCCGCCCCCTCACCGTGATTGTAGGTGCCCTGAGAACATTTTGCTTTGACCTGTGGGGGGTTGGTTTGCCCGATCGTTCCTAAAAGTCAGTTCCTCTGTTAGCTGAACCCTCTGGCACTGCCAACAGGGAGGTGAGTGGGGTACGTTCTGTCTGGATGTGTTATAAATGAGCCAGTACCTGGTTTTCCAAAGCTACGTTCAATCTTTTGTCCCTTCCCTGGGGCATGGAGATGGCGCTGTTCTATCAGATCCCAGAACGGAGTGCAATGCTAGTGACCTGTGGGGGTGCAGACACGCACTGGGCACTAGAGAGAGGGCAGGGGTCTTTTCATCCCCGCTGTTCACAATGCATAGAGAGCGGGGCCGAGCTGCAGTGGGACTTGCACCAATGTACGATAAAGGCTGAAAAGGCCTCTCCAGGCACTGCCCAGGGGCCATGGCCCGGGGACATCGGATCCACCCAGCACATGGCTGTCCTTTGTGTTTATAAAAGAGGGGTTCCAGTTCTTGGGTGGGAGCCCGTCACCTTGCATTGTGTCCCTTGCTCCTGAGCACGGGTAAAGGGCCCAGTCGGCACCCACCCCTTGGTCAGAGCTGGGAGCCCAGGCCGGCCCGCCCACCTGACACGCTGGTTGCAGCGCCATCGAATCTGGGCTGGGCCTGCGCCTGCAGCGGCGCGTGCCAGGCGGAGCCTCCGGGGGCTCTGTGGCACGAGGGATGCTGGGCGTTTTGCACAGGAAGTGCAAGTAACGAGTTGACCCACCCTCGTGAGGTTGCCGTGGCAACGCTGGCAGGATTCTCGTTTCTGGGGCGCCAGGCTGTGCTGGCCTGTTTCCTAGTCCCAGACTAGAGAGGTGGGAGAGGTGATTGTGGCCAATGGCACGAGAGCTGGGCCGCTGGGGTCCGGGCAAGAAGAAAATGTTTTCAGTGTTCCCGTTTCCCTCTGGCGCGAGAGATCGTCCAGGCCAACGCTGGCCCGGGCGGGGCCGTGTGCCCCGGTTCCGGATGCTGCCCGCTTGTTTCTGACGCGGTTAGTGCCGGGGTCTGCCCGGCCAGCCCGGCTGCCTGAGTACAGGCAGTGACCGCGAAAGCGTCCCACGCTCCCTGCACTGGCCCATGTCTGCGTCCGGGTCAGCCCCGGGTGCATCTGCAGGGATGCTCAGCGGAGAGCTGGTCCGTCCCTAGCGTGGTGGTGGCGTGGCACGCTGCTTGCCTGGGGCCACTTCAGGGCTGTAACCTAGAGCCAAGCAACTCCACATCCCATCACCATTCCCCTCATCCATCCAGGGCCACTAACAATAGCTCTTTCATCAGCGTACAAGGCGGCTGCCTCTTGTTCATCACGTCCTGCCTCTGGTGTTTGTGGCACCTTTTTTGTTTTGCTTGGCGATTGTAGAAAGTGCAGATGCCATGGGATGGCTTTGCAGCCATTCCTGTCTGTCTGGGATCGTTTGTGCTCCCCGGGCGCTCCCAGGGAATGGGAACCCCCAGCTGCCAGGAGAAATGCAGAAAGCCCATAGGCCATGCTAAGCCTGTGACACCGTTGCCACCATATGGTCAGTGTGGTCAGGTGAATGTCACCAGTGCCATCTAAACTCCTTGGCTTGTCACCCCCGGGGACAATAGACGTGGTTCTACGGCAGGAAGACAGACTGATTTGCCAGTTTAAAACACCCCTTCAGCAGGTAGCCGAGTTAGTCTGTTACAGAAAAAAACAACCAGTGGTCTGGTAGCACTTTATAGACTAACAGAACATGCCGATGGGATCATGAGCTT
>JANRFK010000975.1:23211019-23223710 GCA_030068395.1 Apalone spinifera
CAGCCATTGCACATTGCACCTCTCCGGTATTTTCTGGATTTTTTTTTACCAGACAGAGGCCCCAAAAAACGGACTGTCCAGTAGAAAACCAGACACCTGGCAAGATCTGTGAGCAGGCACCTTTTGCCTGGAGCCTGGTTGTCTGTGGGGCCGTGAAAACACGAGCACTCGGTGCACACAAGGCCAGAGCCCGGCAGCCCAGGGCACTTGTGAGCTGAGCACTCGGAGGAAGAGGCCGGTTTCCAAGAGACGTTTGCCTTCCGGCTGTGTGCAGCGGATACAGTGGAGTGTGCGTTTCTCCCACAGACGGAGTCTGGCCGCTTCATCACTGTTACACGTTTGTAGCATCTTTCCCTTTCCCGAGTGTGTCTAGTTTTGTATTTGCACTCCACTCCGGGATGCCGTTGGCGGCAGGACTCCGGCCTCCTGGGTCCCATCGGCTGCAGACTGTCTGGATGACCATGGCCAAGCCCTGTAACGGCTCTGGGCTGGCATTTTGCTCTCGCTTAGTTGTCCCATTAATTTCGAAAAAGTTGTGCCCTATTTTTCACCGTGTGAATGAGCGCTGCCTCTGGCCCTTTCAGCAATAGTAACAGGGACCAACTCTACCGCACACAGGTGTTGTGATGCACCAACATTTCTGCTAGCAAAACCCTATGGCAGCCTCCCACGAAAGGTGCTGCTGTTCTGCAAATGTTTTTGCCACTAAAGGTACAAAATGTAAAAGCAGGGAAAGCGGCGTTTCCATCGCTTCCTGCCTCAGTGTACCGGGGAGACTCCTTGTCTTCTCAGTGCAGACGTTCTCGCTCTGCTTTTAAATACGACAGTCAATATTTTAATTTTGTATTTCAAATATTGAAATAAAAGAAGCTTTAACTATTTTAATTTCGTCTTTAAAAGAATATAAAACCTCTGAAAATCCTTGACAAGCCAAGAAACCATTCGCCCTTGCCAGCATCAACCCTTTAGCCTTTTCTTTCAGACCGAGAGAACCTTCCGGAAAAATGCGTGTTCTGGCCGTTGGCTGAACGAGGAGTGTGCACGTAATTCTGCGGCGGGCGGGAGAGGGCGCTGTGCACCTCCAGGAACTCTCCCAAAATACTGCTCATACAAGGTCGGCATTACACAGCAGGAAATGGTGGCTGTTAATGGGGGCTGCCAGCCAGCCACGAGGCAGAAGTCACCTTTGAGAATTCTGGGCCAGATGAGCAGAGAAGTGGGGTGTAAAGACGGCCTAGGGCTCCCCCGTGCCTTCTCCCAGCCCTGAGTAGGGCATGTACAGGGCCAGCCCCCAGGCAGGTTAGAGCAGTCTTCAGGCTGCTCTGAGACCAGCTGATCGTCTCGGAGCCAGATCCACCCACTGGAGACCAGAATCTGCCACTTTGGCACAGAGCGAACACGGCTGTAGTGCCGCATCTGTCTCAAGACCCATCTCAAGCTTGGAGACAAGGAAAACAAGGCCCTGGCACATTCCCACTTGTCTCTTGGGTTCCAGAGCTCAGAATCTGCTGCAGCTACTTGGCAAAAGAGGCCTTTGCCTGCCTCCCCCGGGGCTACACAGGAGCGGGGATGTGACCGGCCTTCTCTAGCGCAAACCCAGACTTGGAAAGACTCCCTAACACCAGACTTGAAGGGCCTACACAGCAGGGCTTAACCCAAACTAAGCGACGCAAATTGAGCTACGTCCATTGCGTAGCTTATTTTGAAATTAGAAGCATCTACACAGCACTTATTTCTAAATCGAGCACTCTTCCTCCGACTTCCCTTACTCCTCGTACAAGGAGGGTTACAGGAGTCGGAGTAAGAAGTCCTCCAGCTTAACAGTATTTGGATACTATTTCGAAATAACTGCCTGCTGTGTAGACATGGACTAGGTTGCTGCAAAATAACGCTGCTGTGTAAATGTACCCTAAAATACGCCCGATTTGGGCCGCGGTAGGTTGGCCTCCTCAGTCCCAAAAAAGAAACCGGTTTGAACCCAAGTCTGAGTGACATCCCTTTGCAGCCAAACACAGACCCAATTTCTCATGTGATGCTTTGTTTCCTTTTTCAGTAGCATATCAACAAGCTGCAACACAATCCGTATATTTTCATACTGGATCCATTCATATTTTCAACAATGAACTGCTGCACAACTCAAGACATGGATTCGTTAAGAAGCTACCCCCCAGAATAAATCCAGAAGGATTAAAGTGGCAATCCTGCTCTATTCTGTTAGAACCTACCATGTCACATATTGTATTTGGCTGCGTGCATGCTGGCTAGATTAGAGAAACCTTACAGGGCATGAAAGCATTTCATCCAACTGAAAGCAACACTAGGCAGAGGCACAGTTTTATATTCAAGGAACTCTTTTGGAAAGTGGAATTTTGTGATTTAAAAAAAACCTCAGCAGTTCATTTATAGTTTTTGTCATAACACCAAAAGGGAGCTAGTGCAATCTTTGTCAAATTAGAAACAGGCTCGAGTATTAGTCTTTATGTTGATGGTACTCAGGTATTAATCCATTAAAGTAATCAAAAGAGCTTAAATAAGAATCTGAAGGCTGCAATATATATGTCACTGAACAAGCTGTAAAACTTCCTGAAAAGGTGATTTCAAAGCCATATTGCCCAAGGTTGGCAAATTGCATATTTAATTATTTTGTCAGTCCCTCTTTCTACTCTAATCTTTTGGCAAAAGACCTTCAGACATATGAGATCAGTTAAGATAATTAGGGTATGATGGAATTAGGTGTTACTTGATTTTTAAGAAAGATACCATCCTCTGCTTTGGTATAAAATGTGTGCAGAGCCCAAAAGCTAGGCTGTATTGTAATGTTTTCTTTTCTATAAAGATCAAAGATCTTTAGCCCCTTTCAAGATGTCTGCAGAATTTGTTTCCTAATTATACCACATTTACTTATTTGTGTGCTGGGACATCACAGTTAACTCTTTGATTGTAAAGATGAGATTGGACCTTCTTCCAGATGACGGCTGGCCAGCAAAACCCTTGCGTCTCTAAATTGCTTTTTAGATTACACGGCAACTCTAATTCTACTATTTGGACACGGTGTTTGCTTTATTTTTAAACACCCTAATCCTCTCCAGCCCAGATTTATTTTTCCTCAGTGCGAGTTTACACTTTCATTAATATCATTTACAAGTCCTCACACTCTTCATGAACAAGAGTAAACTAGTCAGGCTTTGATTTGCAGGGAAGTTGGAACTGTTCTGACCCAATGGTTATGCTCTTTCCATGAGGTGGTGCCTGAGTTTCTTCAGTAGAAGTTTCTATAAAAGATTTGGAATTAGAATTTTTTGGCTCACTTTACTGACTTTATTTTCCCCCAGCTAGAGAGAGATAAAAGAGTGGCGGGGCCACCCCTGCAATGTGAAAACAGGCTGGACGGTTTGCCGTTCCAGCCGTGAAGTTACAAAAATCAATTTGATTAGAATAGCATGAAATCTATAAAATAAAAAGCTAAAACATTTATAGGAAAAGTCTAATATGAAACATTTTTAAACAATGTGTTTTATTTACTTTTTATCCATTTCCTTTCAAATAAGTTCAAAAGAATCTGAGAATCTTCTCATATGTTTCCTAATTACATTTGCCTTTATGATTCCTGTCTCAACATATTTTCCCCTTCTACTTGGAGTCTTTTAACATGAAACATAAAAAAGCACCATGCCCAGTTTTTGAGAGAATATTTGGAAGAAACAGTCAGTATAATTCAGAAATCACAAATGCCCACAAAACAGTGGAAAATGCAAATGGCTAAGCTAATGCACAGATAAAATGTGAGTTTATTTAAGCTTTTCTCCTTTCTGGACTGGCAGCTCCAGAAACCCCAAAAGAGGCTGTTAATATCGCCCCTTGATTTGAAGTCCCTCATTCGTACTGTTTAACCTCTTTTAAAAACTACTGACTTAAACTGACAAGAAATACAAATTACTCTGGACCTGATCCTCCAGGCCCCAGCATTTGACACATGGCAGGATTGGGCTCTTCATGGAAAATAACAATGGAATAAATGTTTCTTTTTTCCTTTTTTCCTCTGGGGGATGAGTAATGCTTTGGCCAAACAACAATATCTCTTGGTAGCAAATACAATGTGTGCCTGTGAATACTTTTCAGAAATCTTGATTAAAAGCCTGCTTCTCGTGACCTAGCACTGCTCGGAGTCTGGCAATACGGTGTAAGAGAAAACTGCTCAGAACGGTAGCTTATTATTAACCGTAGCCGAGATTCCTAAGTGACTGGTGATTTTGGTATCTCACCTGAAACCCTTGGAGGGGCCCAATTCTCAGGGTGCCTGTGCTCCCTTCCAGGGACTCGGATGCTGAGCACTGAAAATCACCCATCACTTATATCTTGGCCATTATTTAAACCACTGGAATCTCTTGAGAGGGAGGAATTTGGTGCTGGTGGCATCTCTGTGCAGGAATGGCTCTCTCGGGACCTGGGGTTTGGCTAGCTGGGTTCCTGATGGACCCCAGAGGATTGACAGACTGTGCTTTTGTATTAACAGCCGGTCCTTACCCCCACTAGCAGGCTGCGCTGAGGGGCCGGTGAGGAATTCTGTCTGCCTGGAGCACCTTGTCATTGCCAAACCCATCAGCTCTTTTGGGCTGGAACTGTCTCTTTACGCCAGGTCTGTACAGTGTCTGGGCCAAAGGGGCTCTGACAGGACCTGGAGACGCTGGGGTTTTGCACATTAATAATCAAGTGGCGATTTATCTGTTTTCTAAGAAAAATGAAACCTGCTACTACTTACTGACACGATGAGAATAATCCCCGTGTTTGCTTAGAGATGGTCCTAAGGGTGTAGTCATGAATTTATGGCACTTTTCACCTGCAGATCTCATCTAATTTAGAGATCAAGTAAAAACCGAAAGGGCTTTATTGAAATCTCTGGGAAGGATAGATGGGGCAAAAATATCTCCTGTCTCTGTTTATATTCTCCAGCTTCCTGCTCAGAAGGGGCAGGGTGGGCAAAATCACGCATTTTTAATTAAAAACATTAGATTTTTATCATGTAAATCGGTTTTGTATTTAAATGATGTTTCCCTTTTTAAAAATAAAACTATTTAAATTGAAGTTTGAAAGAATGGCAACTAATAGGAGGCCGAACTTACAATAATCTAGTAAAATAGATTAAATTATTTTTGTACGCCTTTAAGCAGGCATCTGGAAGCAGAGTTTGTTCAAGAGGGACCCCAGCTTTTGGCAGCAGTAGCTTGGGGGTAATATTTGCATTTCAGTTGATTCAAGTAGTTCGGTTCAATCACGAGTTCATTCATAGCTGAGAACCCGACAGGAATCTGAAAAAACAGGAAAGCTTGTTTTCCTCTTTCAGTCTCTGAACAAAACTGGAGGTGGGAGACTGAGATGTATTACTTCAAAACACTTGTAGGATATGGGGACCAGAAATAATCACTATAATTCAACTATATTTACATAATTTACGTTTATTTCCTTTGTTAATAAGATGGTTAATTTTAAATGCAAAATATATTTTGATACACTTACTTCTTCCCTTTATGTATCCAGCACATCTAAGGAAGTTTTCTTTAATGAATAAACAATCATTTTAGAAGCCCGGGTTTGTGCATTTTAATTAAATTTCAATTTCCATCTAAATGTAGCCTGACCCAAATAATGAGTAAAATTAGTCAATGTCTAGTAAATAAGAAAAGCATCATTCGCCATTTTATAACATACTAACCATGTAAAAATTAAGACTCTGAATAAATGGAAGTTATATCCCATAACTGCCTACAGAAATGTGTGCTGGGCTCCCGGTTACCAAAGGAGCAGCACATTCTGTGGAAAGCCTGTGTGGAGTTGCTAATCAGCATGGTTTAATGGTTCCCAAGCACGGAGCATCCACCTTTCTTTGGGAGAACAACTACACACGCAAAAGAAGATGAATATCGATCATTTAAACCCAGGTTTCCTGTTGTGGTTTAAATCACGATTAAAATGGGCGATTTCAGCCCCCGGGGAGGGCGTCGGGACGTTGCTAGACATGCTGCTGCAGTGCTGGTCCAGCGGGATGCGGCGCACTCTGTCTCCGGGAACATGTTACACGGTGACTGGTGGCAACTCACATTTCAGCCTTCAGAACACCAGAGTCTTTTGCCCAGCAGGGGTTTCTCTGGACGGTTCGGTGCTGCGTCCGGCATTGCCTCATTCTAGGCGACAAGCAAACCCAGGGACGGCCAGTGTCCTCACAACACACCCCGGCTTTGAGGGTTCACCCCCGCCAGAGCGGCCGACCTGTAGCTCTGGGTAGGAGCCAGGGCTGAGCTGACTTTGCTGATGTCGGAACCAGGGATTCCATGGAGTTAGCACATTCCTGATGCTTGGGGCAGGGTGGGGAAGCTACGGCCCAGGGGCTCGATCCAGCCCCTGGCTTCTCTGGATCTGGCCCCCGAGGCTTGGGGCTCCCCTCCAGCATCGGCGAGCCAGGGCTGGGCTCCAACCCTGCTGCTCCTCTCATCCCCAGCCTGCTCCTGCACCTTTCCACACTCCCAGATCCATCACCCCCCACGACACCCCAAGCCTGCTTCCCGGCAGCCCCCTCCTGCACACTGAACCCCACCCTAAAGCCTATGGGGACCCACACAATCTATGAGTCTGGGCCCCCTAGGTGTGCAAGGGAAATACAGGGAGTTTCTTTCTGTTTCTCAGTTGGGGGCCACATCAGTGAGGGGCCTTTTGTTTTGGGGTTTTTTTTGTTTCTCAGAGCACAGGAAGACTACACACACACACACACACACACACACACACCGCAAGAAGGAGCAGCTCGCCCTCCTCATTGGCTGGTGCCGTGAGAGCTGCCCCTTCCTGTTTCCGTTCACGTCAGCCCCCGTAAAAGCCCAAGATTCATGCCATGATTGGAAACACCTGGACACAGGGCTGTGTCCCTCAGGCACGGCGTCCTCCTGGAGAACCAGGAGTTCAACGGTTGCATTTCTTAAGTCCGAAGCCTCCGCATGGCCTCGTGCCAGGCTCTCTTCCTGCTGCTTCGCTGGTGCGGATGGGGCATGAAGTCGCGAGTTCTAATGCCTTCCCAGCACTGCAATCCTTTCTTCCTTCCCCATGCCGCTGCCAGCGCCTCTTGGCCCTGAGCCGTGCTCAGCTGCTGGCCCAGGGGCTTCCGGCGCCCCCAACAGGATTGTGAGGGGAGTGTCTACAACGGGACTGTGGCCTGGTGTCACATCCTACGTGATGACATCACACGGCAGCATCATGATGTCACGTCAGTGCACTAGCCCAGTGCAGCTGTCCTGGCAGTGGGGAGTTCTCGCTCTCTGGTTACGCCAGGTCCCGCATCCACCTGGACTGCGCAGCGGGCCCAGGGCTGAGAGCAGCTTTCTGGCCCTGCTGGGAGTTTCCACACCACGCGCGCACTAGGTACTGCTCACCCGTCCCGGGCAGTAGCTATAGCCCTCGTGTGATGGGCGCTCATAGCGCTCTGAGCCAGGGCAGCACCAAATAGCCCCACAAAGCCCATTGCCCCCGCTTCACCTGTGCAAGGGTAGGTGACCTTGAACTAGGAATTACTTCCTGCCTCCTCGGGAGCATGAGACGTGCCGAGGTGTAAGCGCAGCCAGCAGGCCTGCGTGTCTTCCCCGGGTCCCCTTCTACCCGCGAATGCCCCTGTCCCACCCGCCGGGTGCCCGCCTGCCCATTCTAGCCACAGCGCAGCAGTTTGTTCCCGTACCCGGTGTTCTCCGCGCACGCACCTAGCACAGCACCTGCTCCGGCTCGGAGCCTCTTCGACCTCGGCACCTCTTCCTGCTGGGCCTCAGAGATGCCTTGCCAATGGCAGAGCATGGCAGCCTCATTCCAGGCAGGCGAAATGCCTCAGGGGAGTCTGAGCCACCAGCCTTGAGTCTCTGAGGCCCTGGCTCACTTCAGCGTGCGCCTCATTGCCCTTGCCTTCAGCAGCTCAGATTACACGTGCTTGGCTGAGTGGTTGAAATGGGGACGTAATCATCTTTCCCTTCACAATGATAGTTTTCCGTTCTCTGCCCAGCATTGCCGTTAACTCTTTCCTTTTCAGCTTCTCTTCGGCTCATTTTAATCAGCGTTTGCTCTCGGAATCCAGCACTCGGCCCGCTCCCTTCCCGCTTACCTTTGGCCCCAGCTGTTTGCACGGACTTATACACAGCATGGCTGGTGGGCAAGCTATTTGCCAGCATTCGTTATCTATTCGGGCAAGATTTCAAATTTTTCTAGTTCCACTAATCTCCGTTTGGGAGGGCTTTTCTCCATAGCACTGACTCTATTTTTCCATTTAATCAGTGAATAATTATTCAGCTTCTGCGCTTCAGAAGCCCTGATGGGTTTGGTGTGCCTGTTTGCTAGTCTTACTTTCTTTGTAAAGCTTTCCATTTCAGCAATGTTGGATTTTTAACTTCATGTTACACCGCCCCTCAGATTGGTCTGGTTCGGCAGAGCATTCAAAGAACTCAAGTGTATCCTTAAACACGTGCCTAAATCCTTTCCTGAATCGAGTCCTTCTTCTGTCCGACCAAGACCTGTCCGTAAGGGTTGCAAGTGAAATTTCGGCTATGTCACTTTTCATGGAACAATCAGAATATTCTGAGGCCCTTGCTTTCTATATGGGTAAAATTTTCCACAACACCCAGCACGTTTTCCAGAGAGACTGCGGGAAACCTGAGCGCAAGTCAAGGGGGAGGAGTGTCCTAAGTCTCTTTTGAAAATGAAACGTAGGCTCCTAAAACGTACGTGCTTTTGAAAACATTTCTCCTACCTCTTATGGAAGGACATGTCCAATGGTTTCATTTACCTGCTTTTAACAAACTCTGTTTGGTGCCCGATACTACATGGGCTGTGGATGGATTTTTGATCAAGGAACTTTGTGATCTCTTCTTGAAAATTTTCTATGTGAGCTACTAAAAATCCCCAGGCTCCGACTGGAATTCCATCTCTAACTGTACCTTTTTGTCCAGAATTTGTGTAGTCTCTTAAAAAAATTATTTAGGGGAAAGGACTGATTCTCAACTGCAGAACTGTCATTAGACTGTCTGTGCCCAAACACCTGGACTTTCCTGTTCAGGTAAAATATACAGAATATTTAATTATGCAGATAAGCTTGTCTGCACTCGGCATTTCCTGGACAGCAATGGTTAATATTAACTAGCTAATCTTTAAAAACTTTTCCCCTGGAAGCATCTCCCGCTTTCCCATACCTAATAGGTATAATTCTCTACATGGTTAACATTCCAACAGCAGTATATTAAGGAGACAACAGCCAAGGGATTGTGGAGCAACAATGAGAGCATCTTAATATATGCACATATAATTAATTCTGCTGCTAGGCTGGAATTCTACTGACAGGCAGTGTTCTTATTCCTCCAGTCCCTATGATGAGCCAGAGACCACCTCCTTTTTAAACAAAATGTTGACAGAAACCCACAGAGAATAGTTCTTCTTTGTATAAATAATTCCAAAGCTACACAGCAAAAACTTTTTCAAAGTGAGGAAGTTTAAAAAGCAACCTACCACCTTTAAAACAGTCATTTGTATTAAAATGTTGATAATTATTTGAAGGGAACTTTAAAGTTTATTTCTATTAAATTTAGCTTAATTGAATAAACTAATAGGAAACATTTAAGATTAGGACAAATGATTGTTTATAAATTATACACTAATTCCATGAACATTCTTGTAAGTTTGCACATACTACAAAATAAAAAGTAAGAGGGAAAAATCACGCATTTTCCCCCCCATGCTTTAAGGAGTTTTGTAATTGGGATTTACACCATAACTTTGCTTGTCCCATTAGATGCATACTGAAAGATATGTTAAATTCATCATTCACTTGTTAAACTGGTTAAATATTAATATAAATATCTGAGCATTTACCTTGTTGTGACTAGGTGCAGCAGACAAAGTTTCAGGTGAGACCCAATGGAGTGCCTATGCTGAGCTGAGAAGAAGCCCATGGAGGATTAGGGTGTGTTAAGCCTTTCTTCAGACAGGTGCACAAACACTTCCCCCTTGTAGGTGCTACCTGCTCTTTACTGGACATTTATTACAAGTCAATGCAATTTCACAAAGCACCTGCATGCAATAAAAACCTATTACATGTGTGAGGCCTTAAGGAAATTAACAGTTCCTCCCTAGGGATGCATATTTTGTTAAGATGTTTATTACAGATGAAGTGGTCCTAGGGTAAAACATTAACAAGTTGTAGAGTGATAAAAGGAATTTTATCATTTCTCAGTGACATAAATAGGAAGAAACATTTAACTAAATCTATAAAATCCTGTTTCCTAATGAATTTGCTTTAACTATTTACTAACTGGATCAACTGACTGATGCCTACATTTGTTTGTTTGTTTGTTTGTTTCCCAAAGCAAAATGAATCCATGACCAGACATGTTCATTGACACGATTAGTTCTGCTACCAGAGATAAATAAAATAAATAACTGTCTGAACAGAGTAAGAAAAAATCAGTGCTCTGTGGTGAGATTCAGGAAAGCACAGTTTTAAAAGTTTGTTTGCTGTTGTCATATTGACTTAAGCATTAAACGTTAATTTCACCTTCTGTACTAACTTATAATAATAATATCCTTCGCTCTTACATGTCGTCATATTTTGTGACACGGTCCAGCAATTTATTTTTGGTTAGGGTTACAAAAGCGTATTCTTTTTTTAACACCAGATTAACCGCATTTGTCTGTGCTCCATTATTCGAGATGAAAGCATAGAGTGCTGGCTTTGGACATCACATGCTGAATCTAATTGAATTATATGAATGTAGTTAAATGTCTACTTCAGAAAGGCTATATTCACTTTCAAGATTAGTTACTTCAAGAGTTAATGGGCTATTTAAACAACATAGTCCAAGAGCCAAACACAGGTGGGCTGCGTTAATAACTTTATTTAACCCGCTTTTCCCCCTTTGAGAGGCACAAGCCATCCATTAATGCATTCATTAGAGTTTATGGCGTAGTTCTGCTTTTCTCCTAATGACACTGTCCAGACTCAAACTTGCTCAGCTAATTTAGCCCAGCTGCCCTTTGCCTCTCAGTAACAGGTCTTGTTCTTCAATCCCGCATGCAAACGTGTCCTGGTGATTAGTTCGTGTTGCATTGCTACTCTTTGCAGCATTGGTTTGGGTATTTGCTGCATCGGAACCCACTTTTCCTTTGGCTGGGTCCCACGCCAGCCAGCGTGGCTTTGGGCAAATGCCCCGTGGGCAGCCCCGCGGAAAGGCAGTGCCGCCTAAGAGCTGCACCCCAATTCCCAGGTGGGCTTGCATTCCGATTTGATTGAACTGAACAGTTTATGACTTTCCTCTAACCAAAGACACTACCAAGTTTTAATGCCCAGGTCTGCTGTGAGCACTGGTAACCATTCCTTGCTAGCGCCAGGCCGGAGCCCGCTCCCTGACTTGTCCAACCGAGTCCAGAGACATTCCTCCTGGACGCCACCATCGCTGCAAAGTGTGTAATTGGGGGCTGAAGTGCTCACTTCCCCCAGTAGCTACAGCCCAGCTAGCCTGTGCCTGGTTAGTAGCCAATTCCCCAGGTACTAATGAACATCACAAGGAATAAGAATGCCCAATGTGTCACTCGGACTCACAGCCAGAAGCCAGACGCACAGACTCAGCACTATCAGCTGCTGAAAAGTGCTCTGTTTATTTGGGGATTTTTGTCAGATTAGGATTTGCGGGTCTCATATTCCTGGAGTTTGCCTTTCAGGCAATTTGTGGCCAATGTGAACTAGCCATCACTGTCTGAGACCCGAGCCATGCTGAGACCTCCGGGCTCTTTACTGCAGCTCCTCCCCCGGGAGAGCATGTGCCTGCTAAGCGCGAATTAAAGCTGCACCTCGTCCCACATGGCATAGTTAACGATCCCCGCGGATGGTGCCGGATGAGTTCTGGCATATGTGCAGATAAAACACAGCAGGGGGCTGGACTCGATGGTTTCCGAGGTCTCTTCCACCCCTAGGATTCTAGGATGCTCCCCAGATTGGCACTCGCGTTCTTTTGCACCTGTATTTAGAAAGGGAAAGCTAGTCCCTGCTACGAGCAGGGGCGCAAGTAACTGAACATCTTACAGGGACTGTCCTATTGCACCCTGGGTCTCTGCCCGCCCTCGCAATAGCCCGCCCTTTTGACACAGCCCAGCCAGAGCCGCACTGACTGTCCCCTCTGACTACAAGTATTCAGCACGCTGCAGGCATGACAATGGTGAATGGCAGAAACCGAGCCCCACCGCTGCTCCACTCCACTCTGCAGAGCAACGGCCCTTTCGGTTCTTGGATCGCAAACTCAGAGGGGCTGGCAGGGTGTCACCCATACAGTCATGGCTGCTGCCTAGTGCACTGTGTGGGGAGAGACCCGGGCAGACGTATCCCTGCAGGCAGTTGCTGTCTGGTTATTGTGCTCACTCCCTGGCGCCTAGGAGGGAAACAGGAGCAGTGCGGCTGGTTAGGAACGTGGCAGTGCGGCTGGTTAGGAACGTGGCAGTGTGGCACGTTAGGGTTGTGGCAGTGCGGCTGGTTAGGAACGTGGCAATGCAGCTGGCTAGAAACGTGGCAGTGTGGCGCGTTAGGGTTGTGCCAGTGCGGCTGGTTAGAAATGTGGCAGTGTGGCTCATTAGGGTTGTGGCAATGCGGCAGGCTAGAAACATGGCAGTGTGGCTCATTAGGGACGCG
>JANRFK010000975.1:23290977-23316870 GCA_030068395.1 Apalone spinifera
CCCGAGCGCCGGCCCTTCCTGCCACAAATCGTTTTGTGATGGAGTAGTTGCAGCCACCACCCAGCGCCAGGCACCCCCCAAGAGCAGCCTGCCTCAGCGCACGAGCCTCCGTCGTCCTTCCCGCGACTTGCCGGCGCCTTCACAGCCTGGCACCATGGCCGCCAGCAGCCGGCCCTGCCCCGGGTGCGCCCAGCAGAGACGGGTGAGTGGCTTACGTTGCTGGTGAGCACGGCCCCCTGCCCAGGCAGGCTGGGCTCGGTAGGTTTTCTCCCCTCCGCGAGGAAACGCCCCGTGCTCTGCAGGGCGGAGCTGCTGGGATTGGATTTTGCAGGACCGCAGGGAGGAGGAGCAGGCCTGGCCGGCGCAGCCCTGACCCTCCCACCTGAGCTGGGGGGAGACTGGCTTTGGAGCCGGTTTCGTATGGACGGTTGCTTTGGCATTAGACGGGTGGTTGCAGGAAATGCCCAGGCCAGACGGGCTCTTGTGTGCAATTCCCTGGGCAGGTGGGCCTGTGTCATGAGAGCCGCCCATTACTTGCCCAGGCTGCACACACGTGGCACATCAGTGTGACACGGCTCCGGGGACACGGCTCTGCAGTCCCTCTGCCTGCCCAGGGCCCGGTTTGGCCAGGCGCCTTCTCATGTGCAGCATTTGCTTCGGGAGGCAGTCCTGTGAACGCCCCTCCGCCCCGCCAAGAGTGGCATCACGCTGCCCTGCAGCCTGGCATAGCTGCTTGCTTCCGTTGCGTGTGCTGGTCTCCCGTGCTCGGCTCCCGGGGTTTGGCAGCAACGCGTGGGCATTTCCTGACGGTGCCAAATGCCTTTTACAAACATATCTTAATTTACAAACTGTCCAATTAGCTTCCCTTGCGATCTCCTCCTCTCCCTTGTGCGCAGGCCACTCTCTGAGCTCGCTCTGTGCTAGGAAAAGGGTTGAAAGCAGCTGCTTCTTTCCAAGGAAGGTGGGTACCCCCTCCCCACTGATGGGGCGCCCTGCCCCTCATTGCTGTTCGAAATTCTCACCTTCGTAATGAGCTTTGGGCCTGTGTGCTGGGTTTAAACTAGACAAGCCCAGAGAGATAGACCTTCACTCTTCGCTTGCAGCTTTCGTTGGCTGGTTGCTGGCCGGAAAGTGTCAAAAGAAAGCGAGGGAGCCGGGGTTTCTGGTGAACACCTCCATCGGCCAGAGGGCAAGAAAACCAGTGTCTGATTGACTTCTGGTTTGGTTTAAAAAAATTC
Organism: Apalone spinifera; assembly: GCA_030068395.1. Classification (NCBI taxonomy): domain Eukaryota; kingdom Metazoa; phylum Chordata; order Testudines; family Trionychidae; genus Apalone; species Apalone spinifera. Next base: position 23,292,216 of record JANRFK010000975.1, read on the forward strand.
TATCTCCCCCTCTGACACAACCTACCAGTTTTGTCTGTGGCAGTGGGAGTCCAGCGTGGGGCTCTCAATGACCTTTAATATGAATCGCCCTTTGGGGAGTTCTGGCTGGAAGAGCATTTAGAAGAAACGGGCTTTGTTGCTATGTGCTAGAGAACGTGCTTTAATGTGTTAAAGCGACGTTTTCCAGTATCAGTTATGTTGGGAAACAAACGATCCCAGTTTTCCGTCTCGGCGCTGTGTGGTTTGAAGCCAAGCTGCAGTCTGGGGTCCTAGGGCACGGTCTGTCCATTTGGGCTCTGAGACATGAGGGAACTCCACTGGCTACTTCTAAAATGATGCTGCTCCAGCATAGCCTCAGAATAGCATCTCTGGTAATCAGCTGATTCCTTAGGTCAGATGCAAATTAAAAATGCATCTGCCTTGCATATGCCCCAGATGCAGCGCTTACATATGTTTTTGGATGTATTATCTTAATCCGATTTATTGGCCAATCCAAAAAATTGGAAGTTTAAAAGTTGTCTTACAATGAATATAAAAACATAACAGCTACAGAGAAGTCCTGTGCCTTGCTCCCGTTGCAGTGGGCAATTATGAAGTGCGTTTAGAAGTTCCGTTTCTCAAATGGAGCGAACTCTGCAGACAAGAACTCACTATCACCACTATTTTTCTCTAACAGAGATCTAAAGAAAAATTAATTACACTTCTTTGACTGATTGTTATTCCGCTGAAGTATGGTTCTAATCCTTATTAACATTCTCTAAAGTCATGCATGAAATATGGCTTTTGCACCACACTCTGTGGCATATGTTTTCTCTTTCCAGTGTATTTTTCAAACTATCTTCAACCCTCACTGCTGTTCATTATTTTAAGATAGGTTTAAAGTTTGCCACAGTCTCAAAACTGATCCAGTGCAGAGCATTGCAAGGAAAAAAAATGACACATCATTCTAGTCATGAACACAAATTGCTTCTGATTATTTAGCTTTGAATGTTCTCCCCATACTGTTTTTATTAAAAGTCCCAGTATATTTACTCTTGATAGTGTCTTCAATTAAGTTAAAAAGGGTCCCTTTTCTATAGCAGTATGTAAAGAAAATAGTTGTTACAACCACAAAATTACCGTAAAAACCTGGTTCTAGTAAAATACTACTTCAGTTCAACAACCGCAGCACGAAGTTTGCTGTTTTCTTGTAAACTTTCCAACCCTTAGATAAACAGACTCAGTATCTTCACAAAGGAAGACGCATCCTCCCTTTGTCTGAGGGTGGGTTTACAGCTCTCTGCAAAATATAAGCCCCCTTAATGAGAAATTCAGTTTTTAAACCTTGTTAATTATGATCTGAAATGTAATGTATTGACACTTTGGTTGCACAGAACTTAGCTGCATGAAAAATGTTGATCACCAATTGATAAATGCATTCAGGAACACTCTTGAATGTTGTATGTTTGCTTCCTTATGAACATAGTTAATTGAAATTGCGACACTGGGAAGGGAAATCGTTAAGGGATGCTGTGGCTTCAGCGAACAGATTGGCACGAATGTTTTAATTTTCCTTTTGAAAACGAGGGCTGTAGGAAATGCTGTAAGTTTCCAAGTTTTTTTGGAAGTTTCTCTTCTGCTCTTTTCAAAATAACGAATTCTTCTTTTGAAAATATTGTCTGCAGAATGTACGTGTGATGTCAGAGGTATGTACTAAATAAGGGTGTGACTGGATCTAACATGTCTGGAACGCAAGAGATTCCAACTTTCCATAAATGATTTAATCTCCTTGGGAAAGCCCACAAGCTCCGTAGTCATTTTCCAGTTGAAAGACGTTTTTACCTGGTGTTTAAGGAGCCCAAACGCTGACCAGGGTTCTCTTTTGGCCATGCTGTTTCTTTGTAGACGTCCCTGAGCTCAGACTGGAAACACAAGGAAGGGCAATAGCAGAAACAGAGTGGGAGAAATCAAAGACAGGAGCAGAGTAATGGACCAGGCATGCTGAAGCACAAGTTAATCCCATTTGTAAAAAATCCTAAAACCAGGCAGGATACGAATATATTTGTCCCGGTGTAGCCGTTCCATGGGGTAGCTATCTGGGTTTGCCCACAAAGCTCATGGTACTGTATATTTTTTCGTTAGTCTCTAAGGTGCCACAGGACCACTAGTTGTTTTGTACGTTTTTTTTAAGTTGCAGACTAACCCAGCTGCCCCTCTGAAGCAATTCCAGCGTGTACCTGACTGAATAGCTCACATGGCAGAGGCTCTCAGGCTGTTTGTACTTTGAAGGCAGTGGGGTATGGAGTGAAGAAATGTTTGAAACATGGCGCTTTGACCTGCGACGGAGGGTCCCATGGAGCTGACCACCTCCATCTCCTTCCATGTTCCCTCTGAAATCTGGTTCCTGTCTGCAAGCCCCGGAGCCAGTGTGAGTGGCCCCGCTGGGAGATGTCAGGCTGATAAGTGACAGTAGAGACTTACTAGTGCAGATCAAGAGTTAACTGCTTGAATTGAATCTCTTAATATGTGGCGGTGGCTGGGTCCGATAACAAAGGGGGTTTCCTGCCTGGAGAGACAGATGCGGCCTTTCAGAGAGCTGCCTGGCATTCGAAGTCCCAGCATATGCGTTAAAGAAGGCTGCTCTGAGGCTTCACTAGATGGAATCGCAAAGACGTTCCGAGGGGTTAAAAACGACCTAGATGCATGGGCAGGATCTCTCTGAGCCAAGAGTAAAGGCGATCAGTGAGACGGGGAGGATTTATAGCACCCTTTCAGCTCTGAATCCGAGCAGCCTTGTGGTTTAAGGGTTAGTAAAATTCCTGGCAAGAAGACCAGATAGGTAACTGGATCCTGGCAGGGCTGAGAAGGAGACATTGTGGAAATTCTGCAATTACTCATGGAAAATATTTAGGCTTGTTGTTGTGAGCATGTATATTGACAGAGTGCTAGGTCAGGGCCACGTCGTGCTAGACACTGGACTAGCAGAGAGAAATTGAGGGACTCTCACCCCAAAGAGTTTGCGTATTCCCCGTCAGATTAGTGAGCGTTTCCGTGGGAAGTCCTGGTGTAAGCCCTGGTGAAATGTTGCTCCTGCTCCCTCTCTCTGTTCCTCTGGGAAAGGTGACTTGGGAATGAAAGAGACCAAGCGGCCAAGGTGTTCAGACAACACAGTGCGAGGAAAAGAGCCGTGCGTGTTCTGAGCAGAAAACGTTTCTCATGGCTCTTCACTTCGACTCTTCCTTGGAGAAGCACAGAACGGGAAGGGACCTCAAGAGCGAGGCCCGGCCAGTGCCCTGCCCTCAGAGCAGGACTAAGTATTATCTAGATCACCACTGACGGGTGTGGGTCTAATCTGCTCTCAGAGCCTTCCCATCCATAGGACAAATCGGGGCGGCCTCCCCAGGCCCTGCGCTTCCGGGGCCCGTGCGGCGGCTGCCCCAACCATCCTACGGACGGGGGGAGCGGGGGATTACCACCCTCTCAGCCCGCTGTGCTTGGCTTCCCAGTGGGGGCGGCAAGCAGGGTGCTCCCCATCCTGCTGCCACGGACAAGTGGGGCGCAATGGGTTGTGAGGGCGGGGTGGCAGGGCAGAGCAGGCTGTCAGGTGAGTGCGGAGGAGCAACCACCGCTGCTGCCATGCCGGGCTCTGTAACCCCCCAGGCTGCGTTGCTTGGGGGAGGGGCCAGGGGGGCGGGATACGAATATATTTGTAATGGTGTTGCGGAGCGGGGCTTGCGCCAGGGAGGGGCCTGCACCTGGGACACTGGGTGGGGGTTGCCCCAGGACCCACATTCTCCGCAGGACAGGCCGACCTGCTCTTCAGTATCTCCAGAGATGGAGATTCCACAACCCCCCCAGGCATCTTATTCCAGGGTTTCACCACCCGGACAGGCAGGACGTTTTCCCTAATGTCCAACCTGAACCTCCCTTGCTGCAGTTTAAGCCCCTTGCTGCTTGTCCTGTGATCTGAGGCCAAGGGTTTGTCTCCCTCCTCCTGTCCCTTCCCTCTTTCTTTTCCAGACTAAACAAACAGCTTTTTCAATCTTGCCTCAGAGGTCATGTTTCCTAGATCTTTAATCATTTTTGTAGCTCTTCTCTGGACCTTCTCCAGTTTCTCCACATCTTTCCTGAAATGTAGCATCCAGAATTGGACACAATACTCCAGTGGAGACTTGATCACTTCAGATTATAGTGGAAGAATGACGTCTCGTGTCTTGCTCTCAACACTCCTGCTAATGCATCCCAGAATGATGTTTGCTGCCCCCCCCCCCTTTTTTTTTCCAACAGTCACACTGACTCATATTTAGCTTGTGGTCCACTCTGACCCCAGATCCCTTTCTGCAGGACTCCTTCCTAGACAGTCACTTCTCATTCTGTATGCGAGCAATTGATTGTTCCTCCCTAAGTGAAGTATTTTGCATCTGTCCTTGTTGAATTACATGCTGTTTACCTCAGACCATTTCTCCAGTTTGTCCAGATATTTTGAATTATGACTCTATCCTCCAAAACACTTGCAACCGCTCCCAGCTTGGTGGTATCCAAATAATGAAGGGTGATACCACAGTCATGCTGTCCAGCATGACTGTGAATCATTGATAACTGCTCTCTGGGAACAAGTGTCAGAGGGGTAGCCATGTTAGTCTGTTTCAGAAAAACAAGAAGTCCTGTGGCATCTTTAAAAAAACTAACACATTTATTTGGGCATAAGCTTTCATGAGCCTCTGAAGAAGTGAGGTCCAGCCCATGGAAGCTTCTGCCCAAATAAATTTATTGGTCTTTAAGGTGCCAAACGACTCTTCTTTTTTTTTTCTCTGAGAACGGTTATCCAACCAATTATGCACCCATCATATAGCAGCTCCATCTAGGTTGTATTTCCCAAGTTTGTTAATGGGAAGATCATGTGAGACAGTATCAAAACTTTTACTAAAGTCAAGCTATATAACATCTACCACTTCCCCCATCATTTACAAGGCTTGTTACCCTGTCAAAGAAAGCTATCAACTCTCAGGTTGATTTGATATGATTTGTTCTCGACAAATCCATATTGAATTGTTACTTATCTCCTTATTATCTTCCAGGTGTTTTCAAATTGATTGCTTAATTATTTGCTCCATTAACTTTCCTGATACAGAAGTTAAGCTGACTGGTCTGTAGTTCTCTAGGTTGTCCTTATTTCCCTTTTTATAGATGGGCACTACATTTGCCCTTTTCCAATTTTCTGGAATCTCTCCTGCCTTCCATAACCTTTCAAATATAATTGCTAGTAGCTCCGATTCAGATATCGGATACTATATATTTCTGTTCGTCTCTAAGGTGCCACAGGATTACTTGTTTTATTTCTTTCTAACTTTTCTAAGTAATTTTTAACTTGTTCTTACCATATTTTAGCCTCTGATCCTACTTAATTTTCACTGGTATTCACTATTTGATGTCCAATTACCACCAACCTTCTTGGTGAAAACTGAGACAAGTCATTATGCACCTCTACTATTTCCCCCCTCCCTGGTTGAGCAATGGGCCTACCCTGTCCTTGGTCATCTGCCTGCTTCTAATGTATTTGTAGAACATTTTCTTGTTACCCTTTGTGTCTATAGCTAGTTTGATCTCATTTTGTGCCTTCACCTTTCTAATTGTGCCTGTACATACTTGTGTTACTTGTTTATATTCATCCCTTGTGGTTTGATCTAGCCTCCACTTTTTGTAGGACTTTTTTTTTTATTTTTAGATCATTCGAGATTTCTTGGGTAAGCCAGAGTGCTACAAGTTGGGATCATTTTTCTTGTGCCTGTAATAATATCTGCCAACTCTCTTGAACTGTTTTTCCTCTTAGACTTACTCCCCATGGGACCTTACCTACCAACTCCCTGAGTTTACTTAAGTCTGCCACGTCTGCACTTGTCACACTGGGGATTGATCTTCTGGCATTGGATTTAGTGGGTCTAGGAAGGACTTGCTAAATCGAATGCTGAGGGCACCCATGGTCAGTCCATACTGCTATTATTAGTCAACCTCCTGCTGCGGAAAAGGCGCCAAGCTCAGCGTAAGGTATGACAACTCCTGCTACATTATTGACGGACTATAGGCCAACCTTCTGGTCTAGGATGGCCCTGGGTGCAGGGAGGGCACAGTGCTCAGTTTGTTTTAAGGTGGGTGCTAACTGTAGGTATCAAAAATCTGGTGTAGATTGGAATAAATTAGAGCTTCAAGTGCAGGGTTTTTCCTAGGGAACAACTTACAGTATTTTGTTTCTCATTTTGAATTCGGGTCACCTCATGCTGGGAGTTCATACAGGTTCCATGCATCATTTTCAATTTCATAGCCACATTTTTCTCTGAAACCCCAGGGTAAAGCTACAGTAATTCCACCAAAGCCATGTACAGCCAGGGCAAAGTCTGCGTATCTGTATCTAACCTGGGCCTTTTACAAGGACGCTGCTAGAAGAGTGTGAACTCGTCAAACCCAGATTAAAGTGGTGCTATTAAGCATAAATACAGAGCAGTTTTTAATAGCTATAATTAACGTATGTGGTTGTTTTAAAGGATGGGAACTGGCAGTGGGTCCCATTCTGAGGGAAAAAAGAGCTTGTAATTTGATTTATCTGCAGAACTTTGTCCTGTACGTTTACTTATTTGAAAGGGGAATTCAAAACCCGAGGGCCATTTCATGCTTGGGCTGAGCTCTGCATCTGAACAGGCATGATGCAAGCAGGCAGTACGCACTGCTCAGAGTAATGGAGCTACACGGGCCTGTGAGCTAGGAGAGGTTCCTGCGTCCACCCATCTCTCCAGAGCGAGGGAGAAAGGAACAGAGCTGTACTCCTGGATGTCTGTTTCACAGAGCGGCCCCTCCCTAAAGTGCAGATTCCAGACGCCTTTGATGTGATGGAGAAACACGGACACTTCACCATTGTTGCTCCAGTCAGACCTTACTTATAAACCATTTGATTCTGGCTAACAGGCTTCCAGTGCCCTGCCCTTTGCTGCTGCTCCTGCCGAGTGACTCCAGCCAGGCATTTGTCCTTACAAGTCTGTCTCCGGGTGTCTGCTCAGCACGGGGCTGGCACTGCTGCAGGGCGCTGCACTTCCAGACCTCCGTGCACCTTGGGCGGGAGGCGTGTAACCAAGTGCAGACTTCAAATCATGGGAAAACCTCTTTCTGCTCTGGCCCAGAGCCAGGCCCTGGCCCACGCGTAGGCATGGTCTGTAGAAGTCGTTGGAGCATATCCTCCCTGGGCCGTCCAGTGCCTGCTCCCAGTGTCTGCTGGGCCGGGAGAAAACACCCCTAAGCCCTGCTCTGGGGCTGTGCTGGGGGATGGCCGCGCTCTAGAGAGGAAACGGGGCCGAGGGCGCTGGACATCGGCTGCGGTTGCTCTGTGCACTGCACGGGGAACTCTGCAAAGCGTAAATCTTGGCTGTGTGTGTCCTGGGCCTGTGGGCGCCTGAGCCTTCGCCCGGCGAGTTTCTAGGGGAGAATCGGAAGGGGGGGGGGGCATTTGCAGGGCTGGTTTTCTGCCTCCTCTTTCCAGTCACTCACTGCCAGCCCTGCTGCAGGCGCCTCCTGCAAGCCTTGCCTGCCCTTCCGCCGAGCGTGGCGCACAGCAGGGCCGCAAGGAGGGCCCGGAGAGAGCTCTTTGCAGGGCAGGTCGCACGGCTGGCGGCTCCCCTGCGCCGAGTGCTGGTGTCAGTCGTGTCGTGCTCGTGGGTCCGTCAGTCGTGTTGGTGTCAGTCGTGTCGTGCTCGTGGGTCCGTCAAACACAGGCAGCGAGAAGGTGTCCAATGAGCTGGCCCATCCCTTCCCTGCTCTGCCGAGAGGAGAATCAGGCCGTGGGAGAAATCCCCAGATAGCAGCTGGACTCCCGTGAAATCTTTTCGAAGCCTTTGGCCTTGTGATCCAGCACAGAGACTGCAGGAAAAGCGCGAACTTCAGAGACCCCGGCTTCCATGTTTCCAGTGAAGCGGCGTCGCCGTAGCAGCCAGCCACCTTGCATCAGCCAGGCCTGCATTTCAGGAGGACGTGCTATCTCCGGGCCTCACGTGCTCCCTTGGTCTCGGGCCCCTCCCCCTGCCCCAGAGAGGCAGGCCAGCGCTGATAACCTCGCTGGGGATTGGGGAGGCTACCCAAGGTCAGACAGGGAGTCTGGGGCAGAGCAGGGACTCGAATCAGGGTCTCCCAAGCCCTAAGTGGGACCATCCCTCCTTTCCTGCTCCCGCGGAGCCAGGGGACGAAGACGAGCCCTTTCCTTCCCCTCCGATGCTCTTGCCCCTCGTGCTGCAGTGGCTTCATGCCAGCTTCAGATCCCACCACGAAGGTGCCACTCGCGCACTTAGTCCCGGGGGCTTTCCCCCCCGTGCAGCTGCTGGGAACGCAAAGGCGCCTCAGGGCCTTGGCTCACCAGCCAGCGCTCGCTGGGGCCACAGCTGGATCTTTGCCAACATGTGGTGCCCACCTAAGGACGCCGGGCAAGGGCAGCCCCAAGAGCTAAGAGGCTGTAGACTAGCGTTGAATGGATGGTTGCTGAGCTGAGACCCTAGGCCAGCGGTGGGTAAACCCCTGCGGGCCAGATCCAGTTCCCCAGGGTTAGCCACTGGTGGGCTGCTGCTGCTCGATTTACCTGCACGGCCACGGGTGCAGGCAGTAGCAGCTCCCATTGGCTGCAGATCGCTGTTTCCGACCAATGGGAGTGGTGGGAAGCAGTGTCCTGGTTCCCGCCGCTTCCCGCCAGTCCCATTGGCCGGGAACGGTGATCTGTGGCCAACAGGAGCTGCAGTGACTTGGTGTGGTGGCTACCAGGGACAACGCTGGCGAACTTCTGCCGTTTTGCCCACCTCTGGCCTAGCACAGGCCCTGCAGGAGGGAGCCAGCTGGAACATGGAAGCCTCATTCCTGAGTGTCGTCTTCTCCCTCCAAAGCAGATTGGGCTGCTCTGCCCGGCCTGTCCTCTGTTCCTGGTCGTGGCCAGCGCCTGAGGAGATACCTGGGGAAGGGGTGGACCCAGGCTGTGCAGAGCCAAGCAGTTGGAGTTCACTGGAAAAGCAGGATGTGGGGTTTGGCCCATCTCTGACCGGCGCACTCGGAGATGCAGCTCTGCTCCTGCAGTCAGCTGAGCTGTTAATTCCTGGGCAGGCCTGGGAGGGCCTGAGGGGCTGACTGTGAGCAGGGAGGCTCTGTGGAGGGTTCTCCTTTCGCACTCTGTATCAATGTAGCTGGAGCCGGGCTGAGCAGAGCTGCTGTGGGCATAGGGCAGGTGCAACCCCTGTTCTCCCCAGCGGGCACTGCTCCCAGGGGCACGGCCGGCTGGCCCAGGGCCGGGCTGCGCCAGCGACTCTGGCCACCAACCCCCACAGGACCCCGGGAGCCTGCAACAGGTCCTGGGTCCCTGTTTGCTGGCGGTGCCTAGGGACTGTTGAGGTTACACCTGATAATTGGCTCCCCGCCTTGCGTGCGGTGTGAGAGCTCCCACAGGAGGATGCTGGCCTGGCGCTCCCCCTGGGAAGATCTCAGGGCCAGCTCTTCAGCTACAGTCTTGTGGAAAGTTAGAGCTTCCTGCCCTCTCTGCTTCCCTTTGGGGACTCCCCAGTGGGCCTGGCAGCCTCAACGGTGGGGGGAAAGGGGTGTTTGCACGTGGGCACATGTGCATACACGGACACATGCATGCACGCAGACACGCAGGCATGCACACACATGCACACAGACACATGCACACATGCACTTAGACACACGCAGGCGTGCACACACAGACGCATGCACACGTTTGCATGTGCGCACACAGCGCGTTGAGGTGGAACACGTGAGAAGATCGAGCTTAGTTACCTGTAAGCCAGGCCCATCTCAACGTGCGGTTTGGCGGGTTCTGCAGTACGAGGCTCCACCACCACGAGCGGAGCGTGGCCCCCTGAGCTGAGAGTCGGGGCCCCGATCCCCACCCTGGGTGGCTGCCAGTGGAAAGCTGCCAGTGGGCTTTCTTCCTGCAGAGGCCAGGGCCCGTGATTGTTCCCTGGCTTTCCCAGGCGGCTGCAGGCGTGCCAGACATCCAGCAGTTCAGGCAGGCCCTTGGCTCTCGGGAGCGTCCCGAGCCTCGTCCCTCGCAGCTGTCTCTGTTGCCATGTCCCTGCTTCTTTCCATGGCACCTCTCTGCCGGGCTGCGTCCTCTGCCAGGGCGCAAGAGCCCTCCTGCAAAGCCAGCCAGTCCCGGGCCCCTGGCCCTCAGGCAAGCTGGCGTCCAGCCCTGTCCTGAATCGGCTTCCCTGGGCGCAGCCTGTACCCGCATCCAGGGCGAAGCCCCAAGGCCTGACTGAGGCGGGGACCGGCGTGGGTCGGTGCAGGCAGTGCTGGGCCCAACAGGCTGAAGGTTCACATCAAGCTGGCTTCTGCCTGCCAAAATCCCTGAGTGAGGGAACGTCTTGTCGCCGTACGCTCTGGCAACCGGCAGCATGAGGGAGACCCGGACAGGAGCTACAGGGATCCGCCCGTAGGTGCGCTGAATAGTCCTCGGCCCTGGTGAAAGCCAAAGGAGAGCAGCCCTTCCTCGTGTGGCCGCAGCTAGTCCTGCGTACAGGTGCTCGCAGGGGGTTAGCTGACTCCTGTTCGGGAAGGGGAATCCTCTGTGTGAGTATAAAGTCTTCACCAGGGCCGTGGGAGCTATACCTGCCCCCACACTAACCACTGGACTGGTACGGGTATAAGACTACCCCTGACCAGCCTCGTTCTGTCAGCCGTGTGGGGTACAGCCATCGGACACACTGGCCGGGCAGTGTCCAGCTTTTCCAAATGCCTCTTAGGTTGGCACGTAGGCAGGCTAGCATCGGCTGCTGCTGGAACTAGATTCTCCCCCCGTTCTCCGCTTGCTCCCGGCCGCCTGTGTCAGCCACAGCACGTGGGGGGGGGGGGGGGGGAGGGCTGTGCCCATCTTTCACGTCACTTCAGTGCTGGCTACTCTCCGGGGCAGGTTCTCAGGTCGTGGTTGCTGCTGCTCTAGAATCAAACTCCTCAGCAAAAGGCCAAGCGGTGCCTCAGCCCGGTGCCCTCTGGCAGCGCCAGGCCCTGTCGCTGCGGCGTTTTACCAGAGGGCTCCCACCCGACGGGGTGGAAAGCGCGTGAACGGAAAATGGCGGCGTGAGCAATGGCCGTCCCCACAGGAGGAGAAAACGCTTCACGTTTCTTTAGAGCTGCAGGTTCAAACGTCATGGCTGGATCCAATTAGCCCGGGAGAGGCTCCGTGATAAACAATTCCTGTGGTCTTGAAGCAAAGGGGCTAGCTGCATGCAGCCGCTCTGACTACTTGGGCTGGCTCTTCCCCTGGCCGGGGGGGAGGCTCACCAGCGGGTGCACAGGAAAATATAAACAGCGATTCCTTCTGGTTCATGCACTTCGGGCTAGAAAATCCCCCAGCGCGTCCGGTTACAGTAGACGTGACCTGAGCGCCATTCCTGCTTCGCTTTGCTAAGGAGCTGGACCACGTGGGGCTGTGCGCTGTCTGGGGGGCTGTCGGGCCTGGGGATAATGTGCCCCTGGGGCCGAGGGTGCAGGCTGTCGAAGAACCTCACCTGCCAGGTCGGCGAACGGCTGCCACAACGCAGCCCCTGGCTGAGCTCGGTGATGGGCCCCCACGGCCAGGAGAGGAGGGAGACCCAGACTGAAATGGAGGCCTAAGCATCCCGCCCCAGCGTGTTTTGCTGTTTCTCCCACTAGCAAAGCCCGTTGTCTCTGACTCCTGAGAGAGGTGCAGCGCCCCAGCGGGGCTGGGTAAGAACGTCAGAGCGGCCAGGCGGGGTCAGACTCCAGGTCCGTCCAGCCCAGGGTCCTGTCTGCCCAGTGACCAATGCCAGGTGCCCCCGAGGGAGGGAACAGAACAGGGAACCATCCAGTGAGCCCTCCCCTGTCCCCATTTCCAGCCTCTGGCACACACAGCCCAGGGACCTTCCCTGGCTGCCTGGCTGACAGCCATTGAGGGATCTATCCCCCATGAATCTAGCTAGTTCTTTTTTGAACCCTGTTAAAGTTCTGGCCTTCCCATATCCTCTGGCGAGGAGTTCCTCAGGTTGACTATGCACTGAGTAAAGAAAACTTCCTTTTGTTGTTTTTAAACCTGCTGCCTATTCATCTCATTTGGTGACCCCTAGTTCTTGCATTATGGGAACAAGTCAATAACTTTTCCTTATTCACTTTCTTCCACACCAGTCATGATTTTATAGACCTCTCTCCTATCTTCCCCCTTAGTCTCCTTTTTACCTACGCTGAAAAGTCCCAGTCTTTTTCTTCACTCTTCGTATGGCAGCCATTCCAAACCTCTTGCCATTTCTGTTGCCCTTTTCTGGACTTTCCCCAATGCGCAGGTGTATGGATCAGTTTGTAGTGCTTTCAGCTTGTCCGCCCGCTCCCGCGTGAGGGGAAAGTACCGTCGTCATACTCCCCCTGCGGCTTGCAACTGTAAAAGGTGGAATTTCAAAGCCTGCGGACAGTGAGTCCTGCTTGAAAGGATTCCCCGTCGGTGATGTGGGGCCAGCGCCTCACCTGCCTGAGCGCTGCCTGGTGTGTTGCTCCACGCTCAGGACTGGTCTCCGAGCTGCTTCCCAAGCCAGCTGCTCCCCTGGCAACTTGCTGAACCTTTAGCCTTTGTGTTTGCAATTGATTTGCACATGGGTCAGCGCATTCAGAAAACAGTTTTCCTGGTGTCGGCCATCCTGCCAGCAGTTCTTCCTCCAGCACGTTCTCAAAGAACCCCCCTCCGAGCCCCCACCAGCCATCGCTGCTCTGAGGAACACGCGTTGCTGACTGTAATTCACCCTCTCCCGGCTGGGTCGTTTGAAGTGCTCTAAATGAAGTCTTCGGAGGGAGGGCCAACCAGCGACTCCAGTTACACAGCCAGCTATCTTGTTGGACTTCTAGGCACATTTTCTAGCGCGGGGAGTCGTAAGTCACGAAGGCTGTTGAAATCTCTCCTCTTCGCAACCTCAGTCACCCTTCTGCGTGCTTCGCCAATGCAGACGATTTATGTTCGCATGCTCGGGGGTAGGTTGCAGGGTTTCGGTACAGTAATAGTAGAACGCCAGATGCCTCCAGCGTATGCAGCTCCTCTATTTATAGCAAAGCTTATTGTCACTGATAAGCTTCCTTTTGCAGCACATAAAGGAAGCACTAGCATCTCCCCAGAGTGCGTCCTGCCCGAGGAGCTCCACTCCAGCTGGGGGCAAGAGACCAAGCACGGATGCATAGTTTGCTTTAAGTATGTTTTCTGGGTAGGAGAATTCACTTGGCGCAGGAGTGGGATGGTACCTTGAACAAATGAGGAGTTGTTTTGCTCATGACAGTTTCGACAGCAGGCACTGATTTAACGCCTTAGGGTGGTGATCACTCCAGGGCACGTCCCTGAGTGCTCAGCCCAGGACGAAGGCTGTGCCGAAATCTTGCGTTTTGAGAGGAGAGCAGAAGTGGCACCTCCAGGCACGACTGGCCAGGCCCATCTACTTTGGCGTATGGAACCTTTCCATAAATAGAGCACAGGGCCTGCACCAGCAGTGACTGGTGCCCAGCCAGAATCTAGCATGGCCGAATACCCCCCCAGTTAAAGGGCGGGGTTACAAGCACACGCCCGTCTGCGGAGCCACTGGGCGCTCCTTGTGGACTGGGCCCATAGGAAGCTGAGGAGGCTCCGATCCACAGTAAAATTTTTGCAGATTTAAAAAAAAAAAATCACCCTAATTTGTTGTTGAAACGTTGATTCTTCAGATCATTGTGCCCGTGTTCCCCCCCCCCCCCCTTGGTCAGGGGCAGCGTCTTGCAAAAGAGGGTTTGCCTGTTTCACCCAGAACGTTTGTGCCGCAGAATTTGTCCTTCTCCTTCTGCCTCCTGCGCCGCCTTCATGTGCCCCAGTGGACGCTGCGTGTGCTCTGCCAGGGCGAGACGCGCCTTGTCATGCTTACCGCTTCCCTGTGTCATGGTAATGCCGCTGTCTCGCAGACCCTGGCGCTTGGATGGATTGCTAACAATTATACACGCTCAGAAGGCACCGTTGGAATAACACACAGTCATTTACAATGGAAAACAACGCCTGTGAGTTCAGTGGCTAATTGATTGTTAAACCCACACAACCCTGAAACAAATCCACCTTGAAAAATTACCGGTAGATGCGAATCGATACTTCAACCCAGAACGAGAGCCCTGCCCCAGGCAGAGATTGACGGCCCAAAAGGGGCCGAGTCAGAGAGGCCTGCTCGCGACTTTGCTACCAGCATTGGGTTGACATGGACGCGTCCTTTTTCGACATGGAAGATACTGCCGTGCAGCAGCAGGAACCCCACGGATAGTGTGACGATTCCATCCACACGCCCAGATCTCTTCAGTGAGTGCTGAATTTCTGAGAGGGACCGAGCAGCATGCAACTCTAGCTCTACCTTTTGGTACCTTTTGACCAAGCCTGGCTGGGTTGATCTAGTTGGGATTGGTCCTGCCTAGAGCAGGGGGCTGGACTTGATGGCCTCCTGAGGGCTCTTCCAGCTCTATGGTTCTATGACAAAACCTTGAGCAGGTGCCTAAAGTGTCCTACATTTTCCGATGGAGACAGTATTCTTCATTTCTTTCCTGCTGTGGAATTCTGCGGTGCCCGTCAACAGAGGGGCCGTGTTTCATCCCGGAGTTGGCTGCACTTCTGGACGGATCCCCATGTGTATTGTAGGGCCTGCGTTTGGGATTCCTGGAGAGGAAAGATAATTAATGACTAGTGTTTATTATTATTTTATTTCATGGATTTATTACTGTGGTCGTGATCTGTTGCAGCCATCTCAGTCTGCCCGAAGGAGCATCACTCCTGCGCATAGCGGTGTCTCGAGTAGGAACCCAGATTCGGCTGGGCAGTTACGAAGGGCTGCCAGATGTGCTGCTACTCAGACTCTCGATGATCACAAAGGGGGTCTCACAAATAATTACCTCTAAAAATAATATTTACTGTTGAAAATCTGCCCTGGTGTTCGGTCTGTTCCTCGTGATTCGTTTCCTCTCTGGGTTTTCCATGGAGTCAGGGCCGGCCCACAACATTTTGGCACCTGAGGCGGGGCGCTCAAATGACGCCCCATGTCCCCTCACTTGGGCCAAAACGTTGCAAGGTCTCAATTCTGCCTCCTTCCTGTTCCACTCCTCTCACGGCACCGCAGCAGACACAATCTTCTACACTCTGGGGCCTCGTGGTGCCCCCGCCGTCTGGCACCTGAGGTAGCCGCCTCACGGCAAGGCCGGCCCTGGTGGAGTTCTCTCAAGGGGGTGGAGCTCGGTGCGCACCTCTCTAACTAGTTCTCGTGCACGTCCCCGTTTCGAATGGGCGGCTCCCACGGGGCTGCGTGTTTTTGCTGAAACAGGCTAAAGACAGTGATCCCTCCGAAACTTGTCCCCATTTCTAAGGCGCGGGGGCCTTGGCCATAGTCATGGAGAGGAGAGAGGGGAGACAGACGCCTTCTTTGCTGTGCACACCTGTTCTCCCCTGCTAGCCGGTGCTGTGATGGACCGTAGCCGCAACAGATAACCGGCCATCAGCCGGGCTGGTTTTGTGTCACTCGTGTCAGGCCGAACCTGTCCTGGGCCACAATCCATCATCCCTCCTTGGGCTGGAGCGGCGGGTGCTCCTTAAAGGAGCCTTTCCCCATGAGATCCACCTCATGAGGGAGGAGAACGTGCACCATCCATGTGTGTCCAGAATTCACTCGCAGCTTCTGCAGCGGCTTTCAGGAAACTCGCAGTTCAAGAGGGGCCTGTGGGCGGTGAAGTGAGACCCCCAGGCGCTTTCCGTGGCAGTGGCAGTGGCGTGACAGGAGCAGAGTTAGGACGTCACGACAGCAGCGCACGGGCTGGAGGGGCCGGCGCTCCCCTGGGCTGGCCTGGAGGAGTTAGAGCAACAAGGCGCGTGTAAAAAATTGCTTCATGAAGGACTCCACTTCTGCATGTAGAGAGCAGGGCCTGACCTAGAACCCAGGCGCCCTGCTTGCCAGTCCCCCCTCTGCCACTGACGCCCAGCGTGACCTTGGGCAAAGCACGTAATCCCTGCCCCCGCTCCCGACCAGCGGGAGTGGCCTGACTTGCACTGGCTTGGACGGGGCTAATGAGCACGAAGGAAACAAGGCCTGTGCTCCTAGCCAGCAAAAGCTGGCCCCAAAGCAGCAGACGCACGACATCATAAATCAGGCTCTTTCCAGCATTTCTGGCCTGTCCTCATGGCCCTGGTTCTGGTCACAGCAGCAGTTGTCAAGCAGGGGTGGCAGATTTCAGGGGGGCCGCCATGCGGGGCTGGCCTCAGAGTCACTGGGGCCCAGGGCAGAGAGCCAAAGCCCCGTCACCTCTGGCTGAAGCCGAAGCCTGAGTCATTTAGCTGTGTGGGGCCCTGTGGTGTGGGGAGCAGGGGGCCCGGCCTGCTTGCTCCCCTACCGCTGGCCCCAGTTGGACAGCAGAGGTGCAGGTGTCACGGCAGAGCGGGCCACCGGGTTTTTATAGCGCACTGCTGGGAACTCAGGAGAAACCAGGTCGCAAGTCTCTGGCTTCCAGGAGCCACTTGTGAGCCGAGATTCTGCTTTTCTGAGCATTCCTGCCTCTGCTAAACGCGCCGCGGGCAGCGTCGGTGTCAGTGCTCCGAAGGGCAAGGAAGCGGCAGGGCCTGAGGGCAGGAGCGACCGGCTTCTGACAGGAACCAGCTCTGTGTGAGCCCAGCAGCCATGAGGTGGCAGAGTGGGTTTAAACTCAGCTGGCTGGGAAGCACCACTGACTCATGTCTGAAACCGCAGGCTTTGCCTTTACCTGGAGCTTAGCGTGTCGCCACTTCAGTTGCTTTTGAAACCTGACTTTCTTTGAGGGTTGCAGCTTTGTTCACGTCCCTCGGCAACCCAAATGGTCGCCCGTTGGGCTGGCTCAAGTATTTCCCCTTCTCGGCCCAGGTGAAAGAGGAATTTGGCCATTAAAGCACATACAGAGAATCGTGCACTAGACTAGAGATTCCCTGAGCAAGGACCCAGATTTAAGGGACTATGGAGCAATGTAAATGCTGGTGACTTAGGAGAGTTATGCCAGGGCTGAATTTGTCTCACTGGTTTTCCTAAAAGTGCCAGCAGCTGCAGTGACCGTGCAAAGGGTAGGCCAGGCCTCTGTCCATGCATATAGTTTGTTGACTCAGTCTTCCTGAAGCAATGTCATGTATTTACACAGGTAAACCCTCCCCCGGTTCCAAAAAGAGCTGGTGCATTGTCTCCCCATCACGGTGAACTGAGAGCGTGCGCAGCACGTGACAAGGAGGACTGAATGGTGACGCGTTTAAAAACCCAGCACCCTTGTAACTCAGCAGACAAACCCAGAGCACTGTTCTTAGCGCCGCTGGGCTCAGTCTGTGCTGCTTTCTCACGCTACGCTGCCAGCCGTCTGCCTGCAGAGCCCCAGAGGGAATTTTGTCTAAGACACAAGTAGTGAAAGAGCCTGGGCTGAATCTTGAGTTCTTCATTCAAGCGCGATTTCTACTCCCGTCCGTGCAAGTGCGGGACAATCAAGACGCGAGCAGAATTCGTCCCCTTTCAGGAATCTGTCCTGCAGTGCCCGGATGGAGTTTCAGAGGAGGCTGACGTACACTATGCACCGTGCCAGCCCTGTGTTTGAGTGTCCACGTGGAGTTCTTAAATCAGCTGTGTGTGTGATACCAGGCCTAACACCTGGGGAGCGGCGTAATATGATTATGGCTCGCTGCTTGGCTCCCTCAGTTCATTTCACATCTGCCTCCAGAGCAACTTCCGGAGGAGCAGACTGTGATGATTTTCCCTCACAGCAGCCAGCACAGTTGAAATCAAACAGGCTATGCATAATTAACGGAGCTGTTGTTTTCTCACTCAAAATAGTAGAAGGGCAATGGCATAATTTCCTACTTCGCACTTAGCGGCTGCTCTTTTTAACACTCGCTGAGCTCATTCGGTACTGGCCCGGTGTCTGCACGCCAGAAGCCATCCCGGCTGGGGGAATCACGCCCAGGGCAGCAGGTAGAAGCCAGGTTTAAAGAGGGTGCAGGTGGCATAGAGAAGCACAGGGGTGCAGTAGAAGCAAGTGCCTACAAGGATGTAGAAATGCAGGGAGGTTCCGCTGAGCCCTGGGACCGCTGTGGGGGAGATGTGGCAGGAGACTAAGCTCCCGCTGGGTGCAGTCCATCTCCCTGCCGCGTGGGGGCTGCTCCTCTGCATCCTTCCCCAGCCAGGCTCTTCCAGGCAGGGCTGCTCACCTGCTTGAAACGCGTCTGGAGCGAGTGGCTCCTCGCACGAGAGGGCTGTGGACCCAGTGCGTTGTGGGCACCGTGCTGTCCTCCCGCCCCAACACAGTCCTGTGGGCACCTGCCCATGTGGCGGACAGCTGTGGTTGTGGGCAAGGCATGGCTTAGCTACAGCGTGGGTGCCCACGTTCAGAGCTGGCCTCGTCTCTCCTTCCACCTGGGAGAGGTTGTTAGCACTCCCCCCGCCGCCCCCAGCCCGGTCCAGTCCCGGCTTGCATGCTGCACAAGTCTGGCGTGTGCTTATTTCATTAGCACGATGGAATCGGCCCGTCCGGCGCACGCCCAGGAGCCACAGGCATGGATACAGAGCTGGCATTCAGGGAGCGAAGTCAGGAAGATGGTGCTTGTGCTGTTCACCGAGAGCCGCAGCAGAGACAGTCGGACGTCGGGCGGACGCGTGGGCCTCCCGCCCCGTCGCACTTGAAACGTTTGAAAATGACACGGCTCGTCCTGAGCAGGGGCCTGCTAGGTCTTGTCTGAGCCCAGCCGGGAGCTGAGCCGAGGGCTCGTGTCCCACGGTGGGACACTTTCTCACCCTCATCTCATCGTCCGGCCACCTGGCCCTGCTCTCTCGCCTCTTTCTTCCAGCTCTTGCAGCCTGTGGTGGCGCTAGAGGGGCGTGATCTGGGCGGGGCCTGCCGGCAGAACTCGGCACAACCGACGCTCGTAACGCCCTGGGGCGTGGGCGCGTCTGCTCCTCCGTTGCCATGGTTCCGCTGTCCCAGGGAGCCAGGCACCCCACTGGTGCATGTGCCCAAGGGGTGAAGCCCCATCACGCCTGGCTGCTAAGCCCTGCGAGGCCAGCGCCAGCCAGCTGCACCGCTTCCGTGCCCGGCTGGAGCCTTCCGTCTCGCAGGCAGTCTGGAGACCATCCCAGACACGCGTGCCCATGCCCTGCCCCTCCCCGGGTTTGTCCGGTTCTGCCTGTCGTGGGCCTGCCTGCTGGTCACGCTGCCTTGTCGCTGCATGTGCTGCTGGCCTCTGCCGGCGGCTGCAGGGCTGGGTGCCAGTTTGGTCCCCGCTTGCTCCCCTTTCCCAACGGGCTCCAGCTAGATGCCCCTTCTGCCCGACAGCTGCTGGGCAGCCGCGGGTGGGTGGGTGGGTTCCAGGTGGCCACCTTTGGGTTGGTCTGAGCAGAGACCCCAAGGCTGTTCTGGCTGTGGAAACCGAACTTCCCTGTTCTGCTAGAGCTGGTCTCCAGGGCCGGGCTGAGCCCTTGGACAGGCGATGATGCAGAGAGGAGCCTCTGCTGGATCTGTTCCCAAGACATTTGATGTGGGTACCTGGGCCTGGTGCTGTAGTTGCTCGGGGATCGCGTGACACTGTACATTGGAGCCGGGGGGGGGGTCAGTCCTGAACAGCCAATGTAAAACCAGAACAGGAACCTTGGAGTTAATAGCTAATAGGAGTCTTGGGTCCCTTGAGGCGCTGTGAAATGAAGCCGTATGAAGGGGCGAGCCAATGAGAAGGCAGCCACGTAGCGTCACGTTTCCAGCTTTGTCCAACCCAAACGGGAAGGAAAACAGGTGATTTTAAGAAAGAATAATGAGCAAACCTCGGCTGCCACGAGGTCCCAACTTCAGCTCACTCCATGGGCTGTTAAATATCTGACAAACCTCTGGTTAGCTTTAGCAAGGGCCAGTGACACGGGGGTTATTGCCATTGTAAATTGTAGGTAACAGTTTAATAGTCGTAAGACCGGGAATGTTCGTTTTAATCACGTGTCGGGGTGTTGCAGAGCAAGGAAAGCGTCTGGATCCGCAGGGGCTGGAGCAGGACATTGTTCTTCTGTTTACATTATGCGCCTTTGTCCGTCAGAATGCTGTCTGAGTGTAGCGTGTGTGTGCGTGTGTGCGTGTGTGTGTTTAGTGGGCGAGTGTGCAGTCTGGCTGTGAAGGTTAGTTTTTTGAAGGTTATGTTGGCCAGAGATTCAGAATCGGGGAGGAAAACAAAAGAATGAGCGGAACTGGTCTGGGAGCTCTCCCCACGAGACCCCCCAGCTTGGGAGGTGCCAGGGTCTCAATGCCACTGAGCTAGGGGGCTGCTCCCTGGCGGGTTTCTAGCAGGTGTGCGCTAGGCTGGGAGCTGTTACCATTTTCTTCCCCTCGTGGGCGTGGGTGTCGTTCCGGCTAGACGTAAAGGGGCGGGGGAGGGGAGTGATGGTTCCAGTAAGTCCTGGCACCTGCACAGTGAGTTCGCGTCATCGTTCCAGGGTAAAAGGTCCAGCCCCGCAGAGGCAGACAGCCGCCTACCCTGGAGCCCTCTGTGCCCTTTCCCAGGTGGTGCTGCCGGACAGAGCCCGTGGCCTGGCAGCCCGCGTAGTCGGGGCCCGAGGATGACGTTGACTCTGTGGGATGCGGTGGTGGGAACGCTCCCTAGCCTAGGCAACCACGCCCTGTATTCCAGGACGTGGCGCCTGCCGCAAGCCCCACGATTACCCTGAACTCGAGCAAAGCGAAAGGCTCCTGGCCTGTGTAAAGGGGGCTGGTTTTCTCCGCAGCTCCGAGTTGGGTTGTGGAGCGCACAGGCAGCTGCCGGCACCTCCACAACTGCTGGGGAAGAGCTGGCTGCTCCGTGTGCAGCCCCTCGGCTCGGTGCTACCCCCGCTCTCCTGCTCACAAAAGGGAAAATAACTGAGATTTGTCTTGTCGGGGGCTGACAGCAGAGCCAAGTGATTGCCAGTCCAATTTGGCAGTTTTTAATCATTTTATCTCTGTTCTCTGCTCCCCGGGGAGCCCGTCAGTGTTTAGCAGTCTGCTCAGAAAGACCTTGGGGCTAGTTTCAGCGGCAGTGGCTCAGAGCTCCGATTATTAGCTCTGCTCTTAGGAGCACACTCCGATCTTTCCCAAGGGAGTGGTGTGAAAAATTAACACCGGCTTAGAGCAGCAGTGCAGCAGCAAGCTATGTAACTGTAATTACTCCATTGATATTCCTCACACAATAACGCTGTCATCAGTCATTTACATAAACTTTTTCTCCATGAAGAGGGAATGCTGCTCATAACCGTATTGGGTGCTTCCAGAGCATGCATTATACATTGTGTTTGCTCTCATTTCCGAGTCGAGGCCCCCAGGAAAAGGGACGGGAGATGCGCAAAGACTTTTGTTTCTTCCCAAGTAGCGATAAGCTCTCCAGAACGGGCCAGGCGCAGGCCACGGGGCTCTCACAAGCTGGCATGGGAGGAGCGTCTCACTCTTTATAAATACCCGGGTCTGGGGATCTAAACCTGGTTTCCAGACCTTGTGCTTTGCAAGGCTTTAGCTAGACAATTAGCAGAGGGTTCTCCTGTTGGCAGAGACGAGGATCCAGCAGGGGCCTTTGATTTTGTGACAAGAAGCCGCTTTCCCAAAGCCGGGTTTTAAAAGCGCTGAAAACGCAGGCTGAGTCCTTCTCGCGGTACCGGCCCACTCTTTTGAGCAGACTCGTCTGGCTGCTCGGGCACTTGGCCTTTCGCAGGACTGGGTCACTGATGAACTGAAGACGTGCCCGCTGCCTTCTTCAGACCCCCACCCCCTCCTTGCCACCGGGCTCAGAACAGTCATCTGCAAAGTCAGAGGCCTCCTCTCTTCCTGACAGCAGAGAGCCGGGGCAGGAGAAAGAGCGAGGAGGCGTCTAAACCCTCTTTGAGCACCTTGCTCGGGGCCTGCAAGGGACTCCCACCTCTGCTAGCTCTGGAAACAGCGTGGGGCAGAGCCCCTCTCTGCCTGCATGGATGTGAAGGCCCCGCCCTCCCTGAAGCACATTCCCATGACAGTAGGCAGCTGTGGAAGGCCGTTTCCAGAACGGGCACGCCGTGGGAATCGCATGCCCATGGGCGCGCGCACGCACACTGATGTGCAGGTTAGCTAGTTTCACTTTCCTTCCTCAGGGGCGTGCACTGTCACAAACCTGCCGCGTCCTCTCCGTCAGGCAGAAGCACGAACACCCAGTCATGCTGGCAATTCAAGCGCGCAGGGCCTGGGCAGGGCGGGCGAAGGGCACGTCCTCACAGGCAAAGAGTTAAACTGCACTGGAAATCGCGCTGTAATTATCTAATTAAAGACTTCGGAGTCCCGTATTCCTGGGGCCAGGGCTAATACCACATGCAGAGTAATAATAATCCTGGTGGAGCGCCAGCATGTTTATTGATGCAGTTCGTACCTGACAGGCGGTGACCAGCTCCTGTGTTTGCTCCTTTTCTGCCTCTCTGTGCTACACAGGCCTGCAGGGCAAAGCATCATTTATTGCTGTCACAGGAGAAATTCTAAGCACTGCAGCAGGAAGCATCTAGTGAGGGGAAGAAGGCGCATGATAGTCAAATTTCAGTTGCTGAATATTTAATGAAGCCTGCAGTGTTTATTTGGTTAGCCTGTCGATTTTTATCGTTCTGTCAATAGCTTCTCATATGTGGCATGGTGATGATCTTTAGCAGCCTGTCCCCTGGGACCCCAAGCGCTAAATGCAATTATGGATTTTATACTGCAATGTGTTTGATATTTCCACTGATCTAATTTGCAGTCTGGTAGTTTATTGTTTGGCATTTTAATGGTGTTCAAATGTTATGGAAAATTTGATTTCTCTTTATAATTCTCCCTAACATCATTAATGCTGGTAGCAGAATGGCAGGGATTTTAGAAGGCCAAATGTATAGGAAAATCATTTTTTTAATATGAACAAAAATTCCCTGCATTTTAGCAAAAAGGAAGTTTGTGATCTTTAAAAAAAAAAATGCTTCCCCTTTTTGTCGCTTTCTATGAAACATTACCGTTTCCCCGACAGTCATTTTCAGCACAAATCCTGGCTCTTGCCAAAC
This sequence comes from Apalone spinifera, assembly GCA_030068395.1. NCBI lineage: Eukaryota > Metazoa > Chordata > Testudines > Trionychidae > Apalone > Apalone spinifera. The sequence goes on from JANRFK010000975.1 coordinate 23,315,264, forward strand.
CAAATGCATGCAAATATTTCTTCCGCTATGTAGAATACCAAGACTCTTTAGGTGTCTCTTCTCCCAGGATTCAGACCTGGGGTCATGTATAAGAAAAGTCTCATTTGCCTTTTCTTCCCCATTCTGTTGTAGGCCACTGTTACTTGATCATTATTCCAGTGTATATTGTCATCCTGTGACATGATTAGCATTACAAGCATCCACCTCACCAGATCGTTGCTCTTGACAAAATACAGTTTTGCAGAATTTGGAGGTTGTCAGTGTTGGCACAGACAGCAGACACATGGTTCCATAGCGCTGGCTTGGGTAATTAAGCATGGGTGTTGTTTTACACATCTACAACACTTTTATTGTGCAGTAACTTCTGGGTTACAGGAGTCCTCTGCAAAGGCAAAATAAATCCTTTAATTAACCACCTAGTCAGAAACAATTGAACTTCCTGCATCTATCCCATAAACAACATTCGCCCCAGATTTATATAGAATAGCAGTGTGTAATCGTGAGCTATTTACTTTAAGGACACCATGCTCTTCATTAATGTTAGTGCACTGAGACAGGGAAACACAAGTCTGTTTTATTGGGTATCGTCCGTGGCTTTTACTGTTTTTATTGAATGTCTCCTGAATAAAACTGAATGTCTCCTCCTAATAAGCTGTGCATGAGACTGCCAAGAGAAGGGATATTTCATAAATACAGGTAGCTTCGAATTTCCCTATTCATTGCTTCCCCCTCAGCAGTGATATTTTAGTGACAACAGCATTAAAGGGAAACCTTACTCTCCTCTGAAGCCCAGAAAAAGTCAAAGTCCGCACTGACATGTTGGCAAGCAAAGATTCCACTTCTTTGAGTGCCGAAGAATTTGTTTCTGTCTTTCAACAGAGGTGTGAACACAAGGCCAGTCAGTGTAATAAATCTTACGAAATGCCCGAAATGGAGCACATTCTTCATGGGGTGTGAGTGCAGGAACCTTAAATAGGTTCTGGAGGGTTTCCTTGTCTAGTGCAGCCAAGTAGAGGAGCTGACTCAAATAGGAAATCGGAAAGGTAACGACAATAGCTGTCAAAAGGCCCGGTGGGTGACTAAGAAACAACAGAGCAATAGACTTGGTGGTTCGGCTCACCCTTCTGCAGAGGGTTTACCGGGACGTCATGGGCCAGAGCCTTCGTGCTGATCCTCTGCGGGGGGAGGCGGGTGGCTTTCCCCCTCAGAGAGCAGGCTCTCAGGCAGGTTCTGTCGGTCTGAAAACAGGAGGGAACAGGCCTCCCTGGTGTCTTCGCTTTGGTCTCAGCTGGAACTGGAAGAGAAGCACCAAGCAAAGTGTATTAAATGGGGCGGCCTCTTGAAGAAGGGCCCATTTGGCTTGAGTTTGGGAGCAGAGTGCCTGACTGGTTCCTGTTGCATTTGCTCTGGTCCCCGAGGGACGCTCCCAGGATGCTGCTCTTTGCTGTTACCTGGCTGCTTTCAGCCCTGATTGAGCGCCCACCCCTGAGAACAGCCGCCTGCCCCCTCTTGGGTTTTGTGATGCTTGTAGGGTTAGCCGCCTTCCTGGGAGACTCCGCAGCAACCCTGCCACCGAAGTCAAACAGTGCAGCCATGCTCAGCAGGTA
>JANRFK010000975.1:23319841-23360412 GCA_030068395.1 Apalone spinifera
CTCCCCAGTTGTGTGTAGGGCAGTAGCTCCCGCAGTAGCCATGGGTCTGGGCCCCATTGTGCTAGGCCCTCTGAGCTGGTTCTTCCCTCAAGAGCAAGCACAACACACTGCTCAGAAGGCAACAAATCCATCCCCGGGGGGTGATTTCCGTCCCCAGAGGGATTGGTTCCCTTTATTTCCATACGACACAAACCTGACTTTGGGTCTGGCTTGCTAGCTCAGGTTTGGCAGATTGTCCATCCCCTTGGTGTCGGGGCACCTCACAGAATTATAAAGGCGGCACCTTTGGAGCTGTAACCACCAAGGGCTGCTGGGAGAGGGCGCCCAGCAGGAGCCGTGCTCCTGGCTGGCAGATGGGTGGCTCCCGTGAGAGGTGAGCTCCACAAATGGAATCCATAGCCACCTTTTCTACATGCCCCCTGCCCGCCGTGGAACGGGGCGCTCGGGGGTTCTCCGGCTCAGTCACAAGGTGCGTCCAGACGGGGCTGACTGGGGCTCCCAGGGAGGATCAAGAGGAAAAGGACGACGTGCCGTTTGGAACGCAGTTTGTGTCAGCAGCTTGCTGGCCCCGGATGGCTCGAAAGGACCCTGAAAGCGAATTAAATGGAGATAAATTCTTCCCGTGCATAGAGCCCTCTGACCGTGTGACGTGAAACCTGCAAAACCTGCTGATGTGGAGTCTGCAAATGCAAGGCTTGCTGGAAATGATCTGAACCCTTCTGCAGTTTGGTGGAGAGAGAACTTATTGACACTAGGTTCCCATGCTGGAGTGGCTAATTAGTTGAGATTGATGAGTATGTGCCACTGTGAAGTGACTGAACTACAGCTCCAAGTGGCGCGTCAGACGATAAAAACCATTATGAAACTAGCAGGATCGGGGCGCCGTGTACTTCAGAGAACACACCATGCCTGGCCAGAAATGCGTGCCACCGATGGCCCAGGTCGGGGCCTGTCTAAGAAGTACTTGAAATCTTCTGCGGGTGCTTGGTGCTGGAAAAGGGAAGCTCCCTGAGACATGCCAGCCTTTGCTGGCAGGGCAGGAGTGGCAATGCCAGACACTTCTATGGCTTGCGGATTAGATGGATACAGTTGCTGCTCAGCTGTACACGTGACTACTGGTGCTTCGCAGGGAATTGCTGTCGCCCGAGGGGTGTAGTCTAGATGTACCCTGGGAGATATCCAGGCAGGATGGTAGCTGGGAGAAAGTCACTTTTATCGAGAGGGGAGTCTGAGTCTCGTGTCTGCCAGGGTGACTGTGCAAAGTGGTCTTCACAGCAGTGCAAAGCACATTTAAGCCCAGCGTGGCCCCTTTGCCCCGGCTCCCTTTGCCAGCGTGGGCCCAGGGGCCGTAGCTCTTTGGCTTCACCAGAAGGGAGGGAGAGCCTGTTCGTATGCTGAATGGCCTCTGCCTTGCTCCACTTTCTCTGCAGCCTGGGAGTCTCCCCGATCTGGGGCTCGACAGCCAAAATCCTGGAATTCTTTAGTGCTGGATGAGCGAGGCCAAGTCATTCATTTCTTCACTCCGCAGCAGCATCCTAAGCACCTTCTTTTTAACTGCAAGGATCAAAGTCCCCCACCGAAAACGGGGGGAACTCGATACTTCTCCCCAAGCCTGATAGTCATGGACAATGTACATTTTGTAAGTGAAACCTATTGGGGTTTGTGTAATCCAATCCCCCGTCTGTCACCCCCACCCTCTTCTCCGTCTTCCTGACCCAGCTGCAGCTAAGGGACCGGACAGTAGAAAAACATGTCAAGCATGAAAAGCAGCAACTTGAGGGCAAACATGACCCCTCGACTGCTAGTTACAGAACTTCTGAAAGTACGTCAAGCAAGCAGAGTCAGCTAAAAAGGGAGGCCCGGGACACCTCATGTGGTGCAGGATGGGAGGTTAGGGCTTTGCTCTTTAGAACTGAAGTGTTTTGTTTTAATCATGGGGAGAGCTGCTGGCTCAGCCCTGTGTGAAATGGATTTGGAAACCCCGCGGAAGGAGGAATTTCTCCAAACAGTAAAGAAAACAAACGTCAGCAACAGGCAAGAACTGGGCGGCATTTTTACTACAGGAAATGTGGAGGATACCGAAGAGAGAAATTTAATTACACTGGGAGTTGGATCCTGTGAGCTGTTATCGGTGACACCTCATCATTTCTAGACTGAGATGCGTTTCACTTGACACTGCTTTGGCCATCTTTGTCTTCCGCAGCGTCAAACGCACAACTGTTCTAACGGGAACGGGGCGTTTCACGAGCAAACCGTTCACTTTGGGAATCTACATAATCAGCCGCAATGCATCTTCTGCATAGCATGTGGGCTTTGATTGCACCACTTATTTTGCTGTATTTTACTTTTGCAGGTAGAACACAGGGTTTGTTTTGTGCCCTGGAAAGTGCTAGCGATACCTATTTTAAACACAAGTGTAATGGTTTATAGCCCATAGAGGGATAATTACAAAGTATAGAATCACAGGTTTTATAGCGGGCTCTCCCAGGGGTGCAGTTAGGAAAACGGTATGTGTCATGTAGCCAATTTAGATAATGATTCTGATAAAGATAAACTGAATTGTTTATTATAAGTAATTGGGTCTACAAAGGCCGAAATGACACAGATGAGTGCACTGACTTAGAATCAGTGGAAACAATACTCCGCCTCTGCCTGTGTCCGAGAGCTCTTTGCGCACAGCGGTGGTTTCCTGCGAGGGCTGTGCGTGGCGGGCACGGGGCATGTTTCTAATGCCAACTGCAGCTTTTTAGTGCCGTCAGCGGCTCAGGCAGCGCTGTGATTGAAACGGCACGAAGGGCTCTCGTTGCTGAGAAGCCAAGGGTAGGTGACTTGTGAGTGTCTGTGCAGGAAAAGACTCGTTCTTGTGTGGGCAACTCACCGATCAGGAACAATGTGTCTCATTCTCAGGTCTGCCGGCCGTGCAAGGGGACACCTGAACGCCAGAAAATGCAAAAGAAAGAAAGCACCAGCCGTTTTCCCTCAGTCCTAGGGCACATTCATAGCTGAACCTTAAAGAGACGGGCTGGTAAATCCAGAGTCACTGTCCCACAGGCATGAGATTACTTGTTGAGTAGATTATCTCTCTTGAGATTAAACGAAATCCTTCAGACTCGAGTGGAGTATCTTGTCTAGCCTATTAGTATATGACAAGATGCAGTTTGGGTCCAGTAAGCCTCTATCAATCACAAGAAGAAGTAAAGCCCTAATTATCATTTAATTGCTGCCTTCAGCTCCGGCTGCCCTTCTTCACAGCTCTCTGCATCCATCTGAGATTAGGTTGCACTAAAATGAGAACCGTAAAGGGCCAGCAAAGGTGTGAAATTCCCTGGGTAACTAAATTAAGGACAGGGTGGTTTTGCTGCTGGGGGGCGGTTCTGTCCCTTATGAAGACAGAATGAGCGAGGGCAAAGGGGAATAACTGGGAATTGGCAACAATAGCTCTTAGCCATTTGTTCACTAAAAAGAATGACACCGCACATGCCGCTTTGGCCAAGCCTGAGGGGAACAAAGGAAATGCAGCTCATCTCCATTTGATTTTATGCTAATATTTGTGCTGGGAGTTATTTTGTTTAACAAGAAAATGCTCTAATACTCACCCGCCGCAAGCAGGTTACTAAGATAACTTTGATTAACGAGAGTTGTCTTTTCTTTGTTCCTCTTCTAGGGCACTTGGATGCTTTGTGGGATGGGGCTTTACAGAGCTCCATGTTTACATTTAATTCCAGGCATTCAACATGCCAGGTGTATTTTTTTGCAAATTGCAGCAGCCGAACTCTGTCGTTATGAATTTCTGTCTAGGCAACAACGCTGAAACCTGACATCAACCCAGGAGATGCCTTGCATGCTGTCTAACTTACAAATAGCCCATCCATTTTCTAGGAGAATTATTGGCCATTAGCATCCGAGGCAGAGACTTTTATTAATAGAGTTTAGAGCGGGTGGTGACCGGTACTTTGGAAATGCACAGGGAACCCAAGAAGGACCGCTTGTCCTCCTGAGTCGAACAGATACGTAAAACGAGTCACTTCGTTTTGAAAAGTGAGCCCTGCCTGCAGAGTTGTACTGGCCACTTAACCATCGTCGGATAAAGAACAAAATGGCTGCCATCATTTTACCATTCTGCTCAGCAGGCTAATGCTGCTCCCCTTCTCCAGGCTCCAGCTCTCCCAGTGCGTGTCCGCCAACGGCTGACGTGTGCCCTCCTTACAGCGGGTCCGTGTCCCAAGGACAGGTCCAGTGCACTGAGAAGACTGTAATGAAGGCAGTGGAACTTGGAGGGCGAAAGAGCCCTCTGAAATCGTTAAGATTGTGTTGGCAGGCGCTCTAAAGGCAAAGTTGAAAAGGTCTGTTGAGTTCTTAGCCAATGACACTTAAAATAAAAACAGGAGCCTGATGCGTTCCAGTGTCATTTCCTAACAGTAACATTTCAGCCAATGCAGTGTGCATACAATTAAAGTGGAGGGGTTCACAGCCATCCACACCCCTCCATAACCCACTCCCACCCCATGCTCTTCCATGATGTATATGTCCTGTGCCGCTCGGGGCTGCACTATTATTAGGGATCATAAACAAAACTTGGTTGGCTCCTGGTGAGAGAGAGACACCAGGGCTCAGGACCACCCCTAAATGTGCAGGGCATTTCTTTCCTCTCGGAGGCAGTTTCAGGGGAACACAGTGTGACGGCAGTGAGGCCGATGTGTGAGGACAGAGGTAAATATGGGTATAAAATCAGCAAGTGCAGTGCCACGAAGGGAAGTGTCTTGTCTGCTCCCTAAGGAGCCGTGTAAACTCTGCACGCCCTGGGAAATGGTTGTTTCCCCTGTAGCTAGCCTTGGAGTCTGTGTTCACATGCACACTGATCAAACGCCTCTTGTGCAGGTCACATGCCTTAAGCATTAGGAAACCTGGATCCCAGGTAGATGAAGCCACAGATGGCGGTCTATGCGGATGAGTGACCCCCTGCTTAATGCACAAGGAAGCCGACTAGCAAACATTACAGATGCTCTGAGACTAAAATTGCTGCCCTTTCCCAGGAGTGAGGCATTCAAGCAAGGTGGCCGTGGCTTGAGCTCTCGAAAAGACTAACGGCGCAGGCGAAGGAAGCTGCAGTGTAGACACAAAGCAGACTGGGAGTTGGACGTGTGCAGAGAGCTGGAGCGAGGGCTGGCGGGAGGACTCCATGCTTCCAGGTAATAGAGAGAATCCTTTTCCCTTTTCGCCATATGTCCCTTCCATGCAGCAAGGGCAGCAAGAACCGTGAAAGACCAGACGCACCCAGCTCCAGTCTCGCCACCTGCCAGACTCTGCCGCAAAGGTTCCACTTGGCTTTTCAGACTTTCGGAAAGTCTGGTCGTTCCCCTGGCAGCTCAGCAAAACACCCGGCCAGTGGCTCTTCAGCCGTCTTTCACAAAGAGCAAGACCATGCAGAGCAGGGTTGCACATGGTGTGGGATTGGCTTACCCCACGCTCCCCACCGGGCTTCCCCAGGATGCAGCGACTGCAGAGCACGCCAGGGTCGGGGCGGATCAAGCGGGGGGGTCTGTATGGGAAAGCGCTCCAGTGGGCTGTGGAGGTTTGAATCCATGGGGCATGAGTCACTTCGCACCCCTGGGCCCTCTCTGTACTTCAGGGCAGAGACACCCGCCCCCGAGCGGTGGGGAGGAGGGAGCACATTGCTCTGGAATCGTTGGCGTTGGGACTCTCGATCCAGCGCCATCAGCCCTGACCTTGCGTGGCTGGTCTCCCAGCTGCCCCCAGCCCTCGCTGCTCCTCCCCAGCGACTCGTGGAAGCTGCTGCCCGCTAGGCTGGCGCGAGCAGGGCTCTGCAGCCACAGAACACTCCCTGGGAGCGTGTCCTTGCCGGGGGGGGATTGGCCAGTGTGACCACACATGCAGCAGACGCTCGGCTCCGTTACGCCAGCCCTCGCACCGACCCGTCTGGTGGCAGCTGGCAGCGGGGTGAGAACTCAGCCGCAGGAAATGAGCGAAGCTCCAGGGGTCAGGACTTCCCTTGAAGCCATGTAGTCTCCTGCTCAGCAGCGCCGCTCCCGCCAACAGCAGTTCCCCTCCGGGTTGCATTGTTGCATATGTGTGCGCTTTGGAGGGCCAGCAGGAGAACTCGGCAGGAGGGGCCCGAGAAGTCCAAGTCCAGAGAGCTGTTTGTCGCTGCACTGGGGGCATGTCCCAGACTGCCCGAGACCTGGGGACCTGCACAGGTTTTGGCTGGACAGATGGGAGAGCTTTGGGGTCTGGGATACAAAGTTTCACAAACTTTCCTGTACAAAGCCAGTTTATTAAAATGGTGAATTGTTCCCCTCTTATAGTTACAGCTCATTAGTTAATGCCTCCTCCTCCACGCCCAGCGCCCCTCCCGCTGGTGTGCACCCACCCCTGTGACACTGGACTTGGGGGACTTAGTGCTGCAGTGTCCCCAGGTCTCACTTAGAGCCCTGCTGTTCTAGGCCCTGCCCAAGCACACGGCCGTGCTGACGTCAGTGTGACTCGCAGGGGTCTGTGAACGCTGGAGCAGGGCTAATTTAGCACCTTATGGGCTAAGTTGAGAAGGGGAAGGTCTTCCTTTCAGAACCCCATCACCGTGCCCTTCTGCATGTGCCCCTGGAAAGCAGCCTGAATGCCCCAAGATCTAGAGGACTCAAACAAAACCTGCACTGCTCATTTACAAAGCAGAATCTGATTTTTCAGAGTGAAAATTCTGTACCAAATATTTACTGGCATTGAAGGGCTCAGTAATGGGGGGGTTGAGGGGAACGGCGTGAGACCTTAATACTGAAAATGGCGAGGCTCCAAGCCAAGAACATAGCAGTTCTTAGAGAATTGGTGCAGCTCGTTGTGTAGCATATTATTCTTTGTTATGAATATAAATTGGGTGTCATAAGCCCTTATCATTAATGCATGAGATTTTTTTATCTTTAAAAAGAAAGTCATTTTATTTTAATAATCCACAGTACTGTTCCATTGCAAGAACCCCCTAAAACAGCGTTAAAAACAACCAAGAAAGTAAGTCCTAAGATGCAGTTCTGCAGGAAAGCCGCAGCTGTCAAATGGGGGTGGGGGGTATGCGCGCCAGCTGAAATCCCCAGCAATGCGCAGGGTCAGAGGCTGGTATTTCAAGGCGGGTGCGTTACAACAACACCCACTGGAGTACGAAAGGGGCATTGCCGGGTGCTTCTGCCTTTCAGGTGCAACGTCCAACTCCAGGAGAAGCCCTGGGGCGAAGGACCAGCCCTGCTGGTCAGGCCAGCGTCTGCACTCAGACATTGCATGTGTCGTTTCTCTGACTCGCTTGGGTGCCACCCCTGCTTACGTGAGGGCAAAGTGGGACTAGAAAGGGTCAGCAAAGGCTGAGTGGTTCAGCTGCAATCTTGGACGTCATGAGTCTGAGTCTTAATCTCATACTCCAGCCCAATGGGTGCCTGATCCGTTAGGTCGGGGTCGTTAGCGTGGGCAGATGCTATGCTGGCCACTCCACTTCCTGCTGTACTTTTGCCTCTGAAAGGGATGTGCCATCACTGCGCCAGCGTGAGGAGACATTGGCGTGGAGGAACTTTGACCCTTCCCACCCCAGCTAGCGGGGGTGCAAGAATCGTTCACTTTTTAAGAATTCGGATGGAAATTTTTCATAACTCACAGGGTTCTTTCATTGCATTGGGGATTACGTCTTTCACTCCGAGCCTGATTTGCTTCCAACAACAGCAATAATTGCCCATACTTTTACTCAAAAATAATAAATAGACCATAAATGGTGAGTAGAGAGTTTACATTCCCAATGGAAAGAATACATCTGTTAAGATGAGTTTCATTAAAATGTTAACTGAAACAGACGGGTGAATTTTAAAATTGATTCCATCTTTACTCAGCATATCCAGAGCTCAATTGAAGACTGCAGTTATGAAGCATTCTTTAGTTAAGAAAAACAAAAAACATGGTATAAAGGAGGCCTTCTCTCTCTCTCTCTTTTTCTCTGGGTCAGTATCTCAACCTCTTGATTAGATTTGGGATCTACTAATTAGATATAATTCATTATCTGCAAAAATGAGATCAGAAATCAAGAGCTGCTTTTCAAAATAAGGCGATCTTTCCCCTCATCCATCATGGCTATAAGTAACCAATTTTAAGTCAGACGAATGCATAACCACCATTATTACCTTGTCATAACTAGTTAGAGAGAAAGACCTGGAATAAGCTGGCATTATAAATGGTTTTTATCACATTATTTTGCAGTTATTTGTCAGCCACTTTGCTTAAGATAAATGCGGAACAAATAATCAGATTATACAACTAAATTATGGGAAAGATTTTGTGTTAATTGCAAAAACACTTCTGCAAAAGCGACTCTCCATATTATAGGGCAGAATTTACAGACTTTCTTTTTGGGAGAAATTGGGCTGAAACCATTTTCAGATATTTGGATTCAAAGAACTTGGAGAGTAGGGAATAAGATACTGGGAACCAATCTTCCTGCAGCCTTTACAAAAGAACACTCATGACAGCCCCTGGAAGGTACTCATGATTAAGGATCACTTACTTACAAAGTAACAGCTGAGAGATTGGTCCGTAAATCACCATCACTTTTTTAACCCTACTTTTTTGTTTTGCATGTTGTTTTTATAGCTGGCTTTCATTAGCTGAGCATTCTAATTACAGTAAATAATAATTAATTCCTCCATTTAAAACATGTAGAAAGGATCTAAAAGACTTAGGCAGCTGTGCTAAGGAGGGGAAGGTGAGCTAGTAGATGAAAAATTTGCAATACAAGGTTGGAAGTGGAACTTTCATTGATTCAGAATCTTCATCCCTTCCCGGCTGGATTTCCTGCTGGGGGCATGCACTCCGAAAGCAGGGTGCATAGGCAGGCCCAGCACAGACCAGGGGAAGTGCACATTGAAACGAAACAGTAGCCAGGAGTCGGGTATGTGTTCAGCCTCGTGAAACTATTGTCACTAACAGCATTGTCTGTTCTGGGCTGTTATGATTGATTGCTGTTATTTCTACCTCTGGGGCTCCAGTAGACAACATGGATTTGATGTCCTTGGTGAAATCCTGACTCCTCTGAAATCGAAGGACCTTTGCAGCTGACTTCATTGTAGCCTGAAGCTCATGCCATGTTACATAGCATAAAGTTTAATAAGGACAAATGCAAAGTACAGTAAAACTCCATTTGTCCGGCATCTGATGGTCCGGCACCATCAGGAACCCGGAAGTGCTCCGGGCAGCCGGACCATTGGAGCTGCTCTGCCTCCGGCTTCCCCGATTCAGCCGCTGCTGAATTGGGGAAGCTGGGAGCAGAACAGCTGGAGTGCTGCTGGTAGGTACCACAGTGCTGCCCCTCGGCTCTGCGGGATCAACCCGGCAGCACCCCAGCTGTCCCCAAGTCAGCCGCCGCTGAAACTGACCAGCGGCTGACTCCGGGAAGCCCGAGGCAGAGCAGCTCGGAAGTTTACTGTACTCCACTTAGGAAGGAATAATCCGTCTCACACGTACAGAATGGGAAGTGACTGTCTAGGAAGGAGACCTGCAGAAAGGGATGTAGGGGTCAGAGGCTAAATAGGAGTCAACAGTGTAACACTGTTGCAAAAAGAGCAAACATGATTCTGGGCTGCATTCACAGGAGGCTTGTGAGCCAGACACGAGAAGTCATTCTTCCGCTCTACTCTGCGCTGATTAGACCTCAGTTGGAGTATTGGGTCCCATTCTAGGGGCCACTTTTCAAGAAAGATGTGGAGAAATTGGAGAAGGTCCAGAGAAGAGCAACCAAAATGATTAAAGGTCTAGAGAATATGAGGTATGAGGGAAAACTGCAAGAGCTGGGCTTGTTTAGTTTAGAAAAGAGAAGACTGAGAGGGGACATGAGAGCAGTTTTCAAGTATCTAAAAGGGTGTTACAAGGAGGAGGGAGAAAAATTGTTCTCCTTGGCCTCTGAGGACAGGACAAGAAGCAATGGGCTTAAATTGCAGCAAGGGAGGTTCAGGTTGGACATCAGGAAAAAGTTCCTAATTGTCAGGGTAGTCGAACACTGGAATAAATTGCCCAGGGGAGTTGTGGAATCTCCATCTCTGGAGATATTTAAGAGCAGGTTGGACAGACACCTGGCAGGGATGATCTAGATGGTGCCTGGTCCTGCCGTGAGGGCAGGGGACTGGACTTGGTGACCTCTCGAGGTCCCTGCCAGTTCTGTTATTCTATGATTCTATAGACCTGCTCTGAGCCCTGGTCTACACTAGGGAGTTATTTCAAAATAACCCCCCTACTTTCAAAACAATAAGCGGAGCATCCACACTTCCAAGCCCATTATTTTGGAATAATTGGCTGATTATTTCAAAATCTGTACGCCTGCTTTCCTTGGGAAATAACACTAATTTCAGAATAGTTCATAGCGTTAGTGTGGATGCTCCGCTGCTGCTATTTCGAAATAACGACTCCCAAGTCATTCGAACTGATTACTCCCCAGTGCTTCCTGGGGCCCTAGGTCGAGGTAGCACGGCCACAGTAACAGAGCTTACCTCAGACTAATTTCGAGGCTCCCCCATAGTGGGGACATGCTATTTCAGGGTTGTTATTTCAGGAATTATTATTTCAAATTTAGTTATTTCAAAATAATTTCCTAGTGTAGACGTCCCCTGAGTGTGGAAACTGTATAAGGGCCGGATTCTGCATCAGTGACACCAGATGACTCTGAAATAAATCCCACACAGTCTCAGTTAGTGCCGAGTTATTGCAGAATTGCACCAGTCACTGAGAATAGGGTGAAGCCATGAATTATTCAACTACATTTTAATTAACATTTGTAACCATTCTTAATAGAAGTCTCAACATTTGATGCCAAGACAAGAGATCTCGTCTAGACATCAGAATTAATCTGGAGTAAAGTGGGTACGATTTTAAAGAGAATTAACTCTTTCTGATCACATTTATTCCAGAACAAGAATGCCTAATTCCAAATTAGCCTAATCTAGTAGCATTGATCAGGAATAATTAAGCAGGAAAAACCATTCTGGAACAACTCCCCAGGTAGTCAAACCTGAAAAGCACAAAGAAAGCCTGACCTAGAAACTCCAAAACATCCCAAAGCAAGAACCCAACATTTCAGGGGATTGGACCCGAAGAGAGTGGGCAGTTTGCCTCTAGAATTATTGTTCTGTTTTATTATAAAGAACTAAGTATAACGCTGTCCACAAATGTACAACTGTTGTATTTTAATTTAAAAAATACATAGTTCTGATAAAGGAGAGTTCTACTTCTGGCATATAAGGAAGCAAAAGTCATTAGACAATGTGACAATAGTGGATTGCACACACAATTTGGAAACCTTACTGAGCAAATTGATTATTCTTCAAAATTCCAGATTTTTTTTAAATGGGGGTGGAAGGGAAGGAATCTGCTTTGCTTGTGTCCAAGCAAAATTTCAGCTGCTGGAGCGTAGCAAGCAGGAAATCAGCAAAAAATATTATTTGCTTTACACCAAACTCTCCTCCAAAACCACATTTTTACATATTTGAGTGACCGTTCCTGGCTCTACTTTAATTTGACGTTGCCTTAAAGTGATGTGTAGGTAAGAAAAATCATGTAAAGGTGCCTCTGGTGAGACCCTCTGTTGTTTTATCTTTCATTTAACTGCAGCTGGTTAAAAGGGTAAAAAAGTGGCAGTTTACAGCCCAGAGAGAGCCTGATCCAGAAGCAGAGCCAAGATTCTAAGCAGCTGCAGAGGACAAGCCACGCGCCGTGGCATTATGACTTTCTTCCCTCAAAGCCTGAGCGCTCGCTAGCCCGGGCAGGAAGGGGGGTTTCTAGCTTTTCAAACCCAAATGAAAATTTCATGCCTTCTGCCAGCAAGCCCCTGCCACCAGTCACTCATAGAGAAGACTGCTGCATGTTTAAACTCTGCAGTGGGGCGGAAGCCTGGAAATTGACAAAGGCAGTGATTCCACGCAAACCCTCACTTTACAATGCTGCTTTCGCATTTGTGCCTCCGTGCTGCTGTGGGAGTCACTTTGTGTTTCAAAACAAATCATTTTTGAAAGGCCCCCCCCAAAAAATTCCGCTGAAGTTTGCAATCAGAGTTCGTGTCACGGCCTGATCAAATACTAGGTTCGTAACAAGCTTGGCTCCTTTCTTGTTAATACAGTTTAGGTGGTGGAAGAGTGAGAAGGCTTGACAAACTGTTAGCATTAATATACTGAGCGTAATGAACACCAACCACACAGCACATGGTGCTTGTCTGCTTATTGGTGAGTTTAACTCACTTTAATTGCAGCGTTACTTACGTGATGGAAATGTTGCCCTCAGAGGAACCATTTGGGTGAGGAATAATGTATTTGTGTAAAATAATAAAAAAACCCAGGCTAGCAGATAATCTGCTGTAGTAAATTATGGTTTAATAATTATTAGCTGGATGGCGTTTGGCTTAGGGTTAAAGCGGAGGCACTTCTGGAAAATAGGATAAAAGCTTGCCTGAAGCATAGCCCTCCAGCCTCTTTTGCAAGGGATACTGGTGGCAGGACATTCACTAGAGCACCTGGGAATAAATTGAGTCTGCTGGGAGGAGAACGTATCCACCCTAAGGGCATGTCAATGAAATAGAAGGTGACAGTCACCCGGGGGCCGGTTTTGACCATATCACATGGGTCTCTTGATTCTATTGAAGGTTCTACGCAGCAACCTGCCCTCTTGGCAAGTCTGACACCTGGGAGGTTTTCTGTGCGAGTGGGAGGTGTAAGACCTTTCCCCTCTAGCACAGAGCTGGTGCCGTAGGCAATGAGACACTGGTGGTGTTAGGACGTCCCTTATGTCTGTCATTTGTACTCTGAACATTGAATATCATCCCCATTATTCATGCTCGCATGCTAGAAACAGCTGGTCTTCAAGGGAAATTACCTAATGAATCAACAATAAGGCTATTGTGTAGGCGTGACATTTCTGATAATAAATTAATGCTTTCAAGAGATTGACCACACTTGTCTGGATCTGTAAGTTACAAATTCAGCTGCAGCTCCTTGTGCTGTTTTACAGCACTGCAAACCTTGGCGTTTCACAGAAAACAATCCTCCCAATTTCTAAATCTACCTCTCAGAAATTCCCTCTTCTTTTACTGAGAATAATTCAGGCGAGGTATTTCTGACTGGAGCTTGCAAATGATTTTCATTTGCTTTTGTTTGAATCAATAGTCTTTGTTGTGTCATATTTATCTTTGAATTAAATATGGAATTTAAATATTTTTATAGTGGAAAATGTAAACAGGCTATGAATGCAAGGGTTACATTTTTATTTCATTTCGATGAATTATGCGTTTTTCTATTTTATATATGCCTGCACTAGAAGGATTAATTTTTCAGAAACATTTTCATGGCATGGAAAAACAACTAGATAATCTATTCCTAACTTTCCAAAATTATCTGGACATGCCTTATTTATTTAAAAATGCTTGGCTCATGTGAAATATGCTTCAGAGATTTTTACTTTAAAACATGCGTCTCTGTGCATTTGCAGGTGTTACTTGTCTTTTGCTGTGTACAATGGACACATATGATCAGTTAGCAGTTCAAAAAATGATTCTCTACTTCCTCTGAACTGAATGCAAACGATAGAGAAACAGGCCCAAGATCTGCTGCAAATTCTGTGTTTTATCTCTATGGAATTCTGTGGAACCAGTTCCTTAGGTTTTAATACTAGGAATCTTTTCATAACCATCCAACAAGTAAAAAAGGACAGTACTTCTGTTTTTAGCCAGATTTCTTGGGGGCAAAATGCATACTTGCAGGATCTGAATAAAGTAGGCTAAGGTAATTCAAGCCGGGAAGGAAGTCTGTATTCTTATGCAAGTAGTTGTGGAAGTTAAAA
Organism: Apalone spinifera; assembly: GCA_030068395.1. Taxonomy (NCBI): domain Eukaryota; kingdom Metazoa; phylum Chordata; order Testudines; family Trionychidae; genus Apalone; species Apalone spinifera. Next base: position 23,333,696 of record JANRFK010000975.1, read on the forward strand.
ATAAGATGAAGGCAGAGAATACATGTTTTGGCAAGTATTCTGAATATAAAGAACAGCTACTATGACTGTATTTGTTTCTTTTGCTTTGCTAATGGTGCCTTCATTATATAAATGTGTAGAGAACGCGGCGTCTCTCCCTGCTGATGCAGATTGTGTTCTCAGGGCTGCAGTGTGTCACTTTACGATTTGATAGTAGAGGGTTCACCCCACCAGGCCAGCTCCAGCAGCAATGATTTCTGTTTGAACAGTTCACCTGCTGCCTCCATTTGATTTGTTCAGGTGCTGGCTCCGAGCAGTGTCTCGGGCTGTGGAAGCAGGGTGGTTCTGAAGAGCCAGTAACTGTCTTCTCCAGCCCCCAAAGAGCCCAGAACTGCCCACGGCAGAGTGATTGGCTGACAAACCAGGTGGTGATGCAGGCTGCCTCTGGCACGTTCAGCCAGGGATCAAGGAACCAGTTTGGATACAGTAAGAACCACCCTGACCCTTCTGAGAGACACTTTCGGACACGCGAGTGAGCACACGCACTGGCATTACAGACCAGGAGTGGAGCCACCGAAGAGCTGTGGAAAGTGTTTCTAGCAACCCCACGGCAAGCCTGTGCTTGCGGATCACTCCCCTTCCCCCGAGCTAGTGTTGTGTTCGTAGGAGCTGTAGAGAAGTGTCTGGCGGGAGCCTTGCCTAGTGGTTACACGAAGGAGGAGGTGGGCGATAGGGGCTGTACCCCATTGGCCTTACGTGCCCTCGAGCAAGTTGAGGTTTTCACTAACTGTTGACTCCGCACTTCTTTTTCTGTTGCAAAAAAAGCAAACCCGATTCTGGGCAGCATAGACACGAGGCGTCGTTCTTCCGCCCCACTCTGCGCTGACTAGGCCTCAAGGGGAGAACTGTGGCCAGTTTTGGGCACCACGTTTCAGGAAAGATTTGGAGAAGGTCCAGAGAAGAGCAACAGAAATGATGAAAGGTCTAGAGAACATGAGCGATGAGGGAAGACTGAAGGAACTAGGCTTGTTTAGTTTAGAAAAGAGAAGACTGAGAAGGACGGGATAGCGGTTTCCAGGGATCGATAAGCGTGTCACAAGGGGGGGGGGGATTGTCCTCCTTGGCCTCTGATGATAGGACGAGAAGTGATGGGCTTCAATCTAAATCTGCCTTGCTGCAGTTGGACACTAGGAAAAACTTCCTATCGGTGAGGGTGGGTAAAGACTGGAATAAATTGCCCAGGGGGGTTGTGGAATCCCCATCCCTGGGGATATTTAGGAGCAGGTTGGACAGACACCTGGCAGGGATGGTCTAGACAGTGCTGGGTCCGGCCGTGAGGGCAGGGACTGGACTTGATGCCTCTCGAGGTCCCTGCCAGTTCTTCGTTCTGTGATTCTTTTGGCGCATGACTTGAGACACCTGGGACTTGATTAGGAGGCGTGCCAACCTGGAGCTGGGCCCATGCCCCAGGAAATCAGGCCCCAGGAGTCCCCCAAATGGAGGGCCCCCAATCCATAGACACTGGACAGCGCACGGCCTTTACTTCTAAAGCTGCGAAATGGGGTGAGATGGTGACTCGCTGCACAGGAGTGTTGTGAGCTGAACCCTTAGTGCTGGGAGATGGCGCGGGGGAGGGTTCAGGCAGGACAAGGGGCAGTGGTCACCACGTCCGGCCCTTCTGCACACTGGAGAGCAGAGCGCGCCAGGCCTCGGGCAGTGGCTGCAGCGCTGGGGACGGGGCAGGGGTTGTTGTTGGGTTGCGCGGGGGACCTGCTTGGTTTTATGAAGTCGGTGGCTTGACGGAAGGGGAATCCTGCTGGCAGGAAAGAAACCGTTGCGCGGTGCCAGAGACCTTTTCAGTTACCACCCGGTGGCTCCATGAGACCCTGCTGGGCAGGCTGCTGGCCCCTCCTGCCCATAGATATGGGCTGTCCAGCCATTCTCGTGCTGCTGGCCTCCCTGCAGCGCTGCTCGGCTTCCGAGGGGCGGGAGGGCTGAGCTCAGTCCCTTCTGCTCAGGCTCAGCCCTGGGGGTGAGGATGTGCCCAGTTGCTGCACTCCCCCGTGCCTGGCCTGGGCCGGCCCACGCCTCCCACCTCCGGGTGCTGCTTGGCCAGCGGTTGAGGGCCCCACATCTCCCTGGCCTGAGGCGCAGACGCCGTGTTCTCGTGGCAAGTAGGAAAAGGCTGAGCCCCCTTGGCCGGCCGAGGAGGGGCAGGTTGAGAGGGCCCAGGCTGGGGGCTCACAGGGGTTGTGCCGGGGGAGGCCCGGGGCAGAGGCCAGGTCGATAAGGTGAGTGGAGGGAAAACTTCTTCGGGCTGAGTCAAAGCCTGCTTCAGGCTGATGTGAGAACATGCCGGTCAGCTCAGCCAGCGCTAAGAGCCACACCCAGGGCTGAGCCCCGCGCCACTGCCGTGCTGCATCAGGTCCATGTGAAAACACTGCCCCAGCCCCCGCCCGCTCTCCTGAGCGGGAAGCCCTGGCCTCGCCCAGAACCAGGTCTCGCCCAGTCTGCCCAGGTGCCGGCACCACCTGGGGAGGGGCTCCCTGGACACCGCGTGGGCCAGAGCACCGAGGCCAAGCAGCAGCCTGTGCACAGTGCCCCTGGGCAGGGGGAGATGAGGGCAGCGGCTGAGCTGGGCAAGGCCCGAGGAAGCAGGGTGACCCCCAGCAGAGCCCATCCCAGCTCCCACTTCCCACAGGGGGCTCAGCTCTCCAGGCAGGCCCCCCAACCCCGGCTCCAGCTCCACCCCAGGTTCAGATGGTTCCACCCCCAGCTTCCCTACCTGGTACCAAGGGCAGCTTCCCCGGCACCCTCCATGCTCCCCGGCCGCTGCGCCCCCCCCCCCCAATCCCCTGCCAGCTCCGGGGACGCTGCCAGCAGGGAGGGAGATGCTGCCCGACCCAGGGTAGGCATGTTGTGGCCCTCAGCGGCGTTTCCCAAGAGTCCCCGCAGGACCTGCCCCAGCCGGCAGAAGCAGGACTTGTTCCTGGCAAAGGTCCGAGATGGCGTCAGCCAGGACACCAGGCCCCATCAGCTTCTTCCAGCCGGAACATCCCCGGGGCCCTGCCATTTCCCTCCCTGCCTGCCTGGGAAGCCGTGGGCTGCCCTGGCCGCCTGAGATCGCCACTGAGAAGGGAGGGAGTTCAGGAGCAAACGGCGGGTGTTGTGCCTGCCCGCGTGTAGGAACAGCTCTGCGCGGCGGCTGCGGGGATGAGCGCAGGGAGCGGAAACGGCGGCCGCCCCCCTCCTCCGCCATTCCGCCCCGAGCGCTGCCCCGGCTCCACCGCACTCCTTCCCGGCCCTGGCCTGCTTCTGGCATCGCCGGCAGGGAGCCTCAGTGCAGGGCGGGGGCGCCCCGTTCCCTCGCTGTGGGCTGTCCTGGCAGGGGCTTGCTCAGCCTGCCCTACACCTGCTGTGGCCTGGGTGCCGCGACCTCTGGGCAACCCGTTGTCCCTGCGTGACCCGGAGAATTGGCTGGGTGCTGCCGAGCCGTCAGCGGGGCCTGCTGCTGCCACCCTTGGCGCTGCTCCGCGGGGAGCAGACCTCCTGGAGTTACAGGCACAGGCCTGTGGTTAAGCCCTCCTGATGCTGTCCCGACTGCTTTAAAAAAGGGCAAATTGTCCCACATTTTCTCTCCCCCCCCCGTACTGGTGGGGCCTGCTGCGGGCTGGGTCCCTCGTCGCCCGCTGCCTGCCTAGTGGCTGACGATGGGGGTGGGCGTGTAGGGCTGGGGGATCAAAGATGCAGTGTGTGGGGCTGGCCCAGCCCCCTTGCAGGTCTGCTGGCACAGCGCCCCGGGTGTGCTTGCTCCCAGCCAGCAGAGCCCCCTGTCCCGTTTCCAGACGGCGGTGGCTAGCGAGCACAGGCAGGCAGGCGGGCGGCCACGTGTCCCTTTGCTGCGTGCCCATCGGCCCTCTCGCTGGCCTCTCCCTGCTGGGGCCCAGTCCCCACTGCTCTTCCATCTCCTCCATGGGGTCCCCTCCCGAGCACTCAGCTCACCCTCCGGCCTTGTGAAGTGCCCGCCGTGCCGGCCCGAGGAACTGCACGGGGAAGCCTCCCTCCCTCCCTCCGTTAAGCTCTGGAGTCGTGGGGTGCGGGGGCAGAAAGGAGAAGCAATTTCCAGCCAGTTCACGCCCCGAACCTGCAGGCTGCACAGGTTCAACACTGCGCGGGCCGGAAGGGACACGCTGCATCCAGCCACACGGGGGGCGGGCAGGAAGGGAGGGAGGGAAGGGAAGAGCTCTGCAAAGACACACGCCAGCTCGTCCCTTCCTCCCTTCCCCCCGCTGCAAGGAGCAGCTCCCGTCCCTTCCTAAAAGGCGGCCGCTGGCCCTGGCAGAACGGGTGGGGGCACGTGACCCCGTGCGTCCCCTGCACATGTTGTCGTGGGAAATCACACGGGTACCCCGAGAGACGGGTCCAGTCATGCATGGATGGGGGAAGTGGTCGGGTAGAGAGGGTTGGGTCAGTCACTCTTCCCTCCGCTCCAGCCGTGTGATAGAGGTGATGGGGGGATGGATGAGCTCCCCGGGGGGGAGGGTCTCGCGAAATCTCACAGGTAAGGTAAATAAAAAGAATCCAGCTGCGCAGTGTTTGTGGGTAGCAGGTGCTCAGTCGTCTCGATGCTCGTTTGAGTGTTTGTATGTTCAGTTGCCGTCGAACTCGCTTGACCACAGGTCGTTTCCCAGCTGTCCCCGCTGAGCAGGGAACGTCGGCCGGGCTGGAGCCAGGAAGCTCAGTGTAACGGCACTTCCCTGGCGGAAGAGGCAGCTGGAGAGGGCTGAGCTGCCATTGTGCTGTCAGCAGCGTGAGCCTGGGCCAGCGCAAAGCCCCCGCTTGCCGGCACGTTGGACGGTCTGTGATCGGTTCCGGTATCGGCCCATGGGGCGGACCATCCCTTCGGTGAACAGAGGCAGGGCAGCGTGAGGAGGCTCCGGGCGACCTGGGAGCGCGGCCGAGGCTGCTCTTACCTGGTTGGTCGTTGCGGGTGCCCATGAGGACTCCTCGGCTCACTGGCCGTGCAGCTGGCAACTCAGCGGCTGCCCTGATTGTAAAGCAGAACCTGAAACTGGACCCAGTAACTCCGAGGCCGGAGGGAGAGAACCCGGCGGCCTTTCAAAGCTGCTCCGCAGCTCTTACTGGCGTAACAGGAATGGCCTGTGTCCTTCCCCCGCCCATCCTGGGGCCCCCTTTATCCTCAGCCCCTCTGCTCCGCCAGCTCCCCACCTGCATGGCCAGAGCCCCGGCTGCTCCCTGGCTCCGGAGCAAGCACGCTAGAAGCAGTCAGAGCCTGGCACACGGGCATGGCCGGCACAGGGATTAGGAGCCATAGCAGCTTGTTTATTCTGAGCACAGGGACGAAGCTAATTAGAGGGGAGGGGCTTGTAATCACCAGAAGAGGGATTTGCATAATCATTTGGGTTATTGAAAACAGCAGCCATACGGCCGGTCCCCAAGGCCTGCATTCTGATTGGCTAACGGTGCGCTCAGCCAATCAGAGTACAGGGTTTTGCATGTCCACTAGCTAGGGACCCTAGAAGTGCCTAGCGGCGCAATGAGCAGGTCGGTAGCCGGGCCCCGTGGAATGAGCGATACCGTCGTGAACGGGACAGCAAGCGTATGAACTGCTTGAGATCGTCTTGTCCTCGCTCGAACTTTTTCTCCAGAATCATAGCCGGGGGGGGGGAAGTGGGGGTGAATCTTTTACTGGATCAGATTCTGTTGGTGAGAGGGAGACCCGCTTTGGAGCTGCACCGAGCCCTTCGCCCGGTCCCAGCCCTGCAGGCATTGCCCGGTTCATGCTGTTTCTGGCCGTCCAGCCTGACAGGCTGAGGCTCTTTCCTGTGTCAGGTAACAGGCTTGTCTACATGGGCAAGTTACTGTCTGACTCAGGGGTGTGAAAAAACACCCCGTCGAGTGCAGCAGGAGCCCCGCTCCAGCGCTGTTAGCTACCCCCCTCGTGAGCCATAGCGCCATGACCGCACTGCGCTTCAAACTTTAACGTCTGGACACGGGCAAGTTGCTTTCTAATTCTGTCACCCTCACCCTCTGGTTTCACTGTCCCGGGCCGATCCCGGAAAAGTTGGGGTGCGTTTGGGGGCATGGAGAAGCAGCAGCAATTCTATCTCCAAAGTCCGGCTTCAAGGCCAGTTGAGTTTCCATGGTGATGGCCACAAATTCCTCACCAGCTCTTCAAAGTGAAAAACATATTTGTTTTGCTAGCGCAACTTTGTAGCACAAAAGCGTTCTCTCTTTCGCTTTTTTTTTTTCCACATAACACCTGCTAATCTGCACTTGGTCCCTTTGAAGCCCCCTGCTGATCAGAAATTCAAATACATTTTTGCATGCTAATCTCCCGAGTAATCTGGAGCCTTCGCGTCTTTCATGTTCTGTCCATTAAACCCGTTTTCTTTATCAGTCACCAGAGACAGCGGCCCTGTTTGCTCTCCAGGATGGACTGAAGGGGAAATCGCGCCATTGATGGCGGGTGCTCCCAGCTGTCCGCGGCACGGACTGCCCACGCAGGGCGTTTGAACCATTTACTCAGGCACCACTGAAGGATTTAATCTTACAGCAAAAAGTGTGTCGCTTTCATGAGCTCCTTACGGGGCTGTGCACGGACCGTGTGCGCCGTGCTCCACACTGGCCGCCACGGGAACACAATGTGACCAGCGTGCTGAGGCTGAGGCATTGTGTTCTCTTGTTTTACAGTTCCTCAGCCTGAAACACATGTTGCTGAAAACCCCAATGAATGGCTGTTCTCTCTCTCAACTCTGCCTGCGGTTCCGCAGGAGAGCTCCTTTCCCAAATGCATGGCAGATACGGCTGTTCAGACAGGCCTGCCTGTTACCGTGGCTCCCTCCCTTGCCAGCAGCCTTACAGTGAGCAAAGCTACCACCGGAAGCACGCCGCTTCCTCCCTTCGAGCTGTGCACACGGGAAGCCCCTGGGTGGCAGACAGCCACTACCGACAGCGCTGGGGTGGGGCACCGCCGTTGTTTGCTCTGCAGCCAGACCAGCAAGCACGTTAGAGCACAAACTGGAGAGAGCCCCTTGTCCAGGTCTCCTGGTGAGTCTCCCGGCTGCTGCGCTTCCCTTGTGCTGGTGGATCAGGTCTGGCTTGCTACTTGTGGTCATCCCAAGGCCGGCCCTGCCCGTGGAGCTGTGCCGAGCCCTCTGTGACCAGGACAATGGGGAAGAGGGAGAGATTCATGCTAAGGAAAGTCACCAGCTGAATGTTCATGGTTCTAGAGCAACAGCATGTGGCCTCCTTTGGAGTCCTGCCAGTGCCACGAGTCACTGTCGCCAAGCTACGAGCGCTTGTCCTGGGAGAGTCTCGTTCTATTGATCCCTGCAGCTGGCGACCAAACCTTCGATCCAGAACCAGTCCCTGCGACGTCTCCGCTCGAAGGGTGAATTCCCCCTCTCGCGGGCACAGCCGCATTCCAACCCCTCTCCTGCACGCGGCGTCTCCGGCCCGCACGCCTTCGTTCAGCACCGTCTTCCGCCGCCTCGTCCACGTTCGGCCCACGCCGGCTGTTCTCCTCCATGCCGGTCGCCCAGGCCGACGCCCCAGCGCTAACGTCTGGACGGTTCAGTTTCAGAGAAGAGCAACCCACTGTCCAACCCGGTGTCCGTTCCTCTCCAGAATGACGACAGCCTCATGACAGTAGCACGGCCGGTGTCAGGGCTTTGCTTGTCTTTTGCGCCATAGCAGGCCGCCCATTTGAAAGCCAAACTCCCCACGGGGATGCGGAACAGTGGCCTTTGGTTCGGCCAATCACAGCCCACGCCTAGGAGGGAATTAGTGCCACTTTTCCGTCGGTCCCCCTGCGGTTGAGGTTGCTCCGGCCCTTCCCATCCATGCTTTGTGGCCTCCTGGCGAATGGGGGAAGTAAGGCCGAACTTGCCTGGCTGTATTTTTATTCAGACTCATTTTGAGTAGCAGCTTAGACTGGAGATTTGCTGAGTAAATAGTCTCAACAATAATCTCAGCCTGATTCCAACTAATTAAATCCTGTACAAACATCCCTCTCTGGGCCAATATAGTGAAAGACAACGAAAACACAGAAACCAGACAGAGCTTTCCTCCAGATTTTGCCCGGCCCTTTAATCCTGTATCTTTTGAAAGATAGTAACGTCCTTAAGATGAGGGGGTCAGCCTTCTTGCCCTCAGCATCAAGCAGTGGAATTTTTCAATAATGAACAGCTGGGTCAGCAGCGACACAAAAGCTGCTGTAATATCCTGTAGGCTTACGGGGCACAACAGAAATCCCAAAGCAAATCATGATGTACACAGAATGGGACCATCCTTTTCTATTAAGGAGGCCACTTCAAACCAGCCTCAACACCACCTTTTCTCCAGCTTTTCGGAGGTGGGATTATCCCCTGCGTATATTTAATCACACGTTCGGGGATGGATTTGATTGCCTTTTTAGAGTCGGAGTAAGTCAAAGAACTCGACTGAAGGCTCTTTTTCCTCTGTGCTCCATTCAGGCATTCTTGGCTGTGAGATATTTACAAACAAGCATTTAGATTCCCAAGTTTTAGTATTGCTGCAGACAGGGGACATGGGTTTCATGCAGCCAAGCGAAATGCAAAGCTCTATAAATTGTCAGTCCTGGCTCTGAGCAAGTGCAGGGTTATTGTTGCAGCTTTTAGCCTTTTTCTTCCTTTGTGCTTCCATGGAATAGATGACCTCCTTCAGGAGGAGAGAGATGAAAGCGAGCTCATGAACTTTTCTTTAAAATGCCCATTAAGGCAAAAAAGCAAATCAAGGTGAAGAAAAAAACGAAACCCCAGTAAAAATATTTTTATGTATTACAAAAGTCAATGTACAATATACGTGAGATAAGTTAGAGATTCCTGATTAAAAGCAGTTTGTGTCAAGGAAGTTACCACTTGCAACATGGAGAACATCTGACAGTGATTAAATGGAGCTAGCTATTAGATTTTTCCTAAAGAAACAATAGTTAAACATATCTCCACGAGTATGAAACACTTTATGTACTGTATCTGGGACACCTCATTTAAATTGAGTTAGATGGAACAGACACACTAAGCCTAGCTAGTAGGTTATTAAGAATATAAACCTGGTGCCCAAGAATTTACAATCAGTTATATGGGAGGTATCCTGACTTTCCTCCTTTTCCTAGTGCTTTCATTCACTAAGCATGTGCTGTAAAGATGTCACATTTGCAGCAGGGGACAAGTTTCGGATGTTTCTTACAAACAGTGTTAAGTTACGCTGCTGTGGCAAATGTCTCTCTCTGTAAATACCGCACACACAGTACTGGAGCCTCTAGAGAATAGCACGATAAAGTACGGATGCATGTATACATTAGACAGAACAGTCTTCATTTATTTATCAGTTTGTTTGGAGATTTTTTAATACATTTTGATAGAAAAAAATTGACAGAAAAGTTGTTTTCTACAAGATGATTAACAGTCAAAGAAGTTTTTCAACTCTGCTAAACCACTTAAAGGTTTGGGAAAATATGTTTTCAATTAAACATATCATACTTTTAATACTAGTGGTTAGCAAAGGAGATTTGGAGATTCAACCAGCTTGAAGTATACAGTAGTTGCAAATCAATGAAGTGCTACATTTAATCTGGGTCCCCTAAAAATATCTCTTAATTTCTTTGGCTTACAGATCAAGAAAACATGTTTAGACAGTTATTCTAGGGCTCTACTTACACTGGCATGGCTCTCTGCACATTCAGAAATAGCGGGGAAAGAACAGACGAGTCAGAAAACTTTCAGCATGTCAATATGATTTTAATTATGATTTTTCCTGTTATTTTGTGAGATGAGTGGGCAGAATTTCTAATGCTCCACTGATGCTAGCTCAGTCAATATGACATTTCTGGAATGCACAAGCCATACAATTGGTGTCTATGCTATTTTGCACATCCTACTCACATTTATAGGTTTGTAAAGGATCCACTTCCATGAACAAGAGAGGGAGACCCACTTTCAAGTCTCTCTCTCGGCATCACATCCATGTCTCGGTCTCCGCAGTGCATGCAGGGTTCTTCCAAAGGTTCCAGATGAGAAATGTGTGGAGGACCTGCTGGTAGTGGGCAGGACTCATGCAATCATAGTCCCAAGGGATTTGGACACTCCATGTATTGTGTTCGTATAACAGCATTATGAAATGAATACATAAAATCAATGAGCACAACGGCTCATGCAAAGCTCTTCTCCCTTTCATGTAGCTCAGTGACAGGCACAAAATTAACCTGAAAATGTTGAAAAACCTCATTGCAGGAGGAATACCAGCTAATTCGAGGTAGGGCTTTAAATCGGAATCCCATTTCACTGCTGCGTGTAGACGCGGGCAGTTACTTCGGGCTAGTCAATTTCTAAAATGGCGACCGGCTGTGAGCTGGGTTAGCACCAAGGAGAAGCCTGCGTCATACACAAAACTCTCCAGAATTTGTTCTTTTTATGGGAATTAACGATTCATTGGAATGAAGAGAAGGGGCTCGCAAGGGTGGCTTACAGGAGGCACTGCCTCATGGGTGTGTATGTTGCAGGCATACGTCATAAGGCCGTTCTTAATGGATGCTCTGTAAGAAAGGACGACTCGAAAGGTGGTGGTTTTCTTGTGGCTGGCTTCATTTGGGGTGGTTATGGCTTGATGCTTTGCCCAAATGATCTGCTGTGTGAAATGTCTAATTCTGAGACGTTAGCAGCCAAGGGAACCAAAGTGCAGAGCAGGATTTCTGGGCCTTGCAGCCCTCGTGCCCGTGCAAGAACTGGGCAGTTTTACTCTCTGTGGAAGATTGTATGGAAAGCCTGGTTATTGGTGGCTCTTGGCTTAGCCTGCGTTGGGGGGCAGAGGGACAGGTGCAGCGGGTCGGAGGTGCTGCGGTGTGAGGACATTAACCAAGCAGCTGCCGGTGAGTCACCCTTCGGTGAGCACGGCGTGTTTTTAAAACGTAAAAGCCACTGTCGTCGCTTCTGGTCTGGGTGTTCCCTGGGAGGCCCTGGGCTGGTGGTGTTCATTGTTGTCACGGTTGGGCCTAGGGAGGAGTCAGGAGCAAGCCCTTTTGTGCTAGTCACTGTATAAACAGCACGCTGGACAGTCCCTGCCCTGGAGTGATTACAGTCGAAATCGGATCCGGGTCACAACACCTACTAACCTGGGCCCCCAGGCTCTGGTGTGAGAGGGGAAAGTGAAGAGTGTCTTGCTGCTTCTCAGCTGGGGGCCTCTGCAGTGAGGGGTTGGGTTTTTCTTCTGTTTTGTGTGGCCCCCGACTGATTTTTCTGTGGGTCAGTGGCCCCTGACCCACAAAAGGTTCCCTGCCCCTGTCCTGAGGCTTTTGACAAAGTCCCACATGAAGCAAGCTGGGCAGGTGTGATCTAGATGCCTGAGTGCACAGCCCGTTGGAAGACGGTACAGCCAGGAGAGCAACCACGGGAGTCACTCTTCAACTGGGAGGACTTACCCAATGAGGTCTCCAGAGTCAGTCTCAACAATGGTTGGAGAGGGTGGTTATAAAACTCATGTCTGGCACCAGGCTGGAAGAGGGCGTGGGCGCTTCGGAGGACAGGATTCAAATTCACAACCCTGAGAAATTAGATAATTGGCCCCAAAGCAACCGGCTGAAATTCAGTAAAGACAAATGCAAAGTACTTCTCGTAGGAAGGAAAAATGCGGAATAACTGGCTAGATGGGCTTCCTGCGGAAAAGGGCCTGGGATTTATAATGGATCACAAACTGAATCTGAGCCAACAATGTGACGCGGTTGTGGAGACCCCTGAGAGCGTCGTGGGGTGGAATAACTGAAGTCTCCTATGCCAGACCTGGGAGATAACTGTCCCACTGTATTCGGCACCCGTGAGGCCTCAGTCCTGTGTCCACTTCGGATTCCGCGCCCTGGGAGAGGTGTGGATGAATAGGAAGAGTCCAGAGGAGAGAAACCCAACAGATAGAGGCTTGGAACACCTGGGCTATGAGGGAAGGGTCAAATGACTGTGACCAGTTGTTCTCCATGCCCAGTGAAGGCAGGACAAGGTGTAATTGGCACAGTTTGCAGCCAGGGAGAGTTAGCTTCGGTATTAGATAGGGGCTTTGTAAGAGTAGTTGAGCTCTGGAACAGGCTTCCAAGAGAGGTTCTGGAATCCCCATCGTTGGGGGTGTCTAAGGACAGGTAGGAAAACCATCTGTCAGGCATGGCCTAGGTTTGTTGGGCGTGTCTAAACCCAGGGGCTGCGCTGGACATGACGACTTCTCTAGGTCCCTGCCAGCCTGCTGTCTCTACGTTTTTATGATTATTCGCTTAAACTCAATGAGAATTGTCAGAGTCTGGTTCATCGTTCGGAAAGGCCCCCTGCTCCTCTCAACTCGCATGGGGCTGTGTCTCTCTTGGCCAGCCCGCAGGCCTCCTGGCAATGGGAATGGCAGCTGCACTGCGCCTCAAGGCCGTGGACACCCCTGGCAGCTCTCCCAACCTTACCGAGGGACCACGCTGGTCTCTGCTCTGCTATTTCACTGACAGCTCGATTGGCCAAATCTTTACTCCTTATTTCATCCAGTGTCCCCAGAACCTGCAGAGAGAAATGCCAGGAAAGGTCTCTTCAAAAGGCTGGAGCTGTGAGTGTTTCGTGGGCCTCTCTTCCCGCGTGGGCGGAGAGACCACATGCTGAGGCGCGGCCGTGCCACGCTGCTTTCTCACTGCCAGTTTCTCTACATGAAATCAGAGGGTTTAGTCCAGTCTCATTAGTTCAGTCGGGCCGTGGCTGCCACCGGCAAGCTCAGATCTTCAGAGGGGAAAGGCACGACTGGGGTCAGCTACTCACTCGCACAGGCTGGGCCCCCAGGCAAGTCTGGCTGTTCCTGGCCAAGCGTCAGGTAGCCCCAGGTGTCTGGGTTGGTGGCCAAGAAGGCAAAGAGGGAGAGGGATCCCTGTGATGCCATCTGCAGACGCACCATCCCTCAAGGAAAGGAAACTCCCCAGTGTCCTGAAATCTGCAGCCTGATTTGTCACCAAGCAAATAACTCTCCGGGGACAGAGTACTGTTTGCCTGGCTAACCCGCCTGACCTCCACACAGCACGGCTTAGAGATCGCCACTCCCCTTCGGCCCGGAGAGCGCGGGGAACTGGTGGCTGGCGCAAATGTCTGACTGTCCGGGCGCGAGTAGAAAGGGACACCGAGCGCCCTCAAGCCCACCCTGGTCAGTCTTTCCCTTCAGAGCTGTGGAGCCGCTGACCTCCGCATGTGTCATTTCCTCCTGCTGAGGAACCCCGCAAAGCCCAGTCACACCTTCTTAGTGTTGATTATTAATTGTTTTCAGCATTTCCAACAGCGCGCGGGGCTGTCCAGTCAGTCCCCAGACAGCCCCATCCCTGTCCCAGAGAATGTGTGTCCGGCGTTTACACCGAGCTGGGAATGCACGGAACGTCTTTGGTTTTCTCTCTTGCGTCCATTCTGTCCAGCTCCCTTGCAAGGTAATGGCCAGGCTGAGCTTTCAGCTGTTCTCCACCAAAAAGAAACCATCTTGCTCGGCCCTAGCCAATGAAAAACACACACTGCCGCAGAGGAGATATAAAACAAAAGCACTGCCTTGAAAAGAAAAGTGGAAGCTGCCCATGGTGATCGGATGACAGATATTTTTGTTAGGAAATAATACCTTTCTCCGATTTCCTGAGGGGTGGCTAGAAAGCGTCAGACAAGGGGTGGTGATGAAATCCGAAAGAATTACCTGTGTGTGCTCTGTTGGAACAGAATAAACAAGTACCTGTCTGCAGCCCAGGTACACACGCACTGTTTGGACAGCTGTATTGTCCATTGAAAGGTGCCGCTTGACTGTAGTTTGGGGAGAGTCGTTCGGGTTTGCTGAGGTTCACACAAAATTGTCCGTCGTTATAGAGATACCTACATTAGTAACCCCCACCCAGCCCCAAGTCACCAACCACCCATATAAAGCACGTTCCAGTGAGAATTTCCTGGAAAAGCTGCACTTGCTGGTGCAATAATAGCAAAGGTCACCTTGGATCAAATTTGCAAAAGGTCAGACGCTGCTCTATGCACACAAGCAATAACCGCACAAAAAGTTGGTGGATTTGTGGGGCTCAAATGTACCTGAACCAAGTGGGGACAGAGGCAGAAAGTTTCTTCCATTCTGACAGATTCTGTGATGTGAGAGGGATTATCTGTATGATAGGAAACACGGGACTGGGACTGGTAAAAACGGTCAGAAGGGAAGACACATTTGAAATGCACCCGTTGAACTTAGCTCTGTGGGGGGGAGGGAAGGGAGAGGAGATGTTCTCCAGCGGCATTACTAAGAAAACCACTCCTGGTTTGCTCACACAGTCTTCTAGCAGCAGTCTGGTATGTTGTGTGTGCCACAGCCCTGCCTGTGCCATGGGAAACAGAGACTTTCGGTTCCGGATCGCTAGCTTGAATCCAGCTGTCTGATTGCTCTGCAGTGGCCTGCGTTAAATGGACTGGAGGGCTCAGTTCACTAATCACAGTTCATCTACGTTCGGAAATGCATCCAGAGAGGTAATCTGACAAACACCCGGCAGCCTCCGTACGGCTGTGCTTTCCCTCGGTCCCTTCTCCCCACCAGGCTGACAAATGAAGCACAAAGGAAGAGCAGAGTCCTGAGTAAACACTGTCTCACCGGCTGTTCTCCACGGGCGTTGTGAACACTTCCACCTTCCTCCTCACAAGTGTCGCTTTTGGCTTTGATGACACGATGCTTCTAGAGGTGCTGCCATCACTGGAACAGGCTGACCTGCGGCCTAGGGACTAGAGCGCTCAGGCCTGGGGGCAGGGCGGCACCAGCATACAACTTGCAGTCCTGTCGAAGAAACTTCTGCTACTAGAATAGTTTCCAGCGTGTCAGGCTCCTGCGGGTCTGCTCCGAGTTACATTCGCAGCAGTGTAAATTGAGTCACTCCAGTGCCATCCGTACAGTTGCTGCAGGTTTACATTGGCACCGGATTCCACTGCTGCCTGTTGTGTGTGTTCCGGCCCTGCCAGAGGCCCCTGGTGAGCGCCGGTCACTGTGCAAAGAGGAGATGCTGGTTCTACCCCGAGAGTTTACTGAGACCACAAACTGCCCCACTCTCCATGGGTGGCCTGTTGTCGGGGACAAGACACAAGAGGTGTCATTTTAAAAATAGCTCCTCTTGGAAAGTAGAAACTCGGGCAGATTCTCCACTGGGATACTTGAGAACAGCCTCCCCAGTGGCTTCAGTGAGAACCCCAAGCACTTATCCAGCCCGTCTCTGAGTCTGGTCCCTAGCACCTCCAGTGTAACCTCACAGATGAAGGTGAAACGGACACCTGGCCAGGGCCGGGGATTGCAGCTGCAGGCCCCCCTCTCCGCCCCCACCCCCGCAGGGCAGAGTTTTGCCTTTGCTGTGGCATCAGACTCCAATGGTGGCATAGTGGCCAGCTCCTCTGACAACCTCTTTTTTCTGGCATGCCTAAAAGGGCAAGATGAACAGCCCCCCGCCAGAGGCAGGCAGACAGCTCGCCCCCCTTCCCCCTTCTTCAGACCCAGGAGGGAGAACGTGGGGCGCAGCCAGTGGTATCCAAACAGTTCCTGCAAACCTCGCTGGGGACATTCTGCGCTGTTCCCCTTTGGAGGCTGTCAGCAATAGCCAGTAAATTTTCCCAGAGAATCACTGATGTCCACAGCATGGATTCAGTGTTACTCTTTCCTAACCCTCTTGTTCTGCTTAAGATTTACCTTTGCCTTCGGGACAGCCTGATGTTGCTAAGCAAGAAGAATAGTTGTCTTTCTGGCATGTTTGGGATACTCGTGCTTGCATTCAGGCTGCTAGACAGACACTTCAAATAAGTGTCAGAGGCTGAAATGCCAAGCAGAGCTGCTAACTCTGGCATGCAGTTAATTTTTTTGTACAAAATGCAGTTGAAGTTCCAAGGAGCAGTCACCAAACATTAAGTGCTGGGGGTGAGTCGAATGAAAGAGGGATTCTTTGTTTGAGCAGCCGTTTCTCTAAGCGTCTGAGAGAGCTAGAATAGAGCCAGAGGCTTATAACGGAGGCCCAGGAGAAAGCATCATGGAGTTGAAATGAACCCCCTTCACTCCAGGTCTCAGGCTGAAGGAAAGGGAACTGGACCAGAGTCTTAGAGCTGCAGCTCCAGCTACGCCCCAGCGCTCAGTAAGCATTGCACATTTCAGTTGCCAACCACTTTGGCAGCCACATGATTCCACGTACACAGCACCGAGCCCTCACATTCGGGGAGTGGGATCCTATTTTCACTGGGATTCTTTTCCTGGCTGCATTCTGCCAGGGCCAGTGGTGAGCAAACTCTGCAGGGAGCGTAAATGCAACTGTTGGCATCCAACATGCAAGCACAACATGGCCCCTGATGCTCGAGGTGCATGAGTAACTTTAATCACATCCCTGGTCCTGCTGATTCCCATGGGACTAACTCAAGTGCTCAACATGACGCAAGTTGGGGGCCCCGATGAGTCGGTCGGTGCCCTGTGCAGAACATACAGAGGGTTTGCTCTTTAGTGAGGCCAGCTCAAGTTTAAAAGTATTTTAGCCACAATATCGATGCGTTCAGGCTACAAAGTGGCTAATTATAATGTAGAATTCCTCTAAAGGGTTAACATGGGATCTTTTTAATTGTCAGAAGAGTTTCAGGCTATTAGTGTTGGCATATTCTTCAATAATCTGTTTTATTTTTACCTGCTGGGAGCTTAATTAAAAAACAAAGAGGCTCAATTTAAAGCCCATTACTATGCTAATTTTGTAAGAACTGGGCGGTGATTAAGAAGCTTTAAAAAGAGGAGTTTAGTTTGCTCTAGGGAATGGGTTGGAGGCAGGTTTTATTTCGTTTCATTAGCTAGCTACAATTATTTATAAACTAAATGGAAATGATGATATTAAAGAGTAATGAAAAAAACAGCATCCATGTATTATTGAGCAGCGGAACTTTTTTTAATTTAGCATTGAAATGTGCAGGGCCTTTATTACTGCAACTCACAGTTAACGCAGCTAAATGCAGTTGTTAAATATAAGACTCCGTTTAAATATGCTCATAAATACAAAGCTTCTCCTATAGATCATCGGAATAAGTTTATAAAGACATCAATGTGACAATAAAGATGAACCACTGGCTCTTTTTTACGAAGATTTTATGAGGCTTTATGCAGGAAAATGCCTTAACACAGAATAAATTACAAGAATGTATTGTTACACTGCATGCATTTCTGTGTATGTCACACACACCCCCAATTTGCTATTATATTTTGTCTTGCATACTAACCATAACCCAAAATACCATACAGAAATAAATGCTGCAAGACAATAGCTGGTCTAACGCACCCAAAGCAGATGCAGAACGTGCATTCCAGAGGCAAACAGACACGCGGAGGCACAGGAAAGGGATACAACGTCTTTGAAGATGAGATGTGTAAAACGGTTGGGTAAGGGTGAGATGGAGAGATGCCAGTGACATCGTACGCTAGCCCCACCCAGCCCTGGTCCTCACCAAGCTCCTCCCCTTAGCTTCAGCCTTTTCCGGCTTCTCCTCCTGCCCTGCTCTCCTGCTTGGTTTCCTGCACCTTCTGTCCTTTGGAGGAGGCTGTTGTCTTGAAACACCGGCCCAGGGATTGTACGTGCTGCTGATTCACATTCCCCACTGGCTCAGAGGGGGAAGGGCAGGGTTAACCTCCCTTTCTCCCCACTACTTGCTGGTCTCATTGTGTAAAGCATGTGCCTGAAACCCCAGCTCAGTCCCGGGCACCAGCAGGAGAGGTTTGCCTGCGCTAAGGCTGAACCGGGACTCGGGACTGGGTTGAGACACTTCCTGATTACAGTCTGGGATGCTCCAGGGGCCTCTGAGCAATGTGGTCTGACCGTGGCGCTTTGCAGAATCGATCTTCCCCCTCCCTTCGTGCTGGGGCTGGCTGGCTGGTTCCCTGTCGCCTCAGCATCAGGCTCTGCTTGTCGGCCAACCCTTTCCATCTCACTAGCGGCTTGGGTAAGCCAGGCCCGGCCTCAGTCAGGAAGTGACAAGGAAGAAGCCCTGGAACGTCCATTGTCCTCATCAGCCAGGTGTGCTGCCCCTGGGGGCGCTGCCCTCTCCTCCCTTTGCAATGGCCTGGAAGGTAGAAGCTGTGCACGCGAGTGGTTGTTGCTCCTTCAAGGCAAGGGATCTGACAGCCCCCCAAGTTCCAGCCCCGGTGTCCCCTTGGGACTGGCTGTTCTCTCCAACTTCAGCTACCCTGTCACCACGTCCATCCTCCAGCCAGGGCAGTCGGAATGTCTGTCGTCAGCCCTCTGCACACAATGCTGAGGCCTGGCGACCCTCCGCAGCCCCCGCTGCACACGCACTGAGGCAGCTCCAGCAGGTGGCTCTGCCAGACAAAGCGGCCCGCGAGCCGATTTGCACGTATCTGGTCGTGGCATTGCCTGCAAGGGCTGGCGCTGCCTTAGAGAGTTTTCCCTAGTAGCTCACCTAAGTCATGCTGCGGATTAGGGCCATTTCTGCTTGTCCCGTCCTCAGTGGACATGGAGAGTCACGATCTCTAGGCTCTTTAGAACAGGCCTTAGCATCTTTGAAGACTGTTAGCAAGTGTGCGCCCTCAGGCTTCTTTTCTGAAGACCTAAACATGTCTGGTTATTAACCTCTCCCATAGATCGTAGTTCCTAAACTTGTACCACTTTGGTTGCTCTCCTCTGGACTCCGTCCTAAAGCACAGTGCCCAAACTGAACACAAGACTTCAGCTAAGACCTCGCCAGGGCCAAGGAGAGCGGGGCAGTTGTTTCCCATGTCTTACGTAAGACACTCCTGTTACTACACCCCAGGGTATCAGCCTTTTGACTCCATTATAGCTCCCAGCTCCTTGTCAGCAGTACGACCAGCTAGCCAGGTAGTCCCCAGTTTCTAGTTGTGTGTTTGATTTTGCCTCTCTGAATGAAGTTCTTTGCACTTGTGTTCCTTGGTTTTCATCTTGCTACATTCTGACCAATTTGTTAGGGTTATTTTGAGTTCTGATCCTGGCCTCCCAAGTGCTTGCAACCCCTCCCAGCATGGCACCATCTGCACATTTTATAAGCTTCATTAATGAAAATCTGGAATAGTACCTTGCCCTGGACTGATCCCTGCAGAACCCTGTAGAACAATTAAAAGAACCCAAGTTGTATTAGTGTTAAAATCTCATGGCACCTGACTTCCGATTTGTTCACTCTTGTGGTGGGAAGTACGGGCGTCCTGCAGTCCTTTTATCTTGGATGTCCAAATCCTGCTGCTTCTTTTGCGGCAGCCTTCTCTGTCTCCACCTAGCAAAAACTCTCACCAGCTCCTCCCTCCCTGAATCTCCTGCCCAAATAACTGCATCTGCATCTTCTCTGGCCACCTTAACCCCTCCAACCATTGCTTGCCCCAGCTCTCTGAACCCCTCTCGCTCCCCCATCCCTGTCCTCCTTTGACCATCTCCCCACCACATGACATTCATGCTTCACGGGAGAGCCCTGGGAGGGTCTGCCAGTCGCTACAGATGGGCCCATCTCAGATCCTCCTGCTTCATCGCGCTGGCCAGCATGCTCATTTCTCACACTGCTGCCTTTCTTCCACCTCGCCTGCCCTCTCCACAGGCCCCGGCTTCCCAGATACCTTCAAGGAATGTGCTGACTAATCTGCTTTTATCACTTCGTTCTCCTCTGAGCAAACCCCTCCTGTATGTGGAGGGAGGTGGCTGTGTGCTAGGAGAGCGAGGGGAGGACTCTGGGACAGAGGGTGGGAGAGGTGTATTTATCATGTTTAACTTTAGAGAGCCATGTAACTTGGAAGGTGCATGCTTAGTACCCCCCTGACAACCTTTTCTTTCAATCCCTTCTAGCTGCTTTACGTTCTTTGGGGTAGGAGCTGCCATTTCCTGTGTTTAGAAAGTTTGCAGCGTGTGGTGGGTGCTACTGTCAACTAAAGAAATAAGATAAAAAACTAGTAAAAGGAATGGAACCATAGGTTAATAAACCCAAAGTGCTGGCCCAAGGAGATGTGTGTTTCCTTGCTTTGGACCAAATCCTGCTCTCAGTTGTTCTGGTATAAAACCGGAGTAAAACCACGAGGGAAAATAAAGCAGATTTGTTCCGTCAAAAGTACATATGCTAAGAAAATTGAATCGATTCACTTTCAGCTGAAGATGGTTGGTCATTTGCAGATTCATTTTTAAAGGTTCCTGTTACCATGACAAAGAGCAGTTAAGAATTATGTGACATTTTCTATGGTTTATTGACAGGCATTTTTTTTAACTTCTTACAGATCTCTGGTGTAAGATTGTTTAAAACATCAGACATTTTCAAGTTGCGACTGTTGCCAAAAGATAGTAAAATTGCTGGTGGTTCTCTAATTTATTTTCAAAACTATTTTTTCCCACCCTACGATCTTTTAAATTCTCGTAGGACCTAGACTCATCAGCCCAAAATCCTCTGTGGGGATTGCTCTGACCTAAATGGGAATTATGCCCAGTAAAGTTATTTTTCATTTAAGAAATGAATTATGAGCCAGTTTAATACAGAAGTTAGAATTGCTTAAAGCAGCCAGCACATCTGTGACTCGAATGTCTGGACAAGGAGCAGTATCAGTGTCTTGTGTGCAGAGCTGGAGTGAGTAAGGCTGTAAGGCCTTCTCCACCCGTTCCGTCTCTGCTGAAACAAAATAGCTCCTCTGGCTTCCAAACTCATGGCAGGGTCCGGACTCCAGGCAGCGATTCTGCCTTACTCCAGCTAGGGTTGAGGGCTTGTTGGGAGAAAGGGCAGAAGGCAAAGAAGCTTCGAAACTGGTTTTGGTTCTAAAAGGCAAACAGGGCTCTCGAGGAACCCTGAGGTCTTTTCAGTGTCCCCTGGCCCTCTTCTGACCCTGTATACACCTTACATTCTTCCTTTAATGATTGACACTCAGTGGGATGTGCCTCCAGGCACATTGAAGTGTAGCCGCTTCTTCATCAAAGCAACTGTTTACAGCTGGTTTGAGTTGGATGCCAATAAACAGTATTCTTTTTGTCTCAAAATAAAAAGCAGCTTAAGTCTCTAATGATAAGGATTTTGTGCTTTGTAGAGCAAAAATTCAGCTAGGTTAAGACAGCCCGTCCCTCAGCTTAGCAAGTCAGAGTACTTCATACTTCCCGCTCAAGCGCTTTTATCTCCTTGAGTGACTGGACTGGAGATGCTTATCACTGTGCCAGAAGTGATGAGGGTTACATCTTTAGTTGGAAATCATTGGCAACATGTGGTGAAAGCCTAAGATGTTGTCACACTTTAACTTGGTCCTAATCTGTTCAAAGGCAGCTCAGGCTTTCTAACGGCACCAGCAGGTAGAGAGAGTCAAAGACCATCCGGGGCCAAAGAGCTCCTGCCGTTCTTCGGGAGTTTATGACTTTCATAAAAGTGGGACAAAGAAACTGCCGCAGTAACTGCTGTTGTCTAAATGAAGAGCTTATGTTCACCCAACCAGTTTTCATTAACTTGTACCTTCCAAGCTTCTACATTTCCTGCCTGTTTGTGCAGGCCTGGAAGCAGTGTGGACTGTTTTCATGCCTATTCCAAGCGCAGTGAGAACAAGAGAAATGCACAACTGCTCCATCCCCGAACCATTGACTTTCTAGTAGCATTTACATGTATGAGCATCTACGATTAGCACATCGCACACACAGGCCATAGGTGTCTGAGACGGCACTTCCCCCCAATTACTGCCTAGTACAATGCATGTTGTAAATTGTGAGCTAGTATGTTAACGTGGGATCAAAACCCGAATCGATAGCTTCCAACAGCAACTCTTTAAATGGCGCAAGTGGAGGCCCCTGGCAAGAACGGTCCAAAATAGATTTGGGATTTGCAATAGGCTTGAGTGGTTTTGAAACCCCAGTGATTTGTGACTAAGGACCCAGTTTTATTCCCTTTGCTATCAATGGGAGTTTTCCCCGTTCCCTTTTTTCGGAGCAGAATTAGACACAGATCGTTCTCTCATGTGCAACAGTCACAGATGGAGTAAGTTCAGGTTTCTTGATGAGAAGACTTCATGCTATTCAGAAGATACATTTATTTAAAAATAGTTCAGACAACTGCTGTGTGTTGTAGATGACGAGTAAGGGAAAGCTCCAGATGAGCAGAATCTATTGTGCCTCCTGCTTTGAAAAATGTATCCAGTTTTGGAAATATTGATGCAAACCCCAAGAATATTGTTGGGTAATCCCATTTACAGAGAAAGCCAAGCAGTCTGAATTGCTGTGGCAGAGGGAATGAATGTAGTGACAGAACACACTGAGCGTATTGCGCTCTCTAGCATTCCTGGCATCACTTACCAGTTTTGACTTGCTGAAAAGGTTTCACATATGACTTTTTTTTTAAATCTAACTCCTCAAAACATTATTTTTATATGTTCAGAGCTAATCATGTGTTAGGACAAATCTGGCATTGTTCTCCCAACTCTGAGATTTAAAGGGCAGAACCCCCTCCCTGTGCTACTGGCTTTGTGCATGTCCGACTCCATTTTCAAACTTTTCAGCATGGGTGGAAATGCCCCGTTCAATGTGTGTGCAACTGGTGGAAAAGCTTAAAACCAATATTGACGCTGTCGGCGCAGGCTCTCTGGCTTTGCTATGGGCCTTGCTTATCAGTAAATCTGTATGTACGGGTGTGAAGAGTCTCATTTACTAGATCCTAAGGACAAACACAGATGCAGATCTCAGATGCCTACAGCTAAGTCTGTAACTTTTTCTCATACTTATCTGCCTGTATCGCAATAGGCAGAGTCTGGTGATTGACTCAGAGGCTCTGGGTTGTAAGGCAAATGCTACGATCATCGTGGTAGGATAAACATCTTACTGTTGTTACTACCATACTGATGATGAATCGAACGTTCAGATTCTTCAAATAAATCCCTGTGAAAAGGGCTGTGTGTGTTTTCCATCACTAGCATTAATACAGGGAGAGTCTCTCTAATCCAGCCCTCTCTGGTCCGACAACGCCCATGGTCCGGCATGATTTCAGTTAGCTTAGTGTGGGGGCGGCCAAGTTTCCCACAGTCCCATAAAGTTTGTTTGCAGCCCCCAGCCTTGGCTCTCAGTGTTCTGTGCCGCTATGTAGCTCGATTTTACCCTCAATGTCTCCTAAGAGCCCAAGTGGAAGTGGTGGTGATGCTGCTAGAGAATATTGACCTCCTGTGGTTGGGCAAACTCTCTGCTTCGGCACCAGTCATGTCCCAAGGGAGAGGTTCGCCCTGTACTGTCTTATTGCCCAAGCTCAATAACATCGACTCTTGATTACAGGAATAAATTAGCATTCTCGGCTATTAACGGACACGTCTGCAGTTGCTCAGGTGTCTTTTCTGGCTCAATATATTTGATTTGGTTTTCATACCAAAAGAAGAGAAAGGGGAAGATACGTTTCCCTTCTCCTGCTCTGTCTCGTTTTACCCAATAACAGCTCTCCTGTGCTCTCTGGCTCCCAGGCTGTGCCTCTTTCTGGTTCGGAGATGCACTTAGGAGGGCCTGGCTGTGAAGGGGACGGACGTGACGGGAGAGGGAAAACCAGAAGCTGCTTTCATACATTAAAAGTCAGACTGAGAGACAAGGGTTCGCAGCAGAATATCGCAGAGCCCTTTGTAAGACAAACAACAAGTTTTCATGCTCAGATGGAGATTCTTGGGTTAAATTGCTATCTTTGAGTTCTGAACTTGGAAAGGTATTAAAGTGGAATTAAACCTTTCCACAATCCAGCTCTTGTGTCATTCAGGATTTTTTGGGGGTCTGTTTAATTGTACATAGCAGCAGGGTTCTGAGTGACTGGTGCTCTAAAGAAATAAGGGGTAGGGTTAAGTCTGCAGCCCACAGCTCTCTGCTAATCCTTCTTGTTCCTTGAAGAAGGATTTACTTTTGCTGCCAGCTTGTGAAAGACTTTCCTGGTCCACAAGAGATTGTTGTGGCTTTCCTGGGGAGGTGTGGTTGCTATAGCAGGGAGTCACGGCTGGGTATTCTCTCAAACCATACAGAGAATGGGCCAAAAAAGAGCCGAAGAAGAGTAAAACTGGGGATTAAAAAGGGGAACAATGGGAGACAGGAAGATAGGAGTGGGAACAAATAGGAATTACAGCACCAAAAATAATGCAAAGTGACAAAAAGAGGAAATAGAAAAATAATAGCTGACAGTCTGGCTGAAAAGAGAAACTACTACAAAAGAACAATTTATTTTCGGCTGACAAAGAAAATAACAGGGCATTTGGGAAATAAGACACAGGCTTGTGTCTTAACATTATTTTGGTTCTTATTGGACTGCAAGCGTGTTGGGCAAGTATCACACAAAACCCACCTCTCTCTCCCGTGATCTGTCTATTGCAAACGAAAGCAGCAGGGTTTGTTTTTTGGTTTTAGTTTCTAAGGCATCTTGCTGGTGGAGTGCCAGCTCTGCAGATTAGATCAAGGGTAATTCTGGAGTTTCCATATACAGGCGTTGCTGCTCGGATCCTTATGAAAAGAAAAGTGCCAACTCTACACTCGGTTTACATTTTGTGAATGATTCCCAAAGTCGTAACTGCTCTTAAGGCCATGCATTCACGCTCTCATTTGTTTTCTTTGTTGCCTACAGGACAGATCCTGAGGGCAGTAGTCAGGGAAAACGTCCCCTCCAGTTAATGCTTTGCTTTAGCTTTGCCTAGACAGGGGCTGTGGACCCAATCCTGCAAGATGCCGGGAGGTAGCAAGGGGCCTTCAGTCCCAACATGGACTGGACTCAGCAGCTTTGTAGGATCAATCCCTGAGTGAGATTTCACCCCTCTTGGATTTTCCCTTGATGATACTTTCTTCTGAAAATCTCCAAGTGGGGAAAAAGTTGCACAAAGATTTGGACTTTTCCGAGCGAGTGAGAGAAGCAGAAAGTCTCAAGTCAAGTTCAGGAGCTTTCCAAACAACAACAAATTAAGAAAAGTTTCTTAAAACATACTAATAAAAAGTAATCTCTGCCTCTAACAGCAAATCTCCCGGAAAGCCTGTCCTGCACCCTACTGGTTTATAGATAGGGGATGCAACGCCATATAACAGATGAAACATTTTGTTTATAAAGTGTCTGTGGCTTGTTTTATGTCACATGCTTTTGCAATATAGATAACAGATTACACCATGGAGCTTTCACTGCCTCGTGCAATAATGGTACCACAAAGCCTGTGTAGGGGTATTAATAATAGATTGTGTTGATGAGTTTGGAGAAGCCGGCAATAGACCCCCCACTGCAAAGACATTAACACCACAGGACTAAGGGATCTTTTCCTTGCAAATCAGTTGCTAAATTGGCTGTGCTGATGGGTTTGGGCACAAGCTCTTGTACAGCATCCCTGCAGCAGGCACAGGAAGTTATTTTGTTTTATACTGGCGTGTACCATTTTTTCTTTTTAATGTTCATCGTTGAGAGGAAGGGACCTGTATAAATTCTTTCCTTAAATCATTCTTGCCAGCCAAGAAATAATTTATAAATTAAATCTGAATTGCGTTGACGCCTGATTTTTTTTCTTTGCAAGTGAAGGCCAAAACACTGAATCGTGTACATATAATTTCTCTGCTTCTAGGGCCCTTATAATGAATCTCCATGTAAAAATGGAATTAGCAGAGAAATTCCCTCTGTTGTTAGCAATGGAGATTCACAGGAAAGTGTCGTTTCGGAGTGCTACTTAGCATATTAGAGCGGTCAGACTTTGGAAGCAAAACGAGCCCTATGTGGGAAGACTGATTTGGGATGTAAGGCACCAAATTCTGCTCAGAGTGTTAACCAGGTAGCCCACTTGAAGCCAGTGGCATTACACAAGTGCAAAGAGAGGGTGAATGTAGCTCAGTTTATATACGGAGTTGAGTGCACATCCAGAGAAGGAAAAAGGGAATGGAAGAAAAGGTGTGGCAGTGGGGGAGGAAATCCCCCTTCCTTTGCAGAGGTTTTGCAGAAGTGCAAACAGGCCACTGGGCACTGTGTTTTCATGGCACATTGGCACGGTTTGGAGAAATACAAGCAGCATCACACCACAGGGCTGTGTCGCTGGTATTTTTGGAAGCCGTGGACAAATCAATGCTATTTCAGAAAGCGTTACACTGCCTGATAGTAGAGTGCTAACAAAATCATCACATCTTGTTAATCCATTAGGCTTTTTAATTGCAGCCATGGCTTTATGAATGCAATTGGTGCTTTTAACTTTTATAACACTTTCCACGTTCCAGAACAGATTAGGAGAAAATTGCAGCCATAATCTGTACAGTGAATTGCCATGCTATAAAGAGGAATGGGAGTAGCTGGGAAGAGCAATTGGATTCCCAAAGGTGGAGCACAGTGGAGCAATATCAGTGACTTTGTAAATGAAAAATTGTTTTAATTCCCTTCTAGCAGCAATAATTTGATTGTTCATAAATTTTTCCATCAAGTGTGGTAAGGAAGAGATGTCATAAAATAAAACAGTGTGACAGTGATGGAAGACAGCAGAACAAAGTGGTCAATTAAGGTGTGAAAATTAAACAGAGAAAAAAATTCAATTGCCATGTTCTACTTGAAGCAAAAGCTCCAACGGGCTTTATGTTTTCCTGGTACTGCAGAGCGGTGGGAAACAGAACTTTTTAGTTCATTATGCGTGTGAATCAGCATATGACCCTTGCTGAAATCACTACAACTATTTACATGCTTACAATTATGCATGTGCATAAGTTAGGGTTGCCAGGTGTCTGGTATTGACCCAGACAGTCTGGTATTTTCGCCTCC
>JANRFK010000975.1:23360512-23392414 GCA_030068395.1 Apalone spinifera
GGGGGGGGGGGGGGGGAGGTTCGGTATTTTTGGTTAAACCATCTGGCAACCCTAGCATAAGTTCTCCACCGAATCACTGTCTACAGGCTTATTCTTATGTCAGGGTCACATATTTGAACCCACTCCCAAGTGTGGGGCTAGGTGGCTAGTACCATCTGACAGCTGTTTGGCAGTCCATGTGAAATGAGTTTGGGATCTTAGGCCAGGTCTAGTTCACAAGTGTCCATCTCGCAAAATCACCCTCAGAACTGGATTTAATTGACACCCTCATTGGCCATCTCAGCCATGAAGCCACAGATTGAATGAGCACAAGATCGGAGTCCTCCTTTCGCTCGTACAAATGGCTATGCCACGTCAGGGCTGAGGCACAGCTGCAGGGTTCAAGCTGTCGGTTCAAGATTTGACAGCAGCTGTACGCTCACTGCCAGCTGTTTTTTAAAATCTATATGAATTTGCTGTAGGAAAAGAAAATGGGATGGTTGGAATATTATTATTTATATGATGGGGGTAGCCAGCTGCTAGAGTCGGGTGGGAGCCGCGATGTGCTAGATGCTGTGTGGACACATGCAAAAACACAGTTCCCACCCCCAAAGACTTTACAATCTGTACAATGGGCCCAATGAAGCTCTGGCTAAAGCTAAAGGGAGTTTTGCCATTGACTGCAAGGGGGACGGGTCCAATCCACTGACACAATGTTTCTGGGACTGGTAGTGGTCATACAAGTCAGTTGCCGTGTAGCTGAAGATGCCATGTTGGGACAGTGTCTGTATTCGGGGAGCAGAGTCACTGGGTGAGCGCATAACTTCACTAGTCAGCACCAAACAAAACTCCCACTGACTTCAGTGTGGAGCCAAGATTTCACCCATCATGAAATTTCATGCCACCTTTTTGTTAGTCTTCTGTGTAGCCTTTATTATTTGCTTGGCAATGCCGCCCACTGTTAAAGTCCTTACGACAACACAGATAAGATACTCCCTGAATTGCTGGCGAGAAAAGGGACACAACTGCTGTGAAGATGTGCTACAAGCCATTACTCAAATGTACACACTTCAAATACATATGGGAACACAGCTTGCTCCATTCGTGGTCACCTACAAATGGTATTCTGTCCCACAGTGATAATTAAGGGAGTGGGGAAGCAAATGCTGTTTCCAGTTTTTACTATAGAAATGAAGAATTTTTGTTGGCGTCTTTCAGAAGTGATACTTTTTCATAAACTTTTTGCTTTTCACGCAGACATTATTGGTTCTTCAAGAAAGTGAAATGCCTTAGTGTTTACTGAAACTTCAGCTGTGAAATTGCCTTCAATAAAATAAGCCATTATTTTTTTCTGAAGGGAAATTTGAAGTGTTCCAATGTTTCTTTAAATGAATTGTTAATTTTTTCCCAAGCCATAAGCTCTCGCATTTCAGTTTTGCTTTGGCACAATGGGGATATTTTGAAAATTTTAATTTAACGTAACCAAGCAACAGTTTTTCCTTTTCTATACACAGCCACAATCCAGAGTACACTATATTTTTTTGAAGTTCTTCTGAACCATATGTGTGTTTCCCCATATGTGGTGTTTCTGAGCTGTATGTCGCGTAGGGCTGAAGTATGAATAACAGAGCTAGATGAGGGAATATCATTCAGCGTTTAGTTTCTCTCTTAATAAAATTCAGTTGTTGTGAGAAGCCGACCCTACTGGAGTTCTGACCAGTTTTATACCATATAATGTGAATACCAATTAAATGCTCAGTCGGCATGGATGTATACATACAAAAATCATTATCAACACACCAGTGTGCCAGCGTTAAAGGTTATTTGTATTATTTACCAAAAGCAATGACCATGATCTTGGCATAATTATTACATAAACAAAAGCTTAGCGATCTGTTCTATTTTTTTCCAACAGTGAATGTCACAGAAAGGAAAATTATTTCAAGTCCCTGATAGTCAGAGAGCAGCATCTGTCATCTAGTGTACATCAAATGTCTTAATAACTTCCTATTTATTGCTTCACTGCAGAAATCCAAATAAACAAATTGACCGAGAGTCTATTTTTATGACTCTGTCTTGTTTAAAAAACCTCTTGAACCACACTTAATTTGAACAGCAAATTTTACACTGTACGTTGAGATCTCTTCGCTCATAATAAATTAGTTATAATAAAACTATTAAAATCTATTTGCCTGCAAACAGAAGGAAATTAAGAGCTCTGGTGAAGCAACAGAAAGGTAAAGGGCAGGTTGTTAGGACATTACCCAAGTAAACAGCGGAACGGTGATTCTCAGGAGCCGAGCAGGGTCACATTTAAAGCAAGATAACTCCACTAGAGATAATAAATCAGTGGTACATATTAAACACCAGATGGTTCTGCCCTATGCAGGAAGGCACAATGGATCATATAACTGTGGTTGTGTTTGTAAGGATTACTGAATCAGCCTGACTTCACAGGGATATCCTAACAAATAAAATCTTAATGGCTACTTCCGCTAGAGAACATTTGCATCTACTGTTTAAAGACAGTACCATGTGTATCAAACCTTTCGTTGTCCCCAAAATGTATATTCCATTCATTTGCTCAGTGCAGCCATTTTAAAATGCAGTGTGTTTTGCTTTCTAATTCTGTAAGGTTGTTTCACAGTGATTATTACCAATACTCAAGTGAACAAACCAGTCTATTGTTCCAAGCTCAGCTAAATCCTCTAAGTGTTTTGGACATAGATGCAAACACACTTAGAAAACCCCCAAAACTATTGAGTTGTCTTTCAGAATTGTCCAGGCAACAGAACTTATTTATAAAACTCTTGCAATCATTGATTCAAAACAAAGTTTTCTTGTTCTGCTTTTCTCTTTTGTCTTCTTTGAACAATTTTCTTTGGAATGTTTTCGTTGTGCTTAGGAGTCAGAGATTTCCTGGGGCTTCTAATAAAGGCATTTGATTTCCACTCTCTGCATACTTTAACAAGTCCAAGGATTTTGAGGTTTGATGTTAACTTGAGAGAGCTGGAGATAATCAGCAACGGGGGTAAAAAGTCAGAGTTATGTAAATTATTTGTAAAATGTACGGCAAGGCAAAAGAACCATTTCTCCAAATGTGGTTAGCGTGGGGCATAGTCTTTGTCTCAGCACAGAACATCCACATGTCACGCCTCAAATTTATTGCTTTGATTGAAAGCTGTAGAGGGTGATCCGTAACGTATTCCTGCTATCCTAGGCTTCTCAACAGGTTTATTGCCATTCGTTTATAAAATGAGCAGTCTAATGAGCAGTGTTTTAGATCAGAGATATCAAAGTCTGGTCATTTGTCAAGATTAGTTTCCTGTTGTGAGACTGCCTTGTGCAAACCCGTATAGAACCTGGCGCTACTCTCTGGGAACTGAAACCCCCATAAACACTCTCTAAGCTCAGTAGAATGAAATGTTCGTAATCCCAGAATGAAATGCGACGCACTGAGTCTGCGTTATGGACGGCGCTCCACGCATCCCAGGGCGGCAATGTCTGAGCGTGGGCGATGGCCGGTTTGATATTTCCAAGGGTAAACGTAAGGGAAGGTGTGATGTCCACACAGTAATGTGAGACAAATACAAAACTCCTGTAACGTGTCAGTGGAATGACTTAGGATTCTATTAATCAGGCTGTGACTAATTACAATGAAGAGACCGCCAGGGATGACGTTACTACACAAGCACTGTCTGTGGGTACGGCACGTTATCAGTAAATAACACTGAATATTTTACATTTACATTACAAAGCCCTTTGCATCCTGAAGCATGTCCAGCCCCTGCACAGGGCACGGAGTCAGGTGAACAATACATTGCAGGCATGACAGAGGGGGACGAGAAACTGGATCATTTCTGCTTAGCCATTTACAAAGAATGCAGGTTCTTTTAAACACCCTCTGGTTACAGCTGGGCTCCAGAGCTCCCTGGTGCTCTAGGTTGTGAAGTGTGTTAGTGAGACGCACTTTTGTGCATCAGGTTGCTTTTTGGTTTCTGCTTCCACTGGACGGTGGTGGGTTTCAAGGCTTTCTAGTGACTCAGTTTCCCATTGGGCGAGAAACAAGTGGCACTGGCGTGGGACATCATCTAGCGTGATCCCTTTCCTTTCAAAGCATGCAGCAGCCTGTTGGCTCCTCTGCTAGTCTCCAGCCCTAGCCCCGAGACTGTCTGGATGCAGGTGGGGCGACCTGCCTCGATCCTCAGGGGACCCCCTGGGCCAGGCTTGTGGTGTTGCTACCGGAGCTGTCCCCAGAAGGGGTGAGCAGACCACTGGCCCTGCCATCTCCCGCCATTGCATGCTGCGTGGTGGTAGCTGCAGCAGCACCCAGGAGACTTTTGAAAGGATCCTCCTGGCTGTCGCTGCAGGCCGGGGGCGCCGTCAGAGCTCTTCAGACAGCAGCCTTGGTTTGAAATGCAAGTCGGGAAGGTTGTGAGTGCAGGGGCTGACATTCTCCCACAGAAGCTGTTCTGGCTAGAGCCCGCCCCCGGCTGGGCCGGTCCCAGCCCTCCTGGTCCTGAAGCAAGCACAGGTTCCGTGTCACAAGGGCGTCATGAACTGGTGCCAGCGGGAGGAGTCCGATGCCTCCCCACAGCCTGGCTCATCTTCCCATTCTTTAAGCTTGTTCCATCCCAACAACTCTGCAGGCAGAAGTTCCAAGCTTAATTAAACTGAGCCACACGGGTTTAAACAGTGACATGCAAGTGGTTTGTAAAGCAGTTGGGAGGGAGTCCTCCTCACTGAGCCTTCTAATCCTTTCAGCTACTTTCTTACACATGGGCACCAAATATTTCCTTTTGGGAACTGATCAGCTATCGCTTTTTTATGCTTTTTTGCTTTTTTTGGGGGAGGGATGGCTCAGTGGTTTGAGCATTGGCCTGCTAAACCCAGGGTTGTGAGTTCAATCCTTGTGGAGGCTGTTCAGGGATGTGGGGCAAAAAATTGTAAGGGTTAGTACTTGGTCCTGCTGTGAAGGCAGGAGACTGGACTCGATGACCTTTCGAGGTCCCTTCCAGTTCTAGGAGATAGGCAATCTCTATTATTTTTTATTTTTTTTTATAATTGTGTGAAGTCAACCAATACAAATGTCTGGTCCGATTTTCTCCCTCTCTTAAACGTTTGCATCAAGCACCAAAAATAGCAATGGGAAAATCCAATGTACTGTAGCAAATGAAATGGCCTTATTTATGGGAGCTGCCCTCGCACACGGGGCATCGGATTCAATTTGTTGGGCTTGGTTCATTCCACATCCACAGAAGAGCTGGTTGGCTGGTGTGTGAGACACACACAATATACAGGCATGTTACATTTCTCTCCCTCCCTGCCCAACCCCAAGCCTGCCTTTTCACTCAAGATCTAGTAGCTGCCATTTTGCTGTATTTCCTCACCAGAGACAAAATGAAGCCCTATGAGAGGCATGTATCTAGCAGCCACGATAGGGCATGTGACCTGAAATGGAGCCCATCCGACTGTTACAATCAAAGAGAGGGAAAAAACCCAAAGAGTCTGTTTTCTTCTGCCTGTGAGCAGAGCAGAGCAAGGCTACTGTACAAATACCTACGTGCTGCTCATTGCCTTGGAAACATGTCGCTAGTACCAGGCTTTCCCTGGCAGTTCTGTGTGTCGCCCTGCTCACAGTGAGAAGCACCCAGCACCCTGGAGAAGGAAAATCAAGCGAAAGGAAATGATTCACGCGTCGCCTCGGAAAGGGAGCAGTTGGTGAGAGTGGGAGAGTCCCACGCAGTGTAGCAGGGTTCTGGAGTCTGTGATTAAGTTGGTGGTTCAGCGAGTCAGACGCTGTGTACCTCAGCAGGTGCCAGAGGGGGTTTCACACCCTTCCAAAAGGTAAACTGCCTCCTCCAAAACAGGTTAGTCTGGAAATGACTCCGACAGCCCAAAGAAAACTCCTGTTATTCCCCTCACCTGGCCCAGAGAATCGTCCCCCCTCCCTCGCCCCCAACGGTTCCCTTTCTTCTCTCAATGCTTCTTTGTTAGTCACCACAGGCAGCGATAGCCTAGTAGGACAGTATCATTACAGAGTGGCACATTCTGGGTAAGGTATCAGTTTGGGTAGCCTAAGGTTGGACTCAAATCTTTGTCCGAAAGTGGAACTGGAGTGAATTTGTTTAGAGCTTTCCAAGCGACTAGGCAGCATTTCCTCTTTATTCTTGTACCTCTGGAATTCCTGGTTTCATTCCTGATGGAGCAACAAGCACATATTGAGTCAAAGGCGGCTCTTTTGGTACAGGTTGAACCTCTCTAATCCAGAACCATCCATTGTCTGGAATTCTTTTAATTAGCTGGATGGCCACTTTTTATGGGCGTGGCCAAGTTTCCTGCAGTCCCATAAAGTTTGTTTACCGCCACCAGTCCTGGCTCTCAGTGTGCTGTGCTGTTATTTAGCTCTAATTGACCCCTAAAATATCTTCTAAGAGCCCAGCAAGCAGTGGAAGTGTTGGTGATGCTGCTAGACAATATTGATCTCCCATAGTCCAGAAAATTCTCTTGTTCAGAACTGGTCAGGACTAGAGAGGTTCAGCCTGTATTTTCACCCAAACCAAAATGTCCTGGAAAATTCACAAGAAAACTAGAGCTCAGGGGATTTCTATACCAAAGGGGTTGAGAAATCAATGACCTTGGGCCCCTCGGAAGTTACCGATGTTCACCAGTCACGGTAGGGCTCCCAATGCGCTAAGCCGGCTGATCTGCAGTTACTGAAACGCTCGGCCCGTTTTGATATTGACGTGAATGCGGTGCGTGTGCTGACGCTTCTTCCTCCCTTCCCTGCTCCCAGGCTGTTTGCTGCGAAGTGCAGCGGCTGCATGGAGAAGATCGCCCCCACGGAGTTTGTGATGAGAGCCCTGGAATGCGTTTACCACTTAAGCTGCTTCTGTTGCTGCGTGTGTGAGCGGCAGCTGCGGAAAGGGGACGAGTTTGTTCTGAAGGAAGGACAGTTGCTCTGCAAAAGTGACTATGAAAAGGAGAAGGACCTGCTGAGCTCCGTCAGCCCCGACGACTCCGACTCAGGTGAGCGCGTCTTGCGCCTGTCCCAGCTGAGAGTGACGGGCGGGCAACGCGGGGGGGAAGCGAGTCACCCTGACCCACAGGCTCAGGGGCAGTGGAAGAAGAGCTCTGGGGCCCACCATTCAGTCTGGTTTTGTCGACCACTCAGAGGTGCCCTTTTGTTCACAGTCCGTTGTGCTGGTGCCTTGGCCTGCTAAGAGCCATCCCCAAATAGCTTTCTGGACTGGGGTGCCTGCAGGCTAGGCAGAGTTCACCTCGGTTAGCCCCTGGCAGGCTGCCGGTTGCTTTATTTTCCTGCACGTCTACAGGCAGGGCCGCTTGCAGCTCCTGTTGGCTGTGGACCAACGTTCCCAGCCAGTGGGAGCGCAGACCGGGACACCACTTCCTGCAGCTCTCATTGGCCGGGAACAGCGAGCTGCAACCAATGGGAGCAGCAAGGGGACATACCTGCGGATGTGCAGGTAAATAAAGCGTCCGGTGGCCCGCCAGTGGCTAACCCTGGCAAAGCACCTCCAGCCTGCAGGATGCGTAGTGTCCCTCCCCCCTGCTCTAGATCTTTCCTTCCGTTGCTTTCGGCCATTGCTCGTTGTCCTCACCCTCTGAGTGAAGGGCAAGAGTAACTGACAAGTTGCCGAGATCCAAACGAGATATTGTTGTATAAAACCAGGAGTGGGCAGAGCTGCCTGGTTTGTGTTACCTGCCCCACAGCCTAACACTCTCAGTGGGAGTCTGTCCAGCCGTTTATAGAAGAGATCGGGGTTGTCTCATACACCCGTATGTCCTACCTGAGTATTGACAACTTACCGCACCCATGCCTGTGGCCAGAGTGATGTACAGCCCCAAAGCTCCCTTGGCTGTGTGTCTTTGTGGGACACACACGGGAATGCTAAGAAAAGGCACAAGTGTGGTATTGAAACGGCCAGGGGCTTTGCCAATGCTGAGTAGTGGCACTTGTGCGGCATGGCAGCAGGGGTACAGCAGTGATGTTGTGTCCGCTAGCCACCGGCTCTTAACCTTTCCACGCTCCTGTCCCCCTTTCTGGGTTCCCATTTGGGTTCTGTACCCCCACGTCTCACTCACTCACAAACTGCTTGCTTACAAAATCAAGTATAAAAACACAAAGTGTCACAGCCAGACTGTCACTGGGAAATTGCCGACTTTCTCCTGTTTACCATAGAATTATCAAATACATGGATTGGAATATAAATCTGGTGCTTACATTTCAGTGCCTGGCACACAGAGCAGTACAAACAAGTCACTGTCCCTATGAAATCTCCTTGGCACTGACTTCACTAGTGCTTGTTACACAGCCTGTTGTAAAACTAGGCAAACAGCTAGATGAGCTGAGGTACCCCAGAGACGTCTGTGTACCCCTGCTTGAGAGCCACTGCAAGGAAATCCCGCAGTTGGTCAAGGCAGGACCGAGGGGCTCACGTAAAAAACTTGATACAGAAAAATAATCCAGCTTGGGCATTTGGGGGGATGGTCCCTCCAAACATCGCCACCTAGAGTCACAACATTTGGTTTAGTAACTTTGCCGCAGCTCACCAAGCAGACACTTGTGGGCAGTGGTACAGTCGTAGGGGTGAACATGAGTGACGGGAAATGTATTTCCAAGGGCCGAGTGGTAGATTGGATCAATCACTTCCCCTCCTTTTTATAAAAGGATCCCTGCGACTGATTGCAGCCCCGCTGGGTGGGTCTCTGCCCCAGCCGTGAGCACGGCTCCGTTTTGCCAGGGAAGCAGCGCTTGGACTGAGACGGAGCGCGCGGCCCTCTGCCCCGTCCTGCAGAGAGAGAGATCCGGGCGTCTCAGCCGCTTTTCGGCAGTTCACTGCTGTGCAGGCCAAAGGGAGGCGTGATGACCCCCTGCTCTGAGGCCAGACCGTCCCCCTGCAATTCCAGGCGGGGAGAGAACCCTCTTCCCCGGCTACAACAGCAGCTGTTCCCAACCTAACATTTTGCTGGTGGGCTAGATTAGCCCCCCCCCCCCACTTTTCCCATTCTCCCGAGCCTGTTTGTGACGTCCCACCAGCAGCAGAGAAACAGGGCAAGCGGCACACCCGCCTCGCTGCACCCCAAAAACTCGAGCGCTGCCATGAGTCGCCCGCAAACGACTCGTTCTGCCTTGACATGTCACAAAATGGGGCCTGATCCCTCCAGCATGGCTGTTTGCGATTCATGCCCTTGAACAGAGAGACTCTGAGCTGCACCCCCCAACTACCTCTGGGGAGCCCCACCCACATCGGCCTCCCCTTGAAGTGTCCTCTGGAAGAAAACGTCCAGTGGTTCCCAGTGCAGTCGCCCTGGGATGTCTTTGAGAGCAGCCGATGGGCCTGGGCCCTGCGTCCCTTCTCCACCAGATTCCCAGGAAGATTGTCTGGGGAATGAGCAACCCTGCCTGCGAGCCACGGGAGCAGCGCCAGGCAGCGGCCGAGTGACTGACGGGGCCGTGCTCTGAGCCGGGGCAGCTCTGGTCTCAGCAGAGAGCAGGCTCCAGGCCATGGGAGCGCTCTCTGCCTCAGCCATTCCTCATGGTTGGAAAATCCCGCCCTGCTGATGTGCCGTGTCTGGCTCCCAAACCATGGCTAGTCATTGGAACCGTTCGCTTCTTGCCGAGGAAGTGCCCTGGAAAAGCAGCGGTTATCCTTCCATTCAACGTACAAGCAAGATGGATCCGCACGTCTGTTTTCTGGGGACAATTCCCTGTGCACCTCGGAGCCGGCCTTATCCTGGCGCTTTGCTTTAAGAGACACATCCGCCCCGTTGGGAACATTTTGCGTTTCCGTGGCAGGAATGTTGCAAGGCAAACCCCCCCCCGCGAGGGTGTGCAGCTCTCAAGCCGTTCCTAACACTGGTTCCATTTTATGCCAGGCCCTATTGGTAGGCCCTCAGAGTCCTGGCACCATAAAGGTCCTCATTCAGGTTCCTGGCTCTGAGCAACGTGGCCCCTAGAATGGATTCGTCCGGGAGATGTGGGCTGCCTGCTGCTTTTCGGATAGGATGTTCTCTCTGTGGGACGCTTGCTCAGGTAAATGGAGGCCTCACGCAGACACTGCCCACTGAAATCCCCAGTCTTCAGTGCACACGTCTTTCTGTCTTTGACGGTGTCTGCCGTACAGCCGCAGTGTGGATGGACCCTCGTGCACGCCCATGCTGTGTGTCAGCATCACCGCACACGGGCAGCGGTTGCCGACTGCCGACACCGATGTACACCCGCTCCCCCCGCAGGCACAGTCTCCTTGTGTGCCAGGGTCAAATCAGCAGGCCTCGAGGCCATTAGGGAGGCAGGCTGGGCATTGGATTTCAGCTTTACTCCCCGTGATACCCACCGTAGCATCGCCAGCCTCTGAGAAGTATTTTTTCATGAACAAAGAACCTTGAGCCCTACCCCATCCTCACCCATAAAGTGTCATGAGACATTTTCCCTTCCATTGTTTCAAACAGTGAAAGCGCTAAGCCCCTTTCCCTCAGTGTGCGCACAGTGTTCACCCAGTTCTGGCCTGTGCACCTTCTTCTCCAATCAAATATTTATCTGCTGGCCACAAAAATAACTCTCCCGTGAGCAACCATGAGCCTTCCAAATGGCAGAACTGCTCTCTAGTCACGATACAAAAGACGCCTCTTGAACTGGAATGCCTGGTAGGTGCATGCCGATCAGCTCCTGAAGTGAATTAAAAGTCCATTTTGTCAGTTCCCCAAATGCAATATTTGAATGTATCAACATGAGAATTTCTTAATTTTAAAGCGCTTCACAATAGTATAGTAAAGTTTTTTCGATGCAAATCAACGGTGCAGGGAAATTCATACAAACTAACCCCATTGACTGCTGCGAATGATCCATTTTGGCCGCAGATCTTGATGCAGACACAGAAGTTATTTCAGGCAGAACAAAAATATGCGCTTACTCATAACCCTTTGGCATGGGAGTTGCGATTTCCCCCTACTAACCACTCCTGCTCAGTGCATGATCAGGCCATAAGGCTGCTCAAATATAACTGCAGAAATGCAAATATATTTATGCTATAAATACACAGTCCCGGAGTCTAACATGCACATCTATGGACTCACGCCTAGAGAGACACATGTATAGGCCACACATGCATGTGTGTACTGCACTGAGAGAAATGACTGAGGTTTTCCATACTAGAAATTCCTAAGTCTCTCATCTGAGGAAATGGGTTTTGCCTATGAAAGCTCATGATACTAGCAAGAGAGTCTCTAAGATGCTACAGGTCTAC
Source organism: Apalone spinifera (assembly GCA_030068395.1). NCBI lineage: Eukaryota > Metazoa > Chordata > Testudines > Trionychidae > Apalone > Apalone spinifera. The sequence goes on from JANRFK010000975.1 coordinate 23,371,759, forward strand.
TCGTTTCATAATAGGCAGAAATGTGGAAACAAGTAATATGTTAAATGTTACCTCTGGGGCTGCAAAATAATAAAACAACCAATTTTAAAAAGCATAGATTTGATTAAAAGAGCTTTTAGATTTTTAATAACATGTTTTAAATTTCTTTCTTTCGCAGCCTTAGAGGTAACTACCATTTTTAAAGTCATGTAATGTACATCATAAAATCATCAACAGGGCCTGATCCTGCAAATGTTTAAGGATATTCACATGAGCCGACCCATTGAGTGCAGTTACAGTGACGTGTACTTCTTTGCTTGCGGAGTTTTGGCTGGGGGTTTATGCACAAGGTTCTGTGTAACATGGTCTCATCCAACTAAGGATTCGTTTTCAGTTTTAAAACAGATGAAGGGCAATAGCCGAATGTAAGGGGTTATAGTATGACTCCATTCATATTCCATTCCAAAGTCCTGGTCTAGTAGCAAACCAAAGAGAATGTTCCAATAACTTTTGTTTCTCAACAGTTAAAAGTGACGACGAGGATGGAGACGTGAAACCAACCAAAGGACAAGCAAGCCAAGGAAAAGGAAGCGATGATGGGAAAGATCCAAGGAGACCCAAACGACCAAGGACAATACTTACAACACAGCAGAGAAGAGCATTCAAAGCATCTTTTGAAGTGTCCTCAAAGCCTTGTAGAAAGGTAGGCTCTTCAGCAGAGACCCGAACGCAATCTGGTTTTCTGCCGGTAGCCCACAGAACGCAAGGCCAGTGGAAGATTCTTTCAGAAGGGAAATGTTTGGTCAAACATTTGCTTATAAAACATGAACTGATCATTTACTGTTTGCATGTGGCTGCTCCATCTCCAAGGAGATGAACGCCCATCCCCATTTCTGTAGTTATTGTTCCAGCCGTGGCTCTACAGGCATGGTGTTTAGTCATTTATAGTGCAAAGGACTGTAGAAAAAAGCAATTGGAACCACTGGTGAAACTGGAAGAAAATCACTTCTTTTTGAAAGCAACATACTCTGCTGTTTCCACTCTTTTTTTTTTTTTTTTGGCTGTCTGAAGTGTGTCTTCACTGTGAAAAAATGACATTTGTCTGCATCCTTAGAAAATGTGTTCCTTGGGATAAGTGTGATGTGTCTCAGGGTTTCCATTAGCCTTTGTTCACGGTGAGAAATTGTTTTTATTGGGCCAAAATATCAACATTTTATTCTTAGCCAAAGTTGCAAATCACTGGTTCCTAGGTAAAAAAAAAAATAGGGATGTGATCTCCACCTGACCCACCTGCGGAGGTGAAAGTTCATTCTTCTTTAACCCTTCCCTTCCATAGGTCAGAGAAACGCTAGCAGCTGAAACAGGACTCAGCGTACGAGTTGTCCAGGTCTGGTTCCAGAACCAAAGAGCAAAGGTACGTTGTTTGCCCACCTCTCGAAAGTGAGCTCCAGAGCACGTGCTCCGCGGTGGCTGTCAGGTCTGTGGCTGAGATCAGCGGGCAGGAATGAAGTTTTATAAAACCGCTTTGTGACTTGTGGGCTCTTGACGTGCTTACGGAGGCGCGGCACAGGCCACGTTCCTGCAGGAAGGCCCACTGCCAGACATCTGCACCTCGAGCAGAATGGGCCGAGCAATGCTCGGTGAGGACTTGTTTGTGATACGAAAATACGGACCCACAAGCCCCTAGCGCCTGTGCCCAGGACTGACAGTTGAAGCCCTTCTGGGCGCACTCTGTATTGGCAGGGCTGACATCTGCACAGAGGGCTTAACTAGCCAGCTCTTTCTGCTCGGATCCACGAGCTTAGCCTGCGTCTCCTGTTTCTTTCAGATGAAGAAACTGGCACGAAGGCATCAGCAGCAGCAGGAGCAGCAGAACTCTCAGCGCCTAGGACAAGGTAAAGGCCCGTTTGCGATGGAAGCAGGGGGACGGGAAGGGGCCTGCAGCCCGTGGGGAGGGGTGTGCGCAGGAGCATGCATACGTCCAGAGAGCCGACATCGCTCGGTGCTGCGACAGAGAGGGGGTCAGTCCACAGGTCAGGCCCTCGGGCTACACCCAGGTCCTATCACGCACGGCTAGAACCCAAGAGCAGCCCTGGTCTGTGAGCAGCGTGCGAGAGCCGCTGCCGGCAACGTCCTGCACAGTTCTCAGGACTGCCCCAGGGCTCCACCAGAGCAGCGATTGTGCAGCCAGGCCTGCTGAGCTGTCAGCTCCTGGGGTTAAGGCTCACAAGAGGGCAGTGCTAGCCTGGGCAGGCTCGCTCTCTGCTGTCTCAGCAGCCTGTACGCTGAGCCACTCACTAGTGTAACGAAACGCAGGGATTTCATTCCCGTTCCTCTCTGGCACAGTATCACGATTGTTGGTTATTTGCACTGCCGTAGTGCGAGGCACACCCGGCATCGGCAGGGCTCCGCTGTGCTGGGCACTGGCATGGATTTGGGGAGGCACGTCCCTACTCCAGAATGCACAGAGCTTAACGAGGGATGGAAAATTGATGAGACTGGTGTAGAGCGATTAGACTTCCAGCTCAGAGTCAGAGTCTGGGCCAGGCTTTGGGGAGGCAACTCTGATGCGTGGGAGACATTAGTACAGGAGAGGGCAAAATACAGCCCAGGGGCCAGATCCGGCCCACCAAGCATTTCTCTCTAGCCCGCCCGTGATTGGCAGAGGTGTGTTCAGCTGCCCCCTCCCAGGATTCTCCTGCTCTCTGGGCAGAGAGGAGGGGAGTTCCCAAGTGTGGGTGCCCCTGCCCCTGCCCCTCGACTCTGTGGCATGGGGGTGGTGGAGCAGACAGCCGAGATGGTGGGAGACTGAGATGAGTGCCTGTCATGAGGCAGTGCGCTCTATGCAAGATTTCTCCAGCCGCCAGCTCTCTGCACACTCTGTCCCCCACACGTACCCCTCTCTGCAGAGCAGAGGAGGAAGCAGGCAACAGAGCAGGATAGCGTTCCCTGTCTTAAAGAGACAGTGTGCGGCATCCCGCACAAGTAGCCAGCACACACACCCTCTGCATCACACCCCGTCTGTGCCTCACGCACGCACACACACTCCCGGTCTCTGTGTCTCACATACACACCATCTTGTACGTTTCTGTCTGTCTCTCATACACACAAACTCTCTCTCTCTAGTCCCCATCCCTGCTCTTTCTGGGGGCCCACAGCTGTCCCGCCCAAAACGTGTGGCGTGGCTGTGACGGATCGGGCAGGGTCTGGGCACAGCTGAGGGCGTCCGCTCAGGGCGAATTGTTCAAATTCAGGGCTCCTCACAGCCCCAGACTGGAGACCTACCAAACAGGCCACACACCAGTCCCACCGAGCGCTTCAGCTGCCTGCCTGAAGCCTCACGAGCAAAACCCCTCCCACACCCCAGCAATATCCGTGCCCCAGACGGCCCCGGGCCTCATACACCGGTGGGGGGTCTTAGAACCCAACCCCACCTACCCCGAACAAGTTCTGTCCGGTTCCAAGAAACCAGCCACAGATCCCTGGTCAATTTACCCTCCGGACCTTACCCACAAATCACGCTGAGCCAATCCTTTAGTATCTAACATATAAAGGTTTATTATTATGAGAAAGAAAAGCCTGAGAGTGAGGTTGCTAAAGTATCATACGTTACATGCATCGAATCTCCCAGTTCTCGGTGCAGGCTCTAGCAGAGATGTTACAGCTGCTGGCTTAAAAGTCCTTGGTGCACATCCTATGGCAGGATGGGTCCACAGTCCTTCCCGACTCGTGATTCCCTGCGAGGCCACATCTGGGGTCAGGAGCAGATCTGAGTACCAAGATGGAGTCGGCCACATGGCCTATTTATACCCCTTTCCTGGGTACCGACCCTTGGGGCGAACACCCCTCCCCATGGGTGCAGTAGTGACCCGGCTGCTCCCCTCAAAATCCAATAACGTGACACCCCCCAACACAAAATTGATGCAGGAAGTGAGGCCAGTAACATCTCTGAGGGCATCACAGGCCTCTCCATATTTTGGCTCTTTGTCATCACATGTTCTAATCCAATGTTAGAAACAACAGGACAGAGCTGGGTGAGTGTATGAGAACCCAGTCTGCCTAAAATAGGCTTCATTACTGCAAGGACAGCCCTAGAGACAACCATGTCCTTGCACGGTCTCACCAACCCAGGGTAGAGCTTGGTAAGAACCACAGAGACTTGGATCTGCTTTTGCAGCATGATCCCTAAGTGCGTCAGGTGATTTTGCCCCAAGCTGAAGAAAATAGTGAATTTATCCAGGCCAGCTCTGGCAACTCTCTGAACAACAATTAACATTGTGGGAATACAGGTATTCTCATCCCAAATAGTGTAGGCATTTTTGCACTTAGCCACGAAGACAAAATGGTGGTGTGCCTCAGTTTCCCTTTTCACACAGCACCACCTGGCTGGAACCCTTTTTGTCCTGTAAGAAGTTCCAAGACCAGTTACAAGCATTACCCATGAAATAGCAACAGCACAATGTCCTTTTACATCCCATCTGTCGTTTGGTACATCTCCTGACAGAGTACATGGTATTTCCGTAAGGTCATGCACATTGTATACCTTTACAATTCTCTACAACAATAATACATTGGTTACAAGAATTAACATCAGTAACAAGAACAATCCTATCTCAGGTGTATATTGACATTCTCCATCATGCCACGTCTCTGGCTCCACACCATTGCAGTCTTGGCCCTTCAGGTTTAAAGTGAAAATCTTCTTGGCCAAAGCAAGTCCTGCCCCTCCCCCTTGTCCTGTGGGCTCAAAACCTGAAACCTCTGGCCCAACCCAGACAAAGGGCTGGCTGGGTGTGACTTCCTGGCTCCCAATGGCCCTGGAATTCTTCCCCTTCTCCCACTCAGTGGGGTAACCAGAGCCAGAGAGAGGCATGGGCGAGCCGGGCAGCTGCCCAGGACACCAACCGATGGGGGTCTTCACACAAATCGTTTTCAGCTTGTGCAGGTTCAATTCTACAAACCTCACCAGCCAACTCCTCCCCCTCCAGAACTTGATCTTTGTCCTCAACTAAAACTTCACCCTGGCCAACCACTCCAGACTGCCCCAGAGAAATGTTTCCCTGACTTCTGGGCTCTTCCTGCCCTGCTTCTGATTCCAGCCTCACCTCTGAGGCATCAGCCAGGCCCTCACTTATAGGCTCGCTGCCCCTCTGCACACACACACACAGCTATCTCCCTCAGGCAAACATTCAGAGACACGTTCCCCCTGGTTCTAGTAAAATGGACCAGCCCCAGGAAACGTTCCAGAGCCACATGCACCCCCTTCCCAAACCTTCCTGTTATCTACAGGTAACACAAAAGGTTTGCATTCATACATGCTTTGGGATTGGGTTATAACATCAGCTGGGATAGACACATCTGTCATGTCATTATCATACCACGTACCCACACGGTTAACATCGAACTTTCAGGAGGATATAGTCTCTTTTGTTCTGTTAGTCTCTTAAGCTGAAGTTCAAGTCTAGCATTTTCCTCCTTGGCTAGTGCCTTCTTCTCTGCATGCTCTGCCTTTCTCTTTCCAAGCACCGATCCAGCTCCTGCTTTCTTTTAGCAATTTCTTCCTCTGTCTTCTGCCTTCTTTCAGCAGCTTCCTTGGCTTGCTTCTGCTCCCTTTCAGCCCTATCTCTGGCTACTAACAACCATTCCAGTTCTGGCTTAGAGGCCCTCTTCCTAAAGGCAATGCCTCTCTCCAAGCACAAATCCATCAGAGAGCTTTTGCCCAGACTCTCATATAGCCTCTGGCTCATTGCAGCGGCTCTTTAACCAACCAAACTCTCAACACCAAAAATCAAATGTAGACAGCGTGGGGTCTTGATCCAAAGCTCAACTGACCAAGATCTGTGGATCCTGCCGACTACGGCACTGTGACGGACCGGGCCGTGTCTGGGCACAGCTGAGGGCGTCCGCTCAGGGTGAATTGTTCAAATTCAGGGCTCCTTACAGCCCCCAGACTGGTGACCTTTCTAAACAGGCCACACACCAGTCCCACCGAGCGCTTGAGCAGCCTGCCTGAAGCCTCACGAGCAAAACCCCTCCGACAGCCCAGCAATATCCGTGCCCCAGACGGCCCCGGGCATCATACACCGGTGAGGGGTTTTAGACCCCACTCTCACCTTCCCCGAACAAGTTCTGTCCGGTTCCCAGAAACCAGCCACAGATCCCAGCTCAATTTACCCTTCGGATCTTACCCACAAATCACGCTGAGCCGATCCTTTAGCATCTAACATCTAAAGGTTATTACGACAATAAAGAAAAGCCTGAGAGTGAGGTTGCTAAAGTATCATACGTTACATGCATCGAATCTCCCAGTTCTCGGTGCAGGCTCTAGCAGAGATGTTACAGCTGCTGGCTTAAAAGTCCTTGGTGCACATCCTATGGCAGGATGGGTCCACAGTCCTTCCCGACTCGTGATTCCCTGCGAGGCCACATCTGGGGTCAGGAGCAGATCTGAGTACCAAGATGGAGTCGGCCACATGGCCTATTTATACCCCTTTCCTGGTCTCTTCTTGGCTGCAGCAGGTCACCTGGCCCGTGGCCTGTCCCTGTGTCCCCTGCTGGTAGCCCCTAGGTACGAGTCCCCACTCTTGAGGTGTGTCCTCGGCCCATAGAGGGCTCTTGTTCCAGAGCTTCGCTCATCAGCATGTCCATAGGCTGAGCTGCTTTGCCCATCGCTCAACCACACCCAGAGAAACATTTGCCACCCACACAAAGTTCACACACACACACATCACACAGTTACACTAATAGCATCTACGGAATCAGAAGAAAGCAAGCTTCTATCTGACACCCCACATGGCCTCCCCCGTACCGACCCTTGGGGCGAACACCCCCCTGGGTGCAGCAGTGACCCGGCTGCTCCCCTCAAAATCCAAGAACGTGACAGTGGCCCTCCTGCAAAGCTTAATGCAGCCCCGGAAGAGCAGTATTCATTCTGCCCGCCCCGTGCCAGGAGCTAGGAATCTCTGAGCAAGAGAAGAGAAAAGATGCTTTTCTGGCCCCGTCATTAAGGGTCCAGGTTTTCACTGGCTCTGAGCTCCCAGAGAAGATCAGATTTTCCAAGGAGTCGGGTGGGACACCAGGCCACTGACGGTGCAGCCTCCGGGAGCAAGCTGAAGTGTGGGGGGCTCTGGTTGTAGCTGGCCAGCAGGCGAACAGCCACACTCACAGTGTTAGGAGGAGCAAGGTGCTGAGTGCCTAACTCTGCCTTGGCCAAACAGTGTCTTGGCCCCGCACAGCCGCCCCCCACGGACAGGGTGCCCAAGCCCTGCCGGTTTCCGAGCTCTGGGCCCAGCCTGGGGTTGGCCCTGAGGGCGTGGTCGCTGCTGGCCTCTGAGGCCCCCGTGTGCTGCTCCCTTGCCCAGCTGCCAATGGCTCCGCTCTTTGTTTTGCAGAAGTCCTGTCCAACCGGATGGAAGGGATGATGACCCCTTACACACCACTGGCCCCGCCACAGCAGCAGATTGTAGCAATGGATCAGAGCAGTTATGGCACGGACCCGTTCCAGCAAGGTCTCACCCCTCCGCAAATGCCAGGCGACCACATGAACCCCTATGGTAAGGCCGGGCCCACACCGCACCAGGAGCACCACTCACCTGCACGGCGCGTCGGGCCTAGGGATTCCTTTTCCCACATTGGCCCCAGAGCGCAGTGACCCAGGGGCACTTTTACTCCTGTTTATTTATCTGCACAAAAATGGGCAGGAGTAATCCGCCCCAGGGCCCGGGGCCCCTTAGCAGATACTTCCAAATACAGGTCTTAGCCATTACAAGTCCAGCAGCATCACCTCTCCCCGCCCCCCGCAGGCAGCCAAGAGCGACCAACCAGCAAACAGAGAGCCTCCTACCCCCTCTCCGCCAGCCTCACAGCCCTGCCTTTCTCCCAGAGCTCAGAGAAAAGGAGGCACTTTGCTGCACACTCCAACAGAGGGAAGTAATCTTGTCCCCAATGCAAAACTGACCGTCCCCAAGCTCTCTCCGATTCTAGGCGCAGATTTGTTAAAGAGCAGCTCTTGCGTTGCTGCCGGGACAGAGCACACCCCCCCTGGTTTATAGAACTCTCTGAGCTAAGACAGTTCTGATCTAGACCAGTGGTTCCCAACCTTTTTTTATGTGTCCCTTTTTCAAAAAAAAATGCTAAGTACCCCCAGTAACTGCAGTTTCAGACACTTTTCTACCATGGCACCACATTTGTTTAAACAACTTAATCGTAGCCAGGCAGGCGATGAAATTTTTGGGTGTAAAAAATACAAAAATAATAAAGTGCTGTAAAACTTACAACAAAAATTCAGTTTTCTCCAAGTTTCAGTTGTGTTGACGTACCCCCCCCCAGACATCTGTCAAGTGCCCCAAGGGTACTCATACCACTGGTTGACAAACACTGGTCTAGACGGTGCTGGGTCGTGCCAGGAGGGCAGGGGACTGGACTCGATGCCTCTCGAGGTCCCTTCCCATTCTAGTGTTCTAGGGTTACCACCGCCTGCCCGTTTCTGTCTCCCACCACGTGATGAGTATAACCAATGGCACTTCCGATACGTACGGCAAGTGCCGCACAAATATAAGAAGTTTCATGGCTGTTCTAAGACTTAGATCTGAATTTCAACATGATTTCAGAGGGTTTTTCAGGCTGTGGTGAGTGACCTTGCGGCCCAGAATGCCTCAGTTCCGTCACTTGAGCTTCTGGGCGGCAGAGGCATGTTGCCGTTGAGCCGATACACACTAGCGCTCACGGGCTGACGTGCAGACTGTGGGGTTGTTGCAGAGAGGTGCATGCACACCCAGCAGGGCTGTCAGTGAATCAGAGAAGTCTGAATTTAAAGTGTATTTGGTCAAGAAACTTGAAGCCCAGAGAACTTGGAAGGGTTGGGGTTGGCAGCTGCCATTTTGCTCTGCTCCCGGTGAATCCCCAGCAAAGGACCGGTGCCTCATATCAAACCCAAAGAAATACAGTGCAACCGTTTCCGCTGAGTACTGCTCAGCACCTTGTGGGGATGTCCAGGTGGTCAGGTGGCATTTCAGCCACGAAAGGAGCTAAACGTCTGCTCCAAAACAGAACGCCGCTGCCTTTGCAGATACAGCTGTGACTGGCCCGCGTCCGCACGAGGACTCTTTGTCACTGCCAAAGATCCATTTCCATTGTCGGCCTGGGGACCTGAGCTTGCGTTAATTGGCTGCCCAGCGTTTCTGTTGTGGGATGCACGTGACCCTTCCTACTTTCGGCCACTTGTCTGCTCACGTCACGTAGGGTCTCTCTGCACTCCGGAGTTTTGTCGGAAAGACAGTCGTTTTTCGGACAAAACCTGAGTTATGTCCACACTGCAATCGCGTTCTTCCAAAAGTCAATCGAAAGAGCAGAGGGTTTTCCCGGCGCTGGTAAACCTCTTTCTACGAGGAAGATGCCTTTTTCTGAAAGAATTCTTTCGCAAAAAGGTGTGTGTGGATGGGGAAAAGGGAGTTCTTTCAAACGAAGAGGAAAGAGGAAGAAGCCCCGGTGGCCACTCCGTCCACAGCAATCCCAGCTGAAATGCGAGACAGTGTCCATTCTGCGTGGACGCTCTCTTTCGGAAAGCAGACGGCTTTTGCGATGCGCTTTGGCAGTGTGGACGCTCTCTTTCGGAAGAAGTTTTTTTCAGAAGATCTCTTCCGGAAAAAGCTTCTTCTGAACGAAGTCTAGACGTAGCCTTAGAGAAGGGTTTTTATGCGCTGGAGACAGTGGCGTACGCGAAGCCCTGGCCGATTTCTTCTTGTGCAGCGTCAAAGCCACCAGAACGTCTAGCATTGATCTCCAGTCCTTGTAAAGAGCGCAGCCTGGCAGAAAAGATATTTTCTATTAGTTTAGGAAAACCAAACACAAAATGTCTGAGCTTGTGCTTCCTCGTGCCTGAGAACCCTGACTCTGTATTCCTCTGCGCTGAACCAAGCTTAATGTGTACATTTCATTTGCAGGAAACGACTCCATTTTCCATGATATCGACAGTGATACCTCTTTGACTAGCTTGAGCGACTGTTTCCTTGCCTCCTCAGAAGTTAACTCCATGCAGGCTAGAGTAGGAAACCCCATTGACAGGCTGTACTCTATGCAGAGCTCATATTTCGCCTCATGAAAATAATACTAATAAACCAACACAGAGAGCTGGCGTGTCTTTAGAAGTGACGTTTTGCAGAGCAGACTCTACAGCCATATGTTGCCCAGCTCTTCCTCCACCGTGATTCCTGCTGCCTCTGGACTGCCAAGAGGACCATATATTAAATCAATCAGCCAACCTACCAACCACCCCGTCCCCCACGCTCACACACACAGCCTCAAAGATCCAGGGAGCCCAGGCCAGGAGCAATGCCTGGAATGGATGGAAGCCCCAGCTCTCCAGCAGCCCTTGGTTTGGTTGGCGCACCGCACTGGAAGGGAAGTGACTGCGTGGAAAGCTAGACCGTTGGCCTCCTTTCTTTCGTCCTTTCGTTTGGAGATTTAAACTTTTTTTTAAAGCCACTGATACTGACATCAGTCGACCATATGACGAATAAATCAAAGAAACTGGAGACTCCTCCCCTCTCCTACTGCATGACTCATGCTATGTTGTGGACAACTTGCCATTTGAACTGTGAGAAGTTAATGTAAATGTGACGTTCAACATTTGTTTCCTTTCTACACTTTTTCTACATCCCCCTCGATCTGCTCCTTAGTTTATAGCCCTTGTTCCGTAGGAGACTTAGAAAAACTGGTTAACAATACGCCTTGTGGAGACGCCAGTGATTTCATAACTGAGAACGGTCTGTGACCCTGGAGAGAAGCTGCATGTTAGGGACAGATGCATTTAGATGAGTATTAATCTTGAATAATTAAACGAAAGGTGCTTACACGACACAAAGCTTTATTTAATTTGTAACGTGTGAGAATAAAGCATTTCCTTTTATTGGTAAGTAACTGAACACCAACTTTCAAGCCTAGGCAGTGATTGGCAACCATGTGGTGTTCATTCTCTTCTGTTTATTTCGGTTTGGCATGAGACATAAATGTGCTACACTCCATTGTCCATCTGGAATAATTAAGGCCCCCGTTAGTTAATTTGCTCCCCTTCCCAAGGAAAGCGCCAGATCTCGCATCCTAGCTTAGGCCCTGAGAAGTATCTGGAAATGAGACAAAGGACACACCGAGCACAGGGGAAGGCTCTGCCGGAGTCTGATCTCGCTTAGGCAAGTCACTGCTGTGACTGGGTGGCCTCCAGGCCTCTGCTAGTGGAAAAGCGAAGAAATGCAGAGACCCAGGCTCGTTCCGCGGAGACAAAGAGGGTGGGCTCAACAGCCCTGGCTGACGTTTGAGCAGCCATTGTAGATTTTAGTCGGGCATAACACCTGCTAATAGTATTGTTGTGATAGCTGTTGCCTGTAGACACTATGATCAGATGGAGAGGCAGACACATATGGGCGTGTCTCATAATGGAGAAGACTTAGTGAGGAACAGTTGGGCAAAGCAGCCGGAGTAATGATAGGGTGTTCTCCCAAAGGGTAAAGACCTGTGAGGAGGGAGAGTTTAGGTAAGTCAAGCCCATTCCTCAATAAACGTGTTGCCACGGCTGACCAGGCCGACCAACTCCAAGTTCAGCATGCTGGTTAATTTGCCTCCTTGGTTGTGGCACATGGTGCAGGCCAAGAGCAAAGCGTGGGAAGGATGGACCATCCAGCGCTCCGGAAGCCCTTGGTTTGGTTGGAGCGCTGCACTGGAAAGGAAATGACTGTGTGGAAAGCTAGACCGTTGGCTCCTCTCTTTCACAGTGCGCTATGCAGAAATGCGTGGGCGGTCGGAAGTGTCTGGCACGTGGCCGCAAGGCCCTGCGTGCTGCTTTGATGGTCCCTAGCCACAAAGGACAGACTCAGCAGCTGAGTTACATAGGGCAGCGTGTTGCAGCTTCCTGGGACAGTTGAGCTGCCTGCTGGAGATGGGTCCTGGCTGCCGTGGCAGTCGGCCCATGCAAAGCTTTGCCCCCTGTCTGAATCAGCAAGGGCTCCTTTCTGCAGGGCAAGAAAGAACCGAGTCAGCACCTGTGCTGCTCTGTGGCAAGTGGCCTGCCGCACGTGGGCCAAGAGAGCGCCGGCGCATCTTACCTCGCAGGTGATCGACTCTGCCCGTGGCACTGAACAGGTGGCAAACAGAGCCACAGCCCACCAAAGGGTGGCAGAGTAAACCAGCCGCTCCTTCCCCAGCAGAGCCTCCGCCTCCCCCCCCGCCACCGCGGGGCACTCAAGCAGCGGCTTCTGAGCGCGTTCCTCTCATGCAGGTGAGATGGCGCACCTGGAGGGCTCACCTGCGCTCTGCTGGCCCCAGCACAGCGTCCCAACCCCTCCCCCCCTTCTCGTCCCCACAGAGCCCTGCTGTTCTGGGCTAACAAGCTCAAGCCATCCCCTTGCAGCTGCGTGTGGCTCTCCTACCTCCAAGAGAAAGTAGCCCAAATTGCTGCCTGTTGTCTCCCAGCAGCCATGGGTCAGCCCCAGCTGCTTGCATTCTCTAGGACCTGTCTTCTCCCCTGGGAACCCACTGGCCATCTCCTGGCAATTGGGAGGAAAAGGCTTTGCTGCTTTTCTTCTCACCCAGACACGACCTTATGCTTTACCAAAAACCCCTCTCCTCACAGCCGCTGGGGTCTGCAAAGAACTCGCTGGCCATCTCTGTGGGCTGCTTTAGGAGAGCACGTCCCTCGTGGCACCTTGGAGCCATTTGTAACTACCCCCTCGCAGCAGTAATCCACCCCAGCAAACACCCAGGGCAGAGGTATCCTCACAAGCTCCTTCCTCTGCTGTGTATGGACTCTGTACCCAGCCACAGGAGCCCGCGCCAGGCCGCTTCAGGCCAGTGCCGAATCAGACCGCGAGTGCTGCGGGGTGGTTGAGTCAGGCGGTATCCCTGCTCCCAGTCTACCTCTCGTGCCGGGCTGATTGCAGAGAAAATCCACTGCCCACTCAAGGACCAGTAACGGATAGCACCCCCGCAGCGCTGCATGGACAGCCGGGCGGGTCTCACGCCACTCGCGGCTGTGTGGGGGGGTGCTGTCTGGCGATGCTTCGCTGTGTACCCCCCATGTTCTGCTCTGACTGATCCCAAGTGCATTGTACACGCACTCTTGGCTGCTGTGGCTCACTATGTTCCCAGTCTCAGGGGGGAGCCGGGCTAGTCTGTAACTTTAAAAGCAGCCAGCAGTCCTGGGTCACCAGGGAGACTAACGAAGGGATAGGATCATGAGCATTCGCGGGTTTTACATTGGTGAGTGGCTAAGGTGCCACAGGACTGCTCGTTGTACCCCCAGTGCCAGGCAAGGGGGTGCACCCCCAGACGCATGGCCAGTCACTTTGCACAGGCCAGTGATATCTGGCAAAGGCCAAAGTTCATTAAAACAAAATAAATGTCACTCTTATTTGTAGTAGGAATTCTCCCACAGGAGTGTGATCATTGTGGTTTTAACCTGGGACCTGCAGTAAAATATTATAAAGCAACCTCTGACCTTTTGGATTTCTGGTTTACTCTTGTATTGTCAAGGGAACGTCACTGATCAGGTGAAGGTAAAATGTGTAATGGGCCATACAGCAGTAATATCTTACACCGAGTCACATTGATAAATTCCTGCCAAAGCCTCTTAGCATCTGGCACTTTCATGGAAACCACAAATTGTGATTGTACATATGGGAGTTTGAAGGGTAGAGGTCATGACAGCAGTTTATTACATGTACCTTACAGTGATCATTCTCTCTAGCAAATTAACCTCTCTCTAGCATGAATACATCCAGTGAGCTCTTCACAGCATTTCAATCATTCCGGTTTAGCTAAAGGAGGAATACGCGTTAGGCTAAAGCAGGGACAAGATGCAATTAACGAAAAGAAGATTGATTAGGTTTGTGTTCATTCAATAATAGTTAATGAAAGGTTATCATAACAGGAACATGCTAAATTATACGGTTGTATTGTGGGCCCCAAAGATTTCCCTTCCATCCGATGTGGTAACTGATGGATGCGGTATTTAGCCCCGGGCCACGCAGACCAGCGCATGCTTTTAACCTACTAACTAACTAGCATGTTTCCATTCTGTAGCATCACTGCCAATGGAAGAGTCCCACAACGTGCATCTCATCTCAGGCCTAGACTAGCGCCAGTCTCGTGATGACATGGGGGTGGCCTTACTTTCCAAGCAATTGGCTTTTTGATCTGAAATGTGTTTCATGTCCATCAAGCGGGAGAAAAATTATGTTGCCGTCATAGTTTTGTTATAATATAATTACAACCCTGATTGTAATGTTTGGTTTCCGTCTCTAAGCTGGAACACGTCCCACAAATCTTGGGGCTTTCTCTCCTCTCTCAACAAACGTGTCGGCATTGTCAAGCCCAGGTGCTTCTAAGCATGCACAAGGCGTGAGCTGCAGCATGCTCTTGGGGGCCCCAGACTGTGCCTCGCCTGCTCGGTGTGTAGCGTGAATATTGCCAGCCCCATGAGTGGGTTCTTGGAGAAGGCCGGCGCCTACCCGTCAGCAGCAACGTGGCCTCTCTGCCACGCAGTCGCTGGGTATTAAGGCGCCTTCAGCCTGGTAGAGTGGTTGATGTAATTCCACTTCCCTTGACCTCCCGAGGGTGGGTCTCCCGTCCACCTTTCCTACTGACCAGTGATCTTCCAAGCCCACCCCTCATCCTGCTCCTACTGGACAGGTGGTCCGTTCCATGGGGATGTCATACTAACTCCGTTGGATGCCACTACAGGGTCACCACAAGGGCTGGTCCCAAGAGCCAGAGGGAAGCGTGTGCACACGAGAATGACGGTAGAGCCAGTTCCAGGTACACGCTGGTCCCGAGCTCCCTTGTGCTTTATTCCCCCAGCGCCTGGAGTCGCTGGGCAGGGTCGTACTGAGCAGCTGGCATTGTGTGCCTGAGCCCCCATCCGTGTTCCCTACTCTCCTTGCACAGCGCCGCTGAGTGGCCCCGAGTGCACGAATAGCACGGCCACGGCAGCTTGACGCCAGAGCTCGTTGAGCACCTGAGAAGGCCCGCTGCTCAGCAAGGCACTGAAACCCGGCTTGCCTGTGAGCTGGGTCTGAAAGCCGCTTGGCTTTGGTTGAACCACACGCAAGTGCTTTGCTGAATGCACTGGGATGACTCCCGGCCGAGTGAGGCCTCCCTGAACACCGGGTAACTCCTGAGGCCCAGCACAGGCTCAGCGCTGGAGTCGCTGCTGCGACTGCCGGCCTTCCTGCTGGCACAGCAGGCTGCTGTGGCCCCTGCACAATGTTGTTTCCTTTAGCAGTGACTGTGGAAGGACCCCCAGCTCTGTGGCAGTGGGAACTCTGCTTCCATGTGGGCCCCTTTTCTAGCTGTGTATGGCTGTACCACTTGTATATTTATATATTCTGTATTTATGTTACCAACACGTAGTATTTTGTAGCTGTCTGTTACGATTTGTTTAACTTGTACAAAATATGACACTGCGCTTGCATACTTAACCACCGGCCTTTCAGGGTAGCTCCTGGCCCCTCGCCCTCTGTGTTGGTAAACAGCTGCCATGCTGTGTCTAGAGCGGATTTTTTTATTTAATTACTTGTCATTGTTAAATTATTTATTAGTGGTTTTGGTTTTGGTTTTTTTCCTGTCACTGCATTTTTTTTTCCTGCCACTGTCACCTGGCAGCTAAGGTCTGTGAGATTCTCCTGCCTTGTGTTTCTGCCCACGGGGGAAAGAGATTACACTTCCGTATATTTGTAAATAAAAGCAACCTGCAAACAAACGGGCGCTCTCCTCGGGGGCAGTCTCTGTCCTTTCTGTTGTAGTCAAGCATGCACCGTGTGGGGGGCGGGGGGGTTTCCCCTGTGAAATGGCAGGCGTAGCCAGGGCCTCCATTTCTCCTGCTGCAGCCCCCTCATTAGCAGAGCCCACCTGTCGGGTGGAGGGGGGGCTATAAACACCCAGGGAAAAGGGTAACCGGTTTAACGAGATAATTGCAATTGTTTAATCAGTTACCTGCGCCGCGGAGGTGCACCCAGCCCCCCACACGGAGGCTGCTCTGGCTCACCCACCATGGGCGGGGCTGCTTCCTCCGGGTGAGGCTCTGCCAGGCCGCGCGCGGGTGGGGGACTGCTCCAGGCACCTGGGTCCTGCCAGCCGGGCCGCAGCAGGCAGGGATGCTCTCCGGTTAACTGCTGACAGCACGAGCCTGCTTGTGAGGCTCACGCTTACCAAGGAACCGATTAAGCGGTGAACTTTTTACAGCCCAGTGGAAGGGACCCCACACTCCATGGATCCTGGTTCTCAGGCACCTGGTGGGCTGGGAGGTTGGGGGTATGGCCCCACCCATTAGGTAACCCGACTGAACCGGCTCACATCCAGGGCATGCTGGCTACTGCAGGGAGGGACCTTTGCACAAGCCGTGCCAGGGTGGGATCCGGCTGGCACTGCCGGTGTCTGTGCCCCACCCACTCAGCCGTCCTTGAGTCGGGTGCACGTGTGGGGAGAGGAGAAGGCAGAGGCCCGGCCCGGCTAGCTGGAGAAGAGGGATGAACTCAGCAGCCCAAGAAGAGACGGAAAAGGTCCATCTTCCTGCCGTGGGAGCAGCGCAACGAGGGTCCCTCTTGCCTCCCCAGTCGCATCCATCGAGCCTGCAACCAGCTCGGGGCAGCTACTGCTTGAGACGCTGAGCTCCCTGGCACCAGGGGCACCACACGCCTTGGCATGGCACAGCCAGGCCAGGTGCCGCATGGCAGCACTGCGGCACCGAGCCGGTAGTGTCCTGGGCCCAGCGCTGGGCGCCGGGGCGGCTGCAGGGGTGGCCACGCCTGGGAGCAGACATGCCCCCTTATGCTCACAGGTGCCAAACCCCCCAGCCAGGCTCGGGTCAGCCCCTGCGTCTGGCCTCCGCCCCAGAGATGGGGCAGGGCAACCCTGCATGCTGGGGCCCTAGCCAGAGCTAGGGCTAGCACAGAGCTGGGGGAGGGCCAGGCCTGGCACAGGGGTGGGCAGGGGCGGTGGACTTAGCCCACGTTACTAGGCACCATGAGCGCTTGCCCATAGAAAGTGGCTGGCTGGGCCGTTTCACTGGCAGGGAAATGCTTTCCTCACGGCGTTTGGGCTTTTTAAAAAAACAAAACCCGAGAGGCCCCAGTTGAGCATGGTCCAGCCCAGCCTCTTGACTTTGGAACCAAGCGCTCGGTTGATGCCACAGCCCGCCTGCCCCACGGGAACCACGCTGGTTTCCGCGCCGCGCCGGGAGGGAGGTGGTGCGGCACGCGCAGCCCAGGGGGCCGGGCTGTCTGGGCCCCGAGTGCAGCGTCACTTCTCTCTAGCTGTGCACTGGGGCAGGGCCTGTCCAGCCCTTGGCCGAGAGCCGCGGTGGTGCGAACTACAGAGCAGTGCCGTAAGAGGAGGGTGGCGCCACAGGGAGAGGGAAACGATCCAGACACTGCCGGCCCCGGAGGGCGGGCCTGCATGCCCCGCATGCCCCTGGCAGGGCTCGTGTGAGGCTGTCAGTGCCTGCAAGCGCTGCTCCGCCAGAACAGAGGGCCAAGCTCCGGCCAGCCAGGGCACCGCCATGCCCAGTAACGCTAGGGCTGCGCAGGTAGCACACGGCTACGGGCTAGTCCCGGCAGCTCCGGGCTGCAACGCAGACGGGTCCATTGGCGTCGCTAGAACGGGCTCCGGCCGCACGCTGCGTAATTAAGGGGCTCGCAGCCAGAGGGGCTGAAAGCAGGGCTGCTGCACCCTCGTTCTCAGGGCTTTCCGGGCCTGGTCTGGTGCAAGCTCCCCTCAGCATGGCCAAGTCTGCACGTGGTGTTTGAAATGGAGCCGAAGCAGCGATCTCAAGCCTGGGAGTCCAGTTCACCCCAAGCATGGAGCTTTGGCAGCCGGGAGTTTTTACCTTGTGGCCTCCTTGCCTACGCACGGCAGGCGCTGGACAAGCAAGGGCCACGGGGCTCCCAGTATCATGACTGGCCAGGCGGGGTCAGACCCAAGGTCCATCCAGCCCAGGGTCCTGTCTGCCCACAGCGCCCAGTGCCAGGAGCTCCAGAGGGAGGGAACACACCAGGGAACCCTCACGTGATCCCTCCCCTGTCGCCCATTTCCAGCCCTGACAGAGGCCAGGGACCCTCCCTGCCCAGCCTGGCTAATCACCATTGCTGGACCTGTCCTCCGGGAACTTATCCAGCTCTTTCTTTGAACCCTGTGACAGTCTGTGAAGACTTCAGAAAAGTTGTGAAGTCCAAGACCCTCACAGCCGCTGAAGGGCATCCTGTGAGCACTACAGCACATAGCTACACACGGCTGCAGCAGCGTATTGGGGGGTAGTCTTTGCTGTTGGTAATCCACTTCCCTACTGGCGGTAGCTCGGCTGCCAGAAGAATCCTTCTTTCGTCCTAGTCATGTCGACACTAGAGGCTAGGTCAGTTTAGCTACAGCACTAGGGTGAGACATAGCTAGAGCAACTGAAATTTAAGAGTAGAGCAGCCCCAAAACAGACAAATGTACACATATGACCAAAAGACAATTGGATGGATGGATGGGTAGAGAGATAGATAGATAGATATGTAGAACATGATTCTATCTGTCTATCCGAGGGAGTTTTGATTTGCTCACATCTAATTCTTAGGCCACATTCCACTTACTGGAGGATTGACACGCCAGTGATCAATGATCTGGATTTTGATTTAGCGGGTCTAGTAAAGACTCACTAAATCAAAAGCTGAGGGGCTTGCGTTGACTGCGGTATTCCTTGCTGTTGTGAGGAGTAAGGGAAGTCAACAGGAGAGTTTTCTCCCATCAACCGCCTGCTATGGGGCCACCCCAGAAAAATCGACACAAAGTACATCAACTCCAGCTATGCAATTCACAGTTGTGTATCTTGCATCAATTTTCTCTGCCAGTGTAGATCTGACCTCAGATGCTGATTTCTGGGCTGTCGAGTGGAGGCACCATTTTTCTCATGCTCCATGCACTGCAAGATACACCTTCAATGTCATTCTTTCATTTTAAAACTGAGGGGTTGTCATTTGAGGACTGTCAAGTCTTCCCCACTTCATCTTGGAAATTATGAATACTTTGCCCGACACTTTGGGACTGAGAACTTAATACTAACACAACAACAACATTACACAACCGAACAGTTAATACTGGTTTCAATATTTCTTATTTTAACCAATATAGATGCCAATGTAGCTGCTACCCTTCGTTCTACTTCTCTCCATCTGCAGGACTCCCTCAGCTAGAGGGCATGATAGAATTGGCCCAGAGTTAAGCTGAAAACTCTGCACATTTACCTTTACTGCTCTGAGTCAAACACCTTCTTTTCCATTTGCTGTTTGGCTCCAAACTGCATCATCTCCTCCTCCAATGCTTGCTATTGGTGGAATGTTCTGGAGGAAAAATGAATTGCCATTAGCAATTGGTTTCACCCAAGTCAGAACTAGCTGCTCAAATATTCATGCTTTGTGAGCATCCAATATTTATGAAGGAAGAAATACAGTCGCCCTCAGCGGTTTCTGAATCTTACCAAAAAGATACAGCGAAGAGATTAGCAAAAGGGGGGGAAATGATGATGAATATATTTGGGGCTTGGCGTGCTGCATTGTTTGTGTTGTGTTCTCTCTCTAGTGTCCGTGCGACAGGTTGAAGACTGATTTATGTGGCACAGCTGTGGCAAACAAAGGAGAGGAGGCCAGGGAAATGGCTGGAGGTAAAAATGCCGGTGCAAAGGGTGAAAGGCCCGCACCTGGGTCTTGCTTCCCATGCTGTTGACCCCCCTCAGCGTCCCCTGGACAATCAGATTATCTTCTGGACAGAGGAGTTCAAACGGCCCTTCAAAAGATTTGTCTTAATAATTGCCGCCTTATCTCAACTCTTGGGTTTTTATCAGCCAAACCGCTGCTGCGAGGCAGATCCTGGGGATAAGGGGCTGTCACTCTTAATTATTATTACCTCTGACAATGAAAGCGCATTTGTTCATCTTTCTGTGGACTTGGAAAGGGTCGCACCTAATGAACAGCTGCTGGTTTATCAATATTTTTAAGAGAGTAAAAGTAAAGTTCTAAGGGTAGGGCCTACTCTTCAAAACAAGCTGATAGTAAATGCTGCTGCCTCAATCGTTTGTGCTCAAATTGTAGCCAGTTGTTCTAGTGAAAATTATTCACATTTTTACATTTACAGAAAATTCTTCATTCCTTGAGGGTGAATTTTTCAGTTAACCCTCCTCATGCTGGTTTCCCATCCCTGAGGGGATTATCACTAGCGCGCCCGCAGGTAAAACGCAAAGAGAGCCATGGCAAAGTTTTCTTTTGACACCAGAAAACAAAACAGTTCTGCTTGAAATCCTGGGAGTGAATCTGGACCATGATACTTCTCAACAAAAGCCACAACAATTATTTCATTGCCAAACTTTTCTATTACATTTCCAGAGCTAATTTTGAACTGTTTGCTCCAGGTAGAGCCCAGTCTCTAATTCTGTACAGTAGGGGAACGGAGATAGTGCATTGAACATGAGGACATAACCGCCAGACGGGGTCAGAGCAAACATCCCTCCTGTGCCCTGTCTGCCAAAAGTGGCCAATGCCCGGTGCCCCAGAGGGAATGAACAGAGCAGGGAACCATCAAGTCTCAGAGGAGTCGCCACGTTAGTCTCTCAGGGTACGTCTACACTAGCCCCCTAGTTCGAACTAGGGAGGCTAATGAG